>OX465407.1:0-612500 GCA_950005105.1 Lycophotia porphyrea
GAGACGCGTCTCTGGACGTATCGCACGTGCGTCTAGCTCAAATAAAACGTAAATATTTTTTAAAAATTGTCATTTTCAAGTAGTTTCTGCTAGTACCAAAATCCACGTAAGGGGATAAGAAAAATATAAAAACGTTGATATCTTCGCTTCCAGACGCGCGATTTTGACGCTGTTTTCAGCTCAAATTGACATAACTAGGCGTCCGCCTACGTATTGACCACCCCCCACTGACCTGCACCCCTGGATAAAATATTTACCACCTACCCCTAGTTTTTTAATACATTTTTAAAGTAAATCGTCTAAATTAATTGTTTTTCCAAATTTTCTTTGCATTCTAACATCGAATTATAGTTTCAATAGTACTCACCCTTCATCCCTGTGTCCCGGTCCGCGTTCCGTGAGCCGGTGTCCCGGTTGGAGGCTGATAACCTAAATTTTTTGGTTCAAAAACTGGTTTTTTGACCATAACTCCAGAATTTTCTTCGGCACTCATCCCGTTTTATTTCACAGATCGCTAGCCCGCGCGGAGACGCGTCTCTGGACGTATCGCACGTGCGTCTAGCTCAAATAAAACGTAAATATTTTTTAAAAATTGTCATTTTCAAGTAGTTTCTGCTAGTACCAAAATCCACGTAAGGGGATAAGAAAAATATAAAAACGTTGATATCTTCGCTTCCAGACGCGCGATTTTGACGCTGTTTTCAGCTCAAATTGACATAACTAGGCGTCCGCCTACGTATTGACCACCCCCCACTGACCTGCACCCCTGGATAAAATATTTACCACCTACCCCTAGTTTTTTAATACATTTTTAAAGTAAATCGTCTAAATTAATTGTTTTTCCAAATTTTCTTTGCATTCTAACATCGAATTATAGTTTCAATAGTACTCACCCTTCATCCCTGTGTCCCGGTCCGCGTTCCGTGAGCCGGTGTCCCGGTTGGAGGCTGATAACCTAAATTTTTTGGTTCAAAAACTGGTTTTTTGACCATAACTCCAGAATTTTCTTCGGCACTCATCCCGTTTTATTTCACAGATCGCTAGCCCGCGCGGAGACGCGTCTCTGGACGTATCGCACGTGCGTCTAGCTCAAATAAAACGTAAATATTTTTTAAAAATTGTCATTTTCAAGTAGTTTCTGCTAGTACCAAAATCCACGTAAGGGGATAAGAAAAATATAAAAACGTTGATATCTTCGCTTCCAGACGCGCGATTTTGACGCTGTTTTCAGCTCAAATTGACATAACTAGGCGTCCGCCTACGTATTGACCACCCCCCACTGACCTGCACCCCTGGATAAAATATTTACCACCTACCCCTAGTTTTTTAATACATTTTTAAAGTAAATCGTCTAAATTAATTGTTTTTCCAAATTTTCTTTGCATTCTAACATCGAATTATAGTTTCAATAGTACTCACCCTTCATCCCTGTGTCCCGGTCCGCGTTCCGTGAGCCGGTGTCCCGGTTGGAGGCTGATAACCTAAATTTTTTGGTTCAAAAACTGGTTTTTTGACCATAACTCCAGAATTTTCTTCGGCACTCATCCCGTTTTATTTCACAGATCGCTAGCCCGCGCGGAGACGCGTCTCTGGACGTATCGCACGTGCGTCTAGCTCAAATAAAACGTAAATATTTTTTAAAAATTGTCATTTTCAAGTAGTTTCTGCTAGTACCAAAATCCACGTAAGGGGATAAGAAAAATATAAAAACGTTGATATCTTCGCTTCCAGACGCGCGATTTTGACGCTGTTTTCAGCTCAAATTGACATAACTAGGCGTCCGCCTACGTATTGACCACCCCCCACTGACCTGCACCCCTGGATAAAATATTTACCACCTACCCCTAGTTTTTTAATACATTTTTAAAGTAAATCGTCTAAATTAATTGTTTTTCCAAATTTTCTTTGCATTCTAACATCGAATTATAGTTTCAATAGTACTCACCCTTCATCCCTGTGTCCCGGTCCGCGTTCCGTGAGCCGGTGTCCCGGTTGGAGGCTGATAACCTAAATTTTTTGGTTCAAAAACTGGTTTTTTGACCATAACTCCAGAATTTTCTTCGGCACTCATCCCGTTTTATTTCACAGATCGCTAGCCCGCGCGGAGACGCGTCTCTGGACGTATCGCACGTGCGTCTAGCTCAAATAAAACGTAAATATTTTTTAAAAATTGTCATTTTCAAGTAGTTTCTGCTAGTACCAAAATCCACGTAAGGGGATAAGAAAAATATAAAAACGTTGATATCTTCGCTTCCAGACGCGCGATTTTGACGCTGTTTTCAGCTCAAATTGACATAACTAGGCGTCCGCCTACGTATTGACCACCCCCCACTGACCTGCACCCCTGGATAAAATATTTACCACCTACCCCTAGTTTTTTAATACATTTTTAAAGTAAATCGTCTAAATTAATTGTTTTTCCAAATTTTCTTTATTTGCATTCTAACATCGAATTATAGTTTCAATAGTACTCACCCTTCATCCCTGTGTCCCGGTCCGCGTTCCGTGAGCCGGTGTCCCGGTTGGAGGCTGATAACCTAAATTTTTTGGTTCAAAAACTGGTTTTTTGACCATAACTCCAGAATTTTCTTCGGCACTCATCCCGTTTTATTTCACAGATCGCTAGCCCGCGCGGAGACGCGTCTCTGGACGTATCGCACGTGCGTCTAGCTCAAATAAAACGTAAATTTTTTAAAAATTGTCATTTTCAAGTAGTTTCTGCTAGTACCAAAATCCACGTAAGGGGATAAGAAAAATATAAAAACGTTGATATCTTCGCTTCCAGACGCGCGATTTTGACGCTGTTTTCAGCTCAAATTGACATAACTAGGCGTCCGCCTACGTATTGACCACCCCCCACTGACCTGCACCCCTGGATAAAATATTTACCACCTACCCCTAGTTTTTTAATACATTTTTAAAGTAAATCGTCTAAATTAATTGTTTTTCCAAATTTTCTTTGCATTCTAACATCGAATTATAGTTTCAATAGTACTCACCCTTCATCCCTGTGTCCCGGTCCGCGTTCCGTGAGCCGGTGTCCCGGTTGGAGGCTGATAACCTAAATTTTTTGGTTCAAAAACTGGTTTTTTGACCATAACTCCAGAATTTTCTTCGGCACTCATCCCGTTTTATTTCACAGATCGCTAGCCCGCGCGGAGACGCGTCTCTGGACGTATCGCACGTGCGTCTAGCTCAAATAAAACGTAAATATTTTTTAAAAATTGTCATTTCAAGTAGTTTCTGCTAGTACCAAAATCCACGTAAGGGGATAAGAAAAATATAAAAACGTTGATATCTTCGCTTCCAGACGCGCGATTTTGACGCTGTTTTCAGCTCAAATTGACATAACTAGGCGTCCGCCTACGTATTGACCACCCCCCACTGACCTGCACCCCTGGATAAAATATTTACCACCTACCCCTAGTTTTTTAATACATTTTTAAAGTAAATCGTCTAAATTAATTGTTTTTCCAAATTTTCTTTGCATTCTAACATCGAATTATAGTTTCAATAGTACTCACCCTTCATCCCTGTGTCCCGGTCCGCGTTCCGTGAGCCGGTGTCCCGGTTGGAGGCTGATAACCTAAATTTTTTGGTTCAAAAACTGGTTTTTGACCATAACTCCAGAATTTTCTTCGGCACTCATCCCGTTTTATTTCACAGATCGCTAGCCCGCGCGGAGACGCGTCTCTGGACGTATCGCACGTGCGTCTAGCTCAAATAAAATTTCCAGAATTTTCTTCGGCACTCATCCCGTTTTATTTCACAGATCGCTAGCCCGCGCGGAGACGCGTCTCTGGACGTATCGCACGTGCGTCTAGCTCAAATAAAACGTAAATATTTTTTAAAAATTGTCATTTTCAAGTAGTTTCTGCTAGTACCAAAATCCACGTAAGGGGATAAGAAAAATATAAAAACGTTGATATCTTCGCTTCCAGACGCGCGATTTTGACGCTGTTTTCAGCTCAAATTGACATAACTAGGCGTCCGCCTACGTATTGACCACCCCCCACTGACCTGCACCCCTGGATAAAATATTTACCACCTACCCCTAGTTTTTTAATACATTTTTAAAGTAAATCGTCTAAATTAATTGTTTTTCCAAATTTTCTTTGCATTCTAACATCGAATTATAGTTTCAATAGTACTCACCCTTCATCCCTGTGTCCCGGTCCGCGTTCCGTGAGCCGGTGTCCCGGTTGGAGGCTGATAACCTAAATTTTTTGGTTCAAAAACTGGTTTTTGACCATAACTCCAGAATTTTCTTCGGCACTCATCCCGTTTTATTTCACAGATCGCTAGCCCGCGCGGAGACGCGTCTCTGGACGTATCGCACGTGCGTCTAGCTCAAATAAAATTTCCAGAATTTTCTTCGGCACTCATCCCGTTTTATTTCACAGATCGCTAGCCCGCGCGGAGACGCGTCTCTGGACGTATCGCACGTGCGTCTAGCTCAAATAAAACGTAAATATTTTTTAAAAATTGTCATTTTCAAGTAGTTTCTGCTAGTACCAAAATCCACGTAAGGGGATAAGAAAAATATAAAAACGTTGATATCTTCGCTTCCAGACGCGCGATTTTGACGCTGTTTTCAGCTCAAATTGACATAACTAGGCGTCCGCCTACGTATTGACCACCCCCCACTGACCTGCACCCCTGGATAAAATATTTACCACCTACCCCTAGTTTTTTAATACATTTTTAAAGTAAATCGTCTAAATTAATTGTTTTTCCAAATTTTCTTTGCATTCTAACATCGAATTATAGTTTCAATAGTACTCACCCTTCATCCCTGTGTCCCGGTCCGCGTTCCGTGAGCCGGTGTCCCGGTTGGAGGCTGATAACCTAAATTTTTTGGTTCAAAAACTGGTTTTTTGACCATAACTCCAGAATTTTCTTCGGCACTCATCCCGTTTTATTTCACAGATCGCTAGCCCGCGCGGAGACGCGTCTCTGGACGTATCGCACGTGCGTCTAGCTCAAATAAAACGTAAATATTTTTTAAAAATTGTCATTTTCAAGTAGTTTCTGCTAGTACCAAAATCCACGTAAGGGGATAAGAAAAATATAAAAACGTTGATATCTTCGCTTCCAGACGCGCGATTTTGACGCTGTTTTCAGCTCAAATTGACATAACTAGGCGTCCGCCTACGTATTGACCACCCCCCACTGACCTGCACCCCTGGATAAAATATTTACCACCTACCCCTAGTTTTTTAATACATTTTTAAAGTAAATCGTCTAAATTAATTGTTTTTCCAAATTTTCTTTGCATTCTAACATCGAATTATAGTTTCAATAGTACTCACCCTTCATCCCTGTGTCCCGGTCCGCGTTCCGTGAGCCGGTGTCCCGGTTGGAGGCTGATAACCTAAATTTTTTGGTTCAAAAACTGGTTTTTTGACCATAACTCCAGAATTTTCTTCGGCACTCATCCCGTTTTATTTCACAGATCGCTAGCCCGCGCGGAGACGCGTCTCTGGACGTATCGCACGTGCGTCTAGCTCAAATAAAACGTAAATATTTTTTAAAAATTGTCATTTTCAAGTAGTTTCTGCTAGTACCAAAATCCACGTAAGGGGATAAGAAAAATATAAAAACGTTGATATCTTCGCTTCCAGACGCGCGATTTTGACGCTGTTTTCAGCTCAAATTGACATAACTAGGCGTCCGCCTACGTATTGACCACCCCCCACTGACCTGCACCCCTGGATAAAATATTTACCACCTACCCCTAGTTTTTTAATACATTTTTAAAGTAAATCGTCTAAATTAATTGTTTTTCCAAATTTTCTTTGCATTCTAACATCGAATTATAGTTTCAATAGTACTCACCCTTCATCCCTGTGTCCCGGTCCGCGTTCCGTGAGCCGGTGTCCCGGTTGGAGGCTGATAACCTAAATTTTTTGGTTCAAAAACTGGTTTTTTGACCATAACTCCAGAATTTTCTTCGGCACTCATCCCGTTTTATTTCACAGATCGCTAGCCCGCGCGGAGACGCGTCTCTGGACGTATCGCACGTGCGTCTAGCTCAAATAAAACGTAAATATTTTTTAAAAATTGTCATTTTCAAGTAGTTTCTGCTAGTACCAAAATCCACGTAAGGGGATAAGAAAAATATAAAAACGTTGATATCTTCGCTTCCAGACGCGCGATTTTGACGCTGTTTTCAGCTCAAATTGACATAACTAGGCGTCCGCCTACGTATTGACCACCCCCCACTGACCTGCACCCCTGGATAAAATATTTACCACCTACCCCTAGTTTTTTAATACATTTTTAAAGTAAATCGTCTAAATTAATTGTTTTTCCAAATTTTCTTTGCATTCTAACATCGAATTATAGTTTCAATAGTACTCACCCTTCATCCCTGTGTCCCGGTCCGCGTTCCGTGAGCCGGTGTCCCGGTTGGAGGCTGATAACCTAAATTTTTTGGTTCAAAAACTGGTTTTTTGACCATAACTCCAGAATTTTCTTCGGCACTCATCCCGTTTTATTTCACAGATCGCTAGCCCGCGCGGAGACGCGTCTCTGGACGTATCGCACGTGCGTCTAGCTCAAATAAAACGTAAATATTTTTTAAAAATTGTCATTTTCAAGTAGTTTCTGCTAGTACCAAAATCCACGTAAGGGGATAAGAAAAATATAAAAACGTTGATATCTTCGCTTCCAGACGCGCGATTTTGACGCTGTTTTCAGCTCAAATTGACATAACTAGGCGTCCGCCTACGTATTGACCACCCCCCACTGACCTGCACCCCTGGATAAAATATTTACCACCTACCCCTAGTTTTTTAATACATTTTTAAAGTAAATCGTCTAAATTAATTGTTTTTCCAAATTTTCTTTGCATTCTAACATCGAATTATAGTTTCAATAGTACTCACCCTTCATCCCTGTGTCCCGGTCCGCGTTCCGTGAGCCGGTGTCCCGGTTGGAGGCTGATAACCTAAATTTTTTGGTTCAAAAACTGGTTTTTGACCATAACTCCAGAATTTTCTTCGGCACTCATCCCGTTTTATTTCACAGATCGCTAGCCCGCGCGGAGACGCGTCTCTGGACGTATCGCACGTGCGTCTAGCTCAAATAAAATTTCCAGAATTTTCTTCGGCACTCATCCCGTTTTATTTCACAGATCGCTAGCCCGCGCGGAGACGCGTCTCTGGACGTATCGCACGTGCGTCTAGCTCAAATAAAACGTAAATATTTTTTAAAAATTGTCATTTTCAAGTAGTTTCTGCTAGTACCAAAATCCACGTAAGGGGATAAGAAAAATATAAAAACGTTGATATCTTCGCTTCCAGACGCGCGATTTTGACGCTGTTTTCAGCTCAAATTGACATAACTAGGCGTCCGCCTACGTATTGACCACCCCCCACTGACCTGCACCCCTGGATAAAATATTTACCACCTACCCCTAGTTTTTTAATACATTTTTAAAGTAAATCGTCTAAATTAATTGTTTTTCCAAATTTTCTTTGCATTCTAACATCGAATTATAGTTTCAATAGTACTCACCCTTCATCCCTGTGTCCCGGTCCGCGTTCCGTGAGCCGGTGTCCCGGTTGGAGGCTGATAACCTAAATTTTTTGGTTCAAAAACTGGTTTTTTGACCATAACTCCAGAATTTTCTTCGGCACTCATCCCGTTTTATTTCACAGATCGCTAGCCCGCGCGGAGACGCGTCTCTGGACGTATCGCACGTGCGTCTAGCTCAAATAAAACGTAAATATTTTTTAAAAATTGTCATTTTCAAGTAGTTTCTGCTAGTACCAAAATCCACGTAAGGGGATAAGAAAAATATAAAAACGTTGATATCTTCGCTTCCAGACGCGCGATTTTGACGCTGTTTTCAGCTCAAATTGACATAACTAGGCGTCCGCCTACGTATTGACCACCCCCCACTGACCTGCACCCCTGGATAAAATATTTACCACCTACCCCTAGTTTTTTAATACATTTTTAAAGTAAATCGTCTAAATTAATTGTTTTTCCAAATTTTCTTTGCATTCTAACATCGAATTATAGTTTCAATAGTACTCACCCTTCATCCCTGTGTCCCGGTCCGCGTTCCGTGAGCCGGTGTCCCGGTTGGAGGCTGATAACCTAAATTTTTTGGTTCAAAAACTGGTTTTTTGACCATAACTCCAGAATTTTCTTCGGCACTCATCCCGTTTTATTTCACAGATCGCTAGCCCGCGCGGAGACGCGTCTCTGGACGTATCGCACGTGCGTCTAGCTCAAATAAAACGTAAATATTTTTTAAAAATTGTCATTTTCAAGTAGTTTCTGCTAGTACCAAAATCCACGTAAGGGGATAAGAAAAATATAAAAACGTTGATATCTTCGCTTCCAGACGCGCGATTTTGACGCTGTTTTCAGCTCAAATTGACATAACTAGGCGTCCGCCTACGTATTGACCACCCCCCACTGACCTGCACCCCTGGATAAAATATTTACCACCTACCCCTAGTTTTTTAATACATTTTTAAAGTAAATCGTCTAAATTAATTGTTTTTCCAAATTTTCTTTGCATTCTAACATCGAATTATAGTTTCAATAGTACTCACCCTTCATCCCTGTGTCCCGGTCCGCGTTCCGTGAGCCGGTGTCCCGGTTGGAGGCTGATAACCTAAATTTTTTGGTTCAAAAACTGGTTTTTTGACCATAACTCCAGAATTTTCTTCGGCACTCATCCCGTTTTATTTCACAGATCGCTAGCCCGCGCGGAGACGCGTCTCTGGACGTATCGCACGTGCGTCTAGCTCAAATAAAACGTAAATATTTTTTAAAAATTGTCATTTTCAAGTAGTTTCTGCTAGTACCAAAATCCACGTAAGGGGATAAGAAAAATATAAAAACGTTGATATCTTCGCTTCCAGACGCGCGATTTTGACGCTGTTTTCAGCTCAAATTGACATAACTAGGCGTCCGCCTACGTATTGACCACCCCCCACTGACCTGCACCCCTGGATAAAATATTTACCACCTACCCCTAGTTTTTTAATACATTTTTAAAGTAAATCGTCTAAATTAATTGTTTTTCCAAATTTTCTTTGCATTCTAACATCGAATTATAGTTTCAATAGTACTCACCCTTCATCCCTGTGTCCCGGTCCGCGTTCCGTGAGCCGGTGTCCCGGTTGGAGGCTGATAACCTAAATTTTTTGGTTCAAAAACTGGTTTTTGACCATAACTCCAGAATTTTCTTCGGCACTCATCCCGTTTTATTTCACAGATCGCTAGCCCGCGCGGAGACGCGTCTCTGGACGTATCGCACGTGCGTCTAGCTCAAATAAAATTTCCAGAATTTTCTTCGGCACTCATCCCGTTTTATTTCACAGATCGCTAGCCCGCGCGGAGACGCGTCTCTGGACGTATCGCACGTGCGTCTAGCTCAAATAAAACGTAAATATTTTTTAAAAATTGTCATTTTCAAGTAGTTTCTGCTAGTACCAAAATCCACGTAAGGGGATAAGAAAAATATAAAAACGTTGATATCTTCGCTTCCAGACGCGCGATTTTGACGCTGTTTTCAGCTCAAATTGACATAACTAGGCGTCCGCCTACGTATTGACCACCCCCCACTGACCTGCACCCCTGGATAAAATATTTACCACCTACCCCTAGTTTTTTAATACATTTTTAAAGTAAATCGTCTAAATTAATTGTTTTTCCAAATTTTCTTTGCATTCTAACATCGAATTATAGTTTCAATAGTACTCACCCTTCATCCCTGTGTCCCGGTCCGCGTTCCGTGAGCCGGTGTCCCGGTTGGAGGCTGATAACCTAAATTTTTTGGTTCAAAAACTGGTTTTTGACCATAACTCCAGAATTTTCTTCGGCACTCATCCCGTTTTATTTCACAGATCGCTAGCCCGCGCGGAGACGCGTCTCTGGACGTATCGCACGTGCGTCTAGCTCAAATAAAATTTCCAGAATTTTCTTCGGCACTCATCCCGTTTTATTTCACAGATCGCTAGCCCGCGCGGAGACGCGTCTCTGGACGTATCGCACGTGCGTCTAGCTCAAATAAAACGTAAATATTTTTTAAAAATTGTCATTTTCAAGTAGTTTCTGCTAGTACCAAAATCCACGTAAGGGGATAAGAAAAATATAAAAACGTTGATATCTTCGCTTCCAGACGCGCGATTTTGACGCTGTTTTCAGCTCAAATTGACATAACTAGGCGTCCGCCTACGTATTGACCACCCCCCACTGACCTGCACCCCTGGATAAAATATTTACCACCTACCCCTAGTTTTTTAATACATTTTTAAAGTAAATCGTCTAAATTAATTGTTTTTCCAAATTTTCTTTGCATTCTAACATCGAATTATAGTTTCAATAGTACTCACCCTTCATCCCTGTGTCCCGGTCCGCGTTCCGTGAGCCGGTGTCCCGGTTGGAGGCTGATAACCTAAATTTTTTGGTTCAAAAACTGGTTTTTTGACCATAACTCCAGAATTTTCTTCGGCACTCATCCCGTTTTATTTCACAGATCGCTAGCCCGCGCGGAGACGCGTCTCTGGACGTATCGCACGTGCGTCTAGCTCAAATAAAACGTAAATATTTTTTAAAAATTGTCATTTTCAAGTAGTTTCTGCTAGTACCAAAATCCACGTAAGGGGATAAGAAAAATATAAAAACGTTGATATCTTCGCTTCCAGACGCGCGATTTTGACGCTGTTTTCAGCTCAAATTGACATAACTAGGCGTCCGCCTACGTATTGACCACCCCCCACTGACCTGCACCCCTGGATAAAATATTTACCACCTACCCCTAGTTTTTTAATACATTTTTAAAGTAAATCGTCTAAATTAATTGTTTTTCCAAATTTTCTTTGCATTCTAACATCGAATTATAGTTTCAATAGTACTCACCCTTCATCCCTGTGTCCCGGTCCGCGTTCCGTGAGCCGGTGTCCCGGTTGGAGGCTGATAACCTAAATTTTTTGGTTCAAAAACTGGTTTTTTGACCATAACTCCAGAATTTTCTTCGGCACTCATCCCGTTTTATTTCACAGATCGCTAGCCCGCGCGGAGACGCGTCTCTGGACGTATCGCACGTGCGTCTAGCTCAAATAAAACGTAAATATTTTTTAAAAATTGTCATTTTCAAGTAGTTTCTGCTAGTACCAAAATCCACGTAAGGGGATAAGAAAAATATAAAAACGTTGATATCTTCGCTTCCAGACGCGCGATTTTGACGCTGTTTTCAGCTCAAATTGACATAACTAGGCGTCCGCCTACGTATTGACCACCCCCCACTGACCTGCACCCCTGGATAAAATATTTACCACCTACCCCTAGTTTTTTAATACATTTTTAAAGTAAATCGTCTAAATTAATTGTTTTTCCAAATTTTCTTTGCATTCTAACATCGAATTATAGTTTCAATAGTACTCACCCTTCATCCCTGTGTCCCGGTCCGCGTTCCGTGAGCCGGTGTCCCGGTTGGAGGCTGATAACCTAAATTTTTTGGTTCAAAAACTGGTTTTTGACCATAACTCCAGAATTTTCTTCGGCACTCATCCCGTTTTATTTCACAGATCGCTAGCCCGCGCGGAGACGCGTCTCTGGACGTATCGCACGTGCGTCTAGCTCAAATAAAATTTCCAGAATTTTCTTCGGCACTCATCCCGTTTTATTTCACAGATCGCTAGCCCGCGCGGAGACGCGTCTCTGGACGTATCGCACGTGCGTCTAGCTCAAATAAAACGTAAATATTTTTTAAAAATTGTCATTTTCAAGTAGTTTCTGCTAGTACCAAAATCCACGTAAGGGGATAAGAAAAATATAAAAACGTTGATATCTTCGCTTCCAGACGCGCGATTTTGACGCTGTTTTCAGCTCAAATTGACATAACTAGGCGTCCGCCTACGTATTGACCACCCCCCACTGACCTGCACCCCTGGATAAAATATTTACCACCTACCCCTAGTTTTTTAATACATTTTTAAAGTAAATCGTCTAAATTAATTGTTTTTCCAAATTTTCTTTGCATTCTAACATCGAATTATAGTTTCAATAGTACTCACCCTTCATCCCTGTGTCCCGGTCCGCGTTCCGTGAGCCGGTGTCCCGGTTGGAGGCTGATAACCTAAATTTTTTGGTTCAAAAACTGGTTTTTGACCATAACTCCAGAATTTTCTTCGGCACTCATCCCGTTTTATTTCACAGATCGCTAGCCCGCGCGGAGACGCGTCTCTGGACGTATCGCACGTGCGTCTAGCTCAAATAAAATTTCCAGAATTTTCTTCGGCACTCATCCCGTTTTATTTCACAGATCGCTAGCCCGCGCGGAGACGCGTCTCTGGACGTATCGCACGTGCGTCTAGCTCAAATAAAACGTAAATATTTTTTAAAAATTGTCATTTTCAAGTAGTTTCTGCTAGTACCAAAATCCACGTAAGGGGATAAGAAAAATATAAAAACGTTGATATCTTCGCTTCCAGACGCGCGATTTTGACGCTGTTTTCAGCTCAAATTGACATAACTAGGCGTCCGCCTACGTATTGACCACCCCCCACTGACCTGCACCCCTGGATAAAATATTTACCACCTACCCCTAGTTTTTTAATACATTTTTAAAGTAAATCGTCTAAATTAATTGTTTTTCCAAATTTTCTTTGCATTCTAACATCGAATTATAGTTTCAATAGTACTCACCCTTCATCCCTGTGTCCCGGTCCGCGTTCCGTGAGCCGGTGTCCCGGTTGGAGGCTGATAACCTAAATTTTTTGGTTCAAAAACTGGTTTTTTGACCATAACTCCAGAATTTTCTTCGGCACTCATCCCGTTTTATTTCACAGATCGCTAGCCCGCGCGGAGACGCGTCTCTGGACGTATCGCACGTGCGTCTAGCTCAAATAAAACGTAAATATTTTTTAAAAATTGTCATTTTCAAGTAGTTTCTGCTAGTACCAAAATCCACGTAAGGGGATAAGAAAAATATAAAAACGTTGATATCTTCGCTTCCAGACGCGCGATTTTGACGCTGTTTTCAGCTCAAATTGACATAACTAGGCGTCCGCCTACGTATTGACCACCCCCCACTGACCTGCACCCCTGGATAAAATATTTACCACCTACCCCTAGTTTTTTAATACATTTTTAAAGTAAATCGTCTAAATTAATTGTTTTTCCAAATTTTCTTTGCATTCTAACATCGAATTATAGTTTCAATAGTACTCACCCTTCATCCCTGTGTCCCGGTCCGCGTTCCGTGAGCCGGTGTCCCGGTTGGAGGCTGATAACCTAAATTTTTTGGTTCAAAAACTGGTTTTTTGACCATAACTCCAGAATTTTCTTCGGCACTCATCCCGTTTTATTTCACAGATCGCTAGCCCGCGCGGAGACGCGTCTCTGGACGTATCGCACGTGCGTCTAGCTCAAATAAAATTTGCCCACCCACCCGCCCTCTGGCTTATAGAAAGGGTAGAACTTGTAATTTCGGCCAGAATTTTTTATCCAGTTTTTGCTTTTTGAACGTTTGTGGGGACTGAAAAACCCTTTATTTTATTTGGAAACTCCTCTAGCGTCGAATTCGGCGGCACTGGATAAATTATAAACTTTCTTTTCAAAATTGTTTCATTTTATTTTAATTAGAACTGACTTTATTTACAAGACAAGTCCTATTCTAGGACTAAAATTATTTTTTACGAACTTACTTCTATCATAGATCCCCCCTTTACAGGGATCCAGATCTAGGAATTTCCTCTGACGAGTTCCAGACATGCTCGGGCTAAGGACCCCCAACAAGCCGAAGGCTGCTGAGGAGGGTTCGGGCGCGGAGGAGGCGGGCCCAGCGCCAGTTGGCCCCTCAGTGAGGCGCAGCATCGGGGAGTGGGAGGCGGAAAACCAGAAATCGGGGCAACCCCAAAAGGCCAGAACACCGCCTACAAAGGCACCCGTCCCCACCCCCCCCAACAAGACAGTTGGACCCCCCTCCCCAAAACCCAACCCCAAAACAATTACTACTCAGAGGGCAAGGACGGGAACCTATGGTCTGCCGGGGAAGGCCTTGGAGAGCCCGCCTCGGGAACAGCCCCCGATTAAGTACCTTAACAGGACCTCGGAAGCCAAGGCGTGTCTCTCCAAGGCCAAGATTAACTTGGAAAGCTCCAGGAACCTAAAAAAGGAGATCAAAGATGCGATCACAAGAGCTGTAGAGAGACTCTATCACCTTGTCAGGGAGGGAGAGATGGAGAGGGCCGAAACATCGGGAGAGGTAGTCGTACCCGAGAAGGCCCCCAGGGACCTGACACCGACCCCCAGCGCGCCAGCGGAGCTTGTGATGCAGCTCATGGAGAACCTCCAGCAGCACAAAAAGGCGCTGGAGGAATGCCAGCTGCACACGCGGGCGCTGTCGGAACACCTCATACAGGCGCCTCGCTTTGTCGCAGGCCAGGGACCCTCGTTCGCTGAGATGGCCGCCGTCCCTAAGCAGCACATCCAAGCGCCTCTTCACTCGATGGTCGTGTCATCAGTTGATGACAAGGACACGGGTGAAGAGGTGATTGAGAAGCTAAGGACGGCGGTAGACGCCAGGAATGAAGGCATCAGGGTGGAGAGGCTGCGGAAGGCGAGGGGCCAGAAGGTGGTGGTCGGCTTCAGGACCAGGGAGGAGCTGACTCGGGTGACAGAGAAAATTAAAAGGGCAGGAAATCTGGTGGCGGAAGAAGTAAAAAATAAGGACCCCCTTATCATTGTCATGGACGTTCTCTCTTGCCACTCAGATGTGGAGGTCATCGAGTCGCTTAAGCGGCAGAACACCCACCTGATTGGGGACCTGCCTGCAGATGATGTGAGGATGGGAGTCAAGTACCGTCGCAAGACGAGGAACCCCCACATGTCTCACATCATCATGCAGGTGTCCCCTTCAGTCTGGCAGAGGTTGACGCACGCGGGTCGAGTGCACATCGACCTGCAGCGGGTGCGTGTTCAGGACCAATCGCCACTAATCCAGTGCACCCGTTGCCTGCGTTACGGTCACGGCCGTAAATTGTGCACGGAGCCCGCAGACCTCTGCACGCACTGTGGTGACCCCCATCTGAGGGCTGACTGCCCCTCAGGGCTGGCTGCAGAAGCCCCAAAATGCATAAATTGCGCCTCCGCCAAGCTGAGCCACACAGAGCACAACGCCTTCGACAGCCAGTGCCCAACTCGTCTCAAGTGGGACGGATTGGCGCGGCTGTCGGTGGCGTATTGCTAAGGGCCAGCCAGCGGAAACAGGAAGTGACTCATCGAGGGATTCCCGTACACACTCGAGAGCCCGTAAGAATTACCAGGTAATCCAAGCGAATCTGCAAAGGAAGAACCTGGCAACCCAAGAACTCATGATCGTGGCTAGTGAGCGGAGGGTTGCGTTCGCATTGCTCCAGGAGCCGTATGCGGGTGGGGTGAAAAGGATGCGAGACTACCGGGGAGCGAGAATCTACCAGTGCGCTGAAGAAGGAGGTGGAACGGTGAAGGCGGCAATAGCCGTCTTCGATCACGAGTTAGACGTGATACAGTGTCCGAAACTCACCACCAATAACATTGTGGTGGTGAGGATCCGAACCAGCGCCTGGGAAATCGCAGTAGTCTCCTTCTACTTTGAACCAGACCAGCCCATACAGCCATACCTGGAGCAACTTTTGCAGATTCGCGAGGAAGTAAGCCCCACGAGGATGATTATTGGCGGCGACGCCAACGCCAAGAGCACCTGGTGGGGTAGCCTGGTAACCGACACCAAGGGTGAGGACATGTCGGGAACCCTGGAGGATATGCACTTGCAGGTACTCAACGTCGGCAATACTCCGACCTTCGACACTGTCAGAGGAAACACCCTGTACAGCAGCTTCGTTGATGTAACAGCCTGCTCAACGGAGCTGCTGGACTTGGTGGAGGACTGGCGGGTCGAAGTGGGTCTCACGAGCTCGGACCACAACGGTATAGTATTTAAAATTAATTTACAAAAATCTAAAGGAATTAACGTTAACAGGACCACAAGGATTTATAACACAAAGAAAGCAAATTGGAGCCAATTTCATTCGAAATTGACCCAATTAAAAGCTGACGCGAATTTAAACTCAACAGAAATTGGTAAAATAGGGAACAAAATAGATTTAGAAGAAAACATAAATAAATATATATCCAAAATTACAGAATCCTGTGAAGAAACACTGAACAAAATTAAGAACAACACAGAACTTACTATACCGTGGTGGTCCAAGGAGCTCGCTGAGCTGATGTCGGAGGTGAAAACCCGGAGGCGTCGCATTCGATGCGCTGCTCCGGTTCGGAGGCAAAAAGTCGTCGATGAGTACCTGCAAGCAAAAGCAGAGTATGAGTCCCTAGCACAAAAGGCGCAGACAGAAGGATGGAAGGCCTTCTGTCAAAAACAGGACAGAGAGGGAATGTGGGAGGGCATTTATAGGGTCATAGGACGGACCGCCAAAAGGCAAGAGGACTTGCCGTTGGAGAAGGATGGAATGCCACTGAGTGCACAGGAATCGGCTCAGCTGTTGGCGGAGACCTTCTACCCGGAAGACCTAGAAGATGGAGAATCTGCCGACCACCGTCGGTTACGTGAAGCGGCCTGTCGTGTAAACGACTGGGCACATGATGAACAACATGACCCACCGTTTACACTTCAGGAGCTGAAAACCGCGGTGGTAAGCTTCAATCCCAAGAAGGCACCCGGGGCAGACGGTCTCACAGCCGATATCTGTGCCCAGGCCATTTCCCGGGACCCAGGGACGTTCCTTGCTCTGGCCAACAAATGTCTGGAGCACGGACACTTCCCTGGTGCCTGGAAAGTGGCAACGGTGGTAGTCCTCCGTAAGCCCGGCAAGGAATCCTACACCACCCCGAAATCGTATAGGCCGATCGGTCTCCTTCCAGTCCTGGGCAAGATTCTTGAGAAAATGCTTGTAGCGAGACTCAAGTGGCATCTCATCCCGCGGCTCAGTACTCGCCAGTTTGGTTTCATGCCACAGAGGAGCACCGAGGACTCCCTCTACACCATGATACAACATATCAAAGCAAAGCTAAGTGAAAAGAAGCTGATCACTGTTGTATCACTGGACATAGAGGGAGCCTTCGATAGCGCATGGTGGCCGGCTATCAGGACCAGACTGGCTGAGGAAAAGTGCCCGGTGAACCTCAGGAGACTACTAGATAGCTACTTAACTGGAAGGAGCGTCAGGGTAAGGTACGCTGGTGCCGAGTGTCCGAGGGACACAAACAAAGGGTGTGTGCAAGGGTCCATTGGCGGTCCGATCCTGTGGAACCTAATCCTCGACCCCCTCTTAAAGGGGCTGGAGGAGCAAGGCGTCCACTGCCAGGCGTTCGCCGATGACGTGGCGATGATCTTTGACGGTGAGACAGCATTGGAAATCCAGAGGCAGGCCAATGCCGCCCTCGAGTATGTTCGGGTGTGGGGCATCGGAAATAAGTTAAAGTTTGCACCGCAAAAAACTTGTGCAATGGTAATAACCAAGAAACTGAAGTACGATGTCCCACTTCTGAGCATGGGCGGGGTAGACATTGGCATGTGCAAGGAAATTAAAATGCTGGGACTCACCGTCGACCACCAGCTCACCTTCAACTCTCACGTCGCAAACGTATGCAGAAAAGCTGTAAATATTTATAAGCAGCTGGCACGCGCGGCGAAAGTGAGTTGGGGCCTCCACCCGGAGATCATCCACACGATATACACGGCAGTAGTGGAGCCGGTGATATTGTACGCGGCGAGCGCCTGGGCGCCGGCCGTAAAAAAGATCGGAGTGCAGAAAAGCCTAAACACGGTCCAGCGAGGATTCGCGCAGAAGCTCTGTAAATCCTACCGCACCGTTTCGCTGAACGCGTCCCTGGTGCTGGCTGGGATACTCCCACTCGACCTCCGGATACAGGAAGCAGCCGCTCTGTATGAGGCGAAGAAAGGGGTACCACGGCCAGCACTTGCGGGCAGGGAGGTAGAGCGGTTGGAGGCATTTGCGGAGCTTCCACACCCGGCGAAACATATGGCCTTGGAGTTCGTCTGCCTGGAGGACCGGACGCTTGTGGACACCCACAATACCCAAGCAGTCAGGGTCTTCACGGACGGCAGCAAGATTGCGGGCAAGGTCGGAGCAGCACTGTCACTTTGGGACAGTGATGCCGAGATCAAGTCCGTCAAACTTAGCTTGCCGTCGTACTGCACGGTTTACCAGGCTGAACTTCTGGCCATATGCATAGCCACGCGCGAAGTCCTCAGGCGCGGGGAGGGAACTTTCGGCATCTATAGTGACTCAATGGCCGCACTTCAAACAGTCACAAGCCAGGGTTCCCTCCACGCCCTGGCCGTGGAGGCGAGAGCGAACATTGCCACAGCTTTATCCCAGAGCAAAGATGTGTCCTTGTTCTGGGTAAAGGCACACGTAGGGCTAGAGGGTAATGAGCGCGCGGACCACCTCGCGAAGGAGGCTGCACTCCGGTCCAGAAAGAGGCCAGACTATGACCGCTGCCCGGTTTCATTCGTCAAGCGACAGATCCGTTTGGGGTCGCTTGACGAATGGAACGCGAGGTACAGATCGGGCGAAACAGCGTCCACCACTAAAATATTCTTCCCGGACGCAATTGCAGCATACCCAATTGTGAAAAAAATTAAACTGGACCAAATTCTAGCTCAGGTGCTAACAGGACATGGCGGGTTCTCCGAGTATTTGAACCGCTTCAAGTGCAAGGAGAGCCCGGCATGCTCCTGCGACCCCGCCAAAAACGAGAGCATACAGCACCTCATCACAGAGTGTCCAATCTTCGCAGTCATTAAATATAACATCGAATCTGAAATGGAAATTGAAATTAAACTAGAAAACATACCAACAATCATGGCAAATAAAAGAACAAGAGATAAATTTTTAAAATATTGTAAAGAAATAGCTGAAAATGTAATAAGAAAGAATAAAGCCTAAAGCAGAAGATATACTTTAATGTATTATAAGAATATATTAAAAGTAATCGCCGAAAATATGAGAATTTAAAATAGATCTTAAGAACTAAAATGTCAAAACTTAGCGTTTAAGAGGTATTGGATGGTGTAAATGTAAAACCTGTAACATGTATTTTAGATATAAGATGGCTGTAAGGTAGATAAGACAGAATAAGTGACAAATATATATGTATATGTAGCTAGAAATAAGTATTATGTATAAAAAGTAATAATACAAACATGTAATAGTTCTAAGAAATAGTAAGATTATGAATAGAAATATATAGCTAGAAATAAGTATAGTCATATAGAAGAGGTTATAAAAATTTATATCATACGTATAATAGAATTAAGAATAAGTAATAAGATAGAATAAGCAATATCATTAAGTACAATTAAAACAATAGTGTCCGGGAGTTATCCCCATAAATAAAGGAAGAACAGAAAACAGATTAGGATACAGTAGAAGGGCGTCCCTCCCTTGAGACATAAAAGATGATAGAATGAAATAAAGACATAGTATGAAGAAGGAAAGTACGTGAGGCAAAAATTGGGAACTGGAACGGAAGTATTTAGATTACAAATGTTCGATCAAAAAGGTCTCTGATCTCCCATGTCAGAGGACAATAGCAGAGTAGGAGTGGTTTTTAGTCGGTTCGAGTCCGACACTACCTCGACTGTCTCACGATCCGTGTGACCGGGAGACAGTCGAGGTGTCCGTGGGGATTTTCCACTCCTGCCAAACATAAAAAAAAAAAAAAAAAAAAAAAAAAAAAAAAAAAAACCTAACCTAACCTAACCTAACCTAACCTAACCTAACCTAACCTAACCTAACCTAACCTAACCTAACCTAACCTAACCTAACCTAACCTAACCTAACCTAACCTAACCTAACCGGTTGATATCTTCGCTTCCAGACGCGCGATTTTGACGCTGTTTTCAGCTCAAATTGACATAACTAGGCGTCCGCCTACGTATTGACCACCCCGCACTGACCTGCACCCCTGGATAAAATATTTACGACCTACCCCTAGTTTTTTAATACATTTTTCAAGTAAATCGTCTAAATTAATTGTTTTTCCAAATTTTCTTTGCAATCTTACATCAAATTATAGTTTCAATAGTACTCACCCTTCATCCCTGTGTCCCGGTCCGCGTTCCGTGAGCCGGCGTCCCAGTTGGAGGCTGATAACCTAAATTTTTTGGTTCAAAAACTGGTTTTTTGACCATAACTCCAGATTTTTATTCGGCACCTACCACGTTTTATTTCGCAGATCGCTAGCCCGCGCGGAGACGCGTCTCTGGACGTATCGCACGTGCGTCTAGCTCAAATAAAACATAAATATTTTTTCAAAATTGTCATTTTCAAGTAGTTTCTGCTAGTACCAAAATCCACGTAAGGGGATAAGAAAAATATAAAAACGTTGATATCTTCGCTTCCAGACGCGCGATTTTGACGCTGTTTTCAGCTCAAATTGACATAACTAGGCGTCCGCCTACGTATTGACCACCCCGCACTGACCTGCACCCCTGGATAAAATATTTACGACCTACCCCTAGTTTTTTAATACATTTTTCAAGTAAATCGTCTAAATTAATTGTTTTTCCAAATTTTCTTTGCAATCTTACATCAAATTATAGTTTCAATAGTACTCACCCTTCATCCCTGTGTCCCGGTCCGCGTTCCGTGAGCCGGCGTCCCAGTTGGAGGCTGATAACCTAAATTTTTTGGTTCAAAAACTGGTTTTTTGACCATAACTCCAGATTTTTATTCGGCACCTACCACGTTTTATTTCGCAGATCGCTAGCCCGCGCGGAGACGCGTCTCTGGACGTATCGCACGTGCGTCTAGCTCAAATAAAACATAAATATTTTTTCAAAATTGTCATTTTCAAGTAGTTTCTGCTAGTACCAAAATCCACGTAAGGGGATAAGAAAAATATAAAAACGTTGATATCTTCGCTTCCAGACGCGCGATTTTGACGCTGTTTTCAGCTCAAATTGACATAACTAGGCGTCCGCCTACGTATTGACCACCCCGCACTGACCTGCACCCCTGGATAAAATATTTACGACCTACCCCTAGTTTTTTAATACATTTTTCAAGTAAATCGTCTAAATTAATTGTTTTTCCAAATTTTCTTTGCAATCTTACATCAAATTATAGTTTCAATAGTACTCACCCTTCATCCCTGTGTCCCGGTCCGCGTTCCGTGAGCCGGCGTCCCAGTTGGAGGCTGATAACCTAAATTTTTTGGTTCAAAAACTGGTTTTTTGACCATAACTCCAGATTTTTATTCGGCACCTACCACGTTTTATTTCGCAGATCGCTAGCCCGCGCGGAGACGCGTCTCTGGACGTATCGCACGTGCGTCTAGCTCAAATAAAACATAAATATTTTTTCAAAATTGTCATTTTCAAGTAGTTTCTGCTAGTACCAAAATCCACGTAAGGGGATAAGAAAAATATAAAAACGTTGATATCTTCGCTTCCAGACGCGCGATTTTGACGCTGTTTTCAGCTCAAATTGACATAACTAGGCGTCCGCCTACGTATTGACCACCCCGCACTGACCTGCACCCCTGGATAAAATATTTACGACCTACCCCTAGTTTTTTAATACATTTTTCAAGTAAATCGTCTAAATTAATTGTTTTTCCAAATTTTCTTTGCAATCTTACATCAAATTATAGTTTCAATAGTACTCACCCTTCATCCCTGTGTCCCGGTCCGCGTTCCGTGAGCCGGCGTCCCAGTTGGAGGCTGATAACCTAAATTTTTTGGTTCAAAAACTGGTTTTTTGACCATAACTCCAGATTTTTATTCGGCACCTACCACGTTTTATTTCGCAGATCGCTAGCCCGCGCGGAGACGCGTCTCTGGACGTATCGCACGTGCGTCTAGCTCAAATAAAACATAAATATTTTTTCAAAATTGTCATTTTCAAGTAGTTTCTGCTAGTACCAAAATCCACGTAAGGGGATAAGAAAACTATAAAAACGTTGATATCTTCGCTTCCAGACGCGCGATTTTGACGCTGTTTTCAGCTCAAATTGACATAACTAGGCGTCCGCCTACGTATTGACCACCCCGCACTGACCTGCACCCCTGGATAAAATATTTACGACCTACCCCTAGTTTTTTAATACATTTTTCAAGTAAATCGTCTAAATTAATTGTTTTTCCAAATTTTCTTTGCAATCTTACATCAAATTATAGTTTCAATAGTACTCACCCTTCATCCCTGTGTCCCGGTCCGCGTTCCGTGAGCCGGCGTCCCAGTTGGAGGCTGATAACCTAAATTTTTTGGTTCAAAAACTGGTTTTTTGACCATAACTCCAGATTTTTATTCGGCACCTACCACGTTTTATTTCGCAGATCGCTAGCCCGCGCGGAGACGCGTCTCTGGACGTATCGCACGTGCGTCTAGCTCAAATAAAACATAAATATTTTTTCAAAATTGTCATTTTCAAGTAGTTTCTGCTAGTACCAAAATCCACGTAAGGGGATAAGAAAAATATAAAAACGTTGATATCTTCGCTTCCAGACGCGCGATTTTGACGCTGTTTTCAGCTCAAATTGACATAACTAGGCGTCCGCCTACGTATTGACCACCCCGCACTGACCTGCACCCCTGGATAAAATATTTACGACCTACCCCTAGTTTTTTAATACATTTTTCAAGTAAATCGTCTAAATTAATTGTTTTTCCAAATTTTCTTTGCAATCTTACATCAAATTATAGTTTCAATAGTACTCACCCTTCATCCCTGTGTCCCGGTCCGCGTTCCGTGAGCCGGCGTCCCAGTTGGAGGCTGATAACCTAAATTTTTTGGTTCAAAAACTGGTTTTTTGACCATAACTCCAGATTTTTATTCGGCACCTACCACGTTTTATTTCGCAGATCGCTAGCCCGCGCGGAGACGCGTCTCTGGACGTATCGCACGTGCGTCTAGCTCAAATAAAACATAAATATTTTTTCAAAATTGTCATTTTCAAGTAGTTTCTGCTAGTACCAAAATCCACGTAAGGGGATAAGAAAAATATAAAAACGTTGATATCTTCGCTTCCAGACGCGCGATTTTGACGCTGTTTTCAGCTCAAATTGACATAACTAGGCGTCCGCCTACGTATTGACCACCCCGCACTGACCTGCACCCCTGGATAAAATATTTACGACCTACCCCTAGTTTTTTAATACATTTTTCAAGTAAATCGTCTAAATTAATTGTTTTTCCAAATTTTCTTTGCAATCTTACATCAAATTATAGTTTCAATAGTACTCACCCTTCATCCCTGTGTCCCGGTCCGCGTTCCGTGAGCCGGCGTCCCAGTTGGAGGCTGATAACCTAAATTTTTTGGTTCAAAAACTGGTTTTTTGACCATAACTCCAGATTTTTATTCGGCACCTACCACGTTTTATTTCGCAGATCGCTAGCCCGCGCGGAGACGCGTCTCTGGACGTATCGCACGTGCGTCTAGCTCAAATAAAACATAAATATTTTTTCAAAATTGTCATTTTCAAGTAGTTTCTGCTAGTACCAAAATCCACGTAAGGGGATAAGAAAAATATAAAAACGTTGATATCTTCGCTTCCAGACGCGCGATTTTGACGCTGTTTTCAGCTCAAATTGACATAACTAGGCGTCCGCCTACGTATTGACCACCCCGCACTGACCTGCACCCCTGGATAAAATATTTACGACCTACCCCTAGTTTTTTAATACATTTTTCAAGTAAATCGTCTAAATTAATTGTTTTTCCAAATTTTCTTTGCAATCTTACATCAAATTATAGTTTCAATAGTACTCACCCTTCATCCCTGTGTCCCGGTCCGCGTTCCGTGAGCCGGCGTCCCAGTTGGAGGCTGATAACCTAAATTTTTTGGTTCAAAAACTGGTTTTTTGACCATAACTCCAGATTTTTATTCGGCACCTACCACGTTTTATTTCGCAGATCGCTAGCCCGCGCGGAGACGCGTCTCTGGACGTATCGCACGTGCGTCTAGCTCAAATAAAACATAAATATTTTTTCAAAATTGTCATTTTCAAGTAGTTTCTGCTAGTACCAAAATCCACGTAAGGGGATAAGAAAAATATAAAAACGTTGATATCTTCGCTTCCAGACGCGCGATTTTGACGCTGTTTTCAGCTCAAATTGACATAACTAGGCGTCCGCCTACGTATTGACCACCCCGCACTGACCTGCACCCCTGGATAAAATATTTACGACCTACCCCTAGTTTTTTAATACATTTTTCAAGTAAATCGTCTAAATTAATTGTTTTTCCAAATTTTCTTTGCAATCTTACATCAAATTATAGTTTCAATAGTACTCACCCTTCATCCCTGTGTCCCGGTCCGCGTTCCGTGAGCCGGCGTCCCAGTTGGAGGCTGATAACCTAAATTTTTTGGTTCAAAAACTGGTTTTTTGACCATAACTCCAGATTTTTATTCGGCACCTACCACGTTTTATTTCGCAGATCGCTAGCCCGCGCGGAGACGCGTCTCTGGACGTATCGCACGTGCGTCTAGCTCAAATAAAACATAAATATTTTTTCAAAATTGTCATTTTCAAGTAGTTTCTGCTAGTACCAAAATCCACGTAAGGGGATAAGAAAAATATAAAAACGTTGATATCTTCGCTTCCAGACGCGCGATTTTGACGCTGTTTTCAGCTCAAATTGACATAACTAGGCGTCCGCCTACGTATTGACCACCCCGCACTGACCTGCACCCCTGGATAAAATATTTACGACCTACCCCTAGTTTTTTAATACATTTTTCAAGTAAATCGTCTAAATTAATTGTTTTTCCAAATTTTCTTTGCAATCTTACATCAAATTATAGTTTCAATAGTACTCACCCTTCATCCCTGTGTCCCGGTCCGCGTTCCGTGAGCCGGCGTCCCAGTTGGAGGCTGATAACCTAAATTTTTTGGTTCAAAAACTGGTTTTTTGACCATAACTCCAGATTTTTATTCGGCACCTACCACGTTTTATTTCGCAGATCGCTAGCCCGCGCGGAGACGCGTCTCTGGACGTATCGCACGTGCGTCTAGCTCAAATAAAACATAAATATTTTTTCAAAATTGTCATTTTCAAGTAGTTTCTGCTAGTACCAAAATCCACGTAAGGGGATAAGAAAAATATAAAAACGTTGATATCTTCGCTTCCAGACGCGCGATTTTGACGCTGTTTTCAGCTCAAATTGACATAACTAGGCGTCCGCCTACGTATTGACCACCCCGCACTGACCTGCACCCCTGGATAAAATATTTACGACCTACCCCTAGTTTTTTAATACATTTTTCAAGTAAATCGTCTAAATTAATTGTTTTTCCAAATTTTCTTTGCAATCTTACATCAAATTATAGTTTCAATAGTACTCACCCTTCATCCCTGTGTCCCGGTCCGCGTTCCGTGAGCCGGCGTCCCAGTTGGAGGCTGATAACCTAAATTTTTTGGTTCAAAAACTGGTTTTTTGACCATAACTCCAGATTTTTATTCGGCACCTACCACGTTTTATTTCGCAGATCGCTAGCCCGCGCGGAGACGCGTCTCTGGACGTATCGCACGTGCGTCTAGCTCAAATAAAACATAAATATTTTTTCAAAATTGTCATTTTCAAGTAGTTTCTGCTAGTACCAAAATCCACGTAAGGGGATAAGAAAAATATAAAAACGTTGATATCTTCGCTTCCAGACGCGCGATTTTGACGCTGTTTTCAGCTCAAATTGACATAACTAGGCGTCCGCCTACGTATTGACCACCCCGCACTGACCTGCACCCCTGGATAAAATATTTACGACCTACCCCTAGTTTTTTAATACATTTTTCAAGTAAATCGTCTAAATTAATTGTTTTTCCAAATTTTCTTTGCAATCTTACATCAAATTATAGTTTCAATAGTACTCACCCTTCATCCCTGTGTCCCGGTCCGCGTTCCGTGAGCCGGCGTCCCAGTTGGAGGCTGATAACCTAAATTTTTTGGTTCAAAAACTGGTTTTTTGACCATAACTCCAGATTTTTATTCGGCACCTACCACGTTTTATTTCGCAGATCGCTAGCCCGCGCGGAGACGCGTCTCTGGACGTATCGCACGTGCGTCTAGCTCAAATAAAACATAAATATTTTTTCAAAATTGTCATTTTCAAGTAGTTTCTGCTAGTACCAAAATCCACGTAAGGGGATAAGAAAAATATAAAAACGTTGATATCTTCGCTTCCAGACGCGCGATTTTGACGCTGTTTTCAGCTCAAATTGACATAACTAGGCGTCCGCCTACGTATTGACCACCCCGCACTGACCTGCACCCCTGGATAAAATATTTACGACCTACCCCTAGTTTTTTAATACATTTTTCAAGTAAATCGTCTAAATTAATTGTTTTTCCAAATTTTCTTTGCAATCTTACATCAAATTATAGTTTCAATAGTACTCACCCTTCATCCCTGTGTCCCGGTCCGCGTTCCGTGAGCCGGCGTCCCAGTTGGAGGCTGATAACCTAAATTTTTTGGTTCAAAAACTGGTTTTTTGACCATAACTCCAGATTTTTATTCGGCACCTACCACGTTTTATTTCGCAGATCGCTAGCCCGCGCGGAGACGCGTCTCTGGACGTATCGCACGTGCGTCTAGCTCAAATAAAACATAAATATTTTTTCAAAATTGTCATTTTCAAGTAGTTTCTGCTAGTACCAAAATCCACGTAAGGGGATAAGAAAAATATAAAAACGTTGATATCTTCGCTTCCAGACGCGCGATTTTGACGCTGTTTTCAGCTCAAATTGACATAACTAGGCGTCCGCCTACGTATTGACCACCCCGCACTGACCTGCACCCCTGGATAAAATATTTACGACCTACCCCTAGTTTTTTAATACATTTTTCAAGTAAATCGTCTAAATTAATTGTTTTTCCAAATTTTCTTTGCAATCTTACATCAAATTATAGTTTCAATAGTACTCACCCTTCATCCCTGTGTCCCGGTCCGCGTTCCGTGAGCCGGCGTCCCAGTTGGAGGCTGATAACCTAAATTTTTTGGTTCAAAAACTGGTTTTTTGACCATAACTCCAGATTTTTATTCGGCACCTACCACGTTTTATTTCGCAGATCGCTAGCCCGCACGGAGACGCGTCTCTGGACGTATCGCACGTGCGTCTAGCTCAAATAAAATTTTGCCCACCCACCCTCCCTCTGGTCTATAGGAAGGTAGACGTGGGATTTTCGGCAAATAATATTATTACATTTTATCTTCTTTTGCTTTTTTTTAGGGGTTTGTTGAAAGGTTTTTGTAGGGAAAGATCAATTTTTACATTTGACCGAGTCTGCAAAGGCTCATACTTTAATTTTTATTACAGTAGAATCTTTTTATAGTATTTAATTGTTGAATTTATTTTATTATTGTATTCAGATTTTAATCGATTCATTATACCAATTATTTACTGTGTTACCCCCTTTACAGGGACACAGTAACATCCAGTGTCCGTCCTCTCTCCTCTCGAGCGGTTATTCTGGAACCAACCTCCTCTTTACAGGGGTCTGTTCCCAGAATACCTGCTCCCAGCTTAAAACATGTTCCGCACCCCATCCAGCACCGTGAGGATGCCAGTCTCCAGTGGCTCGCCGCGATCCGCGGAGAAAGCGGGACCTTCGCCTGCTGATGCGAGGAGGAAAATTGTATTCGACGACGATACACCCCTCGCATCCCAGGTTGGCTCTGCTGCTCCGGGGACGCGCCGAGCTCCTGCTGAGGCTCCGAGATCGCTCAGAAAGCCTGAGGCAGGGCACCGCAGTCGCACTGCGGAGGCGAGAGCTTGCCTAAATAAGGCAAAGCTCAATTTGGGCAACTCTCGCAACCTCAAGGCCGAGATCAAGACTGCGGTGCTCGAAGCTATCAACAGGCTTTATGAGCTGGTCAAGGAGTCGGAGCGAGACGCGGCCCCTACCGCACCCGTAGCCGTACCGGTACCCGTGCCCACTGCTGACCGTAGTCCCCAAGCCGTCTCCGCCGAGGTCCTTGCTGGCCAGACTGAACTCCTTAACACCCTAAAGGAGCACATCTCGGAGTTAAAGGATAACTCCGAGAGACTCGACAGGCTCCGAGACAGTCTGGCTAGCAGAGAAAGTGTGGGGGAGACAACCTACGCGGGTGTAGCAGCGGCCAGTAAAAGCCACACTGGGGTACAGGCCCTGGAGCGAACGACGCTACACTCGGTGATTGTCTCCTCAACACAGGAGATGGATACCGGGGCCGAAATACTCGAAAGAGTACGGAAAGCGGTGGACGCGAAGGAGGGCTGGGTGCGCGTAGAAAGGGTCAGAAAGGCGAAGGACCAAAAGGTCATTATGGGGTGCGCAACGAAGGAGGAGAGGGAGAAACTGAAAGCGCGACTGGAAAGGGCCGGAGAGAACCTCGTCGTCGAGGCGGTGAAGAATCGGGACCCACTTCTGGTTCTTAGGGACGTACTTCTCGTACACAGTGACGAAGAAGTATTGAGGGCCCTTAAGAACCAGAACCGGGAGATCTTTCACGGCCTCGGGGACGAGGAGCAGAAAATTGCAATTAAATTTAGGAAAAAGTCCCGAAACCCTCATGTGAACAGCATTGTGTTGAGTGTTTCTCCAGCAATCTGGAAGAGGGCACTCGAAGGAGGCAAGCTCCGCATTGACCTCCAGAGAGTGCGCGTCGAGGATCAGACGCCTCTGGTGCAGTGCACCCGCTGCTTGGCGTACGGCCACGGCAAGCGCCTATGTACGGAGTCGGCCGACCTGTGCAGCCACTGTGGCGGTCCACACCTTAGGGTGGACTGCCCAGAAAAGCACACAGGCAAAGCAGCGGTGTGCGTTAACTGCACCAGAGCCAAGCTGGAGGAGCACTCGCACAATGCGTTCAGCGATTTGTGCCCGGTGCGAAGGAAGTGGGACGCATTCGCGCGAGCTACCATAGCGTATTGCTAAGGGTGTCGGTGCGCCCACTTTCACGTACATGGAGATGAATAGGTCGACACAACCAGATTGCAGTCGCATTGAGCGAACCACTAGGGTTGGCTTAATGGAGGATGGTAATTCAAGTCACTTTTTTGAGAAAGTGACTGAAATTATGTTGAACCGTAAGCCAACTCTAGTGGAATCGTCAAGTTGTGTCGATCCTTGTTACTGCACTCATGATACTGACGTTTGACAATGTATGATATTGACTTATATAATAAGTATATTTTGCAAATATCATAGACATCAAAACGCAGACATTCATTTCCAAAGGGAATAGAAATAGGGGTAAATGACAGATAATTTTTTTTTTTAAAAGTATTCATAAGTAGTTATCAACAATTATATAAATGTAAAGCAATTATTTTTAAGAACAAATTAAATAAATAGTCTATTAATTATTAATTTAGAAATAGTAATTAAAAAATAAAGTAAATTTAGTTAATGATAGTTTATGCAATTTATGTAAAAAAGTTTAAATAAAATCAAAGAGTGTGGTCTCTTCGGCCTCCAAACAATCAGTCGCAAAAAGTCTTAAAATCCGCAGACAAGGGCTCTGATCATGTCAGAGGGACACTGGCGGGGCAGGAGTGTGGTTTTAGCCGGTTCGAGTCCGGCACTACCTCGACTGTCTCACAATCTGCGAGGCAGTCGAGGTGTCCGTGGGGATTTCCCACTCCTGCCAAAACAAAAAAAAAAAAAAAAAAAAAAAAAACCTAACCTAACCTAACCTAACCTAACCTAACCTAACCGGTTGATATCTTCGCTTCCAGACGCGCGATTTTGACGCTGTTTTCAGCTCAAATTGACATAACTAGGCGTCCGCCTACGTATTGACCACCCTGCACTCACCTGCACCCCTGGATAAAAAATGTACGACCTACCCCTAGTTTTTTAATACATTTTTAAAAGTAAATCGTCTAAATTAATTGTTTTTCCAAATTTTCTTTGCAATCTAACATCAAATTATAGTTTCAATAGTACTCACCCTTCATCCCTGTGTCCCGGTCCGCGTTCCGTGAGCCGGTGTCCCAGTTGGAGGCTGATAACCTAAATTTTTTGGTTCAAAAACTGGTTTTTTGACCATAACTCCAGAATTTTCTTCGGCACTCATCCCGTTTTATTTCACAGATCGCTAGCCCGCGCGGAGACGCGTCTCTGGACGTATCGCACGTGCGTCTTGCTTAAATAAAAATTTGCCCACCCACCCGCCCTTTGGCTTATAGAAAGGGTAGAATCTGGGATTTCGGCCAGAATTTTTTATCCAGGTTTTGATTTTGAACGTTTGTGGGGACCGTAAAACCCCTTTATTTTATTTATACAACTTTTTTTTATTCATAAGACGAGTCCTTTTTCTAGGATCAAAATTATACATTATCAATTTATCAACATTTTAATTCTATTTATTTTAACTACATTTTATATCTGTGATCCCCCCTTTACAGGGATCCAGATACTTATACTAGTCCCCTCTGACACGTCCAAAATATGCTCGGGCTAAGGACCCCCCAAAAGCCGAAGGCTGCTGAGGAGTGTTCGGGTGCGGGGGAGGAGGGCCCAGCGCCAGCTGGCCCCTCAGTGAGGCGCAGCATCGGGGAGTGGGAAGCGGAGAAACATAAATCGGGGCAACCCAAGAAAGGCAAAACACCGCCCACAAAGGCACCCGTTCCCACCCCCCCCAACAAGACAGTTGGACCCACCTCCCCAAAACCCAACCCCAAAAGCATAACAACCCAACGGGCAAGGACGGGAACTTACGGTCTGCCGGGGAAGGCCTTGGAGAGCCCTCCTCGAGAACAGCCACCAATTAAGTACCTCAACAGAACCTCGGAAGCTAAGGCGTGTCTCTGCAAGGCCAAGATGAACTTGGAAAGTTCCAGAAATCTTAAAAAAGAAATAAAAGATGCGATCACTAAAGCTGTCGAGAGGCTTTATCACCTCGTTAGGGAGGGAGAGATGGAGCGGTCCGAGACATCGGGAGAGGTGGTCGTACCAGAGAAGGCCCCCAAGGACCTGACACCGACCCCCAGCGCGCCGACGGAGCTCGTGATGCAGCTCGTGGAGAACCTCCAGCAGCACAAAAAGGCGCTGGAGGAATGCCAGCTGCACACGCGGGCTCTGTCGGAACAACTTACACAGGCACCTCGCTTTGTCGCAGGCCAGGGACCCTCGTTCGCTGACATGGCCGCCGTCCCTAAGCAGCACATCCAAGCGCCTCTTCACTCGATGGTCGTGTCATCAGTTGATGACAAGGACACGGGTGAAGAGGTGATTGAGAAGCTAAGGACGGCGGTAGACGCCAGGAATGAGGGCATCAGGGTGGAGAGGCTGCGGAAGGCGAGGGACCAGAAGGTGGTAGTCGGTTTCAGGACCAGGGAGGAGCTGACTCGGGTGACAGAGAGAATCAAGAAGGCAGGAAACCTTATGGTGGAGGAGGTTAAAAATAAGGATCCCCTCATTATCATCATGGACGTTCTCTCTTGTCACTCAGATGTGGAGGTCATCGATTCGCTTAAGCGGCAGAACACCCACCTGATTGGGGACCTACCTGCAGATGATGTGAGGATGGGAGTCAAGTACCGTCGCAAGACGAGGAACCCCCATATGTCTCACATCATCATGCAGGTGTCCCCTTCAGTCTGGCAGAGGTTGACGCACGCGGGTCGAGTGCACATTGACCTGCAACGGGTGCGTGTTCAGGACCAATCGCCACTGATCCAATGCACCCGTTGCCTGCGATACGGTCACGGCCGTAAATCGTGCACGGAGCCCGCAGACCTCTGCACGCACTGTGGTGACCCCCATCTGAGGGTCGACTGCCCCTCAAGGTTGGCTGCAGAAGCGCCCAAGTGCAAAAATTGCGCCTCCGCCAAGCTGAGTCACACTGAGCACAACGCCTTCGACAGCCAGTGTCCAACTCGTCTCAAGTGGGACGGATTGGCGCGGCTGTCGGTGGCGTATTGCTAAGGGCCAGCCAGCGGAAACAGAAAGTGACTCATCCAGGGATTCCCGAACACACTCGAGAACCCGTAAGAATTACCAGGTAATCCAAGCGAATCTGCAAAGGAAGAACCTGGCAACCCAAGAACTCATGATCGTGGCTAGTGAGCGGAGGGTTGCGTTCGCATTGCTCCAGGAGCCGTATGTGGGTGGGGTTAAAAGGATGCGAGACTACCGGGGAGCGAGAGTCTACCAGTGCGCTGAACAAGGAGATGGAACTGTGAAGGCGGCAATAGTCGTCTTCGACCACGACCTTGACGTTACGCAGTGTCCGAAACTCACCACCAATAACATCGTGGTGGTGAGGATCCGAACCAGCGCCTGGGAAATCGCAGTAGTCTCCTTCTACTTTGAACCAGACCAGCCCATACAGCCATACCTGGAGCAACTTTTGCAGATTCGCGAGGAAATAGGCCCCACGAGGATGATTATTGGCGGCGATGCCAACGCCAAGAGCACCTGGTGGGGTAGCCTGGTGACTGACAGCAAGGGTGAGGACATGTCGGGAACCCTGGAAGAAATGTGCCTGCAGGTACTCAACGTCGGCAACACTCCGACCTTCGACACCGTCAGAGGTAACACCCTGTACAGCAGCTTCGTTGATGTAACAGCCTGCTCAACGGAGCTGCTGGACTTGGTGGAGGACTGGCGGGTCGAGGAAGGCCTCACGAGCTCGGACCACAACGGTATAGTATTCAAAATTAACATACAAAAATCGAAAGGAACTAACGTGCAAAGGACCACAAGAATTTACAACACTAGAAAAGCAAATTGGAGCCAATTTCATTCGAAATTGGCCCAATTAAAAGCTGACTCAAAATTAAATGCAGTTGAAATTGACAAAATTAGTAATAAAATAGATTTAGAACAGATTATTGATAAATATATAGCCAAAATTAAGCAATCTTGTGATGAAACATTGGACAAAATTAAAAACAACACCCAACTTACTATACCGTGGTGGTCCAAAGAGCTCGCTGAGCTGATGTCGGAGGTTAACACCCGAAGACGCCGCATCCGGTGCGCTGCACCAGTCCGGAGGCAAAAGGTCGTCGATGAGTACCTGCTAGCAAAAGCAAAATATGAGTCCCTAGCCAAAAAGGCGCAGACAGAGGGTTGGAAAGGCTTCTGTCAAAAACAGGATAGGGAAGGAATGTGGGAAGGGATATACAGGGTCATAGGACGAACCGCCAAAAGACAGGAGGACGTGCCGTTGGTGAAGGACGGAGTACCACTGAGTGCACAGCAATCGGCTTTGCTGCTGGCCGAGACCTTCTACCCCGAGGACCTTGAAGAGGGAGAAAATGCTGACCACCGTCGGACACGTGAAGCGGCCAGTCGTGTAAACGAGTGGGCGCATGATGAACAACATGACCCACCGTTTACACTTCAGGAGCTGAAAACCGCGGTGGAAAGCTTTAACCCGAAGAAAGCACCCGGGGCAGACGGTCTCACAGCCGATATCTGTGCACGGGCTGTATCCCAGGACCCAGGGACGTTCCTTGCACTGGCCAACAAGTGCCTCGAGCACGGACACTTCCCTGGGGCCTGGAAGGTAGCCACTGTGGTGGTCCTCCGAAAGCCCGGTAAAGAATCCTACACCACCCCCAAGTCATACAGGCCGATCGGCCTCCTACCAGTCCTAGGTAAGACGCTGGAAAAACTTCTGGTAGCCAGGCTAAAGTGGCACCTTATCCCGCGGTTTAGTACTCGCCAGTTTGGTTTTATGCCACAGAAAAGCACCGAGGACTCCCTCTACACCATGATACAACATATCAAAGAAAAGTTGAGTGCAAAGAAGCTGATCACTGTTGTATCACTGGACATAGAGGGAGCCTTCGATAGCGCATGGTGGCCGGCCATCAGGACCAGACTGGCTGAGGAAAAGTGCCCGGTGAACCTAAGGAGGCTGCTAGACAGCTACTTGACTGGTAGGAGTGTCCGAGTTCGGTACGCGGGTGCCGAGTGCCGAAGGGACACGACGAAGGGGTGTGTGCAAGGGTCCATTGGCGGTCCGATCCTATGGAACCTGATTCTCGACCCCCTGTTGAAGGGGCTGGAGGCGCGCGGCGTTCACTGCCAAGCGTTCGCCGATGATGTTGTGATGATCTTCGACGGTGACACAGCATTGGAAGTTCAGAGACATGCCAATGCCGCCCTCGAGTATGTTCGGTTGTGGGGCATCGGAAACAAGCTGAAGTTTGCACCGCAAAAAACTTGTGCAATGGTGGTTACCAAGAAGCTGAAGTACGATGTCCCACTCCTGAGCATGGGCGGGGTAGACATTGGCATGTCTAAGGAAATAAAAATTCTGGGGCTCGCCGTCGACCACCAGCTCACTTTCAACACCCACGTCGCAAACGTATGCAGAAAAGCTGTGAATATCTACAAACAGCTGGCGCGTGCGGCAAAAGTGAGCTGGGGCCTTCACCCGGAGATCATCCACACCATTTACACGGCAGCAGTGGAGCCGGTAATACTGTACGCGGCGAGCGCATGGGCGCCGGCCGCCAAAAAGATCGGAGTGCAGAAAAGCCTCAACACGGTCCAGCGAGGATTCGCGCAGAAGCTCTGCAAATCCTACCGCACCGTTTCTCTGAACGCGTCCCTGGTGCTAGCTGGGATACTCCCACTCGACCTCCGAATACAGGAAGCAGCCGCTCTGTACGAGGCAAAGAGGGGGGTGCCACAGCCGGCACTTGCGGGCAGGGAGGTGGAGCGGGTGGTGGCATTTGCAGAGACTCCGCACCCGGCGAAACATATGGCCATGGAGTTTATATGCCTGGAAGACCAGACACTTGTGGACAGCCACAACACCCAGGCAGTCAGGGTGTTCACGGACGGCAGTAAGATTGCGGGCAAGGTCGGAGCAGCGCTGTCACTCTGGGGCGGTGATGCCGAGATCAAGTCCGTCAAGCTTAGTCTGCCGTCGTACTGCACGGTGTACCAGGCTGAACTTCTGGCCATATGCGTAGCCACGCGCGAAATCCTCAAGAGCAAAGAGGGAGCCTTCGGTATCTATAGTGACTCAAAGGCTGCATTACAAACAGTCACAAACCAAGGTTCCCTCCACGCCCTGGCCGTGGAGGCGAGAGCGAACGTGGCCGCAGCTTTATCCCAGAGCAAAGATGTGTCTTTGTTCTGGGTAAAGGCACATGCGGGGCTAGTAGGCAATGAGCGCGCGGACCACCTCGCCAAGGAAGCTGCACTCCGGTCTAAGAAGAGGCCGGACTATGACCGCTGCCCGGTTTCATTCATTAAGCGGCAGATCCGTCTGGGGTCGCTCGATGAATGGAACCGGAGGTACCAGAACGGCGAAACAGCCTCTGTTACCAAAATATTCTTCCCGGACGCGATCGACGCCTTCAAGGTTATAAAAAAGGTAAAACCAACTGGCATCGTAACCCAAATCTTCACGGGGCACGGTGGGTTCTCCGAATACCTGCACCGTTTCAAGTGTAAGGGGAACCCATCGTGCATCTGTGAACCGGATGCGGTTGAGTCGGTCGCCCATATCTTGACGGAATGCCCGGTCTTCCGCAAAGAGAGACAAATCATGGAACACAAGTTAGAGACGAATATAAACAAAAATAGCATTAACAAAATTATTGGTGACAACAAAACACGTAAATTATTTTTAGAATTCTGCATAAATATTTCAACCAGAGTAGTGAACCGGAATAAAGACATCTGAAAAACCATGCTTCATCATATATGAATATTTCTGCAAGAAAGGATATAAGATGAAAGCATTGGGCACTAAAACATTAAAAAGTAGAATCAAAATAGACATAATATACACTTGTAAAATTAGAATGGAAAACAGAATGTAATATTAAACAGCTAAACTTATAAAATTATAGTAAATTATAGTAACGTAAAACAAAACAAAACAAATAATATAAATCATTTAAAGTCCCAATAAGGTCTCTGACTATGTCAGAGGGACACTAGTCAGGCAGGAGTGTGGTTTTAGCCGGTTCGAGTCCGGCACTACCTCGACTGTCTCACAATCAGCGAGGCAGTCGAGGTGTCCGTGGGGATTTCCCACTCCTGCCAAAACAAAAAAAAAAAAAAAAAAAAAAAAAAAAAAAAAACCTAACCTAACCTAACCTTTTTTTTTTTTTTTTTTTAACGCTGGGAAAAAATGCATTACGCATACCCTCCCGTCGGGGGATGGGAGGGGTATGTGGGACTCCCCGGGCGGCCAAACACCACGGTATACCCACTAAAACGACCCAGCGCATTCCCGCTTCGTCATAGTGGAGGGGGACTGGGAAACCGGCACAGCCTTTACTTCCAGTCCCCCGCCGACGAACACACAAGGCGGACCCCCCTCTTGTCCTCACGGCACGGACGTGGAGAGGGGGTTCGGGAATGACCGACGGAGGTGACGGGTGCAATGCGGGCGTAGGCACCCCCGCGCCTGTCGCCCGCCCGTCACCGTGAGGAGGGAGGGCAAACGCCCCTTCCCCCCCCCCGCCCGCAGAGCAGCGCAGCGAGAGTAAACTCCCGCTGGCGCTCCGCCTCCTCCTTCTGCGAAATCGCAGAAGGAGGCAACCGCTGACCAGGCCTCTCGTCCCCCAGCACGGTGTTCACGCACGCACGCCGGGAAGCGTGAGGCCCAGTCGCCCGCAAGGTGACGGGTGCAATGCGGGCGGAGGCACCTCCGTGCCTGTCGCCCGCCCGTCACCGTGAGGGGGGAGGGCAAAAACGCCCCTTCCCCCCCTCTCCGCTAGCGGAGCGGCGCAACGAGAGAGACCTCCCGCGCGCGCTCCGCTGACCAGGCCTCCTCTCCACACTCCCCAGCATGGCCTCGACCACGCCGGGAAGCGGGAGGCCCAGTCCCCCGCGGCACTCCCCTGCTGTGCCCTCCGCTATGCCCGCTGCTCAGAGGGCACGCAGGGGAACGCACACCGCACATCGCATGAGTCATCACACGACGTGCAGTGCGCCCCTCCCCAGAAAGCGCCTGGTGGTTTTTTGTTGCGTCTATTTCTTATGGAATTAGACCAAGAACAGGGCGGCAACCACGTGAAGGTAACACACCAGACTTGCCTTGAGGATCTACACGACCGTAGCGCTCCCCCTCAAGACCCCGCCACCCTACCGCCTCTGAAGGAGGCAGTAAGGTAGACCTGCATCTATGCTACCAAGCAAAGCATGTGCAAAGCTTGTCGTTGTGCAACCGCGAAAGCATAAGTACAGATCCGCCCCAACCTAACCTAACCTAACCTTTTTTTTTTTTTTTTTTTTTTTTTTTGACGCTGGGAAAAAATGCATTACGCATACCCTCCCGTCGGGGGATGGGAGGGGTATGTGGGACTCCCCGGGCGGCCAAACACCACGGTATACCCACTAAAACGACCCAGCGCATTCCCGCTTCGTCATAGTGGAGGGGGACTGGGAAACCGGCACAGCCTTTACTTCCAGTCCCCCGCCGACGAACACACAAGGCGGACCCCCCTCTTGTCCTCACGGCACGGACGTGGAGGGGGGGTTCGGGAATGACCGACGGAGGTGACGGGTGCAATGCGGGCGGAGGCACCCCCGCGCCTGTCGCCCGCCCGTCACCGTGAGGAGGGAGAGCAAACGCCCCTTCCCCCCCCCCCGCCCGCAGAGCAGCGCAGCGAGAGTAAACTCCCGCTGGCGCTCCGCCTCCTCCTTCTGCGAAATCGCAGAAGGAGGCAACCGCTGACCAGGCCTCCTCGCTCCCCAGCATGGTGTTCCGTGGCACGCACGCCGGGAAGCGGGAGGCCCAGTCGCCCGCGAGGTGACGGGTGCAATGCGAGCGAAGGCACCTCCGTGCCTGTCGCCCGCCCGTCACCGTGAGGGGGGAGGGCAAACGCCCCTTCCCCCCCTCTCCGCTAGCGGAGCGGCGCAGCGGGAGGGTCCTCCCGCGCGCGCTCCGCTGACCAGGCCTCCTCTCCACACTCCCCAGCATGGCCTCGACCACGCCGGGAAGCGGGAGGCCCAGTCCCCCGCGGCACTCCCCTGCTGTGCCCTCCGCTATGCCCGCTGCTCAGAGGGCACGCAGGGGAACGCACACCGCACATCGCATGAGTCATCACACGACGTGCGGTGCGCCCCTCCCCAGAAAGCGCCTGGTGGTTGTTTGTTGCGTCTATTTCTTATGGAATTAGACCAAGAACAGGGCGGCAACCACGTGAAGGTAACACACCAGACTTGCCTTGAGGATCTACACGACCGTAGCGCTCCCCCTCAAGACCCCGCCACCCTACCGCCTCTGAGGGAGGCAGTAAGGTAGACCTGCATCTATGCTACCAAGCAAAGCATGTGCAAAGCTTGTCGTTGTGCAACCGCGAAAGCATAAATACAGATCCGCCCCAGCCCCAACCTAACCTAACCTAACCTAACCTAACCTAACCTAACCTTGCAATTAAATTTAGGAAAAAGTCCCGAAACCCTCATGTGAACAGCATTGTGTTGAGTGTTTCTCCAGCAATCTGGAAGAGGGCACTCGAAGGAGGCAAGCTCCGCATTGACCTCCAGAGAGTGCGCGTCGAGGATCAGACGCCTCTGGTGCAGTGCACCCGCTGCTTGGCGTACGGCCACGGCAAGCGCCTATGTACGGAGTCGGCCGACCTGTGCAGCCACTGTGGCGGTCCACACCTTAGGGTGGACTGCCCAGAAAAGCACACAGGCAAAGCAGCGGTGTGCGTTAACTGCACCAGAGCCAAGCTGGAGGAGCACTCGCACAATGCGTTCAGCGATTTGTGCCCGGTGCGAAGGAAGTGGGACGCATTCGCGCGAGCTACCATAGCGTATTGCTAAGGTTGTCGGTGCGCCCACTTTCGCGTACATGGAGATGAATAGGTCGACACAACCAGATTGCAGTCGCATTGAGCGAACCACTAGGGTTGGCTTAATGGAGGATGGTAATTCAAGTCACTTTTTTGAGAAAGTGACTGAAATTATGTTGAACCGTAAGCCAACTCAAGTGGAATCGTCAAGTTGTGTCGATCCTTGTAACTGCACTCATGTTATTGACGTTTGACAATCTATGATATTGAGCTATATAATAACTATATTTTGCTAATATCATAGACATCAAAACGCAGACATTCATTTCCAAAGGGAATAGAAATAGGGGTAAATGACAGATTAAAAAAAAAAAAAAAAAAAATTTTTTTTTTTTTTTTTTTTTTTTTAAACAGTATTCAAAAGTAGTTTTCAACAATTATATAAATGTAAAGCAATTTATTTAGTAATAACAAATTATATAAATAGTCTATTAATTATTAATTTAGAAATAGTAATTAAAAGATAAAGTAAATTTTGTTAGTGATAGTTTATGTTATTATATGTAAAAAAAAAAAAAAAAAAAAAAAAAAAATCAAAGAGTGTGGTCTCTTCGGCCTCCAAACAGTCAGTCGCAAAAAGTTTTAAAATCCGCAGACAAGGGCTCTGATCATGTCAGAGGGACACTGGCGGGGCAGGAGTGTGGTTTTAGCCGGTTCGAGTCCGGCACTACCTCGACTGTCTCACAATCTGCGAGGCAGTCGAGGTGTCCGTGGGGATTTCCCACTCCTGCCAAAACAAAAAAAAAAAAAAAAAAAAAAAAAAAAAAAAAAAAAAAAAAACCTAACCTAACCTAACCTAACCTAACCTAACCTAACCTAACCTAACCTAACCTAACCTAACCTTTTTTTTTTTTTTTTTTTTTTTTTTTTTTTTTTTTTTTTTTTTTTTTTTTTTTTTGACGCTGGGAAAAAATGCATTACGCATACCCTCCCGTCGGGGGATGGGAGGGGTATGTGGGACTCCCCGGGCGGCCAAACACCACGGTATACCCACTAAAACGACCCAGCGCATTCCCGCTTCGTCATAGTGGAGGGGGACTGGGAAACCGGCACAGCCTTTACTTCCAGTCCCCCGCCGACGAACACACAAGGCTGACCCCCCTCTTGTCCTCACGGCACGGACGTGGAGGGGGGGGTTCGGGAATGACCGACGGAGGTGACGGGTGCAATGCGGGCGTAGGCACCCCCGCGCCTGTCGCCCGCCCGTCACCGTGAGGAGGGAGGGCAAACGCCCCTTCCCCCCCCCGCCCGCAGAGCAGCGCAGCGAGAGTAAACTCCCGCTGGCGCTCCGCCTCCTCCTTCTGCGAAATCGCAGAAGGAGGCAACCGCTGACCAGGCCCCTCGCTCCCCAGCACGGTGTTCACGCACGCACGCCGAGAAGCGTGAGGCCCAGTCGCCCGCAAGGTGACGCGTGCAATGCGGGCGGAGGCACCTCCGCGCCTGTTGCCCGCCCGTCACCGTGAGGAGGGAGGGCAAATGCCCCTTCCCCCCCTCTCCGCTAGCGGAGCGGCGCAACGAGAGGGACCTCCCGCGCGCGCTCCGCTGACCAGGCCTCCTCTCCACACTCCCCAGCATGGCCTCGACCACGCCGGGAAGCGGGAGGCCCGGTCCCCCCGCGGCACTCCCCTGCTGTGCCCTCTGCTATGCCCGCTGCTCAGAGGGCACGCAGGGGAACGCACACCGCACATCGCATGAGTCATCACACGACGTGCGGTGCGCCCCTCCCCAGAAAGCGCCTGGTGGTTTTTTGTTGCGTCTATTTCTTATGGAATTAGACCAAGAACAGGGCGGCAACCACGTGAAGGTAACACACCAGACTTGCCTTGAGGATCTACACGACCGTAGCGCTCCCCCTCAAGACCCCGCCACCCTACCGCCTCTGAGGGAGGCAGTAAGGTAGACCTGCATCTATGCTACCAAGCAAAGCATGTGCAAAGCTTGTCGTTGTGCAACCGCGAAAGCATAAATACAGATCCGCCCCAACCTAACCTTTTTTTTTTTTTTTTTTTTTTGTTAACGCTGGGAAAAAAATGCATTACGCATACCCTCCCATTGGGGGAATGGGAAGGCTATGTGGGACTCCCCGGGCTAACCCGGTATACCCACTAAAAGAACCCAGCGATACTCCCGCTTCGTCCGAATGGAGGAGGACTGGGAATCCGGCAGAGCCTTTACGTCCAGTCCTCCGCCGACGACCGCCCGCCTTTGCGGCGGACCCTTTACGGCCAAGGAATGACCGACAAAGGTGGTGAAGGGTGCAATGCGGGTGAAGGCGCCCCCGCACCTGTCACCCGCCTTTCACCACCTTTAGACGTGAGGAAGGAGAGGACGACGCCTTATCCAACCCCTTTTTCGTCTACGGAGCGGTGCAGCGAGAGGATTGTCCTCCCGTGCTAGAGCTATGGCTCCCCATGCGGCGGCCACGTATCCCGGTCCCCTTTCTGGAAGCGAGAGGGGAGGGGAGTCTGTGGAAGACCGCGACTCCAACGGCACCAAGCCGTCCCGGCTGCCTAGCCAACGGCCAGGGACCGAGTCAGGCTCGGCAACCACCGCCAAGTCCACCAACCACTCAGCCATGGTCTGCATCAGCAGATCCTGGGCTGCCCTCAGTGGCCCCAACCTAACCTAACCTAACCTAACCTTTTTTTTTTTTTTTTTTTTTTTTTTTTTTTTTTTTTTTTTTTTTTTTTTTTTTTTGACGCTGGGAAAAAATGCGTTACGCATACCCTCCCGTCGGGGGATGGGAGGGGTATGTGGGACTCCCCGGGCGGCCAAACACCACGGTATACCCACTAAAACGACCCAGCGCATTCCCGCTTCGTCATAGTGGAGGGGGACTGGGAAACCGGCACAGCCTTTACTTCCAATCCCCCGCCGACGAACACACAAGGCTGACCCCCCTCTTGTCCTCACGGCACGGACGTGGAGGGGGGGGGTTCGGGAATGACCGACGGAGGTGACGGGTGCAATGCGGGCGGAGGCACCCCCGCGCCTGTCGCCCGCCCGTCACCGTGAGGAGGGAGGGCAAACGCCCCTTCCCCCCCCCCGCCCGCAGAGCAGCGCAGCGAGAGTAAACTCCCGCTGGCGCTCCGCCTCCTCCTTCTGCGAAATCGCAGAAGGAGGCAACCGCTGACCAGGCCTCTCGCCCCCCAGCATGGTGTTCACGCACGCACGCCGGGAAGCGTGAGGCCCAGTCGCCCGCAAGGTGACGGGTGCAATGCGAGCGAAGGCACCTCCGTGCCTGTCGCCCGCCCGTCACCGTGAGGGGGGAGGGCAAACGCCCCTTCCCCCCCTCTCCGCTAGCGGAGCGGCGCAACGAGAGGGACCTCCCGCGCGCGCTCCGCTGACCAGGCCTCCTCTCCACACTCCCCAGCATGGCCTCGACCACGCCGGGAAGCGGGAGGCCCGCGGCACTTCCCTGCTGTGCCCTCCGCTATGCCCGCTGCTCAGAGGGCACGCAGGGGAACGCACACCGCACATCGCATGAGTCATCACACGACGTGCGGTGCGCCCCTCCCCAGAAAGCGCCTGGTGGTTTTTTGTTGCGTCTATTTCTTATGGAATTAGACCAAGAACAGGGCGGCAACCACGTGAAGGTAACACACCAGACTTGCCTTGAGGATCTACACGACCGTAGCGCTCCCCCTCAAGACCCCGCCACCCTACCGCCTCTGAGGGAGGCAGTAAGGTAGACCTGCATCTATGCTACCAAGCAAAGCATGTGCAAAGCTTGTCGTTGTGCAACCGCGAAAGCATAAATACAGATCCGCCCCAACCTAACCTAACCTAACCTAACCTAACCTAACCTAACCTAACCTTTTTTTTTTTTTTTTTTTTTTTTTTTTTTTTTTTTTTTTTTTTTTTTTTTTTTTTTTTTTTTTTTTTTTTTTTTTTTTTTTTTGACGCTGGGAAAAAATGCATTACGCATACCCTCCCGTCGGGGGACGGGAGGGGTATGTGGGACTCCCCGGGCGAACCCGGTATACCCACTAAAACGACCCAGCGCATTCCCGCTTCGTCAGAGTGGAGGGGGACTGGGAAACCGGCACAGCCTTTACTTCCAGTCCCCCGCCGACGATTGCAAGGCAAGACCCCTCACACCCTCACGGGTGTGGGGGGTCGGGAATGACCGACGGTGGTGACGGCTGCAATGCGGGTGGAGGCACCCCCGTGCCTGCCGCCCGCCCGTCACCATGAGGAGGGAGGGCACGACGCCTTCTCCCCCTTCTCCGTCTGCGGAGCGGCGCAGCGAGAGGGTCGTCCTCCCGCGCCCGCTCCGCCTCCTCCTTCTGCAAGAGTACGTCCTCGCAGAAGGAGGCTACTGCCGACCAGGCCTCCTCGCTCCCCAGCATGGCGTTAACCACGCCGGGAAGCGAGAGGTCCGGTCCGACCACCGCGGTGAGACGGCGGCGCAGCCCGGACCACGCCGGGCACACCTCGAGGGTGTGCTGCGCCGTGTCCTCCGCCGCGCCGCAGTCGTGGCACGCCGGGGTCTCCTCCCTCCCGATCCGGTGCAGGTGCGATCCGAAGCACCCATGCCCAGACAACACCTGGACCAGACGGAAAGAGAGGAAACCGTGAGACCGCTCGAGCCAGCCCTGCAGGACCGGACCGAGCGCATCCAACGTCCGGCGGCCAAAGGCGGCGCTGGCGAGGTCCTCCGTCCAATGGAGGACGATGGCGTCCTTCGCCTCTCGCCGCACCGCCTCCCGCTCTTCGCCCGTGGGGCGCTCCCCGAGCGCCTTTCGGCGCTCCGTCCACTCGTACACTCTGGCGAGCACCCAAGCCTCCAATTCCCATGGAGGGGTGCCCGCCAGAGCGCACGCCGCCGAAAAGCCCACTGAGCGGTAAGCCCTCGCCACCCGCTGTGCAATAGCCCGCTGGGGCCTGCGGATGGCGGTAGCGTTCTCCCTCCTATGGAGGGAGTCCGCCCAGATGGGTGCCCCATATAGGGCCATGCTCCGCAAAATGCCGGCATAGAGGCGCCGGCACTTCGCCTTGGGCCCCCCCAGGTTTGGGAGGAGCCATGAGAGGGCGTCCGCGGCCTTCAACAGGCGCGTCGACAACCCGCTGAAATGCGGGCCGAAGCGCCACCTGTCGTCCAGCACCAGCCCCAGATATTTCATCCGGGGCTGGACCCCTATACGGACACCCTCCACGACGATGTGGCCGTCGGGAGGGCAGCGCTGCCGGGGACCGCGAAAGAACACGGCCTCCGTTTTGTGCAGCGCCACCCTCAATCCCAGGCGGCGGATCCTCTCTGCCACCAAGGATCCGCCAGCCGAGGCCAAACAAGCCGCGTCGGCGAAGTTCCTCCCCCGGGCAGTAAGGAGAGTGTCATCCGCGTAGCAGATGACACTCGTGCCCGGGAGGAGGGCTCCCCGCAAGAGCCAGTCGAAGCCGATGTTCCACAAGGGAGGGCCTAGCACCGACCCCTGCGGAACACCGGACTCTGCGCCGTACCGCCTCACTGTGGCCAACCTGTCTACGAGGAGGACCTCTCGGCCCTCCAAGTAACTGGCCAGCAGGTCCCGCAAGTATTGGGGCACTCCGTGATATCGGAGTGCCTCCAATATCGTCGAGTGGGGGACGGAGTTGAAGGCGTTGGCAATGTCGAATGACACCGCCAGCACCCCGTCCCCCGCCTCCACCGCCTCCTTTACCTGGCCCTTGAGTAGGGCCAGCGCATCGATCGTCGAACGCCCACGACGGAAACCGAATTGGGCGTCCGACAGATCCGGCCCTACCCCCCTCAGGTGGTTTTCAAGTCTCCCGGCGACAATCCCCTCGAACATTTTACCGACCTCATCGAGTAAAACGATGGGCCGGTATGCCGAGGGCGAGTCCACCGGGCGACCCTCCTTTCGGAGGAGGCATAGCTGCCCCTCCTTCCACAGTTTCGGGAACCTCCCAGCCGTAAAACACAGGCTGAAGAGGTCCCGAAACCTGTCCTCCATTTCGGTGGCGGCGATCGCCACCACCCGCGCGGGGACGCCGTCCGGCCCGGGGGCGGTCCTCTTCGCGCGGAGGCTCAAAACCCCCGCGTAGAATTCCGCCGACGTGACCGGGGGCACCCCCGCCTCCGGTGGAGCCGCCCCTTGCGGGGGATCCATTGTTGGTGGGGCGAAGTCGGTCCTGCCTGGAAATAGGGACCGAACCACCCCATCCAACAATGCCGGCTCGAGGGTCTCCGACAGTGGGGGACCATAGGGGCGGAGCTGATTCCGCGCCGCCTTGTACGGTCTCCCATAGGGGTCCCTGTCGAGACCCTCCAGCATCTCGGCCCTCGCCGAGTCCTGCGCAGCGCCCATTGCAGACTTGAGGGCCACCGTAGCCTCTCGGTAAGAGGCGTACAGGCGGTCCTCCTCCGCCCGGACTCGGTTCTGGGCGCTGCGCCGCCGGCTCCGCGTGTAGGCCCTTCGGGCCGCCACGCAGGTGGCCCGGAGCCCCGCCAGCTCCTCCGTCCACCAGTACACGGCACGACGGGGAGGCGGACGGCGAGACCGAGGCATGCAGGAGTTGCACACCTCGGTCAAGGACCCCCGTAGCCGGACCGCTGCGGCGTCCACGTCCGGGGCCTCCTCGACAGGGGGAGGCGACAGCCAGTCCTGGAGGAAGGCAGCCTCCCTGGCTGCCTCCCGGTCCAGGCGGGTGAGCGCCCACCGCGGGAAGGGAGATTGCCCAGCGCGGGCCGTCCCCCCTCCCCGCTGTGTGGAGATGTCGAACCGCACGTAACGGTGGTCCGACAAGGTCTCCACCAGCTCCACCCGCCAGTTCACAACGCGGGCGGCCAGCGCGGGGGTGGCGAACGAGACGTCCACCACCGACCCGCCCTGTTGCCGCACACACGTGTGGACCGCCCCCCTGTTGAGGAGGGACACACCGCACGAGGCCGACCAAAACTCGACGGCGCGTCCCCGGACGTTACAACCGGCGGCCGGGTTGCCCCAGGCCGCCGACTTGGCGTTGAGGTCGCCGAGCACCACGACCTGGCGTGGTGCCGCCCTCCCTACGACAGCAGTGAGGATCTCTAAGAAATCCTCAAAGTCCGAGAGAGGGCGGTTTGGGGAGAAATACACCCCCACTATCGCTATCTCTCCCCACGCGGCGGCCACGTATCCCGGTCCCCTCTCTAAGAGCGAGAGGGGAGGGGAGTCTGTGGAAGACCGCGCCACCAACGCCACTAGGCCATCCCGGTCGCCCAGCCAACGGCCAGGGACCGAGTATGGTTCGGCGACCACCGCCAAGTCCACCAACCACTCAGCCATGGTCTGCATCAGCAGATCCTGGGCTGTCCTGCAGTGGTTGGCGTTCGCCTGAAGGATGCGATGTTCGACTCTGGGCATTAGTCGGACATCGCACCCTCCTCCGCTGCCGCCGCAGGAACGGCGGCAACCTTTTTTTTTTTTTTTTTTTTTTTTTTTTTTAAGCGTTGAAAAATGCCTAACGCATACCGCACCGTCCGGGGAGACGGTTTGGTTATGTGGGGCTTGCACCCACTAAAAAACACCGCCGTGAGCCTACTTTCGCCTTTGTGGATGGGCCACGAGAACTGCTACGCATGACGTTCGCGACCCATCCAGCGCAGCCCGCTTTTGGGCACCAAACTCCTTTGGCGATGTCCGGGCTCACCTGAGACATCGCCACCACTCGTGAGGGCCGTGCAAAGCGACGACGATAGATTCCCCGATCTATCGCCCGCTGGCACCTCCTACGGCGGCATCAGGTCGCCATGGCGCCTCCTCCGCCGCCCTGTCCTCCTGCGGCGAATCGCGTCAGCGAGGGAGTCTTCCTCCCTGACGCGCTCCGCCGCCTCCTTCTGCGAAATGACCTCCTCACAGAAGGATGCCACCGCATCCCATGCCTCCCTGCTGTCGACCATGGCCTTGGCCACAGTTGGCAAGGAGAGGTCTGCCCCGATTGCTGCTGCGAGAGCACGGCGCTGCACTTCCCAAGCAGGACAATGCTCGAGGGTGTGAAGCGCCGTGTCCTCGCTGCTGTCGCAATGGTGACACACGGGAGTCGCCTCCCGTCTAGCCACTTTGTGCAGGTATTTGCCAAAGCAGCCATGCCCTGACAATACCTGCACCAGACGGAAGGACAACGTCCCGTGTCGCCTCCGTACCCACTCGTCCAGGATCGGCTGGATAGCCCCCACGGTCCAGTGACCTGCAGTGGGCGTCTCCAACCTCTCCCTCCAAATCCGCAGGGTCTGGGATTGGGCCTCCCTACGCCACCTCGTGATCAGCTCAGGTGGCGGGCGTCTGCCACTCTCCGCCTGCAGGTCTGCGCCACGCCAATAGACTTCGGCGAGCACTTGCGCCTCTAGATCCCACGGGGGTGTGCCCGCAAGGGCGCATGCCGCTTCCGCAGATACGGTGCGGTATCCGCGTATGACCCTGACTGCCATTACTCTTTGCGGCCTTCGCAGAAGAGCTTTGTTTTGGGAAGACAGGGACTCCGCCCACACCGGAGCCCCGTAGAGTGCCATCGAGCGAACCACCCCCGTGTACAGCCGTCGGCAAACCATGTTCGGTCCGCCCAAGTTCGGCAATAGCCGGCTGAGGGCGGACGCCGTGCCGATTAGCTTCGGTGCAAGCTGAGCAAAGTGCTCGCCAAAGTTCCACCTCCGGTCCAAAACCAGGCCCAAGTATTTCATCCTTGCCCGTACCGCTATTGTTGCACCACCAATAGTGAGGTGTGCTTCAGCCGGTGGCCGGCGTCGGGGTGCATGAAATACCAGGGCCTCCGTCTTCTCGAGCGCAACCTTGAGGCCCAGTGCCTCGATTCGGTCCACGACGAGGGACGCGCCCTCGACGGCGGAACGTGCCGCTTCTTCGTAGCTCGTTCCCCGGGCCGTGACGAGAGTGTCATCAGCGTAGCAAATGACGCCCTGCCCGGGGGAGAGTAAACAGCGCAAGGCCCAGTCGTAGCCAATGTTCCACAGGAGTGGACCCAGAACTGACCCCTGTGGAACACCGCACGCGATGGCCCTGCGCATGACTTGGCCGTCGCGTCCCTCGTAGCAGACGAACCGCCTCTGCAGGTAGTCTGCTACCAGCTGCCTCAGGTAGACGGGCACCTGATGGTAGCGGAGCGCCTCCTCGATGCAGCTGAAGGGCAGAGTGTTGAAAGCGTTGGCGATGTCTAAAGACACCGCCAACAACACCCCGCCTTGAACAACTGCATCCTTCGCTTCGGTCTTGAGGCGCAAGATGGCATCTACTGTCGAACGCCCTGCCCGGAAACCGAACTGGGCGTCCGACAAGTTCGGGCCAACTGCTTCTAAGTGCCGGACGATGCGGGTAGCGAGAATCTTCTCTAGCATCTTCCCCGCCTCGTCCAGCAAGACAATCGGCCTGTACGCCGATGGAGACTCTGTTGGGCGACCGGCCTTCTGCAGCAGCACCAGTTGACCCTCCTTCCAGGCCTTAGGGAACCGTCTCGAGGTCAGACAGGCATCAAACAGCTCCCTAAGCCTATCTTCCAGGGCCGCTTCAAGAGCCAGGGCCAGCACCCTTGCAGGCACACCGTCCGGTCCAGGGGCAGTTCTTTTCGACCGCGCCCGCAAAATTGCCGACTCCATCTCCGCGTCCGATATTGGGGGAGTCTCCACCTCCGCATCTTGGTCAGCCTCCGCTTCGGCCATATTCGGGGAAGGGTGATCCGCCTGGTCCGGGAAGAGTGTCTCCACGACCCTTGCGAGAAACTGAGGCTGGAGGGTTTCCGTCAGTGGGGGGCCTCGAATGCGGAGTTTCTTCCGCGCCGCACGGTATGGGCGTCCCCATGGATCACGGTTCAGATCCTCCAGTGCCTCAGCTCTCGACTGCTCCTTACCTTGACAGATCGCCAACTGCAGATCCCCCCGAGCATTGCGGTATGACTCATGCAGTTGGGACTGAAGGATTTCCAGCTCTTCGTCGCGGCGGCGTAACCTACGAACTTGTGAGTAGATCCTCCGGGCAATTGTACAGGCCGCGCGGAGGTCCGCTATCTCCTGGGACCACCAGTAGACCGCCCGCTTTGGAGGTTGCCTTCGGGAGCGAGGCATGGCTGCATCGCACACAGCCGTCATGGCGTGGCGAAAGCAGTCAGCCCCGACATCGACACCCTCTGCAGCAGGCGGTGAGGACAGCCAAGCCTGGACAATGGCTGCTTCCTCTAGGAGGTCCCCGTCAAGCCGCTTCACCGCCCACCTTGGGAAATGTCGAGCGTCAGATCGTGGAGACACTGCTGGGCCCGAGGAGGTGGAGATATCCATACAGATGTACAGGTGATCCGATAGAGTCTCCACACTCTCAAGGACCCGCCAATCCTGAACCCTTGCGGCGACAGCAGGGGTAGCGAACGAGAGGTCCACTATTGACCCCCCCTGCTGCCGGACGCACGTGTTAACGGAGCCCTTGTTTAAAAGACAGAGGCCCGCAGCCATCGCCCATTCCTCGACCGCCTCCCCTCTGACGTCCGTCCCGGGGGACCCCCACGCGGTGGATTTCGCGTTGAAGTCCCCCATGACGATGGCATGGGACGGCATCATTCGCCGAACCGAGGTCCCCAGGCGGTCCAGGAAGTCCTCGAACTCCGCTAGGCTCCTATTTGGGGAGAAATAAACTCCAAAGAGAATTATGTCCCCCCAGGTGGCTGCAACAAATCCTCGACTCCTCTCTCTGACGGTTAATGGCGCCGAGGAGAACCTAACCTAACCTAACCTAACCTAACCTAACCTTTTTTTTTTTTTTTTTTTTTTTTTTTTTTTTTTTTTTTTGACGCTGGGAAAAAATGCATTACGCATACCCTCCCGTCGGGGGATGGGAGGGGTATGTGGGACTCCCCGGGCGGCCAAACACCACGGTATACCCACTAAAACGACCCAGCGCATTCCCGCTTCGTCATAGTGGAGGGGGACTGGGAAACCGGCACAGCCTTTACTTCCAGTCCCCCGCCGACGAACACACAAGGCGGACCCCCCTCTTGTCCTCACGGCACGGACGTGGAGGGGGGGTTCGGGAATGACCGACGGAGGTGACGGGTGCAATGCGGGCGTAGGCACCCCCGCGCCTGTCGCCCGCCCGTCACCGTGAGGAGGGAGGGCAAACGCCCCTTCCCCCCCCCCCGCCCGCAGAGCAGCGCAGCGAGAGTAAACTCCCGCTGGCGCTCCGCCTCCTCCTTCTGCGAAATCGCAGAAGGAGGCAACCGCTGACCAGGGCCCTCGCTCCCCAGCACGGTGTTCACGCACGCACGCCGAGAAGCGTGAGGCCCAGTCGCCCGCAAGGTGACGCGTGCAATGCGAGCGAAGGCACCTCCGTGCCTGTCGCCCGCCCGTCACCGTGAGGGGGGAGGGCAAACGCCCCTTCCCCCCCTCTCCGCTAGCGGAGCGGCGCAGCGGGAGGGACCTCCCGCGCGCGCTCCGCTGACCAGGCCTCCTCTCCACACTCCCCAGCATGGCCTCGACCACGCCGGGAAGCGGGAGGCCCAGCCCCCCGCGGCACTCCCCTGCTGTGCCCTCCGCTATGCCCGCTGCTCAGAGGGCACGCAGGGGGAACGCACACCGCACATCGCATGAGTCATCACACGACGTGCGGTGCGCCCCTCCCCAGAAAGCGCCTGGTGGTTTTTTGTTGCGTCTATTTCATATGGAATTAGACCAAGAACAGGGCGGCAACCACGTGAAGGTAACACACCAGACTTGCCTTGAGGATCTACACGACCGTAGCGCTCCCCCTCAAGACCCCGCCACCCTACCGCCTCTGAGGGAGGCAGTAAGGTAGACCTGCATCTATGCTACCAAGCAAAGCATGTGCAAAGCTTGTCGTTGTGCAACCGCGAAAGCATAAATACAGATCCGCCCCAACCTAACCTAACCTAACCTAACCTTTTTTTTTTTTTTTTTTTTTTTTTTTTTTTTTACGCTGGGAAAAAATGCATTACGCATACCCTCCCGTCGGGGGATGGGAGGGGTATGTGGGACTCCCCGGGCGGCCAAACACCACGGTATACCCACTAAAACGACCCAGCGCATTCCCGCTTCGTCATAGTGGAGGGGGACTGGGAAACCGGCACAGCCTTTACTTCCAGTCCCCCGCCGACGAACACACAAGGCCGACCCCCCCCTCTTGTCCTCACGGCACGGACGTGGAGGAGGGGGTTCGGGAATGACCGACGGAGGTGACGGGTGCAATGCGGGCGGAGGCACCCCCGCGCCTGTCGCCCGCCCGTCACCGTGAGAAGGGAGGGCAAACGCCCCTTCCCCCCCCCCGCCCGCAGAGCAGCGCAGCGAGAGTAAACTCCCGCTGGCGCTCCGCCTCCTCCTTCTGCGAAATCGCAGAAGGAGGCAACCGCTGACCAAGCCTCTCGCCCCCCAGCACGGTGTTCACGCACGCACGCCGGGAAACGTGAGGCCCAGTGCCCGCAAGGTGACGGGTGCAATGCGGGCGGAGGCACCTCCGTGCCTGTCGCCCGCCCGTCACCGTGAGGAGGGAGGGCAAATGCCCCTTCCCCCCCTCTCCGCTAGCGGAGCGGCGCAGCGGGAGGGTCCTCCCGCGCTCGCTCCGCTGACCAGGCCTCCTCTCCACACTCCCCAGCATGGCCTCGACCACGCCGGGAAGCGGGAGGCCCAGTCCCCCGCGGCACTCCCCTGCTGTGCCCTCTGCTATGCCCGCTGCTCAGAGGGCACGCAGGGGAACGCACACCGCACATCGCATGAGTCATCACACGACGTGCAGTGCGCCCCTCCCCAGAAAGCGCCTGGTGGTTTTTTGTTGCGTCTATTTCTTATGGAATTAGACCAAGAACAGGGCGGCAACCACGTGAAGGTAACACACCAGACTTGCCTTGAGGATCTACACGACCGTAGCGCTCCCCCTCAAGACCCCGCCACCCTACCGCCTCTGAGGGAGGCAGTAAGGTAGACCTGCATCTATGCTACCAAGCAAAGCATGTGCAAAGCTTGTCGTTGTGCAACCGCGAAAGCATAAATACAGATCCGCCCCAACCTAACCTTTTTTTTTTTTTTTTTTTTTTTTTTTTGACGCTGGGAAAAAATGCATTACGCATACCCTCCCGTCGGGGGATGGGAGGGGTATGTGGGACTCCCCGGGCGGCCAAACACCACGGTATACCCACTAAAACGACCCAGCGCATTCCCGCTTCGTCATAGTGGAGGGGGACTGGGAAACCGGCACAGCCTTTACTTCCAGTCCCCCGCCGACGAACACACAAGGCGGACCCCCCTCTTGTCCTCACGGCACGGACGTGGAGGGGGGGTTCGGGAATGACCGACGGAGGTGACGGGTGCAATGCGGGCGTAGGCACCCCCGCGCCTGTCGCCCGCCCGTCACCGTGAGGAGGGAGGGCAAACGCCCCTTCCCCCCCCCCGCCCGCAGAGCAGCGCAGCGAGAGTAAACTCCCGCTGGCGCTCCGCCTCCTCCTTCTGCGAAATCGCAGAAGGAGGCAACCGCTGACCAGGCCTCCTCGCTCCCCAGCATGGTGTTCCGTGGCACGCACGCCGGGAAGCGGGAGGCCCAGTCGCCCGCGAGGTGACGGGTGCAATGCGAGCGAAGGCACCTCCGTGCCTGTCGCCCGCCCGTCACCGTGAGGGGGGAGGGCAAATGCCCCTTCCCCCCCTCTCCGCTAGCGGAGCGGCGCAACGAGAGAGACCTCCCGCGCGCGCTCCACTGACCAGGCCTCCTCTCCACACTCCCCAGCATGGCCTCGACCACGCCGGGAAGCGGGAGGCCCAGTCCCCCGCGGCACTCCCCTGCTGTGCCCTCTGCTATGCCCGCTGCTCAGAGGGCACGCAGGGGAACGCACACCGCACATCGCATGAGTCATCACACGACGTGCGGTGCGCCCCTCCCCAGAAAGCGCCTGGTGGTTTTTTGTTGCGTCTATTTCTTATGGAATTAGACCAAGAACAGGGCGGCAACCACGTGAAGGTAACACACCAGACTTGCCTTGAGGATCTACACGACCGTAGCGCTCCCCCTCAAGACCCCGCCACCCTACCGCCTCTGAGGGAGGCAGTAAGGTAGACCTGCATCTATGCTACCAAGCAAAGCATGTGCAAAGCTTGTCGTTGTGCAACCGCGAAAGCATAAATACAGATCCGCCCCAACCTAACCCAACCTAACCTAACCTAACCTAACCTTTTTTTTTTTTTTTTTTTTTTTTTTTTTTTTTTTTTTTTTTTTTTTTTTTTTTTTTTGACGCTGGGAAAAAAATGCATTACGCATACCCTCCCGTCGGGGGACGGGAGGGGTATGTGGGGCTCCCCGGGCGAACCCGGTATACCCACTAAAACGACCCAGCGCATTCCCGCTTCGTCAGAGTGGAGGGGGACTGGGAAACCGGCGCAGCCTTTACTTCCAGTCCCCCGCCGACGATTGCAAGGCAAGACCCCTCACACCCTTACGGGTGTGGGGGGTCGGGAATGACCGACGGTGGTGACGGCTGCAATGCGGGCGGAGGCACCCCCGTGCCTGCCGCCCGCCCGTCACCATGAGGAGGGAGGGCACGACGCTTTCTCCCCCTTCTCCGTCTGCGGAGCGGCGCAGCGAGAGGGTCGTCCTCCCGCGCCCGCTCCGCCTCCTCCTTCTGCAAGAGTACGTCCTCGCAGAAGGAGGCTACTGCTGACCAGGCCTCCTCGCTCCCCAGCATGGCGTTAACCACGCCGGGAAGCGAGAGGTCCGGTCCGACCACCGCGGTGAGACCGCGGCGCAGCCCGGACCACGCCGGGCACACCTCGAGGGTGTGCTGCGCCGTGTCCTCCGCCGCGCCGCAGTCGTGGCACGCCGGGGTCTCCTCCCTCCCGATCCGGTGCAGGTGTGATCCGAAGCAACCATGCCCAGACAACACCTGGACCAGACGGAAAGAGAGGAAACCGTGAGACCGCTCGAGCCAGCCCTGCAGGACCGGACCGAGCGCATCCAACGTCCGGCGGCCAAAGGCGGCGCTGGCGAGGTCCTCCGTCCAATGGAGGACGATGGCGTCCTTCGCCTCTCGCCGCACCGCCTCCCGCTCTTCGCCCATGGGGCGCTCCCCGAGCGCTTTTCTGCGCGCCGTCCACTCGTACACTCTGGCGAGCACCCAAGCCTCCAATTCCCATGGAGGGGTGCCCGCCAGAGCGCACGCCGCCGAAAAGCCCACTGAGCGGTAAGCCCTCGCCACCCGCTGTGCAATAGCCCGCTGGGGCCTGCGGATGGCGGTAGCGTTCTCCCTCCTATGGAGGGAGTCCGCCCAGATGGGTGCCCCATATAGGGCCATGCTCCGCAAAATGCCGGCATAGAGGCGCCGGCACTTCGCCTTGGGCCCCCCCAGGTTTGGGAGGAGCCATGAGAGGGCGTCCGCGGCCTTCAACAGGCGCGTCGACAGCCCGCTGAAATGCGGGCCGAAGCGCCACCTCTCGTCCAGCACCAGCCCCAGATATTTCATCCGGGGCTGGACCCCTATACGGACGCCCTCCACGACGATGTGGCCGTCGGGAGGGCAGCGCTGCCGGGGACCGCGAAAGAACACGGCCTCCGTTTTGTGCAGCGCCACCCTCAATCCCAGGCGGCGGATCCTCTCTGCCACCAAGGATCCGCCAGCCGAGGCCAAACAAGCCGCGTCGGCGAAGTTCCTCCCCCGGGCAGTAAGGAGAGTGTCATCCGCGTAGCAGATGACACTCGTGCCCGGGAGGAGGGCTCCCCGCAAGAGCCAGTCGAAGCCGATGTTCCACAAGGGAGGGCCTAGCACCGACCCCTGCGGAACACCGGACTCTGCGCCGTACCGCCTCACCGTGGCCAGCCTGTCTACGAGGAGGACCTCTCGGCCCTCCAAGTAACTGGCCAGCAGGTCCCGCAAGTATTGGGGCACTCCGTGATATCGGAGTGCCTCCAATATCGTCGAGTGGGGGACGGAGTTGAAGGCGTTGGCAATGTCGAACGACACCGCCAGCACTCCGTCCCCCGCCTCCACCGCCTCCTTCACCTGGCCCTTGAGTAGGGCCAGCGCATCGATCGTCGAACGCCCACGACGGAAACCGAATTGGGCGTCCGACAGATCCGGCCCTACCCCCCTCAGGTGGTTTTCCAGTCTCCCGGCGACAATCCCCTCGAACATTTTACCGACCTCATCGAGTAAAACGATGGGCCGGTATGCCGAGGGTGAGTCCACCGGGCGACCCTCCTTTCGGAGGAGGCATAGCTGCCCCTCCTTCCACAGTTTCGGGAACCTCCCAGCCGTAAAACACAGGCTGAAGAGGTCCCGAAACCTGTCCTCCATTTCGGTGGCGGCGATCGCCACCACCCGCGCGGGGACGCCGTCCGGCCCGGGGGCGGTCTTCTTCGCGCGGAGGCTCAAAACCCCCGCGTAGAATTCCGCCGACGTGACCGGGGGCACCTCCGCCTCCGGTGGAGCCGCCCCTTGCGGGGGATCCATTGTTGGTGGGGCGAAGTCGGTCCTGCACGGAAACAGGGACCGAACCACCCCATCCAACAGTGCCGGCTCGAGGGTCTCCGACAGTGGGGGACCATAGGGGCGGAGCTGATTCCGCGCCGCCTTGTACGGTCTCCCATAGGGGTCCCTGTCGAGACCCTCCAGCATCTCGGCCCTCGCCGAGTCCTGCGCAGCGCCCATTGCAGACTTGAGGGCCACCGTAGCCTCTCGGTAAGAGGCGTACAGGCGGTCCTCCTCCGCCCGGACTCGGTTCTGGGCGCTGCGCCGCCGGCTCCGCGTGTAGGCCCTTCGGGCCGCCACGCAGGTGGCCCGGAGCCCCGCCAGCTCCTCCGTCCACCAGTACACGGCACGACGGGGAGGCGGACGGCGAGACCGAGGCATGCAGGAGTTGCACACCTCGGTCAAGGACCCCCGTAGCCGGACCGCTGCGGCGTCCACGTCCGGGGCCTCCCCGACAGGGGGAGGCGACAGCCAGTCCTGGAGGAAGGCAGCCTCCCTGGCTGCCTCCCGGTCCAGGCGGGTGAGCGCCCACCGCGGGAAGGGAGATTGCCCAGCGCGGGCCGTCCCCCCTCCCCGCTGTGTGGAGATGTCGAACCGCACGTAACGGTGGTCCGACAAGGTCTCCACCAGCTCCACCCGCCAGTTCACAACGCGGGCGGCCAGCGCGGGGGTGGCGAACGAGACGTCCACCACCGACCCGCCCCGTTGCCGCACACACGTGTGGACCGCCCCCCTGTTGAGGAGGGACACACCGCACGAGGCCGTCCAAAACTCGACGGTGCGTCCCCGGACGTTACAACCGGCGGCCGGGTTGCCCCAGGCCGCCGACTTGGCGTTGAGGTCGCCGAGCACCACGACCTGGCGTGGTGCCGCCCTCCCTACGACAGCAGTGAGGATCTCTAAGAAATCCTCAAAGTCCGAGAGAGGGCGGTTTGGGGAGAAATACACCCCCACTATCGCTTACTTACTACTACTTAACGCTGGGAAAAAATGCATTACGCATACCCTCCCATTGGGGGAATGGGAAGGCTATGTGGGACTCCCCGGGCTAACCCGGTATACCCACTAAAAGAACCCAGCGATACTCCCGCTTCGTCCGAATGGAGGAGGACTGGGAATCCGGCAGAGCCTTTACTGTCCAGTCCTCCGCCGACGACCACCCGCCTTTGCGGCGGACCCTTTACGGCCAAGGAATGACCGACGAAGGTGGTGAAGGGTGCAATGCGGGTGAAGGCGCCCCCGCACCTGTCACCCGCCTTTCACCACCTTTAGACGTGAGGAAGGAGAGGACGACGCCTTATCCAACCTCTTTTTCGTCTACGGAGCGGTGCAGCGAGAGGATTGTCCTCCCGTGCTAGAGCTGTGGCTTCCCATGCGGCGGCCACGTATCCCGGTCCCCTTTCTAGAAGCGAGAGGGGAGGGGAGTCCGTGGAAGACCGCGACTCCAACGGCACCAAGCCGTCCCGGCTGCCCAGCCAACGGCCAGGGACCGAGTCAGGCTCGGCAACCACCGCCAAGTCCACCAACCACTCAGCCATGGTCTGCATCAGCAGATCCTGGGCTGCCCCTCAGTGGTTGGTGTTCAGTGAGATGCGTTCCTGTGAGATGCGATGTTCGATTGATGGATAGGAATCCATCAATCGGACATCGCTCCCCCCTCCGCAGCCGCCGCGATTCCCGTCTCGGGAACTTCGGTGCTAGCGGCAGGCGCCTGCGCTTTGCCCCGCTTACGGGGAGGATTGCAGTTCCTCCCCTTCATCACGTGGCCCGCCGGGCGCCCACTGGCGGCACACACCGCACAGTGTGGCTTGGCAGCCTTACAGGAGGCGGATTTGTGGCCTTCCTTGCCGCAGCGGTAGCAGCTGTCCGTCCTGTCCACCGTGGACGGACAGAGGGCCCGCGTGTGTCCGATGCCGAAGCACTTGTAGCACCGAAGAGGCTGGTCCACAAGTGCCCGGACTCCAGCCGAACTAAAGCCGACGGTTAGCCGCCCCTTGGCGAGGACAGTTTTGGCAGCGGCGACTGGGCACTCGAGGCGAATGGTACCCATGCCGCCGCGGCCGGGCCTTATGTCCCGGCCTTGCACCGCTGTGACGCCACAGCCCCCCATTGCTGCGACCGCCGCCACCACCTCCTCTTTGGTGACCGAGTCGTCCAGGTCGGTCACCTCTATGGCCGCCGACTTTACCGGTCGGGCCACCTTGGCCGCATCCGCGATGACCTCTTGCAGCTTGGCTGCAAAGAGGTCCGCATTGGCACTGCCTTGCGCCCCCGGGAACTCAAAAATTCGAGCCCCGGCTTGGGTCCGCCGGCAAGAGACTTTGCCGATCCCCAGTTGGGCGGGATCGGCATTTGCACGCGCCCGCACCAAAATAGACGCGTACGTCTCCCCTCGCTCCGCAGCCTCCGCGGTGAGTGTCACCACGACGGCTGCGGTTTTCGGAGAGACGAGCCTCGCCTTCCTCTTTGCCCTTTCCTTGTCGGTCGTCCGCGACTGGCTGGGAGGGGTGGTGGTGGGGACGGCAGGGACTGCCGTCACCGCTTTCTTGGCCTTGCCCTTGCCCCTACGGACCACTTCCGTCCATCCTGGCTGGTTGGACGGGGTGGTGGCAGGGAGAAGGGCGTCTTCCTCCTGGGAGGACGGCCCCGGCTCGCTATGCCCCTTATCCGCCGCAAGCGGTGGTCGGAGGCGTTGCTCCGGCAAGAGTCGGTCCTCGATGCCTGCTATGCAGGCTCTTGTGAAGGCCCTCTCCTCCATTACGACCTTGCGGATGATATCCTCAAGGTTGGGGGTGGGGCCTTCTACCGCAAGGCTTGATTCGGCCTGGATTGGCCTCCTATGGAGGGAGTCCGCCCAGATGGGTGCCCCATATAGGGCCATGCTCCGCAAAATGCCGGCATAGAGGCGCCGGCACTTCGCCTTGGGCCCCCCCAGGTTTGGGAGGAGCCATGAGAGGGCATCCGCGGCCTTCAACAGGCGCGTCGACAGCCCGCTGAAATGCGGGCCGAAGCGCCACCTGTCGTCCAGCACCAGCCCCAGATATTTCATCCGGGGCTGGACCCCTATACGGACGCCCTCCACGACGATGTGGCCGTCGGGAGGGCAGCGCTGCCGGGGACCGCGAAAGAACACGGCCTCCGTTTTGTGCAGCGCCACCCTCAATCCCAGGCGGCGGATCCTCTCCGCCACCAAGGATCCGCCAGCCGAGGCCAAACAGGCCGCGTCGGCGAAGTTTCTCCCCCGGGCAGTAAGGAGAGTGTCATCCGCGTAGCAGATGACACTCGTGCCCGGGAGGAGGGCTCCCCGCAAGAGCCAGTCGAAGCCGATGTTCCACAAGGGAGGGCCTAGCACCGACCCCTGCGGAACACCGGACTCTGCGCCGTACCGCCTCACCGTGGCCAGCCTGTCTACGAGGAGGACCTCTCGGCCCTCCAAGTAACTGGCCAGCAGGTCCCGCAAGTATTGGGGCACTCCGTGATATCGGAGTGCCTCCAATATCGTCGAGTGGGGGACGGAGTTGAAGGCGTTGGCAATGTCGAACGACACCGCCAGCACTCCGTCCCCCGCCTCCACCGCCTCCTTCACCTGGCCCTTGAGTAGGGCCAGCGCATCGATCGTCGAACGCCCACGACGGAAACCGAATTGGGCGTCCGACAGATCCGGCCCTACCCCCCTCAGGTGGCTTTCCAGTCTCCCGGCGACAATCCCCTCGAACATTTTACCGACCTCATCGAGTAAAACGATGGGCCGGTATGCCGAGGGTGAGTCCACTGGGCGACCCTCCTTTCGGAGGAGGCATAGCTGCCCCTCCTTCCACAGTTTCGGGAACCTCCCAGCCGTAAAACACAGGCTGAAGAGGTCCCGAAACCTGTCCTCCATTTCGGTGGCGGCGATCGCCACCACCCGCGCGGGGACGCCGTCCGGCCCGGGGGCGGTCTTCTTCGCGACGTGACCGGGGGCACCTCCGCCTCCGGTGGAGCCGCCCCTTGCGGGGGATCCATTGTTGGTGGGGCGAAGTCGGTCCTGCCCGGAAACAGGGACCGAACCACCCCATCCAACAATGCCGGCTCGAGGGTCTCCGACAGTGGGGGACCATAGGGGCGGAGCTGATTCCGCGCCGCCTTGTACGGTCTCCCATAGGGGTCCCTGTCGAGACCCTCCAGCATCTCGGCCCTCGCCGAGTCCTGCGCAGCGCCCATTGCAGACTTGAGGGCCACCGTAGCCTCTCGGTAAGAGGCGTACAGGCGGTCCTCCTCCGCCCGGACTCGGTTCTGGGCGCTGCGCCGCCGGCTCCGCGTGTAGGCCCTTCGGGCCGCCACGCAGGTGGCCCGGAGCCCCGCCAGCTCCTCCGTCCACCAGTATACGGCACGACGGGGAGGCGGACGGCGAGACCGAGGCATGCAGGAGTTGCACACCTCGGTCAAGGACCCTCGTAGCCGGACCGCTGCGGCGTCCACGTCCGGGGCCTCCCCGACAGGGGGAGGCGACAGCCAGTCCTGGAGGAAGGCAGCCTCCCTGGCTGCCTCCCGGTCCAGGCGGGTGAGCGCCCACCGCGGGAAGGGAGATTGCCCAGCGCGGGCCGTCCCCCCTCCCCGCTGTGTGGAGATGTCGAACCGCACGTAACGGTGGTCCGACAAGGTCTCCACCAGCTCCACCCGCCAGTTCACAACGCGGGCGGCTATCGCGGGGGTGGCGAACGAGACGTCCACCACCGACCCGCCCTGTTGCCGCACACACGTGTGGACCGCCCCCCTGTTGAGGAGGGACACACCGCACGAGGCCGTCCAAAACTCGACGGCGCGTCCCCGGACGTTACAACCGGCGGCCGGGTTGAGGTCGCCGAGCACCACGACCTGGCGTGGTGCCGCCCTCCCTACGACAGCAGTGAGGATCTCTAAGAAGTCCTCAAAGTCCGAGAGAGGGCGGTTTGGGGAGAAATACACCCCCACTATCGCTATCTCTCCCCACGCGGCGGCCACGTATCCCGGTCCCCTCTCTAAGAGCGAGAGGGGAGGGGAGTCTGTGGAAGACCGCGCCACCAACGCCACTAGGCCATCCCGGTCGCCCAGCCAACGGCCAGGGACCGAGTATGGTTCGGCGACCACCGCCAAGTCCACCAACCACTCAGCCATGGTCTGCATCAGCAGATCCTGGGCTGTCCTGCAGTGGTTGGCGTTCGCCTGAAGGATGCGATGTTCGACTCTGGGCATTAGTCGGACATCGCACCCTCCTCCGCTGCCGCCGCAGGAACGGCGGCGTTAGCGGCAACAGCTGGCGCAGGCCCGGTCGGCGCCTGCGCTTTGCCACGCTTAGGGGGGGGATTGCACCTCCTCCCCATCGTGACGTGGCCTGCCAGGTGGCCACTGGCGGCACACACCGCGCAGTGCGGCGTGGCGGCCTGGCAGGAGGAGGCTTTGTGGCCCTCCTTGCCGCAGCGGTAGCAAGTGTCCGACCGATCCACTTTGGACGGACACAGGGGCCGGGTGTGGCCGATGCCGAAGCACCGGAAACACCGCAAAGGCTGGTCCTCGAGTGCCCGAACCGCACCCGAGCTAAACCCGACTTGAAGCCGTCCTTTTGCAAGGACGGCTTTGGCAGCTGCGATTGGGCACTCGAGGCGGATTGTGCCCATTCCGCCGCGGCCGGGCCTTATGTCCCGGCCTTGGACCGCCGCCGCACCACAGCCCCCTACCGCTGCGACCGCCGCCACTACCTCCTCCTTGGTGACGGAGTCATCCAACTCCGTCACTTCGATGGCCGCCGACTTGACCGGCCGGGCCACCTTCGCCGAGTCCGCGATGACCTCTTGCAGCTTGGCTGCAAAGAGGTCCGCGTTGGCGCTGCCTTGCGCCCCCGGGAACTCGAATATTCGAGCCCCGGCTTGGGTTCGCCGGCAAGACACTTTGCCGATCCCCAGTTGGGTGGGATCGGCATTGGCACGCGCCCGCGTCAATATGGACGCGTATGTGTCCCCCCGCTCCGCAGCCTCCGCGGTGAGTGTCACCACGACGGCCGCGGTGCTTGGAGGAACGAGCCTCCCCTTTCCCCTTCCTTTCCCCTTCCCCTTTCCCTTGCCAGTCGTCTGTGGCTGGCTGGCCAGGGTGGTTGCGGGGACGGCAGGGACGGCTGTCGGCGCCTTTTTGGCCTTGCCCTTCCCCCTACGGACCACTTCCGTCCACCCTGGCTGGTTGGACGGGGTGTTGGCTGGAAGAAGGGCGTCTTCCTCCTGGGAGGACGGCCCCGGCTCACACTGCCTCTTATCCGCCGCGAGCGGCGGTCGGAGGCGTTTCTCCGGCAAGAGCCGGTCCTCAATGCCTGCAAAGCAGGCTCTTGTGAACGCCCTCTCCTCCATTATGACCTTGCGGATGATATCCTCAAGGTTGGAGGAGGGGCCTTCTGCCGCAGGGCTCGGTTCGGCTTGATTAGGCCTGGCCGTGGCATCAGCCAACTTCTGATGAAGCTGGCTGACCTCCGATTGCAGGCGATCCACTTTCGCCTGCAATTGCCGCGTCTCGTCAGTCGCTTTGCGCTGGACCAGCTCCGTAACGATTCCGCGCATGCTCGCGGCCCGACATTTAAGGGCCTTTTGTAATGTCCCTTTTAGATTGGAGGATTTAGAGGCGACTTCCACTATCTCCTCTTCATCCTCCTCCGCCATTCGCTCCAGCTCGACCAGGGAGTGGTCCGCGTACACAACGCGGGACGCGCCGTACCCGGACTTGGCCCGGGCAACGCGCGCCCGCTGCTCCTTCGCAGTGACCCGCTCCTCCAGGTCTTGCTGGAGCTGCGCCCGTCTAGCCAGGTCTAGCTGGCGCTGGGCGTCCGCAAGCCCAACGACGTGGGTGTCCGCAGCTGTCGTTGGCTTTTTTGCCTTCAACTGCCGCGCCGACCCCGACCCCGATGAGCCCTCGGACCCATCCTTTCGGAAGGCCCGCTTACGCGACTGCGTATCGGCCGCGTCCGACACACTGACGAAGGTGTCGTTGTCGGAGTCTGACGACTCGTCCGCCCTTCCGAAGAAGCTAACCGCAGACGGCGCGCGGCTAGCCTCTGACGCCGAAGCGTCGGAGTGGCCCTGAGAAGGGCCTTTTGGTTGGCCCTGAGAAGGGCCTTTGGGTTGGCCCTGAGAAGGACCTTTGGATTGGCCCTGAGAAGGGCCTTTTTTGAACCGCCCGGAGGCGTCCCGCGTGGGTTTAGGCATTGCCTAAAATAAAATAAAATTCCGCAAACTCGAGAGCAACAAGGCAAATAAAATAGCTACGAGAGCACAGAGCACTTTGGCCAGTCCCAGTCTGCCACTCCGTTACGGTGGTCAGAACTGGGCTGTTTCCAGGGGACGCGACGTGGACGCAAGCTCTGTGGGGTGGTCCCCCAACCTAACCTTTTTTTTTTTTTTTTTTTTTTTTTTTTTTTTGACGCTGGGAAAAAATGCATTACGCATACCCTCCCGTCGGGGGATGGGAGGGGTATGTGGGACTCCCCGGGCGGCCAAACACCACGGTATACCCACTAAAACGACCCAGCGCATTCCCGCTTCGTCATAGTGGAGGGGGACTGGGAAACCGGCACAGCCTTTACTTCCAGTCCCCCGCCGACGAACACACAAGGCTGACCCCCCTCTTGTCCTCACGGCACGGACGTGGAGGGGGGGGTTCGGGAATGACCGACGGAGGTGACGGGTGCAATGCGGGCGGAGGCACCCCCGCGCCTGTCGCCCGCCCGTCACCGTGAGGAGGGAGGGCAAATGCCCCTTCCCCCCCTCTCCGCTAGCGGAGCGGCGCAACGAGAGGGACCTCCCGCGCGCGCTCCGCTGACCAGGCCTCCTCTCCACACTCCCCAGCATGGCCTCGACCACGCCGGGAAGCGGGAGGCCCAGTCTCCCGCGGCACTCCCCTGCTGTGCCCTCTGCTATGCCCGCTGCTCAGAGGGCACGCAGGGGAACGCACACCGCACATCGCATGAGTCATCACACGACGTGCGGCGCGCCCCTCCCCAGAAAGCGCCTGGTGGTTTTTTGTTGCGTCTATTTCTTATGGAATTAGACCAAGAACAGGGCGGCAACCACGTGAAGGTAACACACCAGACTTGCCTTGAGGATCTACACGACCGTAGCGCTCCCCCTCAAGACCCCGCCACCCTACCGCCTCTGAGGGAGGCAGTAAGGTAGACCTGCATCTATGCTACCAAGCAAAGCATGTGCAAAGCTTGTCGTTGTGCAACCGCGAAAGCATAAATACAGATCCGCCCCCCCCCAACCTAACCTTTTTTTTTTTTTTTTTTTTTTTTTTTTTTTTTTTTTTTTTTTTTTGACGCTGGGAAAAAATGCATTACGCATACCCTCCCGTCGGGGGATGGGAGGGGTATGTGGGACTCCCCGGGCGGCCAAACACCACGGTATACCCACTAAAACGACCCAGCGCATTCCCGCTTCGTCATAGTGGAGGGGGACTGGGAAACCGGCACAGCCTTTACTTCCAGTCCCCCGCCGACGAACACACAAGGCTGACCCCCCTCTTGTCCTCACGGCACGGACGTGGAGGGGGGGTTCGGGAATGACCGACGGAGGTGACGGGTGCAATGCGGGCGGAGGCACCCCCGCGCCTGTCGCCCGCCCGTCACCGTGAGGAGGGAGGGCAAACGCCCCTTCCCCCCCCCCCGCCCGCAGAGCAGCGCAGCGAGAGTAAACTCCCGCTGGCGCTCCGCCTCCTCCTTCTGCGAAATCGCAGAAGGAGGCAACCGCTGACCAGGCCTCCTCGCTCCCCAGCATGGTGTTCCGTGGCACGCACGCCGGGAAGCGGGAGGCCCAGTCGCCCGCGAGGTGACGGGTGCAATGCGAGCGAAGGCACCTCCGTGCCTGTCGCCCGCCCGTCACCGTGAGGGGGGAGGGCAAACGCCCCTTCCCCCCCTCTCCGCTAGCGGAGCGGCGCAGCGGGAGGGTCCTCCCGCGCGCGCTCCGCTGACCAGGCCTCCTCTCCACACTCCCCAGCATGGCCTCGACCACGCCGGGAAGCGGGAGGCCCAGTCCCCCGCGGCACTCCCCTGCTGTGCCCTCCGCTATGCCCGCTGCTCAGAGGGCACGCAGGGGAACGCACACCGCACATCGCATGAGTCATCACACGACGTGCGGTGCGCCCCTCCCCCCCCCCAACCTAACCTAACCTAACCTAACCTAACCTTTTTTTTTTTTTTTTTTTTTTTTTTTTTTGATGACGCTGGGAAAAAATGCATTACGCATACCCTCCCGTCGGGGGATGGGAGGGGTATGTGGGACTCCCCGGGCGGCCAAACACCACGGTATACCCACTAAAACGACCCAGCGCATTCCCGCTTCGTCATAGTGGAGCGACAACAAGCAACGTCCGGCGGCCAAAGGCGGCGCTGGCGAGGTCCTCCGTCCAATGGAGGACGATGGCGTCCTTCGCCTCTCGCCGCACCGCCTCCCGCTCTTCGCCCGTGGGGCGCTCCCCGAGCGCCTTTCTGCGCGCCGTCCACTCGTACACTCTGGCGAGCACCCAAGCCTCCAATTCCCATGGAGGGGTGCCCGCCAGAGCGCACGCCGCCGAAAAGCCCACTGAGCGGTAAGCCCTCGCCACCCGCTGTGCAATAGCCCGCTGGGGCCTGCGGATGGCGGTAGCGTTCTCCCTCCTATGGAGGGAGTCCGCCCAGATGGGTGCCCCATATAGGGCCATGCTCCGCAAAATGCCGGCATAGAGGCGCCGGCACTTCGCCTTGGGCCCCCCCAGGTTTGGGAGGAGCCATGAGAGGGCGTCCGCGGCCTTCAACAGCCGCGTCGACAGCCCGCTGAAATGCGGGCCGAAGCGCCACCTGTCGTCCAGCACCAGCCCCAGATATTTCATCCGGGGCTGGACCCCTATACGGACGCCCTCCACGACGATGTGGCCGTCGGGAGAGCAGCGCTGCCGGGGACCGCGAAAGAACACGGCCTCCGTTTTGTGCAGCGCCACCCTCAATCCCAGGCGGCGGATCCTCTCTGCCACCAAGGATCCGCCGGCCGAGGCCCGAAGCGGGAGGCCCAGTCCCCCGCGGCACTCCCCTGCTGTGCCCTCTGCTATGCCCGCTGCTCAGAGGGCACGCAGGGGAACGCACACCGCACATCGCATGAGTCATCACACGACGTGCGGTGCGCCCCTCCCCAGAAAGCGCCTGGTGGTTTTTTGTTGCGTCTATTTCTTATGGAATTAGACCAAGAACAGGGCGGCAACCACGTGAAGGTAACACACCAGACTTGCCTTGAGGATCTACACGACCGTAGCGCTCCCCCTCAAGACCCCGCCACCCTACCGCCTCTGAGGGAGGCAGTAAGGTAGACCTGCATCTATGCTACCAAGCAAAGCATGTGCAAAGCTTGTCGTTGTGCAACCGCGAAAGCATAAATTCAGATCCGCCCCAACCTAACCCAACCTTTTTTTTTTTTTTTTTTGTTGACGCTGGGAAAAAATGCATTACGCATACCCTCCCGTCGGGGGATGGGAGGGGTATGTGGGACTCCCCGGGCTGACCCGGTATACCTACTAAAAGAACCCAGCGATACTCCCGCTTCGTCCGAATGGAGGAGGACTGGGAAACCGGCAGAGCCTTTACGTCCAGTCCTCCGCCGACGACTGCCCGCCTTGCGGTGGACCCCTCACACCCTTCCCGAGGGGAGGGGCTCAGGAATGACCGACATAGGTGGTGTAGAGTGCAATGCGGGCGAAGGCGCCCCCGCACCTGTCGCCCGCCTATCACCACCATGAGGAGGGAGGACCTCCTCGACGTCCGATAGAGGGTGGTTTGGGGAGAAAGAGACCGAGAGAGGGCTATATCTCCCCACGCGGCGGCCACGTATCCCGGTCCCCTCTCTAAAAGAGAGAGGGGAAGGGAGTCTGTGGAAGACCGCAACTCCAGCGCTACCAAGCCGTCCCGATCGCCCAGCCTTCGGCCAGGGACCGAGTAAGGCTCGGCACCCACCGCCATGTCCACCAACCACTCACCCATGTTCTGCAGCAGCAGATCCTGGGCTGCCCCGCAGTGGTTGGTGTTCACTCGAAGGATGCGACCCTATCCATCAATCGGACATCGCTCCCCCCTCTGCAGCCGCCGCAGTTCCTATTTCGGGAACGACGACGCTAGCGACAGGCCCGATCGGTGCCTGCGCTTTGCCCAGCTTACGGGGAGGATTGCATTTCCTCCCCTTCATCACGTGGCCCGCCGGGCGCCCACTGGCGGCACACACTGCGCAGTGTGGCTTGGTGACCTTGCAGGAGGCGGATTTGTGGCCCTCCTTGCCGCAGCGGTAGCAAGTGTCTGTCCTGTCAACCGTGGACGGACAAAGGGCCCGCGTGTGTCCGATACCGAAGCACTTGTAGCAGCGAAGAGGCTGTTGTACAAGTGCCCTAACCGCACCCGAGCTAAAGCCGACTTGAAGCCGTCCTTTTGCAAGGACGGCTTTGGCAGCGGCGACTGGGCACTCGAGGCGAATGGTGCCCATGCCGCCGCGGCCCGGCCTTATGTCCCGGCCTTGCACCGCTGCGACGGCACAGCGCCCCATTGCCGCGACCGCCGCCACCACCTCCTCTTTGGTGACCGAGTCGTCCAGGTCGGTCACCTCTATGGCCGCCGACTTCACCGGTCGGGCCACCTTGGCCGCATCCGCGATGACCTCTTGCAGCTTGGCTGCAAAGAGGTCCGCATGTGCGCTGCCTTCTGCCCCCGGGAACTCAAAAATTCGAGCCCCGGCTTGGGTCCGCCGGCAAGAGACTTTACCGATCCCTAGTTGGATGGGATCGGCATTGGCACGCGCCCGCACCAAAATGGACGCGTACGTCTCCCCTCTCTCCGCAGCCTCCGCGGTGAGCGTCACCACGACGGCTGCGGTTTTTGGAGGGACGAGCCTCCGTTTCCCCTTTCCCTTTTCCCTGTCGGTCGTCCGCGACTGGCTGGGTGGGGAAGTGGTGGGGACGGCAGGGACTGCCGTCGCCGCCTTCTTAGCCTTGCCCTTCCCCCTGCGGACCACCTCTGTCCACTCTGGCTGGTTGGACGGGGTGGTGGCAGGGAGAAGTGCGTCTTCCTCCTGGGAGGACGGCCCCGGCTCGCTCTGCCTGTTATCAGCCGCAAGCGGTGGTCGGAGGCGTTGCTCCGGCAAGAGCCGGTCCTCAATGCCTGCCATGCAGGCTCTTGTGAAGGCCCTCTCCTCCATTACGACCTTGCGGATGATATCCTCAAGGTTGGAGGTGGGGCTTTCTACCGCAGGGCTTGATTCGGCCTGGATTGGCCGCGCCGTGGCGTCAGCCAACTTCTGATGAAGCTGGCTGACCTCCGATTGCAGGCGATCTATTCTCGCCTGCAGTTGCCGCGTTTCGTCGTTGGCCTTGCGCTGGACCAACTCCTGTACGATGCCGCGCATGCTTGCGGCCCTGCATTTAAGGGCCTTCTGGAAGGTCCCTTTTAGGTTGGAGGACTTAGAGGCGACCTCCAGTATCTCCTCTTCGTCCTCCTCCGCCATTCGCTCCAGCTCGACCAGGGAGTGGTCCGCGTACAGAACGCAGGACGCGCCGTACCCGGACTTGGCCCGGGTAACGCGCGCCCGTTGCTCCTTGGCAGCAACCCGCTCCTCCAGGTCTAGCTGGAGCTTCGCCCGCCGAGCCAGGTCTAACTGGCGTTGGGCGTCCGCGAGACCAACGACGTGGGTGTCCGCGGCTGTCATCGGCTTTTTCGCCTTCGACTTCCTTCCTGATCCCGAGGTCGAAGAGCCCTCGGATCCATCCCTCATGGAGGCCCGCTTCCGTGACCGAGAGTCACCCGCGTCCGAGACACTTATTACCGACTCGATGTCGTCGGAGTCCAGCGTCTCGTCCGCCCTTCCAAAGAAGCTAGCCGCAGACGGCGCGCGGCTAGCTTCTGACTCCGAAGCGTCGGAGTGGCCCTGAGAAAGGCCTTTTGGTTGGCCCTGAGAAGGGCCCTTTGGTTGGCCCTGAGAAGGGCCTTTTTTGAATCGCCCGCAGGCGTCCCGCGCAGGTGTAGGCATAGCCTCCGCAGGTTCGTAGGTAACACGACAAATAAAATAAAATACGCTACGAGATCACAGTGCACTTTGGCCGAGCCCAGTCTGCCACTCCGTTACGGTGGTCAGAACTGGGTCGTTTCCAGGGGACGCGACGTGGACGCAAGCACTGTGGGGTGGTCCCCCAACCTAACCCAACCTTTTTTTTTTTTTTTTTTTTTTTGACACTGGGAAAAAATGCATTACGCATACCCTCCCGTCGGGGGATGGGAGGGGTATGTGGGACTCCCCGGGCGGCCAAACACCACGGTATACCCACTAAAACGACCCAGCGCATTCCCGCTTCGTCATAGTGGAGGGGGACTGGGAAACCGGCACAGCCTTTACTTCCAGTTCCCCGCCGACGAACACACAAGGCTGACCCCCCTCTTGTCCTCACGGCACGGACGTGGAGGGGGGGGTTCGGGAATGACCGACGGAGGTGACGGGTGCAATGCGGGCGGAGGCACCCCCGCGCCTGTCGCCCGCCCGTCACCGTGAGGAGGGAGGGCAAACGCCCCTTCCCCCCCCCCGCCCGCAGAGCAGCGCAGCGAGAGTAAACTCCCGCTGGCGCTCCGCCTCCGCAGCCGCAGCCGGAGGGCAACCGCTGACCAGGCCTCTCGCCCCCCAGCACGGTGTTCACGCACGCACGCCGGGAAGCGTGAGGCCCAGTCGCCCGCAAGGTGACGGGTGCAATGCGGGCGGAGGCACCTCCGTGCCTGTCGCCCGCCCGTCACCGTGAGGAGGGAGGGCAAATGCCCCTTCCCCCCCTCTCCGCTAGCGGAGCGACACAACGAGAGGGTCCTCCCGCGCGCGCTCCGCTGACCAGGCCTCCTCTCCACACTCCCCAGCATGGCCTCGACCACGCCGGGAAGCGGGAGGCCCAGTCCCCCGCGGCACTCCCCTGCTGTGCCCTCTGCTATGCCCGCTGCTCAGAGGGCACGCAGGGGAACGCACACCGCACATCGCATGAGTCATCACACGACGTGCGGTGCGCCCCTCCCCAGAAAGCGCCTGGTGGTTTTTTGTTGCGTCTATTTCTTATGGAATTAGACCAAGAACAGGGCGGCAACCACGTGAAGGTAACACACCAGACTTGCCTTGAGGATCTACACGACCGTAGCGCTCCCCCTCAAGACCCCGCCACCCTACCGCCTCTGAGGGAGGCAGTAAGGTAGACCTGCATCTATGCTACCAAGCAAAGCATGTGCAAAGCTTGTCGTTGTGCAACCGCGAAAGCATAAATACAGATCCGCCCCAACCTAACCCAACCTTTTTTTTTTTTTTTTTTTTTTTTTTTGACGCTGGGAAAAAAATGCATTACGCATACCCTCCCGTCGGGGGATGGGAGGGGTATGTGGGACTCCCCGGGCGGCCAAACACCACGGTATACCCACTAAAACGACCCAGCGCATTCCCGCTTCGTCATAGTGGAGGGGGACTGGGAAACCGGCACAGCCTTTACTTCCAGTCCCCCGCCGACGAACACACAAGGCGGACCCCCCCTCTTGTCCTCACGGCACGGACGTGGAGGGGGGGGTTCGGGAATGACCGACGGAGGTGACGGGTGCAATGCGGGCGGTGGCACCCCCGCGCCTGACGCCCGCCCGTCACCGTGAGGAGGGAGGGCAAACGCCCCTTCCCCCCCCCCGCCCGCAGAGCAGCGCAGCGAGAGTAAACTCCCGCTGGCGCTCCGCCTCCTCCTTCTGCGAAATCGCAGAAGGAGGCAACCGCTGACCAGGCCTCTCGCCCCCCAGCACGGTGTTCACGCACGCACGCCGGGAAGCGTGAGGCCCAGTCGCCCGCAAGGTGACGGGTGCAATGCGGGCGGAGGCACCTCCGTGCCTGTCGCCCGCCCGTCACCGTGAGGAGGGAGGGCAAATGCCCCTTCCCCCCCTCTCCGCTAGCGAAGCGGCGCAACGAGAGAGACCTCCCGCGCGCGCTCCGCTGACCAGGCCTCCTCTCCACACTCCCCAGCATGGCCTCGACCACGCCGGGAAGCGGGAGGCCCAGTCCCCCGCGGCACTCCCCTGCTGTGCCCTCTGCTATGCCCGCTGCTCAGAGGGCACGCAGGGGAACGCACACCGCACATCGCATGAGTCATCACACGACATGCGGTGCGCCCCTCCCCAGAAAGCGCCTGGTGGTTTTTTGTTGCGTCTATTTCTTATGGAATTAGACCAAGAACAGGGCGGCAACCACGTGAAGGTAACACACCAGACTTGCCTTGAGGATCTACACGACCGTAGCGCTCCCCCTCAAGACCCCGCCACCCTACCGCCTCTGAGGGAGGCAGTAAGGTAGACCTGCATCTATGCTACCAAGCAAAGCATGTGCAAAGCTTGTCGTTGTGCAACCGCGAAAGCATAAATACAGATCCGCCCCAACCTAACCGCAGTTGCCGCGTCTCGTCGCTGGTCGTCCGCTGGACCAACTCAGCGACGACACCACGCAGGCTCGCGGCCCTGCACTTTAGGGCCTTTTGAATGGTGCCCTTTAGGTTGGAGGACTTAGAGGCGACCTCCACGATCTCCTCCTCGTCCTCCTCCGCCATCCTCTGGAGCTCCTCCAGAGACTGGTCCGCGTACACAACGCGGGACGCACCGTACCCGGACTTTGCCCGGGCAGCCTGCGCCCGCTTCTCCTTAGCGGCCACCCGCTCCTCCAGCTCTTGCTGGAGTTGCGCCTTCCGGGCCAGGTCTAGCTGGCGCTGGGCGTCCGCTAGCCCAACGACGTGGGTGTCCGCAGCTGTCGTTGGCTTTTTTGCCTTCGACCGCCGCGCCGACCCCGACCCCGATGAGCCCTCGGACCCATCCTTTCGGAAGGCCCGCTTACGCGACTGCGCATCGGCCGCGTCCGACACACTAACGAATGTGTCGTCGGAGTCTGACGACTCGTCCGCCCTTCCGAAGAAGCTAACCGCAGACGGCGCGCGGCTAGCCTCTGACGCCGAAGCGTCGGAGTGGCCCTGAGAAGGGCCTTTTGGTTGGCCCTGAGAAGGGCCTTTGGGTTGGCCCTGAGAAGGGCCTTTTTTGAACCGCCCGGAGGCGTCCCGCGAAGGTTTAGGCATTGCCTAAAATAAAATAAAATCCCGCAAACTCGACAGCAACAAGGCAAATAAAATAGCTACGAGAGCACAGAGCACTTTGGCCAGTCCCAGTCTGCCACTCCGTTACGGTGGTCAGAACTGGGCTGTTTCCAGGGGACGCGACGTGGACGCAAGCTCTGTGGGGTGGTCCCCCGCGCTAACCTTTTTTTTTTTTTTTTTTTTTTTTTTTTTTTTTTTTTTTTTTTTTTTTTTTTTTTTTTTTTTTTGACGCTGGGAAAAAATGCATTACGCATACCCTCCCGTCGGGGGATGGGAGGGGTATGTGGGACTCCCCGGGCGGCCAAACACCACGGTATACCCACTAAAACGACCCAGCGCATTCCCGCTTCGTCATAGTGGAGGGGGACTGGGAAACCGGCACAGCCTTTACTTCCAGTCCCCCGCCGACGAACACACAAGGCTGACCCCCCTCTTGTCCTCACGGCACGGACGTGGAGGGGGGGTTCGGGAATGACCGACGGAGGTGACGGGTGCAATGCGGGGCGTAGGCACCCCCGCGCCTTTCGCCCGCCCGTCACCGTGAGGAGGGAGGGCAAACGCCCCTTCCCCCCCCCCGCCCGCAGAGCAGCGCAGCGAGAGTAAACTCCCGCTGGCGCTCCGCCTCCTCCTTCTGCGAAATCGCAGAAGGAGGCAACCGCTGACCAGGCCTCTCGCCCCCCAGCACGGTGTTCACGCACGCACGCCGGGAAGCGGGAGGCCCAGTCGCCCGCGAGGTGACGGGTGCAATGCGGGCGGAGGCACTTCCGTGCCTGTCGCCCGCCCGTCACCGTGAGGAGGGAGGGCAAACGCCCCTTCCCCCCCTCTCCGCTAGCGGAGCGGCGCAGCGGGAGGGTCCTCCCGCGCGCGCTCCGCTGACCAGGCCTCCTCTCCACACTCCCCAGCATGGCCTCGACCACGCCGGGAAGCGGGAGGCCCAGCCCCCCGCGGCACTCCCCTGCTGTGCCCTCTGCTATGCCCGCTGCTCAGAGGGCACGCAGGGGAACGCACACCGCACATCGCATGAGTCATCACACGACGTGCGGTGCGCCCCTCCCCAGAAAGCGCCTGGTGGTTGTTTGTTGCGTCTATTTCTTATGGAATTAGACCAAGAACAGGGCGGCAACCACGTGAAGGTAACACACCAGACTTGCCTTGAGGATCTACACGACCGTAGCGCTCCCCCTCAAGACCCCGCCACCCTACCGCCTCTGAGGGAGGCAGTAAGGTAGACCTGCATCTATGCTACCAAGCAAAGCATGTGCAAAGCTTGTCGTTGTGCAACCGCGAAAGCATAAATACAGATCAGCCCCCCCCGCGCTAACCTAACCTAACCTAACCTAACCTTTTTTTTTTTTTTTTGTTCTCGATGTGGAAATCCTCTATGGATGTCCTCCGCCCTGGGGAGAGCGGAGGGGTCTGTCAGACTCGTACTGACTAAAACCACACCGGTGTTCCCTCGCACACTTGCGTCGGGGGGCAACGGGATCTAATGCGACTTCCGCTGCCCCAGACTAGTGCCGGCCCGCTTGACCTGCGGGCCTCGTCTCGGGGGGGAGTGAGGTGAAACTCCCCCCGTTACGTCAATGAGAGGCGCGCGTGGAACACGACGCGCCGCCGTCTCGGGTCCAGTGTGATAGGGGGCGACGGATGTCCCCGAATCCGTCACCCCTGGACCTATTTAGGGGGGCCGGAAGAGAGCGTTGTCTGCCCTCTGCCGACGCCCGGTGCGCCTGCTGCGGGATGGGAGGGAACTCGTCATCTCCCTCTCCCTTTCCGTCCGGCTCCCTGCTTATGCGACACAGGTACTTCCCGAAGCAGCCGTGCCCCGAGAGTACCTGCGTCGCCCGAAACGTCAGGGAGCCGTGCTTCCTCCCGAGCCAGTCGTCGAGTACTGGCCGGATCGCCTCGATTGTGTCGAGGCCGGCGGTAGGGAGCTCTAGCCTCCCCCGCCATTCCGCCACCATGACCTGTTGGAGCTGAGACCGGTACAGCGTTATCTGTCGCTGAACCAGCCTCTCGCCCCGATCCTTGGCCTCCTCGCGCCACCGGTACAGAGTCGCGAGGGTCTTCGCCTCCAGGTCCCACGGCGGGGATCCGGCCAGTACACAAGCCGCCTCGTAGGAGATCGTGCGATATCCCCGTGTGGCCCTGACGGCCATCACCCTCTGCGGTCTGCGCAGAACTGCGATAGTGCGGGCCGTCAGATCTGTCGCCTGACTGAAAGTGAGGGCCAAAGTCCCAACGGCTGTCGAGTACCAATCCCAGGTACTTCATGGTTGACTCGACAGCGATCTGGACCCCACCGACCACAATGTGTGATCCCAACGGCGGCGCCCGTCGGGGGCCATGAAAGGCGATGGCCTCCGACTTGTTGAGGGCCACTTCCAGGCCCAGGCGTCGTATGCGGCTCACCACCTGTGAGACCGCAGCCGTAGCCAGCAACGCTGCCTCCCTGTACGAGCTCCCCCGAGCCGTGACCAGCGTGTCGTCCGCATAACACGTCAGGTTTACTCCCGGTGGGAGCTCGCACCGCAAAACCCAGTCGTATCCAATGTTCCACAGGGGAGGGCCCAGAACCGAGCCCTGTGGAACACCGCATGACATGTCCACGTCCCATGTAGGTGACACACCTTCCCGACAGATAAGCCCCCACAATGTTGCGGAGGTAGGAAGGCACCCGATGGTATCGCAGGGCCTCCCTAATGCAACTCCAGGGCAGGGTGTTGAACGCGTTGGAGATATCCAAGGACACCGCCAGCACCACCCCGCCCTGGGACACCGCTTCCTCCGCCAGGACTCTCACTCTCATGATGGCGTCGATGGTAGAGCGCCCACACCGGAAGCCGAATTGGCTGTCGTCCAAGTTCGGCCCCTCTGTACACAAGTGGCTGACGAGGCGATCTGCGATTACTCGCTCGAGCAGCTTGCCCGCCTCGTCCAGCAGCACTATGGGCCGGTAAGCGGACGACGAGTCCGCCGGGCGCCCCGCCTTCTTGAGCAGGACCAGTCGACCAGCCTTCCACTTGGTAGGGAACTGACCCTGCTCAAGGCACGCAGAGAAGAGTCCCCTCAGTGGGGGCTCCAGCTCCTTCAGCGCGAGAACTAGAGCGCGGCCAGGCACTCCGTCAGGCCCCGGTGCAGTATTTTTTGCCCGGAGCCGAATCACGGCCGCGCTCATCTCCGCCTGTGTCACCTCTGGGACGGTTTCGCTCTGCTCTTCCTCCGACTCTGCAGCTGAGGGCACAGCCATCGGCGGTGGCTCGTGCTCAGCTCGCTCAGGAAAGAGAGCTGACACCACTCGCTCCAGAAACTGCGGCTCGAGACCTTCCGTTAGCGGAGGGGCCCACGGCCGAAGTTTCCCTCGGACCGTGCGGTAAGGGCGCCCCCACGGATCCCCGTCTAGGGTCCCCAGCAGCTCCTCTCTGGAGCGCGTCTTCGACTCGCCGATGGCCAGCCACAGAGCATCCTTCGCCGCGCGGTACACCTCATACAGCGAGGCTTCTTCGTCGGGATCCCGCAGACGTCTCCTCCGACATCGCGTGTACGGTCGTCTGGCGTCGGCGCACTCGACGCGAAGCCGCTCGACCTCGATGCACCACCAGTACACACGACGCCTTGCGGACAGAGAGGAGACGCGTGGCATAGACGCGTCGCAGATTTGCGTCATCGCGTCGCTAAACCACTGCGCCTCCTGTTCGACGTCGACGGGACCGACGGTAGCCGACTCCCGGATCCAGGCTTGGACGATAGTGGCTTCCTCGAGAACCTCCCTGTCGAGTCGTTTCAGCGCCCAACGCGGGCCGTCTCTTCGGGGGGCCGATTGGCTACGACCTCCAGCGGTCTGGGTGGAGACGTCGAAACGGATGTATCGGTGATCCGATAGCGTCTCCACCTCCGCTTCCACGTGCCAATCTCGAACGCGGTGCACGACAGCGGGACTAGCGAACGATACGTCCACAATGGACCCGCCTCGCTGCCGCACACACGTGTTGACCGAACCCCGATTTAAGACGGCCAGGCCCGTCGTGATGGCCCACTCCTCTAGCACTTCGCCTCTCGGGTCTGTGACCGGGGATCCCCACGCAGCAGACTTGGCGTTCAGATCACCGAGAAGCAAAATGGGCCGAGGGTGAGACTGGCCGACGACGGCGCCCAACTCGACAAGGAAGCTCTCGAAATCGGCGAGACTCCTGTTGGGCGAAAAGTATGCCCCGATCGTGACGATCCCGTTCACAAGGGCGGCAACCCAACCGTGACCCCGGGATACGTCGACAAGAGTCGCGCCGATGATGGCCACCAGGCCGTCCAGACCCCTGCCCAGTTATCCCGGGGCGGGACAAAGTACGGCTCGGCGACCACCGCCACACTTATCGACCACTCCGCCATGCTCAGGACCAAGAGATCCTGAGCTCTGGTGCTTTGGTTGATATTCGCCTGGAGGAAACGGAAGTGTGCCATCACTGGCACTCCATTTCCTCGGCGTTTCGTCCTACCTCAGGCCGGGAGTCGGCCAAAGAGGTGCTAGGGGCTGCGGCCCCCGCCGGCTTGGTCCAACGCTTGCTGCGCTTTCTGGGCGCGCCGCAAGCGTTGCCGCCTATTTTGTGCCCCGCGGACTTTCCTGCAGCTGAACAGAGACTGCAGTTTGGCTCCGCGGAGCACTGGGACGCCTTATGGCCGGGCTGACCGCAACGATAACACAAATCACTGCGGTCACAGCCAGTGCACAGTGCCCGGACGTGCCCTTTCTCCAAGCACCGGTAACACTGCATGGCCCTGGGTGCCAGGAGTTTAACTCCCGCTGCCACCCAGCCCACCAGCAGACGTCCCACGTCGGCAATCTTTTTCGCAGCAGCCACCGGACACCGCACCCAGATGGTGCCGAGCCCGCGAGCATTGATGCGGATGTCGCCCGCCCGCACGTTTTCTGGAGGGCATCCGCCGTTTCGGGCTATGGCCGCCACCACCTCCTCTGGGGTCACTGAGTCGTCCAGCCCATCGACGCGAACCTCAGCCGTCTTGATGGGCCTGGACACCCGGGCCTCCTCGGGGTTGAGGACGTCCCTCAGCTTTGCAGCTAGAGAGTCCGCCCTCTCGGCACTGTTATTCCCCGCCAACTCGAACATTTTGGCCCCCGTGGCTGCCGTTTTGAAACGGAAGCCTTCCGGAGTGCCGAAATCGGCGAGGACGAGCTTGCCCCTTGCTTCCGCCAGTACCTTTTGGTAAGTGACGCCTCGCTCCTTGGCTTCGGGCTGTAGCGTGATCACTACAGCCTCGGAGCGAGGGACGCGGATCCGTGGGACCTGCCCCTTGGAGCCCGGTGCGTTCTTGGACTTGCGGCCCTTCTTCCGCCTCTTTTTGCGGCCTTCGGCCGTTTTCCAAGCACCCTCGTTGGTAGCCTGGTCGGTCCCCTGCATTACAGCTCCCACCTTAGGGTTTTTGGCTCCCTCTGTGGGCCGTTTGGGCGCCTGAGAGGGCCTTTTGGCCGCCTGCGAGTGCGTTTTTGCCACAGGTGGCGCTTCAGCCACCTGGGCCCACGTTGGCCCAGCCGTTGCTGGAGTGGGCTCTGCGTCCTTCCTCCGCTTATCTGCCGCCAGCGGCGGACGAAGGCTAGTAGGGGGGTTGAGCCTTGGCTCAATGCTATCCAGGCGGGCGGTCATTATGCTCAACAGCCGGTTGAACAGGTCTTCCCCCAAAGACCTGTCCTGTGGCAGAGTACGACTCTCCGTAGTCGTCGTACCCTGCTGCCGGCTGAAGTCCGCCCTCAGGGCGCTGACCTCCCTCTGAAGATCCTCCATCTTCGTTTGGAGACGGTAATTTTCCTCTCGGAGTTTTATCGTCTCCTCCGAGGCCGTCCGATCAAGGAGGACGCCCACCGCCTCCTTGATTCCATCCGCTGCGTCTTTTAGGGCCCGCGTGAACGTCCCCTTCAGGTTGCCAGATTTAGTGGCAACCTTCAAAACGACATCCACGCCATCTAAAACCTGACGGCTAAGGGCATCTGCCGTCAAGCCCTCAGGAGCTGCGGCGGTCTGCAACCGCCTCTCTCTTGCCCGACGAGCCAACTCAGCGACCTCGTCAGTCGCGATAGCCTTCCGGCCCTCTCTTTTCGCGGCATTGAGCTCCGCCTTGGTGCTCACTAATGCGGTGGAGGATGCAGTCTGCTCCACCTGCATTGCACCGTCGGAGTCGCTCACTCCGCTAGCCTCTGGCGTATCGGGGTGCTTCAAGAAGCGACCCCGAGAATTGTGGGAGGACGCTGCCGGAGCGCTCGCTCCGGAAGGTGACCCGCGTCCACGGCCCCTCCTTGCTGCCAGCACCTTGGGGGCCGGCAGGTTCTCCTCGCTAGAGGACAAACCCGCTGAAGCCGCGTCAGACCCACAGGCACGCGGGCGCTTCCTCCAAAACTTTGAGGGAGCGACCGCAACTGCTTGCGGTGTGTTCTCAACATGCGACACCGCACTCACCCTCCGCAGAACCACACGTGGTTCCACTGGAGCCACTGCTCCCGTCCTAAGTGACGCAGCGCCGGAGTCCGACACTGTGTCCGCACTACTCTCAACCAGTTTGCGGTCGGGTGTTTTGTAAGAAATCAGGTCTCGAAAGACCGTGATCTCGTTGAGCCTCCTCGGCTCTCGTTGCCATTGGCAAGTGGATGACGGTGGTTGCCCTCCCCAGAATACGAGGGGCTTGACGATCCCGAAGGGATCGTGGCGGATTCTCCAGCTGCGGAGCAGCTGGTACCGCCCTGGGGTATTTTTTTTCCAGTCGTCTTTTTCATTTTTTTAAAGTTTTCCTTTGAAGGGTTTGGTCCCTGTCTCCTAACTTCTTCATATTTTCCCTCCCCCTCCCTTATTCATGTTTCTCAACTATTTCATCACTCTCATAGTCATGTCTGATGGCCAGACACGTACCAGAGAGCGATGAAAGCCGCGATCCAAGAACAAGGAAGATCCCCGACCCTGATTCACTCCCCGAGAACTTCGAGGAATGAATCACTTATCACGTATCGTCCGATAACCCGCTCCGTGAGCTATCGCACGATACACGACGAAATTACCCTGCCCTGATTCACTCCCCGAGAACTTCGAGGAGTGAATCACTAATCACGTACCGTCCGATGAGCCCGCTCCGTGAGCCATCGCACGATACACGACGAAACAACCCAGCCCTGATTCACTCCCCGAGAATCTCGAGGAGTGAATCACTAATCACGTACCGTCCAATGAGCCCGCTCCGTAAGCCATCGCACGGTACACGACGAATATCCCAACCCTGATCTACTCCTCGAGAAACTTGAGGAGTAAATCGCGAATCACACATTGTCCGATAGACCCGCTCCGTGAGTCATCGCACGATGTCCGATATAACGCCTCCCCATATTCACACTCCAATGACTTGGAGTGTGAATCGCCTCGCAGAAGTCTGAAGCGACTCCGGCGTGTCTCTCTTAGTTCGGTCTCTCACTTGGGATTTGAAAACTCCAAGATCACTGAAACACGCAAGCCCCACCACGACGACAACGTGGAGACACCCTCGGTGGGGAACCTAACCTTTTTTTTTTTTTTTTTTTTTTTTTGACGCTGGGAAAAAATGCATTACGCATACCCTCCCGTCGGGGGATGGGAGGGGTATGTGGGACTCCCCGGGCGGCCAAACACCACGGTATACCCACTAAAACGACCCAGCGCATTCCCGCTTCGTCATAGTGGAGGGGGACTGGGAAACCGGCACAGCCTTTACTTCCAGTCCCCCGCCGACGAACACACAAGGCTGACCCCCTCTTGTCCTCACGGCACGGACGTGGAGGGGGGGTTCGGGAATGACCGACGGAGGTGACGGGTGCAATGCGGGCGGAGGCACCCCCGCGCCTGTCGCCCGCCCGTCACCGTGAGGAGGGAGGGCAAACGCCCCTTCCCCCCCCCCCGCCCGCAGAGCAGCGCAGCGAGAGTAAACTCCCGCTGGCGCTCCGCCTCCTCCTTCTGCGAAACCGCAGAAGGAGGCAACCGCTGACCAGGCCTCCTCGCTCCCCAGCATGGTGTTCCGTGGCACGCACGCCGGGAAGCGGGAGGCCCAGTCGCCCGCGAGGTGACGGGTGCAATGCGAGCGAAGGCACCTCCGTGCCTGTCGCCCGCCCGTCACCGTGAGGGGGGAGGGCAAACGCCCCTTCCCCCCCTCTCCGCTAGCGGAGCGGCGCAGCGGGAGGGTCCTCCCGCGCGCGCTCCGCTGACCAGGCCTCCTCTCCACACTCCCCAGCATGGCCTCGACCACGCCGGGAAGCGGGAGGCCCAGTCCCCCGCGGCACTCCCCTGCTGTGCCCTCCGCTATGCCCGCTGCTCAGAGGGCACGCAGGGGAACGCACACCGCACATCGCATGAGTCATCACACGACGTGCGGTGCGCCCCTCCCCAGAAAGCGCCTGGTGGTTTTTTGTTGCGTCTATTTCTTATGGAATTAGACCAAGAACAGGGCGGCAACCACGTGAAGGTAACACACCAGACTTGCCTTGAGGATCTACACGACCGTAGCGCTCCCCCTCAAGACCCCGCCACCCTACCGCCTCTGAGGGAGGCAGTAAGGTAGACCTGCATCTATGCTACCAAGCAAAGCATGTGCAAAGCTTGTCGTTGTGCAACCGCGAAAGCATAAATACAGATCCGCCCCAGGGGGGGGGAACCTAACCTAACCTAACCTAACCTAACCTTTTTTTTTTTTTTTTTGACCGAGCGCATCCAACGTCCGGCGGCCAAAGGCGGCGCTGGCGAGGTCCTCCGTCCAATGGAGGACGATGGCGTCCTTCGCCTCTCGCCGCACCGCCTCCCGCTCTTCGCCCATGGGGCGCTCCCCGAGCGCCTTTCGGCGCGCCGTCCACTCGTACACTCTGGCGAGCACCCAAGCCTCCAATTCCCATGGAGGGGTGCCCGCCAGAGCGCACGCCGCCGAAAAGCCCACTGAGCGGTAAGCCCTCGCCACCCGCTGTGCAATAGCCCGCTGAGGCTTGCGGATGGCGGTAGCATTCTCCCTCCTATGGAGGGAGTCCGCCCAGATGGGTGCCCCATATAGGGCCATGCTCCGCAAAATGCCGGCATAGAGGCGCCGGCACTTCGCTTTGGGCCCCCCCAGGTTTGGGAGGAGCCATGAGAGGGCGTCCGCGGCCTTCAACAGGCGCGTCGACAGCCCGCTGAAATGCGGGCCGAAGCGCCACCTGTCGTCCAGCACCAGCCCCAGATATTTCATCCGGGGCTGGACCCCTATACGGACGCCCTCCACGACGATGTGGCCGTCGGGAGGGCAGCGCTGCCGGGGACCGCGAAAGAACACGGCCTCCGTTTTGTGCAGCGCCACCCTCAATCCCAGGCGGCGGATCCTCTCTGCCACCAAGGATCCGCCAGCCGAGGCCAAACAGGCCGCGTCGGCGAAGTTCCTCCCCCGGGCAGTAAGGAGAGTGTCATCCGCGTAGCAGATGACACTCGTGCCCGGGAGGAGGGCTCCCCGCAAGAGCCAGTCGAAGCCGATGTTCCACAAGGGAGGGCCTAGCACCGACCCCTGCGGAACACCGGACTCTGCGCCGTACCGCCTCACTGTGGCCAACCTGTCTACGAGGAGGACCTCTCGGCCCTCCAAGTAACTGGCCAGCAGGTCCCGCAAGTATTGGGGCACTCCGTGATATCGGAGTGCCTCCAATATCGTCGAGTGGGGGACGGAGTTGAAGGCGTTGGCAATGTCGAATGACACCGCCAGCACCCCGTCCCCCGCCTCCACCGCCTCCTTTACCTGGCCCTTGAGTAGGGCCAGCGCATCGATCGTCGAACGCCCACGACGGAAACCGAATTGGGCGTCCGACAGATCCGGCCCTACCCCCCTCAGGTGGTTTTCAAGTCTCCCGGCGACAATCCCCTCGAACATTTTACCTACCTCATCGAGTAAAACGATGGGCCGGTATGCCGAGGGTGAGTCCACCGGGCGACCCTCCTTTCGGAGGAGGCATAGCTGCCCCTCCTTCCACAGTTTCGGGAACCTCCCAGCCGTAAAACACAGGCTGAAGAGGTCCCGAAACCTGTCCTCCATTTCGGTGGCGGCGATCGCCACCACCCGCGCGGGGACGCCGTCCGGCCCGGGGGCGGTCCTCTTCGCGCGGAGGCTCAAAACCCCCGCGTAGAATTCCGCCGACGTGACCGGGGGCACCTCCGCCTCCGGTGGAGCCGCCCCTTGCGGGGGATCCATTGTTGGTGGGGCGAAGTCGGTCCTGCCTGGAAATAGGGACCGAACCACCCCATCCAACAATGCCGGCTCGAGGGTCTCCGACAGTGGGGGACCATAGGGGCGGAGCTGATTCCGCGCCGCCTTGTACGGTCTCCCATAGGGGTCCCTGTCGAGACCCTCCAGCATCTCGGCCCTCGCCGAGTCCTGCGCAGCGCCCATTGCAGACTTGAGGGCCACCGTAGCCTCTCGGTAAGAGGCGTACAGGCGGTCCTCCTCCGCCCGGACTCGGTTCTGGGCGCTGCGCCGCCGGCTCCGCGTGTAGGCCCTTCGGGCCGCCACGCAGGTGGCCCGGAGCCCCGCCAGCTCCTCCGTCCACCAGTACACGGCACGACGGGGAGGCGGACGGCGAGACCGAGGCATGCAGGAGTTGCACACCTCGGTCAAGGACCCCCGTAGCCGGACCGCTGCGGCGTCCACGTCCGGGGCCTCCTCGACAGGGGGAGGCGACAGCCAGTCCTGGAGGAAGGCAGCCTCCCTGGCTGCCTCCCGGTCCAGGCGGGTGAGCGCCCACCGCGGGAAGGGAGATTGCCCAGCGCGGGCCGTCCCCCCTCCCCGCTGTGTGGAGATGTCGAACCGCACGTAACGGTGGTCCGACAAGGTCTCCACCAGCTCCACCCGCCAGTTCACAACGCGGGCGGCCAGCGCGGGGGTGGCGAACGAGACGTCCACCACCGACCCGCCCCGCCCGCTGTTGAGGAGGGACACACCGCACGAGGCCGTCCAAAACTCGACGGCGCGTCCCCGGACGTTACAACCGGCGGCCGGGTTGCCCCAGGCCGCCGACTTGGCGTTGAGGTCGCCGAGCACCACGACCTGGCGTGGTGCCGCCCTCCCTACGACAGCAGTGAGGATCTCTAAGAAATCCTCAAAGTCCGAGAGAGGGCGGTTTGGGGAGAAATACACCCCCACTATCGCTATCTCTCCCCACGCGGCGGCCACGTATCCCGGTCCCCTCTCTAAGAGCGAGAGGGGAGGGGAGTCTGTGGAAGACCGCGCCACCAACGCCACTAGGCCATCCCGGTCGCCCAGCCAACGGCCAGGGACCGAGTATGGTTCGGCGACCACCGCCAAGTCCACCAACCACTCAGCCATGGTCTGCATCAGCAGATCCTGGGCTGTCCTGCAGTGGTTGGCGTTCGCCTGAAGGATGCGATGTTCGACTCTGGGCATTAGTCGGACATCGCACCCTCCTCCGCAGCCGCCGCAGGAACGGCGGCGTTAGCGGCAACAGCTGGCGCAGGCCCGGTCGGTGCCTGCGCTTTGCCACGCTTAGGGAACCTAACCTTTTTTTTTTTTTTTTTGACGCTGGGAAAAAATGCATTACGCATACCCTCCCGTCGGGGGATGGGAGGGGTATGTGGGACTCCCCGGGCGGCCAAACACCACGGTATACCCACTAAAACGACCCAGCGCATTCCCGCTTCGACATAGTGGAGGGGGACTGGGAAACCGGCACAGCCTTTACTTCCAGTCCCCCGCCGACGAACACACAAGGCGGACCCCCCCTCTTGTCCTCACGGCACGGACGTGGAGGGGGGGGTTCGGGAATGACCGACGGAGGTGACGGAGGTGACGGTCTTAGCAAAAGTTGTTCAGCACGATGAGCACTCTCTGTTGACGAATAAAAATTGAAGATGTGGAACACCTGTCGTGGAGCTCCAAGAGCCCAGTAACACTATAATATATATAGGAATGACGTCTTAGCAAAAGTTGTTCAGCCTGATGAGCACTCTCTGTTGACGAATAAAAATTGAAGATCTGGAACACCAGATGTGGAAATTAAAGCTATCACTAATTTCACTGTATTTCTACCAAAGGGTATCGTATTACCCATAACTAACTGGGTTGTGGAGGGCAGATAGACAATCGTTCCATGTAAAATACTGGTATTCAGCTGCATCCGGATGTACTGGAAGCCGAACCCAATAGCACTACATATTATAACACAATGTTCTCCGCCGCGTCTATCTGTCTGTTCGCGATAAACTCAAAAATTACTGCACTTATTTTCATGTTGTTTTCTTAAATAGATAGAGTGGTTCTCGAGGAATTTTTTAGTATATAATTCGTCAAGTTTTTGTACAGATTGGCTAAAATATAATGATATTTGTTGGAGGTGTTGGAAAAAAATAAGCCGTCTGGGGGAGATTTCAACGAAAACGCTGCCCTTTAAGATATAACAAAATGATGAATGGTAGAATTGTATATCTTATATAGGTCTACAGAAAAATCCACTATGGCTTATGTCTATCTCTTAAGGATATATATCCGATAGATATATACTATATCCATTTTAATACTTTGAAAATGGGCAAACTAGGTTCCCATGAGTTGAGGGAATGGGATCATCATGATTACTTTTGGTCGCGATAACCGATATCCACGCAAGCGAAACCGCGGGCATCAGCTAGTAGATAAATATAATATAAAATAAGCAATCATTTTAATAAAACACCAGTAATATAAATAGTAGAAGAGACAGTTCATAAATATAAGGAAGATATAATATGTAGTAAAATTTTTAGAACAATAGTAAAACAAACAAATAAAAAGTAAAATTCTATGTGATTAAATTGTGATAATAACCATAATGAAACAAAAAACGCATATAATGTGGTCTTTTCGGTCACCAAACAGCGTAGCAAAAACAAAAAAGACAGATGTAAAGGGCTCTGATCCTCATGTCAGAGGTACACTGGCTGGACAGGAGTGGGTTTTAGTCGGTTCGAGTCCGACACTACCTCGACTGTCTCATAACCTGTGAGGCAGTCGAGGTGTCCGTGGGGATTTCCCACTCCTGCCAAAACAAAAAAAAAAAAAAAAAACCTAACCTAACCCACAGACGTAAAGCCAGGTCGGCCAGACAGAAAAACAGGCGCATTGAGGATACCGCTGGCGTTGGCAACATGCAAAATCGTAACTTGAGTCTGCTTCATGAGAAACCGGCTCAGGTTATCCTGGAACGGTTGCCAACCGTAGTGGATACGTTTAGCTGTGTCGAACTTGGTGTTAAGGTTACGAGTGTCAATCTATTCTTTGAAAGATCTGGAAAAATTAGTACAATAACTGATATAAATAGCAATGTTTGTTGAAAAATAAGTGATATGTAATTATATATTAAGTATATATTTGAGACTAACTGATGCCCGCGGCTTCGCCTGCGTGGATATCGGTTATCGCGACCAAAAGTAATCATGATGATCCCATTCCCTCAACTCATGGGAACCTAGTTTGCCCATTTTCAAAGTATTAAAATGGATATAGTATATTATCCTTAAGAGATAGACATAAGCCATAGCGGATTTTTCTGTAGACCTATATAAGATATACAATTCTACCATTCATCATTTTGTTATATCTTAATGGGCAGCGTTTTCGTTGAAAGCTCCCCCAGACGGCTTATTTTTAACCGACTTTCTTCAAAAAGGAGGAGGTTCTCAATTCGGTTGTATGTTTTTTTTTTTTTTTTTGTCTTTGTTACCTCATATCTCCGTCGTTTCTTAACCGATTTCAAAAATTCTTCTTTAATGTGAAAGGATATACTTCCCGATTGGTCCCATAGAAATTTCATCAAAATCGGTTCAGTAATTTGGTATGTTTTCACGTTAATTGCTATATCACGCGACGACGCCTGAAGTCTTGCATGTTTAATTTGACACACTTCCTAATTTCCGATTTAATAAAAAATTTGCACGCTTATGTATATCGCGTGATAGTACAGTATCGATGACATGGAGCTGATCTGATGATGGAGCTGGTCGGCGGCCTTAGGAACTCCGTTATGAAACGACATAACCCCATCGAGTTTGGGCTCGTATGATTCGGCTTGACGAGTACTTTGTCTCTAGATGTTATCCAGGGTCTGATGATGAAGCTGGAAGGTAGCCATAGGATCTCCATGATAAAACGACGTAACCGCATCAAGTTTGGGCTCGTTTGATTCGTCTAAATGAGTAGTTTGTCTATAGATAGTATCCAGGGTCTGATGATGGAGCTGTAAGGTGGCCATAGGATCTGCGTGATAAAACGACATATACGCATCGAGTTAGGGCTCGTTTGATTCGTCTAAATAAGTTGTTTGTCTTTAGATAGTATCCAGGGTCTGATGATGGAGCTTGAAGGTGGCCATAGGATCTCCGTGATAAAACGACGTAACCGCATGGAGTTTGGGCTCGTTTGATTCGTCTTAATGAGTAGTTTGTCTTTAGATAGTATCCAGGGTCTGGTGATGGAGCTGTAAGGTCGCCTTAAGGACTCCGCTATAAAACGACAACCCCATCGAGTTTGGACTCGTTTGATTCGTCTTCCTTAAAGTTCTGGTTACAATATAAAAATTAATTCATGATTAGAAATTGTGTGGTATGCTAAAAAGTCTATAACTAAAAAGGGTAAAATAAAAAACTTTCTGCGAAAAAAAAACCGACTTCCAAAATATCACTAAAAAAAAACTTTAGTTTTTTTTTTGTGATTTTTTGGAAGTCAGTTTTTTACTCTGGACGCTCTTAACGTGCACGTATTTCTACATCGTTCTCACATATATGTATAATCTCAATATGAATGATGTAACCAAGATTTTGTAACAATATTTTGATTGAAAAGAGTGTCCATGGAGTTTCTTGCCCATTCTTCTCCATAGAGATCTACGCTTTGGAATGGGCAACTACAGTACCTTCACAAGTTATTATGCCTTGTGTCTGTGACTGTAGCTTAGCCTAATTTGTTTTTGTGACATTCAAAAGTGCCTGTAATGGTCTAATTGAAATAAATGCTTTTGAGTTTTGAGTTTTGGTAGAAATACAGTGAAATTAGTGATAGCTTTAATTTCCACATCAGATGTTCCAGATCTTCAATTTTTATTCGTCAACAGAGAGTGCTCATCAGGCTGAACAACTCTTGCTAAGACGTCATTCCTATATATGTTATAGTGTGGCTGGGCTCTTGGAGTTCCACATCAGCTGTTCCAGATCTTCAAATTTATTCTCTTAGCAGAAAATGCTCATTACGTGGAACAATTTTTGCTATGGTACCATTTTTGTATCTCTTATAGTTTAGCCGGTCTGTTGCGGTTCTGCATCAGGTGTTCAAGTTTCCAAGATAAATTATAGCCTATGTTTTGCCCAGACTTAATACCTATACAACAAAAAAAAAATCATTCAAATCCGTCGAGTAGTTCCGAAGATTAGCGTGTACAGACAAACAGACAGAATTTTTTTTTTGATTCGTGCTCTATTACTGTTTCTAAACAACCCCCAATTTATGGTGTTGCCGTTCTTAAAAAAGTTTCGATACAAAAAAAATCGTATTTAATAGTACAAATAAATTAATTTTCTTCACAAGTGTGTTGAAAAACGTCGTATGATACACGTGTGTATTGATGATTACCGTCCTCGGCTCTCTTAAGACCCTCACCTAACGGCTCGGGTCTCAATGGCGCCTCAGCGGTAATCACCAACATTACACACTTGTACCATAATGTACTATTCTTTTAAAATACGTGCCATTGCAAACTGTTTCGGCAGGCGCTCTTTGTCCGAAACGTATACCTCAAACTTTTCTTCTTTTAGAGAATGTCTACTTCCATGGCAGATCTTTTTTTTAATTGTCTTTACTTCTTTCCAGCCCTCTTCGTCTTCAGTACTGTCCTCTCCTTCTTTCTTTCTCTTTTTGGCTCCTGACCGCTCCTCTTTATTCTTACCGTCATCATCAACTGTTTCCATATCCGAAGAATCATTCAACAAGCTCCTTATATCGTTATTAAATACGAGCGTATCACAGCGCGGTGAAGCGCTTACGTCATCGCTCATGGCGTGATCGTGCAGGGCACACAGCCGGTGCACGGTGGTCCGGCGCACACCTGAGGTACGTGTCGCTGAAATGCGTAAACAACTTTCGCGCAGTGGGGATAGTGATTAAACGCGACGCAACGAAATACACAACCAGCCCGCACAACTGCCGCTACGACGATGCAACGACGATGTATACGTAACACTGATGCGCTGCGCTATAATAAAGAAAAGAATTTTGCTGCACATTTTCCAAAAAATTGTGAATTATCGCAACGCAACGTTGCGCTAAACAATGACGTAGTAATAGTAGTATATAATATCATTAGCACTATACTTATTGTTTTGACACGGAAATACTTGGCCCCCATACAAAACACGATCATACGATATTTGTTTACGAATCGTTCTCGTCGGTGACTGGGTCGCGTGAGAGGTGTGGCAACTGCGGGCAGCACGCCCGCCGCGCCAACGTCGTCACGGCCGGACCCACCAGCTGAAACCATACGCCGTAATCTAGCTACCGGTAAAAACATGTTTTGACAATGTTTGTACATTGTCAAAACATGTTTTGATAAAATACTGCTATAAAATTGGCAAGTGTTGTTAACGATAGTTCAGTGTACATTTGAATATTACTCGAGACACACCCGTCCTGCAAAGAAAATATTCTTTGCTTATATAAAAAAAAAAACTTTTGTGCCTAATGAAAGTTTATATCAAACTATGTCAATCTTTTTATAGAACAGGAACCAGGAAGTCGTTGTTTGTGAAGGCCATCGTACGTTACGTTCCAGTCCAAGTGACAATTTGACATTCGTATTATATTTTTTTAAATTTAAAGTGTTGTGGCAAAACCAAGAAAGATTTGAAAATAAATTGAACAGCTTCTTTTATAATAAAATCGTGTCTCAACTGAGTACAAGACGTTAAATCTATTCTTGAAGCGCATACGTGAAACGAAACGTTTTTAGATTTGTTTTGATTTGCTCAAGTTGGTAGCTCTGCGCAAAGATCGTCCGATTTTACGTCATGTAAACCTGTCATTGACTTATTTATATTTGCGAATTTTAACTTGCGGAGCCAAGGTTTTGCGCAAAAATCACACATTATCGTACAGTACCAGGACGGAAGCGGGCGGTACATTGCTCATTATAAAATTACTAGAAATATTTTGTGTGCAACAACAAATAGCTTTTTTAAAGAGTTGTGACAAACACTGGTGTTGAACATAATAAAGTGTGTACATAGAGCGCGCTAGCAAGCTCGCGCGCGACAGTTCTAGAAGGCGCTGGTATCATTGTGGTACTATATCGTAGTGAACCGTGGTGAAGATGTCATCCCTGGGTGGGCAGTGGCGCGTGATCCGCCACTACCTGTCGCTCAGCAACCTCAACGCGGAAGCGGAGAAGCTGCTGCAGAAGATCAAGCCCTCCTCGCCCGAGCAGTGGGACAGTACGTAGCAACAAACTAACTAACATTTCACACTGGCCTGTGGACAAGTCAGTGACCTAGTGTTAGCATATTAATTGTTTACCATAGATTATGTGACTGACTTGTTTGCACTCTCGTGTGCAGGGTTCATGTGAGGATGATGACCCACTGACATTATTCAGATGCTGGTTGGGATGCTGAAACATTGTTCAGCTATTTCTTGCAATCTATTTATGTTTCATGACAGTTAGATTAGCAGCAGTATTAAGTATAAAATAATTGCCTCTGTGTGATCTACATCACAGTTTTGATAAAGAAAGAATGACAAATACACACAAATCTTATCAATAAATCTATGGATGTGTAATAAAACAAATCTTTTTGCAGAAAAAGTAGTGTCTTTTCATTTATATTTCATGAAACATATGTTGTCATTGTCATAGATTTAATAAGAAGATTTGAGAAGGTGGTGGCAGCGCGCCTGACGCCGGTCACACAGGTGGACAAGACTGGGGTTGTTGACAACAAAGTGAACACCACAGCCATTGAACAGACACCGATCAGTACTAAAGCTGCCACCAAGGAGCTCACAGAAACCAAGCCGAAACCCAAAGAAGTGGTGGCACCGGGCGTGGGGTCAGAGGCTAAGGAGCTCACGTTTGAAGGACTGTGGCAAGGACTGCGTCTCAAGAAGGACATCCAGCTCGGCAAAATTTCTGAGCCCACATGGAAGGAACAAAAGCACACCATATCTAAGGTACTGTATTTATAATACATATTATGCACAGTAAATTGAGTATTTCTGCCAGTCTAATGTATACCCAACTCTTGTTGACTTTATGAAGTCATTTGTTTACATTGAAGTTTACATAAAACATTCACATTCTTTGCTCAAGATTGTTGAATTATAATACGTCTTATGTAAGTATATCATAATGTTTACTGAGGATTCTGTTCCATACTTTGTATAGTAAAATGGGCTGGTGTCTGCAAGTCCACGTCCAATGCGTGTATTTTGCAAGCAGGTGGGAAATTTATTCGAACTAACCCCAACTCCCTGAGAAAGGCCAACAGCGCCTTGTTGGTGACAATCTCGCAGAGAGTACCTGGAATACCAAAGTACTTTGCCCTTTATGGTGCAACTTCTGGGCAGTGCAAAAGCACATGGGCTGCTGTTTCGCTTTCCACTATACAGGCTCGGCACAGGGGGATGTCTGTGACTCCTATGACAAAGAGGTGTTTGTTAAAAGAGCCGTGTCCAGTGATGGCGTCTGTAACTGTGCACAGCTGTAGCTAGGTCAGCCGAAGAGCCTGTTTCGTGAAGTGGCTGTCGATAGTAGGAAGTGCTTCAATGGCCTTCCTGCACTCACCATGGTCTAGCCTCAGTTTATGGTGTTGTTCATTGTTTCGTTCCTTACCAGAGTGAGTAGGTACCCAAAAGGGAGAGCATGATGGGTTCAGGTCCCACTGTTGCCATGCTCAATCCCCTTTTAGCAATTTCGTACCCTGCATTGTTGCCCCGTGACTCACTGTGTCCTTTGATCCATTGAATGATTATGTTATTGAGATTACCAACCTGTTTTAGGTGTTGATCACACTTGTGTATTCATCCAGAGTTGACTGTGTGGTTGTTCAGTGCTAACAGTACGGCCATGCTGTCTGAGAGTATGTGAATTGAGTGGTCCACAGCCTTCCTGGCTAGGATGACTGATCCCGCCAGGGAAATTTCAAATTTTTCATACTTGTTATTGTACTGATTACATGCTGCACTATTATTAGTGACGGATATATTTTTTATAGTGTCATTACAATGTTGTATAGATGCAATTTAAACTTATGTGAAAATGTTCAAGTAGTCGCATGTTGTTCAGCTGATGCATTGTTTTTGGGTTTCCCTGAACTGGTACTCATTAAAAATAGACAAATGAGCAATCTTGTTATTGTAAACAAAATAATTCACGTAAATCAATGCCACAGTTGTTTGTGCGATGTTGTGCTGTTGTTGTTGTCAATGTTGATGTATCACGATATTATGTGCAGGCACGGTCACAGCCTAAGATTTTGGGGGGGGTCTCACAGGGCCTTAGCTAGGAATTTGATAACGACGGGTTACCCCGAAAAAAATAGGCCGTTGAGGGGGGAGGGTAAGGTAATGTGTTTAACTATTAGGAACAACTTCTATCTGTATTAAAAGATCAAGGGCGCCTACAGTTTTATTTCCGGGGGGGTCCATCTTCAGCTTCCCGAAAAGAGTTTGTTCCACCATAGAAAAGTCAGTCAACGAGATTAATTCGTAAGTCAAGATTCAACATTCAGTAAAGTCAATGAGATAAATTATGACTATAGGCAATAATGACAAATATTCGGGATTTTTTACAGTCATAAAGTCTACATTCAAGTAATATCATTTGTTTAAAAGAAAGTTAAATAATTTACATTTTATATTTCTGACCCTGAGGGTTTTGTAGCCGGTATCAGGTAATTTGTTATAAACAGTAATGGACATGCAGTATACATTATAGAACATTTTTTTTTGTTAATTTGTATTAGAAGTGGGGACCGCGCCTGGTTTTGCGACGAGTAGTACCTACTTAGGTTGTGGCGATGTGCACCGCGGGCTAACGGGATGAACGGCGAGTGATAGTACGGTGATCGCTCGGAGAAACGATACGAACATGACGTGATCATACATGCATGTTGCATGACATGCGAAGTACCACAGCATAGATTACTACAGAAATTCAATCAATTTTATGTATCAATTCCATAAAAATATCATGAATGCATCATATACATAGTTAGAGAAATGTGTGCAGCAGAATGTACATACATTACGTTTGTTTTGAATTAACAATGACTGTTGTAATTTGGACGACACGATTTACGGACAATTTAAATGAGTGAACAATAATTGGTTTCCCTGATACTGTTAGGGAAACCAATCCCAGACCAGCCATGGCCCGGCAGGCACTGGTGCCAGGGGCCAGGGACCTACTGGATCCAACACACAATATCACCGTGATGAGTGAGTGATGTGATAGATAGTGGTGGATTGTTTGTATCACAATCATAAACTGTGTCAACCGTTATCTAATCACTCATTAAATTCGCGAAGTGATTTTACCTCTACAATACTACAATACAGTGGCTTAGTTGTCAACATAATAACATTGTCCACGCACATAGAGTACCAGTGATAAGCGTGAGCCGAGCTTATCTAACTCATGTTTAAAAATAAATGAGAGAAATGGGTCGCTGACGGCAGGATTGGCGCGCCAGGCGGAGCGGGGTTGCGGGTGCGACATCTCTAGTACTACGCGGAAGACATTATTACAGCATATTCATAGCTTTCGTTAACAAACTCACGAGAAAATCAATGTAGGTAAATGGATGACCAAGACGAGATGGTCAGGGTTATAGTTCTGCTAAAGCTGTTTTTTAAGGCCCCCCCGGCCTTAAAAAACAGCTTTAGCAGAACTATATAAGTGGCAAATTGAACCTCGGTATTCAACTTTAGCAGAACCATATAAATGCCTAAATTAACCTAGGTAGGTATTCAACTTTAGCAGAGCCATATAAGTGCCAAATTGAACCTAGGTATTTAACTTCTTGTAACTGATCAGAAACGAAAAGTTCATTCTATGTATAGAGTTACCACCACACGTATTAAAGTTAAAATGAAAATGTTTTAGAACTCTAACACGCGTTGATTAGCACGCGTGCGTGAAGGAAACCAGCACTACCAGAGAACGTAAATACTAAATAGATTGCAATACAATATGTTTTGTAAGTTAGTTGTCCGTATTTTAACGCTATGACGAAACACATGTTATCGTATGATCTAAAATGCGAGCTGGAAATGCGTCTCGGGGGAGAAACTTATCATTTTGGGAAATAACGAGCGAGATAAACAAAACTTACAACGCACTTTTTGAAAGGCCTTGAGGTTGTTGTTTATATCGCGCGATTGTGAATTATCCGGAAACGTTTTGCACAAACACTTTTACGACGTAACTTTAGTCACCTGCTTTGTACATATAAATTGGTAATGATGACCTTTGAGAAAAATATTTTAATATTATTATATGTATTGATTACCAGAGGATCATGATTCAAATTACAGAGTATAGTCTGTAGGTAGTTATAGAAATGATGAATGTATCGGGACTAACATACGCGTTGGTGCTGGCAGCTTGCCAACACATTGTTTTGAGCACGATTTAAGTATGCTAAGTATTTAGTATTATCTAGTAGACGATTACATAACGAACGTGTCTGTGTAGCAAGTTTGTTTATTTGTTATGCTCTAACAAGGTATTAGCTATATATACTAGCAGCGGTTTGTTGATGAATGAGAATGAGATGACCGAGTGCGGAATAGTGTATGAAATAAATATTTAATTAGGGACCATGGTCAGAACAAAGTGGAAATACGTTTCAACTTTGATTTGACGTTTATTTTTTCAACACTAGCTATGTTGAAACACAGTTAGTGTTGAAATAAACCAGTGCCCGCAACTTCCTCCGCGTGGAATAGTGACTTTGGGCAGACAAAAATTCTTATTCTTCTTTGTTTTGGGTGCTATTTGCGTTGATAAAGGTCCCAATAATATTTATTCTCATATACAGGGTGATTGGAAGATGGGTGCAAAGCTTTAAGGTGAAGATAGTATAGACAATTTAGGACCATTTAAGCCATGGTTGTCTTAGACGAAGTCTTACCAAATTTTTTTAAACAAATTTTTAAGTTTTTTTTCGGAAATTCTCAAAATTTAATGTAAACTGCATAATTATGGCCAAATTGAATGATAAATGAATTCATTTTTTATTTATTTAATTAAAGTAATGTGTAAGCAACCAAGCAAAACATGTTTTAGGCTTCTGTGTCATTAGACATTTTTTTTACAGATATTTAAAGCTCAGAAAAAATAAAAAATTTGTACAATACGTCTTTTAAACCTTATTTAAAAAAAAACGGAGGGTGCTTTTTTTGTTCAAACCTTTTTGAAGACATGCTTGATAATCGCTCTTTCTTTTGAGGTATCATTTATGCGGATATCTTACAAATTATTGAAATTAGGACCTATAAACCAAATCGAGGGAGAAATTTTAAATTTTAGGCAGTCTAACAAAACACAAAATTTTTGCTTAAAAGAATACTTTATGTGCTCGAAATGATAACATTGTTCAATTCTAAGAATTTTTGGCACATGCAGGAACCAATTGAGGGGAACCCATTGAGGGGATTCTCTAAACAATGGCCACCGAGCGCGGTGCGACGGCATTTCCAGGTAGAACGCCCAATGAATAGCAAAAAGCGATAAAGAGTTGGTTTTTACAGCAAAATGGTCTTAGTTACTGAGGCAACAAAGTCGTTTTTCTTTAGTCAGGGTCAGTCGGTCTGTGATGAAGCCGTTACATCTTTTACTTATTAGTCAAACTACTGCCCTTGTGAGTGGACGTTGTCGTGTTGATTCACAATTTACCGTGTTCAGTTGTAGCCCTTTGCGTTCCTGCACGTGTTGTTTGCGTTAGTTTTGAACTTTTTTGTTTCACCGTGTCCAGTCGTAGCCTCGCGCTCCTGCACGTGTTGATTTTTGACTTAATTGTGTTGAGTTGACGTTTAGTGCGCTCCTACGCCGTTTTTCTTAATTGTTAAGTGACTATGGCTACTTTTTCCAATCAAGAATATGCGGATATCGTATTTATGTACGGTAGAGCAGACGGCAATGGATCTTTGGCGCGACGGATGTATCAAGAGCGCTATCCGAATCGCAGGATACCGAATGTCCGAGTGTTTTACAACACGTTTCGTCGTCTTGCCCAAGATGGGTTTCACCGCGTGGAACCTGGAGTCAACCCGGGCAGACACGAAACTGCCGTCGACGAAGACATTTTAGCAGCATTTCAAGCGGATCCTACTACCAGTACTAGAGCAGTAGCTCGAAATTTAAACATTTCTCAATGGAAGGTGTGGCATACAATGCACCAAAATGATAAGTATCCGTTCCATGGCAGGAGTGTGCAAGGTCTAGTAGAGCAAGATCCTCAAAGAAGAATTCAGTTCTGCCGTTTCCTCCTCAACAGAGACATCGAAGATGCGTGGTTTCTGAAATCAATCTTGTGGACGGATGAAAGTAAATTTTCAAGGGAAGGTATTACAAACTTTCACAACATCCATGAATGGGCCGACGTAGACAACAATCCACATTTTAAGAAGCAGGTGTCATTTCAGATGAAATTCTCTGTGAATGTATGGGCTGGAATAATTGGCAGAACATTGATTGGGCCCCACTTTTTGCCTGATCCATTGAATGGCGAAAATTATTTGCAATTTCTGCAAATTGATTTACCACTGCTGGTAGAGGAATCAGGTGTCCCGATCTTCGAAAGAGACCGAACAGTCATCTTTCAGCAAGACGGCTGTCCAGCGCATTGGACTTTAAATGTAAGGGAACACCTCAACAATTGCTTTCCTGATAGCTGGATCGGCAGGGATGGACCCATCCCTTGGCCCGCTCGCTCCCCAGATCTGACCCCGTTGGACTTTTTCGTGTGGGGCCGGGCCAAGGAACTGGTGTATAACAACAAAGAAATTAACACTAGAGAAGAATTGATACAAAGAATAAATTCAGCGTTTGAGACAATGAAGCAGGAGATGATGTTGAAAATAACGACTACAGAAGTTAGAAGACGGGGCCGTGCTTGTATTAGGAATCACGGCCGTCATTTTGAACATGAAAAATAAATAATTTTAATTCAAATGTTGTTTTAATTAGTCTGCCTAAAATAAAAAAAATTCTCCCTCAAATTGGTTTGTAGGCCCTAATTTCAACAATTTGTAAGATATCCGCATAAATGATACCTCAAAAGAAAGAGCGATTATCAAGCATGTCTTCAAAAAGGTTTGAACAAAAAAAGCACCCTCCGTTTTTTTTTGAATAAGGTTTAAAAGACGTATTGTACAATTTTTTTATTTTTTCTGATCTTTAAATGTCTGTAAAAAAAATGTCTAATGACACAGAAGCCTAAAACATGTTTTGCTTGATTGCTTACACATTACTTTAATTAAATAAATAAAAAATGAATTCATTTATCATTCAATTTGGCCATAATTATGCAGTTTACATTAAATTTTGAGAATTTCCGAAAAAAAACTTAAAAATTTGGTTAAAAATATTTGGTAAGACTTCGTCTAAGACAACCATGGCTTAAATGGTTCTAAATTGTCTGTACTATCTTCGCCTTAAAGCTTTGCACCCATCTTCCAATCACCCTGTATATACATATATTCCATGTGCAGACAGCGATCCGTTACATTTTTATTATACTTATTGATTATTGATTAAATTCAAACAAAATGGAAGTAACGTTGCTCAGAAACTAGGCAAAGCCCGTATCTTGTGCACAATTACCCAACCCGGCCCAGCTGAATACCCTGCGGTATCCTGAAATATATCTTTAGTTCATCGCTCACCTGTTCATCGCATCTTAACACACTGTCTACGATCAGTTAGGTAGCTGCAGAACTAGTTTAAGGCCACTTACCTTATACCAAGGTACTCCCAACTGCCTCAGTGGTATCTGAGTCGAGGCTGTGTCATATGTTTTGGGATGTCTTAGGTAACTTATCAGCTTGCAACTGAGAGCATGAGGTTGACTGTATGTTGTCGTGTGTTGCAGTCGTCGATCCACTCGCGCACGGCGTACGTGATCAGCGCGGTGCTGGCGGCCGAGACCCGCGAGAGCGTGCTGACGCGCACAGAGAGCCTGGTCGACCACCTGCACTGCTACCCGGAGGCCAGGGACTACGCCATCAAGGTAAGCTTCGGGTTCAGCAGCTCATTGATCGTGAAAAGCTTGAAAGTGTCCGAAAGGCCCGTCCGTTACCATAAGAAAACCTAGCGCACAAACTCCCTGTTGTGTATGTGCGTCACGTATCGGCAAGTAGATAACACATGACAATCACTTCAATTTGAGTATTTGCTAGAATAAAAGAACCCTGATCAGTTACCACCAACAGTCAGGAATTCATGGTCTACAGACGATAAACATCTGATTGTTTGTATTTTTCACCGCCACGGTGTGCAATACTAGGGGACAACAGTTGCCAACTTACTGTATATTCAAGACAAAGACGTTTCACAGTAATACGCAGATAGGTCCAGTAGTAATAAATTGCCAAGTTCATAACTAGCGTGATTGTGTCTGAGTCACTAAGTGTAATTAAATAACACAGATAACTCCATCTGATAGCTTGGAATACACGTCAGATTTACTTTGTGTTTTACGTCAAAGTTTTATCTTATTCATGAATAAACAATGTCACACCACTATAAAGTTAGATACAAAAGGGTAACTGTGAAAAACGCAAAATAATAAATTTTCACGTTTAATTCGTTTTTGTGTGGAGTGGTCTTTCTATACTTGTTGTTTAGTGGTGACGTAATATATTATTGGCGTTACAATTGCGAAATATTGATCAGTCGCGAGCGCGTGTCACAGCTTAGTGCGACGACGGCTCAGTGTTCCACGCGCGTCTATTAGTGTTGTTGTAGTCAGGCGGGTTCACGCGCACCGATTGCACCCAGTAGTTGTATGGCACACATTAACAGTGAGTGCACTCGGTGCTTACGATGTATGATCTCATTGATACCGCTTTGACGTCCCTTTCGTCAAGTCAAGAAAAGGATTGCTTAGCTTCCCTACAATGGCGCCGATTCCCTTGTTTACAAACTAAACTAAATTTAAGTTGAGTGCATCTTTTTCTTTCTATTTCATTATGAAAAGGACAGAAGATAAATATTAGTTTAGTCCTGTCAAAATAGTCAGCACCTGACGTAATTTGATGTAATTTTAGTTGTCAACTTTTTAATCACGTCTAAACTTGTGTCAGGCGCTGGTTAATTTGGCAGGACTAAACTAAAATTTATCTTCTGTCCTTTTCTTAATGAAATACAAAGAAAAAGATGCACTGAACTTAAATTTGGTTTAGTTTGTAAACAAGGGAATCGGCACCAATGCCTACTTACTTAACTTTAACTGTCACTCTTGGAAAGTGGAAAGATAGAGATACCTAGTGTGTCTATGTGATAAACACTTCAGTTCTAGCTAGGATTACCGTCACGTCCGTCCGGACCTCGTCCAGCCGCGTAGTTTGTTTATTTGTTTTGACTTTTTTAACTTTAGAGGATTTTCTTAGGAAATAAAAAAGGTTAAACGATTACCGAATATCATGGCCGGCTTTTGTCAGTACTTTCCAAATTTAAAAATGGCAACCCTATATTCACCTGCTCCCATGTAGACTGCAAAACACTAGGCAGATGATGGACGATCGAAGACTTAACGTTCCATACTTCACGTCTGTAGGAGGGAGCGGTGCGCGCACTGCTGCGAGTGCAGAACGACTTGGACATGGACACGCCGCTGGCCAAGGAGGTCGACGGCGCGGTGAAGGAGGCGCTGGCGCTGGTGGGCTGGAGCGGGCCGCCGCGCGGGCCCGGCACCAACGTGCTGAGCATCGACGGCGGCGGCATCCGCGGCCTCATCGCCATCGAGCTGCTGCGCCACCTGGAGCGCCTCACCGGGCGCCGCGTCAACGAGCTGTTCGACTACATCGTGGGCGTCAGCACCGGCGCCATCATCGCCGCCGTCATCGGCAGCGGCGTGGGCACGCTGGACACCGCGCGCCACATGTACTACACGCTCTCGAGGGAGATGTTCGGCAACACCTCGCTCCTAGGTAACACATTACTTCTACAACTACATTTTTCCCCAGAAGTAAGAAGCGATGTTTCCGCTCTGAAAGCATTGAAAGGGTTGCGCCTCATCTATCAGCACGGGATCGCACTTTTCGGACATTTGCTAGAGCGAGAAATAGAGCGTGCTGCCGAGCGCATCGTCGTTGCTGCCGCGTGCGATAGCATTTCCGCTGTTTCTCGCTCAAATGATGGGTCTGAGCGACAGAAAAGGCTGGTAGGTGAGGCACAACCCTTGGTATATTTCAGTGACATTGCCGAAAGAAGTTACAAAGTTTCGTTTCTATACTGATTCCTTATTTTATGCATTTATATTTTCCAAAAACTGCTTCAAAACCGTAAGATTGATCCATATGATTGATGGGCATATTACAATAACCGTCGGTGTCGCAGGTGGCGGCGCGCGACTGATGTGGACGCACTCGTACTACGACACACAGGCGTGGGAGAAGATGTTACAGGACAACCTGCGCGACTGCACGCTCACGCAGTGCAACCGGAACAACTCGCCCAAGGTCAGACCCTGCACTATACTCTACACTCTATGCACGCCTGGTACTTTCCATTACTATGTTAGTGCACGAAACGTGCTGAATGTGATAGACGTGGCGAAACCCTGAGAATTCGTACTCAACCTAGTTTCTCTTGGCCGACGACTACCAGGCACCAGGAAATTCCATGGAATTTTTATTGTATTGTATATCGAACAGCTGTTTCCATGGAGCATAGGTGAATACGCAGTTCTTGCTTCCTGGATCTGTAAGGTATCGAGCGCTCATAGAATCCATAGAGCTTACGTAAATGTCTCTCTAAGCTGGCAGCGGTGGTCGTGCGTGGCGAACACGCAACTCTGGTGGCGCTAGGTACCAGGCGCCCAGCAGTACACGGGAGCTCACAGTGTGTACGGTTACAGCTGGCGGTGGTGTCGTGCGTGGTGAACACGGGGTCGCGGCTGACGCCGTTCCTGTTCCGCAGCTACTCGGTGGGCTGGCGCACGCGTTCCGTGTTCCCGGGCACGTCGCGCGCGCGCCTGTGGCACGCCGTGCGCGCCTCGGCGGCCGCGCCCACCTACTTCGACGAGTTCCGCCTCGACGGACTGCTGCATCAGGTATGTTATAACGAGTACGACACTCGTTCGCCGCGCCCTGCCGTACTGTACTACAGCCGCGCGGCACTCCCCGCAGGACGGCGGCATCATGGTGAACAACCCCACGGGCGTGGGCGTGCACGAGGCGCGCCTGCTGTGGGGCGCGCGCGCGCTGGCGCAGGGCGTGGTGCTGTCGCTGGGCACGGGGCGCGCGCTGGCGGCGCACACGGACTACCGCCTGCTGGCGCGCGCGCTGCAGGGGGCGCCGGCGCCGCACGGGGCGCCGCAGCCCACCAGCTGGAAGGACAAGTTCAACAAGATCCTCGACTCCGCCACCGACACCGAAGGTACGTGCCCGCTTCTAACGCTCTCTTCGCCTATAGCAGAAACACAGAGCCGGGGACTTCTCCCTGTCAGCAATAAAACCCGTACTCTATGCGAGTCGGTAACCGAAAGAAAGTAACTCTGTACGAGCCCTAAAGTACTACGTTATCTGTGTTTTTAAACCTAACGTCCGCAAATATTCGTGTTCCGCATCAGGTGTGCACCTGGTGATGAACGACCTGCTCCCGGCCGGCAGCTACTACCGCTTCAACCCGCCGCTGATGGCGGAGTGCGCTATGGACGAGATCGACTCCGACAAGCTCGACAACCTGGTCGTCGACACGCAGGCTTACATACGGTACGTTACACCTACACCTCTGGTAGTCTTCTTAAGTACTTACTTGCTCATTCTTCTCCGTTGAAAGTAGATATCTACGCTTTCAGACTGGCACTGTAGCTTTATCTTTTTGCTATAGACTATTCAAGAGTACCGTTTTATTTGTTCATATGCCGTGCGCTTAATGGCTCCCACCTTCGGGGAAAATGATATAACACCTCCATAACTTATATCATTTATTGAATCCATTTGGAGATTCATTTTCAAAAATCTTCCTATACTCACTTTCGTTATAAAAAGGAACACAGCGTTTTAGGCTTTGAGTTAGTTGTGTCTTTCAGTGAATGAATGAGCGAATAATACGAGTTTTATGAAGTAGAAATGCAGGTAAACACTGAACCGAACTAGCTTTACGTAATGGCTATAATGATGTTCCGCGTGGACAGGCGCAACCAGCACAAGTTCGAGCAGGCGGCCGCCATGCTGATGCGCAAGCGCGGCCTGGCGCAGCGCGCACTGGACTACGCGCACACTCGCGCGCACATCGCCGGCGCACTGGCGCACTCGTGACCCCACACTGGCGCACTCGTGACCCCGGACTGAGTTAGAGAAGTGAACCCTCTGTGCGCTCGGTGCTCTGCGACGGTGCCCGTAGTGCTACGCCCACATATCGCAGTGAGCAGCCAACGACACGATCATATTCAACACGCTAGCACTTCATCAGAGTATCTCATCGGTGTTAAAGAGATAAAAGTAAGGAAGCTAAACTTTTTCTCAGTGAAAAGATAGCTAGCCTACGTACATGTTTCATAAGATTGATTGATGTTTTTTTAAGAGAAAAGAGGATTTCGATGTAGTAATCTGTACGGTACAGATTAGTTCCTGAACTGTACACTATAACTGTTAGTGTGTTAGGTAGCGAGTGTGTCCAACATTTAAAACACTTCACATAGTAAACCCAAACTTTATTTAGTACTAGTGTCGTACACCGTAAAGATTGGTGATTTCTACATATAGGTCGGTTTCGCGTGTTGGTAAGTTGCACACTGGTTGTCGTAATATTTGTTGTGACAAAAAGTATTGATTCGCCTTGTCAGCCAGAAGTGAGTTCAATGTACGTAGACCATACATAATCTTTGCCAAGTGTTTCCGTGCTGGATATAATAAGCTTTGTTCCAAAAGAATATAATGACGTGTCGTCATTGAACAGTGAGGGCCAAGCCGAATGCTGTAGATACTAGTTAGTTAGTCTTTGTACATAAATACTCTTGGTCGGCAGTTGTGGCGTCTTAGCGATGATATTACTCATGTATGTACAGACGCCAGCAGGTCAAGCTACCCGAAACTGTCAGATTTTCCCAACCAACCTTGAACCTAATGCTCTGGAGATAAAGTTGAAAATCTACTAAAGAAATTTAACAGATTGTAGTAGCTTGATGTGCTGGCGTCTGTACCTTAGCACGATTCTGTCGTCCTTGAATAAAACACACTGTCTTGTGCTTTATAGAATTGTTTTGTATGACTGTTGTCAAGTTTAATTACTGTTATGTTCATTGCATTTTATAATTATAAATAATGTTAAAAAATGTAAAATATTATATTGTTAAGCGTCACGTTGTAGCGAGGATATTGACACGTAAAGTAGTACAGTCATGTGTTCAGTGGATTTGTCTTATGGCGGGTGATATTGACGAGACTCGAATTTGTTAGAAATTTTGATAATTGATTGTTTAAATGGGGCAGGCAAAGACAAATTCACCGTACATTTTTATGTTAGACTCATAGTACAATCTAGTCATTAGTTACATTTTTGAATTTTACCAAACAGTCTTATGCGACTAGTTATTAGTAGTACGCGACGACGATGTCTCGACCTCGGGCGACGAGTGAGTGGTGAGTGGTGAGTGGGTGCAGTTACACTTAGGCTGCTATTCTTGTTATCAGTAGTCAGATGATGCTCAATCAGTCGCGTTAGTCTGCGACGTCGTTGCTTGCCGCACGATGCGTAGCTACGAAAGCGTCGCGGGTACTGTGTAGGCCTGTGAACAGGCTGCTTTAAATTTTGTGACGTCAGTTTTTGTAAATCAGCGAATGTGATAAACTAATAATAAATGACTTCCGTTCGGACTATTATGGTCTTTCTGACTTCACACATGTAAAACCTCCTATTACGCCCGCGCAATTTAGCGCTCATACAATTTTTCAACACAGACAGCCACCGACCGAACGCGCACAAACGCGCGCGTTTAGCGGACGCCCAAGAATTCAATGGGTCAATTCCGCACATCTTTCAATCATTAGCTACATTCACATTTAATTAATAATAAATTACTTGAAAGTGGCAGGAATTAGTTAACGAGTAAGAGCCTCATTTAATCAAAGTAATCCTTGAGTCATCATAACACTGATTTCTCAACTGATACTCAAGGACACAAACAGACAAAGATGCATTGAAGCAATTAAAAATAGATACTTACAGAAAGTCATTCGTACGAGGGAAAACGCACGCCAGTTTATAATGATTCGACCGAGATGACCAGAAGTACCTATGCGTTTCTGTGCGTCCGCGTCCGCCAGGTTTTGCTCGTTGTATGGAGCCGAGCAGTTTAATAGGAATATTAACTAACCAGTTTGTCAGATTTTGGGGCAAATAAATGACACCCGCAACCAACGCAGACGGTAGGTAAGCTAACCTTCTGTCCATAAGCTCTTTTGTGGCGCAAAACTTGGTAGTTGTTCGAGACGGGTCGGAACCACGCATCGATATAGCGGTACGGCCACTTTCACTAGTGACGCGCCGCGAGTCCGCGAGCGTGGCTTTATACACAGCGAAGAAGATTGGCGTTGTAAGTTGTAATGTGAATGATGTTGACCGAACTATCATTTAAGCCTCAGAAATTAAAAGCTACCTGAACGTTTTTGTAAAGGTTCCTTACCTACTAATCTTGAAGACGTATAATTATATCTTTTTGGTTGATAAGTGGTAAGTGGTCACCGGCACGTCGCGGCAGGTGGCGGGTGGCGGGTGGCGGGGGCCGGAGGGTGGTCATCATTAACATTCAAGTCGTGCTTTCCCTTCCACTCTAAGCCGAGACCGCTTCAACAGACTTTAGTGTTGCAACACAGCCAGAGGCACACGCACGTACACAACCTATTACGAAGTCGGACATTTTCACAAAATAGTGCTCATTTGTGGGCGGGAAACGAACTTGGCAGTTGACAGATTTGACAGTGTAGTGGACAAAGTGCCGCGGGAATATGCAGTGCTTCAAGTATATCCTAGCGATGGTAAGTACCTACTTCTTATTAATGTTTGATATTATACTTACCTAATAAATGTATGAGTTGTGTAAGTCTGGGTGGTGAAACTGTGTATGTAATGTGTCCATGTAGCGAAACAAGGACGATAGCTGGGAATTTTTGTAACTTAATACTCGTAGTTGGAGGCTCGTTGTAATGTAGACATTAGATATCTTACCTAACAATAGCTAACTTGTACTAATAGTACCTATGTATTTATTATACAATGGTGCCGATTCCCTTGTTCACAAACTAAACTAAAGGGTCTAGCAGGATAAGATAGGGTCAGCGGCCCCAAAAAGGTAATAAAAAATAAAATAAAAAATTGTTTTTTTTTTTTTTCATGATTTTATTTACAGTTCACACAAAGGTACAATCACAGAAAAAATATATAATATAGCTTACTATATCTAGTATTACTACTAAAAAGTGCAAAAACATAAAATGGGTGCAACACTGCCAAAAAAAATTGAACCTCTTATGACAGTACAAATAAAAAAAAAAATGTAGTACTAATTACGATATGAAAATTCTATAAAAAATATATAATATAGACTAATATTTTTTCTAATGAATAGTTTTTATTTCATTAGTGTAGCTGCAATCGTTTTTGAAATAAACAGTTTTGAAAAATACCCGCTTTAGCGTCTATTTGTTCAATTATCTCCAGAACGCAGCGACATGAGAGGCTGAAATTGTGTTAATAGGTAGTAAGTTTGTACCTCGCCAATGTTTGGTAACATTGGCGAGTTGTTTTCAAATTACCTTTTTGGCACAAGTTGTTTTCAAATTACCTTTTTGGGGCCGCTGACCCTATCTTATTCTGCTAGACCCTTTAAGTTGAATGCATCTTTTTCTTTCTATTTCATTATGAAAAGGACAGAAGATAAATATTCGTTTAGCCCTGTCAAATTAACCAGCGCCTGACACAAGTTTAGACGTGATTAAAAAGTTGACTACTAGAATTACATCAAATTACGTCAGGTACTGACTAATTTGACAGGACTAGGATAAACTTTCCTTTATGGGCCATCGAGTTGGAAGTTCATATTTAATATAAAGCTTTTTACAAATTTTCAAGTTGCGGAGATTCACGGTTTACGAGATATATTATTTTGTTAAAGTTTTCATACAAATTGGAATTTATCTCGCCATTTGACAGAAGTCAAAGTTAACATTTCACGTTCCGTTGACGGTAGAGGTGTATTCTATTAAATTTTATGTCATTTGTTTTACTTAAATATAATTTTATTTTTACGTAATCACATATTAAATTTGGTGTGTAAATAAGCACAATAATATGCAATTACATTGACATTTTTACACAAAAAATAACGAACTTTAGTTGACACTGTGGAACGGAACGTGAAGGGATTCACGTTCCGTTCCACAGTGAGTGGCAGAAACGACTAGATTATATAGAAGGAAATATGGAAAAAAAAATGTTCTAACCTAAAAACTTTTACCATGGATATCTCTATAACCATGGGGTTCCGCGGGGCGGGGATGGTACAGGGAGGTATCCCCATACCCCCCCCCCCGCCCCCTGCACCATAAATCGATGGACATTTACGGAAAAAAATATCCTAACCTCAAAACTTTAACCATGGATATCTCCATAACCATGGGGCTCCGCAGTGTGGGGATGGTACAGGGGGATAGCCCCATCCCCCCCCCTCCCCCTCACACCCTCAAAACCCCATAAATCGATGGCCCATAAAGGAAAGTTTAACCCAGGACTAAACTAATATTTATCTTCTGTCCTTTTCATAATGAAATAGAAAGAAAAAGATGCACTCAAATTAAATTTAGTTTAGTTTGTAAACAAGGGAAACGGCACCACTGTCAACCGCAGGTGTACGTAAATGGAGAGCGTAAATTAGTTAAGTAGGTAGATAACACTTGAACTCGGTAATGTCGTGTAATGTCGGACTGTACGATAATACTTTTTGAAATACATCATCATTCTTCTGTCCATAACCCAATTTATTTGAGGTCAGCATGTCTTCTCATCCATACTTCTCTGTTACCTACTCGTCACCTCAGTAGTCACCTCCTTCCCGGCCATATCATCCTATACTCAGTCCATTCATAATTTCTTTGGTCTTCTACTCTTATAGCCATCCTTATCTCCAGTAGTGTAGGTGCATTTGAGGTGAAATAAAACCTTATGATAAGTTGTCAGACAGATGAGATAAATCTCAACAATTTAACACTGCTCTTATGTAGGGGATTGGATCGGGGTGACCCGCTCACCTCAATCGGTGTCAATCGGTACTTTCTTGTCTGCGTGGGTCATTGACATGGTTTTACTTTTCCTCTCCGATGCACAACATGCAAGTTACAACCACCGCTCACTAGATGGCGGGACTATTATTTACTATAATAAGCGAATGATAAAATTGTAGGTGTTGTAGTAGGTATGGATGTTAAGGAGCTCGACGGAGTTAGGCAGTGCTTGCCAAGCTTAGGTTTAGTAGGCCGCGTAGCACATCACGTCACATTTAATGTGATGTTATGTTAAGATGTTGTGTAAGCAACAACATCGAAGCGATTGCAGCAATAACGACAGATTTATTGTCTATTATTGAAGTGTTCCGTTCCATATTTCCGAAGTCCATGATCAGATATGACAATATTTCTATGGGACTAACTTGGGAGTGAATGAATATGAACTAACACTACTAACTAGGATAAGTTGACAGGACACGCAGGACACGATATTAAGTGCCCCAGATTCAGAAATAGATAAATACCATTCATTAAAAGTAAAGGCGGTCTTACATTAAAACATTTTCTTTCTTCACGTCTTTGTAGCGAGCTAGTAGCTTTTCGGTTTTGTAGTTAAACAGTGAAAAAGCCATGTCGAAACAATCGTAGACAAAACGATCTGACGGCGAATATTCCATAGTTGAAAAGTCCTGTCGATGAAACAAACGAATGCGAACCATTCTATCGGCGAAACATCCATAGGTGAAACGTTCTATCGACGAATCTCTGAAAAACGAAACGTCCTGTCGGTGAATAGTCCAAAGGAGAAACGACTGTCGGAGAATGCTAATTGCAGAATCAGTGACGATTCTGCAAGCATTCTCCGACAGTCGTTTACAGCACCACATTTAATTGATCGTGTCCTGCGTGCCCTGTCACTTGTTCACTACAGGAACTGATGGATGCTACCGAAAGCGCCAAACTAGTAGCTCAGTTCTGGGCCGACACAATATAGATTGCCATCGACTAAGAAGAAGGATAAGTTAAAGACTAACACAACTAACACTTTATTATTATTAAGCACCTAGTGTTAAGTGTAAAAAAATTGAGATTGGAAATAAAAGGATTTTTATTTATTATTTTAATGGGTCCGAGGAGCTCGTGGCTAAACAATAACAGCCGCTCGGGTCGATCTTTAGGTTAAGCCGTGCTTGTCTAGGTTGGTCTGTGGATGGGTGACCACCCATTACATACCGAGTTTCCTCCGTGCCTCGGAAAGCACGTTAAGCCGTTGGTCCCGGCTGTCATTTGAAGATCTTTGACAGTCGTTAAAGTAGTCAGTGGCCCAAAAAGTCTGACAACCAGTCTTACCAAGGGGTATCGTATTTCCCAGTAGTAACTGGGTTGTGGAGGTCAGATAGGCAGTCGCTCCATGTAAAATACTGGTATTCAGCTGCATCCGGTTAGACTGGAAGCCGACCCCAACATAGTTGGGAAAAGGCTAGGCAGATGATGATTTTAATGGGTCCGTAATGAGGACATGTAATGAGGAGGGATGAAACGCATGTGACTAACAGAGTGATGGACATGAATGTTGCTGGATGGAGAGGGAGAGGGGATCCGTAACTTAACTTCGAGAGTCATATGTTCGATCAATGGAAAGTCGACTGAACGATTGTTCGAATGGAATTTATCGCGAAAAACCTTTTATCGCCAAACGCTACTTCGACAACGATTCATCGAATATTTATTAATCGATGGACTGCTCTTTCGAATGAGTTTTAGTTATATATTATTTCATACATAATCGAGGAAATCAAACACTTGAAAGATATCGTACGTTCTTCCCGTAGATTTGAACATTATTATAAGAAGCGATTTGGGTTCATTTGTTCCCGCGAGAAACACTATGTTTACTTTTAGTTTGCATGCTTTTGCATATACGAAAGTTAAGTTTAGTAACTAACTACCGCATCATTATCAACGAAAATGGTAATGTAGGTAAGTAACGTAAATGTTTTTTTTATAATAAACAATTTTCCCTTCATTCGTGCTTTATTATCTTCCTTTTTTAAATCTTATGTTTCTAAATCTACGGGAAGAACGTACGATATCTTTATTCAGTCGACTTTCCATTAATCGAACATATGACTCTCGAAGTTAAGTTACGGACCCTATTTTAACATGCATACAAAAGATATATACATACGCGTCAACTTGAGAACCTTTTTTTTTTTTTTTTTACGGATGAGAAATCATCAAATGACTTCTCCCGCTCTGAGCAGAGCGGAAGGGAGTGTCAGACTTGTACTGACTAAAACCCATCCATGTTCCTTCCTTGCCCTTTGTATTCCAGGGCCGCGGTATCTCTTTCGAACAGCCCGCAGCAACTTGAGAACCCTCCTCTATATTTTCGTCTGTTAAAAAGTAAGGTAAAAGAGTAGGATCATAGAACGTGTGAGCAGGAGATTTATTGATTCTGTAAATGTTTCCAGATGGTGGTGGTGCTATCCACGCTGATGGCGGCAGACGGCACCATCCCGCAGCCCAGAGCACCCAATTTCCAGTACTTTGAGAGGTAACACACCTTCAATTCATGGATCGTCATCTTCTTGCTTTTATGTGGATAACAGGGTGTCCTAATAAGATGCTTTGATAGGTAAATTAGAATCACTTTCGACTGGATCATGTAGTACTAGTACCTTCTCTACAACCGGGATTTTTTTCCGGTACCGGCCTAGATTATTCTAAAAAACTGGCTTAAAAAACCCATTACGCTTACATTATGTTTAGGAAAATATGTTATGCAATGAAAGAATTTACCGTCCACACTGAGGCAATGTATCATGCAATGTAACAGAATTGTCATAGCGCCTTGCGCGCACGAACCGTTCACACTGCGCGCACTAACAGAGCATTTCAACTCGTGTGCGCCACAATCCCCAATTTGTCGGTTTTTTCGCCGAACACAAAGGGGCGCGCAGTGTGCACGGGGATGCTCCTTTCATATTACATTGCATGTTACGTTACAGCGGTCCTGAGTCTACACGATAAAAAGATATGGGCAAAATTAGATTTTCGCGAACTTGTAAGTACCAAAATTTACCTTAATTTCCAACGTTTTTTTTTTATTTCGGAATTTTCCCTTTACTTGTGCTGTAAGACCTTGCTTTTAACCAAAATTGAAAATTCTAGGTGAACCGGAAGTACTCTATAGGTTTTGGGTCGAAAACCTATATGGTAGTTCCCGTTGACCTAGAATCACGAAATTTGGCAAGAAACAATGTCTTACAGCACAAGTAAAGGGAAAAATCTGAAAACCGCAAATATGTAGTTTAATAACAAAATACCTACAAGTTTATACGGAACCCTCGGTGCGCGAGTCCAACTCGCACTTAGCCGGTTTTTTTTAAGACCTATCCAACGACATCCCACACTATGGAGTACGCGAGAAAAAAATAAACCCACTACGTGTACAGGAGATAGAATCGAGATTTAATTTTACCACTTTGTCGGCGTAACTAATCTGTATACTCATGCCAAATTACAGCTTTCTAGTATTAAGAGTATTTGAGCTAAGCTGCGGACTGTTAGACAGACAGACGGACAGGGTGAATCTATAAGGGTTCCTTGTTGACTACGGAACCCTAAACACTTAAGTTTTCCTGTTGAGTGTAATTGGCGAGTATTTTAAAGCGTTTCTCTCGGCGTTGAGAATCAAGCAGGGCGGCATTAAGCAGAGCGGTATTTATTTATTTTTATTTATTTATTTATTTATAACCAACTTATGCTAACAGTTTACACCACACATATAAGTTATTGGTTGAACATAAAATTAAGTAGAACTACATAAAATTTAAAGTCAGTTCAAAATCAAAACTGGAATTAAAAACAAAACAAAAATAGTAATAATATTAGAAATTAAACAATATGGTAGCTGTAAGAATAAAAGTAAATAAAACAATTTTAGTAGATAGAATTACAATGCAGAAAATGATTTAAAAATTACAATAAAAATACACTTTGTTTACCCAGAGGAGATAGTGCTGGGAGCAGCAGTGAACTCTAGGTATCGAGATGCGGTGTTGAAGCAGAGCGGCATCAAGCAGAGCGGCACTAAGCCGCCCTACAAAACAAAAAGAGTTAACAGTTTCTTGTTCGTTCCAGGCCGAACTACCGCTACCCTTACTACGACGAGAACGGCAAGGGCAAGCTGCTGTACGGGTACGGCGGGCCCGAGCTCTACCAGTACAAGTCCTACTCGCCGCTCGAGGGCATCTACTAGGTTACTAGCAGCTAGTGCTTTCTTATTGGGCAGGTTTATATTGAGACAGTGTCTGTTGACAATCACACGCGGCCGGAGCTCGCACGATCCAGTGCTGTCTGCCCGCGCTGGACGAAAACTATCCCTTCGCGAAGCTGTCAACCAAGCATTCACAGTGCATTTTTTTTTTTGCTGGGAAAAGTCTCCTTTTTTGTTTAAAAAATCTATTGGTTACTGTAGCGTTCAATGTAACGCAATGACAGAGAGAAAATGTGCCTCTCGGCTTCGTTAAGGGTGTCTTTACACCCTTTATGTTTACATGATGCCACAACAACATAGCCAAAGTGTTTCGATATAGAGCTGCCTTTAGTCCAATACCCACACGAAGCCGCTGTGTATGTAAGTATCATTATAGATACCAGACATGGTGGCGGTTTGGGATACACAATTCATATTACTTGACCAACATAACTTGAGACGCGGGAAAATTTGGCACTATGGTTGCAATGTACAACTTTTTGAATTTGTCAGGTGGATGACGTATAAGCAAAAAGCGCCACTCTCATGTCTCAAATTATGTTGGTAAACTTCAAATTGTATTAGTTAGAATAAATGTTATTTGTATAAATTGTTTGTATAATAAAATAATTAAGACATAAAAATTGTATTGATGATATAAACTTTTGTGCACACTTTTCTTCTTTATGGTGTGGTTAGTGCCTAACCTGAGTTTGTATGCCGCCCATGGGCTTAGATAACTCGGATTTACATGCCATCAAGAAATATCTCTCAGGCATGCTGGTTTCCTCACGATGTTTCTCTTCACTGAAGCAAGTGATAATTATACAATAATCACATTAATCAAGTGTTGAGTTAAGAGCCCTGCGGAGGCCGCGCGCAATTGCAATTCGAAGCGAAGGAAAAATGCGTTAAAATATTTCACAATTCATGTGTGAATAGTTTTACCTAGCTACTATTCCATAATTATCGTTCATTCATATCACCGCTGAACATTTTTTTTGTAATTAATTTGAATGTGTCGTAATACCAAAAATGATGAATGATTTCCATTTTTTTTTATATTGTGTAACTTAACAATATAAGTCATGTTTCGAAATAAACAAAATCAAAAATATTACTGTTTTTAATATAGAACAGATGAGATGAAAACTTCTTATTTATACTGTAAAAATGTGAGAAATTAAATTTGTTTACAATTCGTTCTAGGTTAATATTTTGCAAAAAAAAAAATTGAAACCTAGGTAAACACTGTCTTGTTCCGAATAACAGCATAATAAGGTCGAAATATGCTTAAACTGAAAATGATTTTGGTATTACGTTTGTATGTATATACAATTCATCGTCCGCCGGCCCCTTAACAACAATTTTTTTAACACATCATAATAGAAAATAAAAATGAATAAGTATTGAAGTTTTCATAATAGATATTAGATACAGTATACAAGGTGTACACGGATCATTCACGAAGCCGTCAACCAAGCATTGTGTACATCTAACTAAGTAACCCGGTAAAAAATATTGCTGGGAAATGTCTCATTTTTTTGGGTGAAAAATCACGTTTTACGGTAAAACTCAATGTTAAGCTCTCAAAACAATGTGCTGATGGATGCATTGAATAGTTAACGGGTCATACAGGTATTTGAAGTAAAGTTATTATATTATTAAAAACTTGTATTTAAAAAAAAGCTTGTAAACGTTGGAACTTTGACCTCAACATCTCCGTAACTAGAAGGTTCCCAGGTATGGTCTATCTATACCTTTGGACATTGACTCAACACTAGGCCCCGCTGACGCGCAGCCCAGTAAAAAAACTGTTTGGTTGCATCTTACACGTATAGACACAGATGAATTAAAAAAAAAAATAGCTGTTCCATACATTTTGACCGTGTAGGTATTGCACTTTTGGAAACAGAATTTTTTTTTTTAATCGCCGATGAAAAATTTCTATGTATGAAGAACAATGATGTACTGATTACGTGGTAGGTAACCGTTTTCGCGTCGGTTTCCCTTCCACCCCGTATTCTCTCATTACCTCTCACTGTGGCCAAGATACGTTTAGCCATCTTTGATTAGTCACATGAGACTGCGGGACTGGTAGTGAGTGTTCCTTTTCCAAACCTGGAGTTCCTGCCCATTATCCGTCTATAACCCTAGGTCGCATGGTGCAGACATCCTTAACTTAACTAAGTATATATATATTTATCACATACTAGGTACAAAATAGGTTAGGGCTGTACGGCTTAAATTTAGGGTCATAGGGACTGTTAGGCTGGTAGGTCTGAGTAGGTCCTGTAAGTTATTATATATTTTCATGTAGAGTCATACCCTTAACATTACTGCAGCAGTACGTGACGTTTGTTAGTGTGGCTGGGTGGGACGTACAGTCTAGAACACAAAAATGATCACAATGACGCGGAGAACGAGTGCCATTTGGCTTCGTTAAGGGTACTTTTACACCCAATAAGTGTAGTTTCGTATATTACTTTTGTACAACAAAACTTTAACAAAAAAAGTAAATTGGCTTTGCAAATACTTTATCATGAAATTATAACCCCATAATAATTTAAATAAAAAAATAAGTTTAAAAACTTAAACCCGACTACTGAAAAATCACGCTCTAAAAAGTATGAAACAAGCAAATATTCTCGTTTGAAATTGTTATGTACATACCTATAAACCATTAAATATTAATTTATCGTCATTAAATAAACAACTTACACGTTATATATTTTAATGTATTTAATAAATATTCAAAGGATACATAAGAATTTCAAACGAGAAAATTTACTTGTTTTATACTTTTTAGAGTGTGATTTTTGTCATGTAGGTGTCAGTTAAACATGCATTATCATCTCTGTAACAGATAATCAAACTCAACACAACTTGAACAATATCCTTGAGTATGTTAGCTCACCAAACACTACTATTTGCACTCACATACTAAGTATGCTCTACTGTGCATGTGGCTATGGTGATCTGTTCCATTCAGTGTATTATGTAAAGTGGTTCAGTAATCATGCGTCCCACACAGTTGATAGTTGTAATAATTTTCTTGGCACTTCTCTCATGTTGTGACAGTGTGTATGTGTACTCTAGTTTCTGGGCCCCACTGTTTGACAGACGCATTCTCAACTACCGTGTAGATGCTACCTTTCACCCGGACCACGCCAAGAGTGGACGTGAACAGTATGCAAAAAACTATGGATATAGAGGAGAGAGGCTCATCGTGGATCTGGGGAATGGAAAAGGTCCAGCAGATGTGCCTAGAGATGTCAAGGTACGCTATTAGCCGGTACAGTTAGACAGTGTGAATGTTTCATTGTTTTACACTTAAAGGGTGCTAAAAGAGTAACTATAGTTTCTTGTTCATTCTTCTCCAAACAAAATTACCTTTGCGAATGAGCAACTAGTATCAATTAAGTTTTTCTTTTGAAGGTTAAGATCTAAAGTGCCTTATTATGAACTAACTGAAAATAAATAGTTTGTCTTTATGTCATTTAACATATTCTGTTCCTTTGTTACCTACCTTCTGTGCCCATTCCTACAGAGACCTGTCAGGTAGGTCTGTAGGAAACTAGGTAGTTGTCTGAAGCTTGAGATTAATAAATGAGAAGTATTCATACATTTTGATTAGTATTAAATGTCATTGATTTTTATATACTTGGTTTTCTATTTCCTCAGATGTATGGAGATGTGAAGTTCTACTACACATAAGTAATTGCTGCAGTTAATAGTGTATGATTTACTCACTTAGTTGTCTAAATGGCTGTTTTATTATGGCCCAATCTTTAAACTTAGTATTAAATGTTACTGAAATTAAAATACTTTACTGTTAGAGATTACAAAACATTTATTACTTCCTTAATCCTTACTTATGACAATACTTAAGTTACCTATATCCGTCTCTTCTGCGTGCTGATGTAGAGCACATTATTCCCGCGAATGAATGCATCTCCGTATTTGTTCTTGAGCTGACCATTCACATACTCTTCTGTCTGTTCGAGTGCTATGTTCATGTAGCCGTCTAGGCATGCCAACACACCTGGAAATACGACAAGAATAAGTTTAGCAGAGAAAAAAGGTTATTTTTGTAAATTTTATGTTATTGAGGAAAGTATTTATGAATTCGTATCGTATAATTTATCCTTTCTACGTCTAGGTATAAGAAGTTAAAGCCATAGTACTGTTTGCATCATCGGCAATAACATTTATCTTAACCTATAAAACTATGTCTTTCAAAGAAACATTGTTTTTACGATTATCTCATTGAACACAGCTTCCTTATGTCTGTGGAAAACAAATAATGGTAACTACGTCTATCTGAGGTCACCGCGAAGAGTGCGGGAACTCAAGGTAATATTGAAGTAAATAAACAAATGATTGCAACCTCTGTAATCGACGCCGCTGTTCAGTTTGACAACGACGGGGCGCCCGTGGATCTGCTGGATGAACGACGATAAAGCTTCCTTGCGACTCATTGTGATTGGAAGTTATGTGGAAAAATGTTGAAATTGTAAATTATTTACACCAAGAAATATTAAAAAGTAGTCGCATATAGCCGCAACCGCAACATTCAACGAATAATGATGGATGACAGCTGTCAAAGTCAAGACTTCAAGAGGTACGTTTTGGTGACAGCACTTCGTTTAGTTTAATGTCATCTGGAATATTTATTTTCTTTCTTACAGGTCCCACTTTTTGCAAAATATAAAACAGACTTCAAAAACACATAAAAGTGAAAAATAACTTAAGCTTCATAAGTCGCTGACTTGTGTTTGTTTGATTTAGTTTTTTCCTCACCGAGTTCTGAAGCTAAAGCTATTTTTAATTTTGTTAATGCACTACTTTAACTAATACCGGTTTAAGTTTAACCTTTTCAATTGGACAATAATGAGGTTAGATTCACGTTTTCATTTTCGAATTTCTCAATAAACAGCTTCGCTAATATTACCTCCAATATCACTTACTAATTTAGAGATTTTAACTAAGGAAGAAATCAATATACGTTTCATTATTAAACGCTAAAATTTACGTGGTGGGCCTATTTTCTGAGCAAAAGTAACTGTCTCTTTCAAGCGCAACTGCTATCTCTTTCTGTCTGTATCATACGTTCCGTATTACCTATCGCAGTCGTGACACGCAACAATATTTGAACGCCGCTCAGTATGAACGTAGCGTATCTTTCTTTATAATATCATTGTTCTATCTCCTTTCAGTTTCATGTATAAACTTTGCAATTCCGTGAAAAAATGAAACAGAAAATTTTAATTTTAAAAGTATTGGCAGGGAGGGAGAGTCCCATGTAATATGCATTGGATGAAATGGTTACATTACGAAAGAATTCATAGAATGACCTGATAATCTGTTTTCACATATTGTTATGATACACTAATAAGCCGATTCTTGGTTTTATAAGGTGACTGGTAATTAGTGACCGATACTTAATCACATGATTGTATTCATGATAAAAAAACAACTTTAACTATGGCACTAAACCTACGACAACCCGAAATCGCGAAAAAAAAATCTGCTGTTCAGTACTTTATGTTCGCCTAACTGGTCAAAATGTACTGAACAGCAATTTGTTTTTTCGCGATTTCTCACTGTCTGTCAAGTCTACTGGACTCAAGCGGTTCCCCTTTTGGGGGTGAGAAGAACAGGGTGTAAAGTCCTCCATCCCCCATAGAAAAGAGAGAATCCTCCGACCAGACGGGTGTTTTATCTGGTGGGCTACCATAGATAATACACCATATAATTTGTGGGCTACTGCCCAACAGTCCGTCATAGATGGCGCTGTAGTAGTTTTGTTCTATGTAGCTCAGTACTTTTTGTAGTGCCGCTACACACTCATCACTTGCGATGTTGCCGGCAATCGAAAAAAGGCACTCGCAAGGTAAATGATCCCATGATACTCATATACTTTATGGCTGTTGAGCAAACGTGATGATGATTAGATTTTTTTTTATGGTCAACAATAGCAACAGAACAAACATAAAATAATTGCATCAAAATTAAAAATCAGAAGCGATTTACTAACCCTCAATTACTTAATATTCTGTAAATCAAGCACTACATAGAAATCAAAATTTGATTGGCCCGAGAAATCGATCTCAGACAATGATCTCAGATCGCTTTTTCACTTTTATGTGTTTTTGAAGTCTGTTTTATTTTTTGCAAAACAGTTTTTTTTTTTCATTTTTAGTTGTAATATCCTATACAAATATTTGCTATGCCTTTATTTTACTAAATAATATTAAAAAAATATTTTTATAAATACATACATACATACATAAACTCACGCCCTTTTCCCATGGGGGTAGGCAGAAACCACAGAACGCCACCTGCTACGATCCTTACATACTCCTTTTGCCTCGTCCACGTTCATAATCTGGTCATACACGCACGCCGGTTGCGAGTACTACGCACCTGACCTTTCTGAAGAACCTCACCAATGAGGTCAGCGTATGTTCTTCTAGGGCGTCCCCTCCCGGCGTTGCCACTCACATCTGCCTTGTAAATACCTTTTGTTAGTCGCCTTTCACTCATCCTCTCCACATGACCAAACCATCTAAGCATACTTTTTTCAATTTTTGTCACTACATCTTCTTTTAAGCCGCAACGTTTCCGTATAACCTCATTCCTCACTTTATCATTCAGAGTTACACCACACATGCTTCGCAAGGAACGCATTTCCACAGCATTAATTCTACTTTCATGCCTCGTTTGCCATACCCAACACTCACTTCCATACATAAGTGTAGGCACCAGCCAGCACACCATTGTGAACAGCCAGACGAGCCTTATTTGACATCGACTGGTTGGTCACAATCGTATGTATAGCACCATTCACTTTATTTCCCGCATTTACTCTCCTTTCCACGTCTTCGTCAATCTTTCCATCTCTAGTAAACATACTGCCCAAATATACAAACTCATTCACTTGCTCCACACTCTTATCATTTATTTTCACATCACACACCGATACATCCTCTTTTCTTTCAAACACCATAACCTTGGTCTTATTCACATTTACATTCATCCCTTTTCTCTTAAATGCTTCACTCATTACAGTTACCATATCTTGCAACTGTTCCGCTGAAGATGCAAGAATAACTTGATCATCTGCGTACAGAAGGCATTTGACAGGCAACTCATTCATCCTCAATCCACACTCACTTTCTCTTAAATCTGTCAAACAACTATCTATGTATAGGTTGAACAGCCAAGGAGACGCTACACAGCCCTGTCTAACACCTCTTGAGATGCAGAACCAGTCCGTGTATGCCCCATTTATCCTAACACAAGCACTTTTATATTTTTTTATAAATATGCTGCCATTATTGGCCCGTAGTTGTGTCAGTAAACTCACTGCAATCTTTTACTTTTGACAGTTGACTTCGGATACACAGACCTCTGACCTCTGAATAAGGAATCCTATGGAACTGCCATACCTACGAAAAATACGTGCATACCTACGGTAACCAAACATGGCCGCCTAGTGTTGTACTAGTCTTAGCTTTTCATCAAAAAATATCGATAAAACGTACATATCGAAAAAGTTTTCTCTATAACTTTTGCGCACCATTGTAGTTATTCCATTTCATAGTCCACTTAACCGTTAGGGTTGTTTTGACCTTTGTGAGATGAAGAAGGGCGAAAGAGAACGGAAGAAGAGAATTATCGAATAAATGCACAAATTAAAATATTTTTTGACCACCTATCGAAAACCAATGGAATGATCGGTATCATGTATAGACGCCAGCAGGTCAACCAACCCGAAACTGTAAATTTTCCCAACCAACCTTGAACCCAATGCTTCTCAGAGATAAAGTTGAAAATTTACTAAAGAAATTTGACAGATTGTAGTAGCTAGATGTCCTGGCATCTGTACATACACATTTTATTAAGGAATCAAACCAGCAATCGTTCAAAAAATAAACAGCTGATTCATAAATCTGTGTTCACGAAACTTGATGAAACGTATGGATCAGCTGACTTTAATAATTATCGATTTCAGGGTTGGTCCCTAGGGCTGCGGGCTGTTCGAAAGAGATACCGCGGCCCTGGAACACAAAGGGCAAGGAAGGAACATGGATGGGTTTTAATCAGTACAAGTCTGACACTCCCTTCCGCTCTGCTCAGAACGGGAGAAGTCATTTGATGATTTCCCATCCTTAAAAAATAGGGTTGGTCTCTAGTAAAACTTATACATAATTATGAGTTCAATGACCCCATTTCAGGATTTTTTTAAGGTTAATTGGATTGCACTTTGTATAGGGAAACAATGAAAAAATCAAACAATATTTAAAACATTTATTGGTACGGTCTCTCAATCTTACAACGTCAAGTGTTCTGTTGAATGAACTTTCTTCAAAATGTAAGGAACAGATCTCTTTGGTTTCTTTGGTATCTCTTTGGATCTCTTTAGTTTGTCTTATTAAATTTTCATTTCCAATGGCTTCTAACCATATCCTTTTCTTTGCTTCATTTCTATGTAGCCTGAGTTTAAAAAAATATACATAGTCAATCGTGATTAAAAAAAAACTATCGATTACTCTTACAGCTTCTAGCACATCACTATAAACAAAATAATAACAATGTTCAAAACATCAGTTTAAGCTAAATATTGAGCTAAAATTACACGCGGATTTCATACACAGAACAATTTCATATCAATTTAATGACATACAACAATAATTTCATGTATTTCCAGGCTTTTTTTTAATATTTTTAATAAATTTTAGGTTAGTCACTTGTGAAACGACAAATTTGGGCGATTTTGGCTTTAAGAAGCACCACAACCCACAACAGCGCACTTAGGAGGCATCGCAATTTAGAGTCTTTTCACTTTTATACATAATAAAAGCACAATTTCCATTAAATTGAGAAAAAATAGTAAATCAGCGAAAGTAAACAAAGGCAAACTCAACGTAATGTACTCTGTGACCGTAACAAAACATGGCGGATTGGCACGCAGCGCAGGTACTTTGTAGTGACGTCACAGGTTAAATATTGCCAAAATTAGTAAAAACAAATATATTGTCGTCCTGCTTTTCTTATGCGAGACAATGTAAGTTAGAAAGAAAAAACAATATTTTTAGTATTGCTACATCGATTTCACTAACAAATCGGCTGTCCCATTTCAAAACCTAGTAAGGGACACTTTTTACAAAAATCGTTTTATTACGTAATCTAGCTAACCTAGTAAGTCCCTACCAAATACAAAAACACCAGCTGTTTAAAATCACACAAAAACAGAAATATTTAAACATCGAAACCTAGTAAGTGTACCATTCACTCCCTCGTGACCACTTTAAAACCTAGTAAGTCATTTTAACCAATTCAAAACCTAGTAACTCTCTGGACTTGCTAGGTTTTAAAATGGGCGATACACCTTACTAGGTTTTGGAAATCAAGACCGAATATACGAACGCAGAGTGGGGATGGGCGTGGGTTTGCAGCAAGTCACAACTCGCCGGCACCTTGCGGTCTCGCTTCAATCGTCGTCGACGCGCGAACGAAGTAACTGTGTTTCAGTAATTTGTTTGTATCTACTTCATAAAATGAACCGCCAAATGCAATTTTACCGTTCGAAAAAGATTGTGGCTGCTGCCAATAACAGAACTAACGATTTAGATTGTGATTTAGAGACAGAGAAGTGGTAAGTTTATTATACCTATTATTAGTATATTATTTCTTTTGGCTTTAAAACATTCATATAATGTTATGATGCTAACATTCATATTTTAATCTCTGTGCGTGGTTATTGTTTTGTTTGGGTTTGATATGTGTGGCTGGTTTTGTAGTTTGTTGTTTTTGGCGCCAAAAGCACGGTAATAATATCTAACAGTATTCTACAGTATCAGTATTTTTATTGAATACCTACTTCCTATTTCATTCACAACGAATTTCATATTTTTTTATTAAAAATATAATATTTACAATCAAAGAAACTCAAGTAGGTAGATGAAGTTAAAATACTTTATGCGGGCGTATATTTTACGTACCGCGCGTGCAGGCTGTAGGTAGTTATTTCAAGGATCGGCCCGAGTCACAATTAAATACTGTTATATATTATTACCGTGGTAAAAGGGAATTATTTATATTTATATTATTTATATATTTACTTCAAAATAATACTATAACTTGACAAGCTTGCGGTTTGTTTTTGTTGCATTTTTTTCTTTTCTTTGCTTCAGTTTGCCTGCTAATAACTACTCAATTGAACTTAATGAACCATCTACTTCCTCATCGCACAATAATACTGCTTTAACAACTAACACGTCCTTAGGCGTCATTAGTCTTGAAGAATTAATTACAGCCAGCGATTTGGACGACTCAGTTGAAGATCCTAACTTTGAGTTGCCTGAATCTGTCAAAGATACTTCGTCTGAATTAGATACTGATTTTACATTTCGGGACTATGTATTGGGTATTGAACAGCAAAATACACAACCTGAAATACATTTTGTAGCTGCATATCCCGGTCCAGTATTTACTTATAATGAATATAATAATATATCGAACACCACTGCACCACAAAATGCCGCCCCGCAATCTATAGATGCCTCTATACCAAATGTTTTAAAACAAAATAAAAATAAAATTAAGTATCCGATGATAGTAAACAGTTGTGATGGCAAATGCAAGAGGCAATGTGCCACGTTTTCACTTGAATGGCGAAAAGAGATTTGGGATAAATATTGGGATCAAAATTATGTATCAAGGCGTAGTTTTCTAAATAAATGTATAAATATTTGTTCAATAAAGCGACGTAAAATTCAAATCTCACATTCTAATGAAACTTTTTTTAAAAACGAAAGTCGTTATTTTTACTTGCCAAATAAAGACAACGAGTTGATTTCAGTTTGTCGCAACTTTTTTTTGGCAACTCTTGGATATAAAACTGATGCCGTGGTAACAGAGCTAAGTAGAGCTATAAAAAAAGGACTATTGAATGCATCTGTTTTCAAAGAAAATAGGGGTGGCAATCGGAGAAAAATTAATGCAAGTTTAATAACCGAACATATCATGACTTTTCAGCCTACAGTCAGTCACTATCACCGTCATTTACTAAATATCTGCCTAGACATTTAACATTACAGCAAATATATAAAGATTTTAAACAAAAAAATCCAAATTTTAAATGTGGGATTGAATTATACAGGCAAAAAATAAAAGAAATGAAAATATCATTTCACATGCCTAAAGGCGATAAATGTGTAGATTGCTCGATTCATGAAGAAGAACTGAAGAAGTACAGTGATGTTAACTTGATGCCTGAAGAAATTAGAACGAAATATGAAAATCATAAGTCTAAAGTTGACTCTGCTTTAAAAAGTTACAGATTAGATGGAACAAATAAAAATTCAAACAAAGTTAAATATATATCAATGGATTTGCAGAAAGTGATTATTTTACCAGAAATGCCTGACATTAAAGATGCGTTTTTCATGAGTCGTTTGGTCACTTTTAATTTAACATTTGCTCCAATTGAAAAGAAGTCAAGCGATTTTGCCACATGTGTCCTTTGGCATGAAGCTCAAGCTGGACGAGAGGCGAGTGATATTGTGAATGCCATATATGCTTTCTTACAGGCTAATAGGGATTTGGAGCACTTGTATATATGGGCTGATAATTGTACAGCCCAAAATAAAAATTGGAGCCTTTACACAGCAATGATTATGATAGTTAACAACTCCTCGAATGATCTTAAATCGGTAACGATTAGCTACCTGACAAAAGGACATACTCACATGTCCGCGGATGCCGTTCACGGCAATATAGAATTGAAAATGAAGAGACAAAAAAATGTTTACGATTATCAAGATTTTAAAGATATTGTGTGATGCAGTCAAGGAAAAACATAAAAGTTGTAGAAGTTACTTCTAGATATGAATGGCCAAAAAAAAAGAGAGCGGCACGTCATAATGACCCGCTTAAAGATTTTAATATAAACTCTCTTGTACAACTGCAATTTAATGCTGGTTCAAGAAATCTTTTTTATAAAACAAAGTACATTTAACTTATTTATTTGAACTTAATTTTTGAAATTACGTTTGTTTTTTATTTTGACATGAATTTAAATTTTGTTTTTTTTTTTTAGATTTGATGAACCTCTCCAGGAATTAGACTTTTTAATTAAAAAATTTGATTGTCATACTCTCCCTAAGACAATTGCCAATCCAAGGGGCGTTAAACAGAATAAAAAAGAAGAAATTATTAATAAATTAGTACCCCTGATGCCAGAATCAAGAAAGGCATTTTGGCACAATTTACCTATTAATGACTCGTCAGTCGATTTGACCAATGATGGGCAAATATCTCCAGCTGACTAGAGCTATTCAGCTGATACAGACATTACCGTAACATTTATTTTGTTTCTTTTTTTTAATTAATAAACGAATTCATTCAATAACTCATTATTTTATTTATATACCCTACAGTTACTAGAATTAAGTCAATGAAATATGCTAAGTTCCATGTCCCATAAACCATTACAAAACCTAAGCAAGTGCTCTTACTATGTTATGAAACTAATTGCTACATGAACCTTTACTATGTCGTGTCAATTATCAAAGTTAGTAAGGGTTTTAAAATATGTAATATACACATGTATATTTTATTTTGTAGTACTATGTGTTCATCATTTATCATTTTTTACAACCAATATCATGTTTTTTACCTATCATAAATACTTTTCATAGGCTGACCTATTTTACGTTTATGCGCTCTCCTGTAAAATTTAGTTTCAAGTCCTTACTAGGTTTTGAAATGGGGCAGCCGAAATGTATAGGCAATTGTATATATTATAGTAAATTATGCCGACTCCATAGTATTCCTAATTAGTATTCCTGAATAAGGAATCATGGAACTGCCATACCTACGAAAAAAACGTGCATACCTACGGTAACCAAACATGGCCGCCTAGTGTTGTACTAGTTTTAGCTTTTCATCAAAAGATATCGATAAAACGAACATATCGAAAAAGTTTTCTCTATAACTTTTGCGCACCATTGTAGTTATTCCATTTCATAGTGCACTTATCCGTTAGGTTTGTTTTGACCTTTGTGAGATGAAGAAGGGCGAAAGAGAACGGGAGAAGAGAATTATCGAATAAATGCACAAATTAAAATTTTTTTTGACCACCTATCGAAAACCAATGGAATGATCGTGATCATGTCCGGACGCCAGCAGGCGAAAATCCCGAAATGGGGTCATTGAACTCATAATTATGTATAAGATTTACTAGGGACCAACCCTGAAATCGATAATTATTAAAGTCAGCTGATCCATACGTTTTATCAAGTTTCGTGAACACAGATTTATGGATCAGCTGATTTTTTTTTGAGCGATTGCTGGTTTTGTTCCTTAATAAAAGATGTGTATGTACACAGAAATTTGACAGATTGTAGTAGCTAGATATCCGCCAGGATATCTAGCTACTACAATCTGTCAAATTTCTTTAATAAATTTTCAACTTTATCTCTGAAGCATTAGGTTCAAGGTTGGTGGGGAAAATTGACAGTTTCGGGTAACTTGACCTGCTGGCGTCTGTACACCGATTACGCTGAGATTTATGATCCGATTTACGTGGTTCTTCTTTAGTTTGATGCGGAATAGTTGCCATTTTGTCCCATAAAAATGTAACATAGTTTGGTCTAGTACCTAGTTTTCATTTTTTTTATGAACATTATTTAATGTGTATGTTCACCGATATCTTCACCAATTTGTGAACCGATTTTAATTATTCTTGTTTTGATTGGAAGTATTTATGTTATTTTGCGGTGATCCTGTTTAAATTAGGTGAAAATCTGATGCTGATCTTCGGAGATACACAAAGGAACTCTTCAATAATTGACAGCAAATCTTCCGTGATTGCTGCAATCGCTTGGATGTTTGTTGTTGGATCCCAGTGGTGGAGACAAGGCTCATGCTATGGTAATGAGAAACTTAATACATTCAACAATACTTAAAAATATATTTATTACTAACATCACACACTACATCTAAAAAGTCTATGTCTTCTCCTTGGGCTCGAGACTGGTCCAGATGTAGCCGCTGTAGTTGTTAACCTCATTGTCCGTAAGCGGGTATGGGCTGTTGCTGGCCTTGTAGTAATCGGACGGCGCATGCATCACAAACTCCATCACTTCAAGCTTACGAGGCAGCTCTTCTTCTGGGCCTGGAAATTGAACATTCAATTAATTAAAATATCTAAATATTTTTTTTTCTGATTGGCTTGTTGGTCTAGTGGTTAGTGACCCTGACTGCTAGGACGGAGGTCGTGGGTTCGATTCCCACACAGGACAAATCTTTGTGCGATGAGTATGATTATTTGTTCTGTATCTGGGTGTATAATTTATCTATAATATGTATGTATTTAGAAATATATAAGTATGTTTATCAGTTGTCTGGTTGCCATAGTACAGGCTCTGCCTAGTTTGGGATCAGATGGTGGTGTGTTGGTTGTCCCAAGATATTATTATTATTATTTCTTTATCTATTATGCTCTTCTTCTAAAAATAAGGATCAAGGGACAATGTTTTCATGAAAACAAACTGCAGTTTTCCATTATTTCACAAAATCAAAGAAATAATGAATGTTAGATTTTTCACCTAAAAATACAATAACTGAACAGAACATTAATTATAACCAGAGTGAGAAACTGGACATTACTGGACATGTGATTTTGGGATTTCAATGCATACCTATTATGTAAGTAGCAGGATCAAAGCACTGCTCTGGGGGAGGGCTAGCCTTGGTGGGCAGCAACCATGTAACAACAGCACTCTTCTCGCAGTACTGATCCGTCATGAAGCCGCGGATCTGCGCGTAGAACGTGCCACCACCCACGTCCGTCATGGAGACTATGTCGCCCACCTGCATGTAATTGCCTTTGTAGAAGATCGAGTCACTGGTCACGACTGTCGCTGTAGCAGTTGGGGCCTTCAGCGGCTGGCGCTTGAATATACTGCGCCGTCCTCTCCCACGCGCCGCTGGGCCTTTCGAAGGCGCGGGCGCTGGCGTTTTAGCCTTGTACCTAGTTGAACGAGTACTCTTCCTAGTGCCCTTCCCCGTCGCTTTAGCGGGTGTAGTCTCTCCCTCGCTCCTCCCATTCTTGCTGTCGACGTCATCCTTATCATCCTTCTCAGGGTCTGGTTTGATGCTGGCGTCGCTTTTAGCCTCTTTACTGGCTGCGTTTGAAAGATGACACTCGTTGCATATCTGTCCGTTTTCGGCGGTGCGCCACAGTAAAGAGTCGTTGGAACTACATTGCACACATGTTGGTTTTGGCATTGTGCTGCTTGAACAGCAAGTAATACGTTATTTGCAATAATAATTAATGTACAAACATATCCTGAAACCAAAATACAAACAGAAACAATGTGACGCTAACGTGACATTGACAGTGACAGCTGCGATACCTTTCACATAGAATTAGGGATCTTAAAGTTGTTTTTAAAATGATTAAGATATTTTAAGCTAAATCTATGATGAAAATTTTCAGAGATTCCATGTTAAAAGTATAGCAAAACATTTAAATTATTGGAAACCATCAAATTTAAACAGAACGTACTTTGAATGCCAGCGCCATCTGTTGTCCAGTAGCAGTAGTAAAGTGTATGCTAATTATGACAAGAGATGGCAATAAAGAGGTAGTATTTTTTACAGTTTTCATTAATTATTAAAAGCTTTTATTACAACTTGCCTTGTCAGTTTGTTAGTTATATTTATGTTAAATCTGGCAAGTGAATTTCAAACCAGTTCCCCCCAACCGATTGACCTTTGGTTCTGGTGATAATATATTTTTATGGCAGACATCACATAATTCTGCTGCCAGGATCGTCACCTCATGAGGGAATTCCTTAATAGTTAATAGCACGGATACGAAAATTAGTATACGCGTTCATATTTGATGGATAAACATGACTTCTATCCTGACCTCGTCCTGCAGCTAGGACCATCTTTTCACGAGGGAATTCCTCAACGGTTAATAGCGTGGACACCTTTGTAGGCGCGTTCATACCTATTTGGTGGATATACGTGATTTTTATCATGACCTCACCCGGCAGCCAGGATCGTCTTCTCACGAGGGAATTCCTCTACTGTTAATAGCATAGATACGAAAAAATTGTTGAGATATGATGCGTTACTAGAAAAAAATGATTACGACAAAACTAAAAAATTGTATGAATACTTACGTAGGTACGTATTGTATTAATACTTAATTACGTACTTATTGTATTTTTTTGCCTTTTGTATTCATGCAGATTTCTATTATTAGTATTCATTTGACCATCAAGATACTGATATTCTTAGCCTGCGTCATCCCAATGCTGGGCAAAGGCCTCTCCCCATGACTTCCAGCAGTTCCGATCCAGGGCTAATGTGAGCCATTGGTCGTTGGCTTTATCCAGCTCGTCCCGCCATCTTTTACGAGAAATAATAATATAAAAATTTTTAGAGCTGAGAACATTAAAATTAAATCATATGTTGACCGTGTGGCTAAATAATAACTGCTGCACTAGTTGATCTCAAAGGTTAAGCAGCGCTGGCCAAGGCAGGTCAGTGGATGACCATCTCTTAAGTACTTACCAAATTTCCTTCGTGTCTCGGAATCCACGTTAAATCGTTGATCCCGCTGTCATTTGTAGATTTTCGGCAGAATCGTATTACCCAGAACTAAGTGGGTTGTGGAGGTCAGACAGGCAGTCGCTTCATTCTAGTATCCAGCTGCATCCGGTTTGATTCAAAGCCATTTCCAACGTAGTTGGGAAAAGGCAGGTAGATGATGACATCCATACGTTGATCGGGTTGTAACATTACGTGAAGGGACGCCTGTTATTTAATTATTTTAAATAGGAACTTTCGATTGGATTGGCTGAATCTGTTTTGAAACCCCGGGGTTCAGTTAAAATTTTGTGTGTGCCAGAGGGAGGTAGAATGTTTGAGTTTGGCGCTTGTGTTGTTAATGGGTCATTGCATATGTTTATTCTTACGGAGCGAGCTCATAAATCGTGTGGCGCGACAGATTGTGGCTGACCACTGACCAGAGCGGTCGCAGGACAATATCTAGATTGCTGCAGAAGGCCCACTCTTCTCGGAATGCGATAGCGATAGTCAACACACATCTGAGATGGTACCAAACTATATAACGTACGTGACTGCTCCTGTTTTCTAGGAGTGCTGATAGGTAGAGGGTGAACTACCTATGGACCTCTGTCTTTGACTAACATTATAAAAACTGGTCAAGTGCATGTCGGACTCGCGCACGAAGGGTTCCGTACCACCTATACAACATTAAATAAAAACGTCAAAAACATCACGTTTGTTGTATGCCCTTAAATTTTAATTTAATTATTTATTTTTAAAGTGAATATACAACTAAATATTCTGTGAATATTTCAAGCGTCTACCTATCGCCGTTATTAATATCGAGCAAAAAAACGGCAAAAAATCACGTTTGTTGGGATGGGAGCCCCTCTAATTGTTATTTTATTCTGTTTTTTTTTTAGCATTTGTTGTTATAGTGGCAATAGAAATACATCGCCAGTGAAAATTTCAACAGTCTAGCTATTATATCACGGTGCATGTGATACATCCTGGTGACAGACAGACGGATGGACAGACTGAGAATAGAGTAATAGGGTCCTGTTTTTACCCTTTGGGTACGGAACCCTAAAAATACTTTAAGTCATAAGTCATAAGTCATTTGTTAACATAGGTATGTACAAAAAATACAAAAAATAGTAGTTATAAAAATTACAAGCGCGCGATGTTATGCCAGAAGACGTACAAAATATTCATAGATTTCATTGATAGCGATTCTATAAATATCTACAATTTTATTAACAAACTACAACTAATCTATATTTAAAAAAAAAAAATATGTACAAGTAAAAAACAGGTTACAGGGCTTCAAAAAATTCGTTCACATCGCCGTCAACAGGAAAAGTGCCCAGAAGGCTGGCAGCATTGCCACGTTCGCTGGCAATGCTAATACTTGGCCAAAAAATAGTCCCACCCTTTGGTCACGAAAAAAGTCGACCAACCGCTTGGCGATTTCCCGAAACACTAGGTGGGCACTCGGACCTCATGGCCCCAGTGTTTCAACCCCAAACGGCTCAAACACATAACTACCATTTCAATTATTGTATTTGCACCGTTTGAGGTTTTCAGCACCTGCAGCAGCAGCCCCCGCGCAGCCAACTCTGCTAGGAAGATGGGATGGCTCAAGGGTATCGACGCAAGTTGCGTCCCACACCAAAGGCCTACCCAACTTCCATGGCATTATGGTCATACCATCTGGTCTCTTCCCATCGACGCGTGCCAAGCCAGTGGGTTCTAAGACAGCTGGCACCCTGGCGGTGGCAAGAGGACGACGGATGAGATTATTAATGCTAGCGTGCCGCGCAATACGACCTCACTTTTACTGCAAGAAAGGCTATGGTGTCCGAGGCAGTCGACTGCTTCTCCACATTGACAGCGATGTGGAGCCTCACAAGGAGCGCCCAATCGCAAACATGTAGCGAGCCGGAAGGTTGTGTCACCTAACATAGTACCTATATTAGGTGATGGTAGTGATGATAGCGTAATTACATAGACATAAAGTATTAATTGATTTTCTTAAAAAAAATAAACAAAAAATGAATTACAAACGTCAAAAGAAAAAATATAAAATAACGTCAATAAGTTTACTACGTCAAAATTCAAATAATGTTCAAACAATAAAGAGAGAAAAAGTAAAATAATAATGAAAATGATTCAAAAATGTCACTTGCAATGTTTAAAGGAAATTAACTTAATAACATACTAGGTCACAGAGCTGCAGAGTACAAACTATGGTCAACAACAGTCATCATTATTTTGTCTGTCAAAAATTTCGAAATGCTGTAATACAGGGTGTAAACAGACTCATCACGAAGCCGTCAACCAAGCATTATGTACGTCAAACTAAGTATCTTTACGCAAAAATTAGTGCTGGGAAATGACTTCTTTTTTGGGCTGAAAAATCACGTTTTACAGTATGTCTCAATGTAACGCACTCAAACCATTGTGCTGATGGATGGATGGAAAAGTAAGAGGGTCCTGGAGGTGTTTAAAGTAAAAATCTTACATTAAAAACATGTATTTAAAAAAAAATACTTGTGAAATAGTTGGAACTTTGACCCCCAATATCTCCGTAACTAGAAGGTTCCCAGGTATGGTCTCAAGAACAAAAAATTGATCGCAATGATGGGGAGAACAAGTGCCTTTCGGCTTCGTGAAGAGTCTGTTTACACCCTTTATACTTTATAACACATTTGCTCGTAAAGGGGCTCTTATTTCACCAATTTCAATATCGTATGGTACCTCATTACGTACTTGTGCGGTAATGTAATGTGAAACGCACGGCTTCAAGATGCTCCGTCAAAAACGGACGGTACTTTTTTAAATCTTAGCAAAGAGTTTTTATGTCAGAAAAGTGGTCAACATTTTATCAATAATATTAACTTTGGGAGATAAAATATAATAAATAAACATTAAATTCTTTAATTTAATTAATTTTTACAATAGATTACAACCATTTATCTGTAACAAAACACAAAAATATTAATTTACTGTATTAGTAATACTGGCTGTTTTTGTGCCTTTGCCTTAAAAAAAAACGCTAATGCGCGCGCCTCACTAATTTGTGAACAAGTAAAAATTATTCCGCGCGCTTTTTCTTTTCACTGTATTGTTTTTATTTAAAAATGTCGTCAAGTCATGATGAATTTATTAATTCGACACCGCATGAAGTCTCAGAGGCAGCGAAAAAGGCTACTCTAAGCCTCTTGTCTGAAAAATCGACCGATAGATACTTACAAGCGTATCAAAATTTCGTTTAAGAAAGTCCGAGTTTTATTTATTTCCTCGCAAATATGTTATAAAACGTCGTATGACATACGTGCGGTTTGATAATTACAGCCTCTGCTTTCTTGTAGCCCTCGCCTACGGCTCGGGCTAGCAATTTCGCCTTGGCTGTAATTTTCAACTTACCGCACTTATATCAGAATGTACTATTAATCAACAGTAAAGATTTAAGCCGTTTCTTAAATAAGTTTTCAACAAATTTGCTCAAAAAACGCATTTACGACGCCTGTATATTTTGTTCGAAAGTTAAAAATTACGCACCATGCAACTGAACCCGCCCCGTTGCCCCGTTCAATGCCAGCGCCATCTGTTGTCCAGTAGCAGTAGTAAAGTGTAGGCTAATTATGACAAGAGATGGCAATAAAGAGGTAGTATTTTTTACAGTTTTCATTAATTATTAAAAGCTTTTATTACAACTTGCCTTGTCAGTTTGTTAGTTATATTTATGTTAAATCTGGCAAGTGAATTTCAAACCAGTTCCCCCCAACCGATTGACCTTTGGTTCTGGTGATAATATATTTTTATGGCAGACATCACATAATTCTGCTGCCAGGATCGTCACCTCATGAGGGAATTCCTTAATAGTTAATAGCACGGATACGAAAATTAGTATACGCGTTCATATTTGATGGATAAACATGACTTCTATCCTGACCTCGTCCTGCAGCTAGGACCATCTTTTCACGAGGGAATTCCTCAACGGTTAATAGCGTGGACACCTTTGTAGGCGCGTTCATACCTATTTGGTGGATATACGTGATTTTTATCATGACCTCACCCGGCAGCCAGGATCGTCTTCTCACGAGGGAATTCCTCTACTGTTAATAGCATAGATACGAAAAAATTGTTGAGATATGATGCGTTACTAGAAAAAAATGATTACGACAAAACTAAAAAATTGTATGAATACTTACGTAGGTACGTATTGTATTAATACTTAATTACGTACTTATTGTATTTTTTTGCCTTTTGTATTCATGCAGATTTCTATTATTAGTATTCATTTGACCATCAAGATACTGATATTCTTAGCCTGCGTCATCCCAATGCTGGGCAAAGGCCTCTCCCCATGACTTCCAGCAGTTCCGATCCAGGGCTAATGTGAGCCATTGGTCGTTGGCTTTATCCAGCTCGTCCCGCCATCTTTTACGAGAAATAATAATATAAAAACTTTAAGAGCTGAGAACATTAAAATTAAATCATATGTTGACCGTGTGGCTAAATAATAACTGCTGCACTAGTTGATCTCAAAGGTTAAGCAGCGCTGGCCAAGGCAGGTCAGTGGATGACCATCTCTTAAGTACTTACCAAATTTCCTTCGTGTCTCGGAATCCTCGTTAAATCGTTGATCCCGCTGTCATTTGTAGATTTTTGGCAGAATCGTATTACCCAGAACTAAGTGGGTTGTGGAGGTCAGACAGGCAGTCGCTTCATTCTAGTATTCAGCTGCATCCGGTTTGACTCAAAGCCATTTCCAACGTAGTTGGGAAAAGGCAGGTAGATGATGACATCCATACGTTGATCGGGTTGCAACATTACGTGAAGGGACGCCAGTTATTTAATTATTTTAAATAGGAACTTTCGATTGGATTGCCTGAATCTGTTTTGAAACCCCGGGGTGCAGTTAAAATTTTGCGTGTGCCAGAGGGAGGTAGAATGTTTGAGTTTGGCGCTTGTGTTGTTAATGGGTCATTGCATATGTTTATTATTACGGGGCGAGCTCATAAATCGTGTGGCGCGACAGATTGTGGCTGACCACTGACCAGAGCGGTCGCAGGACAATATCTAGATTGCTGCAGAAGGCCCACTCTTCTCGGAATGCAATAGCGATAGTCAACAGTACATATCTGAGATGGTACCAAACTATATAACGTACGTGACTGCTCCTGTTTTCTAGGAGTGCTGATAGGTAGAGGGTGAACTACCTATGGACCTCTGTCTTTGACTAACATTATAAAAACTGGTCAAGTGCATGTCGGACTCGCGCACGAAGGGTTCCGTACCACCTATACAACATTAAATAAAAACGTCAAAAACATCACGTTTGTTGTATGCCCCCCCCCCCTTAAATTTTAATTTAATTATTTATTTTTAAAGTGAATATACAACTAAATATTCTGTGAATATTGCAAGCGTCTACCTATCGCCGTTATTAATATCGAGCAAAAAAACGGCAAAAAATCACGTTTGTTGGGATGGGAGCCCCTCTAATTGTTATTTTATTCCGTTTTTTTTTAGCATTTGTTGTTATAGCGGCAATAGAAATACATCGCCAGTGAAAATTTCAACAGTCTAGCTATTATATCACGGTGCATGAGATACATCCTGGTGACAGACAGACGGATGGACAGACTGAGAATAGAGTAATAGGGTCCTGTTTTTACCCTTTGGGTACGGAACCCTAAAAATACTTTAAGTCATAAGTCATTTGTTAACATAGGTATGTACAAAAAATAGTAGTTATAAGAATTACAAGCGCGCGATGTTATGCCAGAAGACGTACAAAATATTCATAGATTTCATTGATAGCGATTCTATAAATATCTAAAATTTTATTAACAAACTACAACTAATCTATATTAGTAAAAAAAAAATATGTACAAGTAAAAAACAGGTTACAGGGCTTCAAAAAATTCGTTCACATCGCCGTCAACAGGAAAAGTGCCCAGAAGGCTGGCAGCATTGCCACGTTGGCTGGCAATGCTAATACTTGGCCAAAAAATAGTCACGCCCTTTGGTCACGAAAAAAGTCGACCAACCGCTTGGCGATTTCCCGAAACACTAGGTGGGCACTCGGACCTCATGGCCCCAGTGTTTCAACCCCAAACGGCTCAAACACATAACTACCATTTAAATTATTGTATTTGCACCGTTTGAGGTTTTCAGCACCTGCAGCAGCAGCCCCCGCGCAGCCAACTCTGCTAGGAAGATGGGATGGCTCAAGGGTATCGACGCAAGTTGCGTCCCACACCAAAGGCCTACCCAACTTCCATGGCATTATGGTCATACCATCTGGTCTCTTCCCATCGACGCGTGCCAAGCCAGTGGGTTCTAAGACAGCTGGCACCCCGGCGGTGGCAAGAGGACGACGGATGAGATTATTAATGCTAGCGTGCCGCGCTATACGACCTCACTTTTACTGCAAGAAAGGCTATGGTGTCCGAGGCAGTCGACTGCTTCTCCACATTGACAGCGATGTGGAGCCTCACAAGGAGCGCCCAATCGCAAACATGTAGCGAGCCGGAAGGTTGTGTCACCTAACATAGTACCTATATTAGGTGATGGTAGTGATGATAGCGTAATTACATAGACATAAAGTATTAATTGATTTTCTTAAAAAAAATAAACAAAAAATGAATTACAAACGTCAAAAGAAAAAATATAAAATAACGTCAATAAGTTTACTACGTCAAAATTCAAATAATGTTCAAACAATAAAGAGAGAAAGTAAAATAATAATGAAAATGATACAAAAATGTCACTTGCAATGTTTAAAGGAAATTAACTTAATAACATACCAGGTCACAGAGCTGCAGAGTACAAACTATGGTCAACAACAGTCATCATTATTTTGTCTGTCAAAAATTTCGAAATGCAGAAATACAGGGTGTAAACAGACTCATCACGAAGCCGTCAACCAAGCATTATGTACGTCAAACTAAGTATCTTTACGCAAAAATTAGTGCTGGGAAATGACTTTTTTTTTGGGCTGAAAAATCACGTTTTACAGTATGTCTCAATGTAACGCACTCAAACCATTGTGCTGATGGATGGATGGAAAAGTAAGAGGGTCCTGGAGGTGTTTAAAGTAAAAATATTACATTAAAAACATGTATTTAAAAAAAAAAACTTGTGAAATAGTTGGAACTTTGACCCCCAATATCTCCGTAACTAGAAGGTTCCCAGGTATGGTCTCAAGAACAAAAAATTGATCGCAATGATGGGGAGAACAAGTGCCTTTCGGCTTCGTGAAGAGTCTGTTTACACCCTTTATACTTTATAACACATTTGCTCGTAAAGGGGCTCTTATTTCACCAATTTCAATATCGTATGGTACCTCATTACGTACTTGTGCGGTAATGTAATGTGAAACGCACGGCTTCAAGATGCTCCGTCAAAAACGGACGGTACTTTTTTAAATCTTAGCAAAGAGTTTTTATGTCAGAAAAGTGGTCAACATTTTATCAATAATATTAACTTTGGGAGATAAAATATAATAAATAAACATTAAATTCTTTAATTTAATTAATTTTTTACAATAGATTACAACCATTTATCTGTAACAAAACACAAAAATATTAATTTACTGTATTAGTAATACTGGCTGTTTTTGTGCCTTTGCCTTAAAAAAAAAGCGCTAATGCGCGCGCCTCACTAATTTGTGAACAAGTAAAAATTATTCCGCGCGCTTTTTCTTTTCATTGTATTGTTTTTATTTAAAAATGTCGTCAAGTAATGATGAATTTATTAATTCGACACCGCCTGAAGTCTCAGAGGCAGCGAAAAAGGCTACTCTAAGCCTCTTGTCTGAAAAATCGACCGATAGATACTTACAAGCGTATCAAAATTTCGTTTAAGAAAGTCCGAGTTTTATTTATTTCCTCGCAAATATTTTATAAAACGTCGTATGACATACGTGCGGTTTGACAATTACAGCCTCTTTAATTACAGCCTTCGCCTTGGCTGTAATTTTCAACTTACCGCACTTATATCAGAATGTACTATTCATCATCTGCCTAGCCTTTTATCAGAATGTACTATTAATCAACAGTAAAGATTTAAGCCGTTTCTTAAATAAGTTTTCAACAAATTTGCTCAAAAAACGCATTTAAGACGCCTGTATATTTTGTTCGAAAGTTAAAAATTACGCACCATGCAACTGAACCCGCCCCGTTGCCCCGTTGTATAGCAGTGTGCGTATTCTTTACGGTTTTTTTTTTTAATTTCCACAAAAAATATTTCAAGAATTTCACCAAGGCGTTTCACATTACAAGAATAAGTAAGCTGACTGATCGAACCTCCTTGGAAGCGCTTTTCTCAATACGTTTGTCTCACTTTAGTAAGAGTAAATGAGACGAAATATGTAGTTCTAATTTTTAATATGTAGTTTAAATTAAAAATATGTAGTTCTAATATAAGCCGTCCTCAATGTGGTCAATATATTCAATGTTAAAAACTGCTGCAAGCTCCGCCGCCACCGATGTCTACGCCGGTCGTAGCCGACATTTACGCCACATTCTCCCGTTCAGCATAATACGTGTGAAATTAATAATGTCAGTCAGCCAGTTAAGCTTGCAGAGCAGCAAATTTCACTGAATTTCAATAATTGTTCGAATTTTACTATTAATTTCCAAGAGTAATGACCAAACTGTATAAATATAGTAAATAACAAACAAATTATAGGAAGTACCTTTTAAGCAAAAAATTGCTTGTATTAGGTACATCCGCTCTTCCGGTTTACATTAACAATACATAAACTAGAAATTTAACAATAAAATCAAATTCAAAATCAAAACCAAAATATAAATTTAAATTGAATCAAAATTATGTATAATTTCTTATTTGCCATTAAAAATAGTTTAATAAAAAAGTTTGTTTCATTGCATATTGTACTGTTTCTCGCAATTGTGTTGAAATCATTGTATGACACACGTGCAGAAATTGGTATTTACAAACTACATTCGTCTACTCGTTTGTAAAAACCAACGTACCGCACTAGTACATAGTACTTGTACTATAGTACATTATGATATAAGTGCGGTAAGTTGAAAATTACAGCCGAGGCGATATTGCTAGCACGAGCCGTACGCGAGGGCTATAAGAAAGCAGAAGCTGTAATTATCAAAGCGCACGTATGTTATACGACGTTTTATAACATATTTGCAAGGAAATAAATAAAACTCGGACTTTCTGAAACGAAATTTTGATACGCTTGTCGGTCGGTCGATTTTTCGGGCAAGAGGCTTAGAGTAGCCTTTTTCGCTGCCTTTGAGACTTCAGGCAGTATCGAATTAATAAATTTATCATTACTTGACAACATTTTCAAATAAAAACAATACAATGAAAAGAAAAAGCGCGCGGAATAATTTTTACTTGTTCACAAACTAGCGAGGCGCGCGCATCAGCGCTTTTTTTTAAGGCAAAGGCACAAAAAACAGCCAGTATTACTAATACAGTAAATTAATATTTTTGTGTTTTTGTTGTTACAGATAAATGATTGTAATTTATCATCAAAATTAATTAAATTAAAGAATTAAATGTTTATTTATTATATTTTATATCCCAAAGTTAATTTTATTCATAAAATGTTGACCACTTTTCTGACACAAAAACTCTTTGAAAGATTTAAAAAAGTACCGTCCGTTTTTAACCGACTTTCTTCAAAAAGGAGGAGGTTCTCAATTCGGTTGTATGTTTTTTTTTGTGTTTGTTACCTCATATCTCCGTCGATTCTTAACTGATTTCAAAAATTCTTCTTTTATGTGAAAGGATATACTTCCCGATTGGTCCCATAGAAATTTCATCGAAATCCGTTCAGTAATTTGGTATGTTTTCACGTTAATTGCTATATCACGCGACGACGCCTGAAGTTTTACGTGTTTAATTTGACACACTTCCAGATTTCCGATTGAATTAAAAATTTGCACACTTATGTATACGTGATAGTACAATATATCGATGACATGGAGCTGATCTGATGATGGAGCTAGACGGCGGCCTTAGGAACTCCGTTTTAAAAAACGACATAACCCCATCGAGTTTGGGCTCGTATGATTCGTCTTGACGAGTACTTTGTCTTTAGATGATATCCAGGGTCTGATGATGAACCTGGAAGGTGGCCATAGGATCTCCATAATAAAACGACGTAACCGCATCAAGTTTGGACTCGTTTGATTCGTCTAAATGAGTAGTTTGTCTATAGATGGTATCCAGGGTCTGATGATGGAGCTGTAAGGTGGCCATAGGATCTGCGTGATAAAACGACATAAACGCATCGAGTTAGGGCTCGTTTGGTTCGTCTAAATAAGTTGTTTGTCTTTAGATAGTATCCAGGGTCTGATGATGGAGCTTGAAGGTGGCCATAGGATCTCCGTGATAAAACGACGTAACCGCATCGAGTTTGGGCTCGTTTGATTCTTCTTAATGAGTAGTTTGTCTTTAGATAGTATCCAGGGTCTGTTGATGGAGCTGTAAGGTCGCCTTAAGAACTCCGCTATAAAACGACAACCCCATCGAGTTTGGACTCGTTTGATTCGTCTTGACGAGTACTTCTTTAAAGTTCTGGTTACAATATAAAACTTAATTCATGATTAGAATTTGTGTGGTATGTCTACAACTAAAAAGGGTAAAATAAAAAACTTTCTGCGAAAAAAAACCGACTTCCAAAAAAACACAAAAAAAAAACTAAAATAACTTTTTTTTAACACACTTTGACAAAAAATGACAATGAAACAAACAAAGTCACCGACTTCCGAAAGTAATTAAAAAAAAAGTTATTTTCGGTAAAATAAAAAACTTTCTGCGAAAAAAAACCGACTTCCAAAAAAACACAAAAAAAAAACTAAAATAACTTTTTTTTAACACACTTTGACAAAAAATGACAATGAAACAAACAAAGTCACCGACTTCCGAAAGTAATTAAAAAAAAAGTTATTTTAGTTTTTTTTTAGTGTTTTTTTGGAAGTCGGTTTTTTTTCGCAGAAAGTTTTTGACGGAGCATCTTGAAGCCGTGCGTTTCATATTACATTACCGCACAAGTACGTAATGAGGTACCATACGATATTGAAATTGGTGAAATAAGAGACCCTATACGAGCGAATGTGTTATAAATAACTATTATGTTTAATGTTTTAATTGAACTAGGTATGTGATTGGTGCCATGCAAATAACGCTTTTTTGCATCAATGCTGTGTGGGACCTTTTTACGCACAAGTTATTGTTCTGTGGTCGAGTTCGTTTGTTATAAAATGATATTCTGGTAAGTAAACAAGTTCTTTACTAATACAGCTACCCCAAAAATATCAAGTTGTAGTCCAATTTCCACAAACACATCTACGTGCCCACCAAACATTCAGTAGGAAAGTCCGTAGGCAGGCATCCTTCTGTGTTGTCACTGCAGTGTAATGTTATGAACATGAATAATTTGCATAAAGCGCGTGTTCACATGAGCTATACGCGCTATTTGGCGGCACCACACACGCGCACGGCACGCGCGTGCTACGCTCACGACACGTCGCCGACCCGCAGTGTTTATGCCGCCACAATTTATAGCCGCTACGAGAGATGCTGAAACAAACACACAGCTACAGTTTGCACAGCTATTGTATGAAACACGCATTTTCAGTGATTTACCTGTCGGACTGTGCACGTTGTCATTCCTAACGAGAGAGCTTGCATAGTGGCTCATTGTTGCTATGGCCTGCTCAGCTCTAATTTTATAGCAATAATGTAGTCGACGAATGAATTTGGAACGAGAGCTATGTATTGTCCACTAGTTTTGGTTTTTGGTTTCGTTCGCGAGGTCTGAAATTATCCCAAGGGAACTTCCTATCAGGATAAAAATCCTAATGCAGGTCATGGTCTATCAGTATATCTAAATCCATTCAGCCGTTATCAAACAAAGAAACTTACTTTCAAGTGATGTTTGTTGCCATGGGTAGGATGCAATCAGAATTTCCCTGGTAACTTTTACATTTAAAATGCAATCTATGGATGGAGTAGATATTAAAGTATATGTATTATGTTCATGTAGATGCACAATATCCACTCAACAATACTCCAAACTTAGTGCATAGTTCGTCTCATTGTAAGTTTCAACAATACGTCAACACTGCGCTACTGACAGTGCGATACAATACAATACAACTGAACAGAAATCGGTACGAATCGGTGCGGTATCGGTAATGATCGAACACCCGCGTACAGTCGACAGCACTTATAATAAAATGTAAACACTTAGCTTAATTCAAAAGCGATTTTCTCATGGAATGACGATTGCAACTTTGAGATAAAACTTTTTTCATAAAAGTGACTATGGGTTGCGAAATAGTATTTTCGTATCAGCTTAATGTTAACCGTAACACACATACATCTCAACTCTCACCTTTATACATCATCTGTCCCAACTATGTTGGAGTCGGCAGTCTAACCCTTGGTAAGACCGGTGTCATATTTCCAGGCCACTGTCTACCAGTAACGACTGTCTTAAAATCAATACAGTAGCAAAAAACACTTTTGAAAGTTCGCGACGGTTGCCTGTCGGCCGGTCGGGCAGACGGGCACCTCAGCCGAGAGCAGTGACAACGCGTCACAAACTTTTAACGAGCGCACTTCGCAACTTTTGTTCCATATAGATCTATTTTATTTGCATGTTCGTGTTGTGAACATTTGTCAAATATGCATGGTGGTGTACCTACCATTCCTTCGTGAGATATAATCAAGTCCTATGTAATCAAGGACGAGCCTTGCCGCTAACCGGGCCGTTACTTATAAGTATAGATTACCTACAGGATCTGTAGTAGTAATAGTCCATCTACTGAAGATGTTAACCAGTAGCCGGGTTCTGCACAGTCCTGAGTCGCTAGAGATGGCAAGGAAGGAACGAAATCGGAATCCAGAATGCCATCGACACGCTGAGAAGAAGCAGTCCACTGTTGGACATAGGCCTCTTTAGTCACACGCCACTTAACTCGATTCTCGGAAATTCTCATCCAGTTGGTCACTCCACCGACCCTGAGGGCGTCCTACCTTGCGCTTGCCGATCCACGGTCTCCACTCAAGAACACGTCTACCCCAACGGTCATCGGTTCTACGGCTAATATGGCCGGCCCATTGCCACTTCAGCTTACTTAACTTATTCTATGAACTATGTCGACAACTCTGGTTCTCTGTCGGATCACCTCGTTCCGGATGCGAGTTCCATAGCTCGCTGAGTAACCTTGAATGTATTGAACAACCTTACCGTGAGTGTCCACGTTGCGGCCCCCAAAGATTAAATTATATGTTTAAACTTTAAATGAATGAATACTTGGAAAAAAGGCTCGGTTCTGGTGGTCGGGCAGTATTATAATAATAATTCATTTATTTCAGATAATTTAAATCCATAATCTTAATTAATCCACGTGTTAGTAACAATATACTTACAAACTATGTTAGTAATACACTGACAAAGACAAAACAAAAAAATAGGTAAAAAAACTTTTTAAGTTAAACGGTTTTATGTTAAACATACATTGCAATGTTTAAGATAAATTTACTAAAAACCAAAAAATAATAAAATAGATACAGTCGTGGGAATTATAAACATATGCATAGACTAGACTAGCATAAAACCGTGGGGCACGTCAATTGTCTACAAATTATCGACTTAATGTGCGATAGAAGAATCGTTTAATTAGTCGTTAAAATAGGCAGTTGGCCCGCAGACGGTGAGGAAATTACTTACTATTTTCTTGCTCATGGAAATTCCAATAGTTATACACTCCATGTAAATAAAAGAGATGTTTCAACTAGTTTATCGTTGGACATTCACACTGCTGGCTGGCGAGGAATCGTTTCACTGCTCGTAGTTTGTCTTTAATCGACAAAACATATGATAAAAGTACTACTCGCTCACCACTATGAAACCCTAAAACTCGCTTATAATCGAGCTTGCTAGCTTGTTTCCACATTCTAGCCCTACTTATCACACGTCCATCGTTGTCGGTTGAACAACTGCCTAATTATAGTGTAACATTACAAAACAAACATTTTAATCAACGATTGTAGACAATTGACGTGCCCCACGGTTTTATGTTAGTCTAGTCTATGCATATGTTTATAATTCCCACGACTGTATCTATTTTATTATTTTTCCGTTTTTAGTAAATTTATCTTAAACATTGCAATGTATGTTTAACATAAAACCGTTTAACTTAAAAAGTTTTTTTACCTATTTTTATTTTCTAGTTTTTAGTTTTTATTTTTTATATTTTTTTTTACCATTTTGTTCCCACGAGTAATGGACATTTAAACGGTCGACCCCCCCAGAGGTCCAATAAAGGGGCAAGGCTATGTACAACAAGATGCGCCTGAGTCTTGAGGGGAAAACGTTAACGACATATCATTTTTATCCACCCTAATGCCATACAGTTCTCGGCGCGTTTTAACCTTTCACCTTAACTTGGGTGGTGTACCGCTAACGACGTATCATTTTTAGCCACCCTAACGCCACACAGTCCTCAACACGATACAAAATCTTGACTTGGGTGGTGGATTCAGGCTGGATTAATCAGATACCTAAATTACAGATTCAATTTCTAAATTTAAATCTTATTATTATACGCCATTTGGTGGCTGCGCCCATCTTAAATATTGAGGTTGTATAGTGCACTGTATTCTTCTTGTCAAGCCCTTTTATTTGATACCCATATTGGTGGGATTGATAAAAAATTGTTATCAGCCATTTGGTAGCGGCGGCCATCTTAGATTTCAATTTTGCATAGTAAATTGTATTCTACTTGTTGAGACCTTTCATTTGATACCCATGTTGATGGGATTGATAAAACCTAAGTTATCCGCCATTTTGTAGAGGCCGCCATCTTGGATTTTAATTTATATAGTACATTGTATTATACTGGTTGAGCACTTTCATTTGATACCCATATTGATGGGATCGATAAAACCTACGTTATCCGCCATTTTGTAGCGGCCGCCATCTTGTATTTCAATTTTTTATAGTATATTGTATTTTGCTTGTTGAGCCCTTTCATTTGATACCCATATTGATGGGATTAATAAAACATAAATTATCCGCCATTTTGTAGCGGCGGCCATCTTGAATTTATAATGATAATGAATAAACATAATTGTATTGTCACCAAAATCCAAAGTGAATACAAAATTTCAGATTAATCGGTTGACAGGAAGAGGGTGAAATTTGAATTACTAAATTTGACCCAAGAATAATAAATAAAACAAACGGGGTGAGCTAAATAAAACCGTTTAAAAAAACAGAACCAGATTGTGGCATCACTGCTGCAAGGTAAGGCCCAGCCGAGACCTTGCAGTAATGATTCACAAACTCACAATCAAGCCTGCTCGCTATCATAGACAGGATGCTGTTGGCGCTGCCCCGTACCCTACGGACCAAGGATGCATACCGCTTCCGCATCACCGTGTAAAAGCAGTCCACGTGAGCTTCAGCAAACATACCTGATGCGCTGCAGTATCGGGGCAACCCCATCAGCACCCTGAATGCGTTATTGTATTGGACGCGAAGGGCGCTGCATGATTTTTGAGTAAAATGAACCCACAGACTGCAAGTGTAGAAAGCCGTGCAATACGCACTAAATATAGTGCGCTTGACTTCCTTAGAGGCACGCCTGAATCTGCAGGCAATCATGTTAGCTCTCACACACAGCGCCCTCCGCTCCCTATCAATATCCTCATCATCTTTGAGGTCAGTGGTCAATAAGTGACCCAAATACTTAAATTGCTGTACACTCACAGGGGGTTTACCGTCTATTTTGTCTGAGGGTACTGCTTCTGGGTATTTACCCCTGGCCCCAAAGACCATGACTACACTCTTCTTACCATTATATGCCAGACCATGAAGTCTTGCATATTGCTCGCAAGTGGCTACGAGTGTCCTTAGCCCACAGATTGACGCGCTCAGCAGCACCATGTCGTCGGCGTAACTAATGTTATTACACACACGCCATCAATATGACACCCGACACGCATGCTGCTAAGCGCGCCAATCAGATCATTCACGTATAGGTTGAAAAGCGTAGGGGAGCATAACCCCCCCTGCCTCACCCCGCACTCCAACCCATACGGTCTAGATAGGGCACCTGCCCACCTCACACTATTGACTCGGTTTCCATACCAGTACTTTAGAGTATTTGTGACTTCTGGTGGCAAATTTACCTCTTCCATCTTCCTCCATAAGATGTCGTAGGAAACCAAGTCAAAAGCCTTGCTCAAATCGAGGAAACAGGCGTAAACTGGAGTGCAGCGATCCGTGTAGTACTTCACAGTGTGCTTCACACTCAATATAGCGCTGTCAGTAGATAATCCTGAACTGAAACCAAATTGGTTATCGTGTACACGTATATGACTGCTAAGTTGAGCGCTAAGCACACCGTCAAACACTTTCGACATGATTGTGGCAAGAGATATTGGCCTGTAATTGTTCTTATCACCCATATCACTAGTCTTGTTTTAGACGATGGGCACCACTGTAATTGTTTTGATCATGTCACTCGGCATATAAGCATGACCCAGACAAAAAGTGAAAAGCATAGCCAACACTCTTGGCAAATGCGGACCAGCAAATCGGAGATGCTCAATGCTGAGACCATCATGACCAGGAGATTTTCCTCGACGCATCGCGTTAATTCTGTTCGAGAGCATTTTAGCGGTTATTCTAACTCCTAGGTCTTTCCGTGGTTCAACATTGAGCGTCGACCTAGATGGGCCTAATGGTGACTGCACACTAAAATGGTCTACAAAAGGTCAGCTATTTGTCTAGCATCACTCACGCCATCGACGCAAACAGGGAGGCCAGGTTTGCCCTTAAGTCTATTTGTATGCTTCCAAAGAGATCGAAAATCGTTCTTTGAATGCTGTGAAGCCAGAATATCCATTTTAATTTGAGTCTCATTATCTTGACACCACTTTAACCGAGACTGATTATTGGGTTTTCCTATCAGTGCACCCAGCAGTGGCACCCACGGTATCTAGATTTGTGCCCGGTTCATGGGTGCTTGTTAAGTACACCTATGCCTAACCCCTATATTATACATAGTTGTGATGGTATGTTATGTCTTTTATTTTGGTATGTGAATATTATTTTTTTCCGCTCATCTGGGGGCGGCATTCTTGACGGCATATGTAAAACCAAGTCAGAGGCCCATGGGCGGCATTAAAACTCTGACACCAGGTTAGGCACCAACGACACGAAATAAAAAACTGCGTTTGCGACCATTTTACGAATTTTAACGTGATTCATATTAGTATCCTCTTATGATTCATAAGAGGCCAAAGCTAAAGCGGCCTGTTTAGGCCAGCTGACCAGGTCTGCGGCTCTGGGCACAGAACCACTGCACCGACGGACACACCTCACGGAGGCTGACGCTGTTTCATTACAGCTGTATAACATCCGGCAACTATAAGGAATTAGGGACCATTCTCAGGTATTTTATTATTTAGATTTTGTTTGTAGGATGCTGCTAACACCAATTCGCTGCCTAGCTTAGCGATTTTGACGAATCTTGATTGTTTTAAAACTGAATTAATTGCCAGGAGCAGCTACAGTCAAACAAACATCAGTGGTAAGACTTGCTGTTACTTGCCACTGATATATTTGACTGGTCCTACTTTAAATGAGTCGTAATTTTTAACCGACATATAAAAGGAGTATGACGCCTGTTTATATTAGAAGGAACCGCCAAAGCTAAACACTTCCGTGAGATGTCTTTTCTCGGTTCCACTTTACATAACAGGCGAGGTATCGGGATTCGGGATTCATTAAATTAATTATTTCATTGTTAATTTAACGGACAGGTTAGGCACGAACCACACGACAAGGAAAGAAGATTATTAATAGGTGGAACATGACTTAAATAACAAGACACATGAGTGGTAAAACGTTTATTCGCCGAGTCGCCGGTGCGTGAATAAGTTAACTCTAAGGTGACTCTATCGGAATGTTCTCTCCTACGCCTACGTACTACTACGTACTACGTACACAAACATTACAATGATACATACATCTTACACTAACACCTATTAAAGCCGTCGGTACTTACAGTAAATGCATATCAACCCTTCGCTGACAACCATACATTACGACCACCAATAGAATTTCACAAAATATCTACAATATAGCGCCCAGCGTCCTAACCAAAGCGAATATTCGCGCGAGTATCTTCACGTTCATGTGTCAGAATTTCTTCGGAAAACGTGCTCTATAGGTAGGACCACGTGTTCTGGTTCATCAAACATACTGAGGGCGAGGGTCACGTGTAACTTAAGGCTAAGTTCATATTTGTGACATTTTTGTGTAGCTAAGTATAGACTTGTGTTGCTGAGTGAAATTAGTTAGAAACGTGAACAAAATAATGTGGTCGCAGCTGATTGTGTCTTCTTTTGTGAAGTTCTACTGATTTATTCTATAATACTACATACATAGGTACTTTACTTGATATTAATATTTACAATGGAGTATTAAAGCGACTGGAGTTAGTAACTATTCGGTAAGTACATAGTAAGTCAATTCTTTAAAAAAATTACCAATTATCTCATGCAGACACAGTTAACCGCAGATCAGAGATTTTGATGACGACTTTAGTGCTAGAACACACGACATCTTGGCGCGTTGCGACGTCGTCGTGCAACGATGTGATATCGTGTCGTGGAAATCGTATTGCGACACGACGTCGTATGTGTTTTGGCCCTTATTTATCGTAGTAGTGTTTCGTAAGTCAACTGTTACTACTGACCCGCGGCTAAGTTACAAAGCTGTTTCATTTCTGGTGAATAGGTAAGTACACTCTGGTTCAGTTAGACAGTAGTGGTGGAATGTGAGAATGTATCGGTGGTGATAAGTACAAGTTACATGAAACATTTAATGATCTGACGCATTTACAATAGTTTATTATATTAACATTAAGAAGTACAAAGGCAAGTTACAACAACATACACTTTCTAAACATTTTAGAAACCGTGAAACAATCCCTGCTTTACATTCAAACTTAGTTGATTAAACAATATAATAATTATGCTGTTATCACAAATATTCACAATCTCATCACTGCTCTGTAAATTACTTAATTAAATTTATTTTAATGTCCATTCACAAGTTCTCGCAAAATAAAACAAGATTCACACGTGCATATTGATCAAATTTCTGATCTTGAGGGTATAATTACTACTTAGAATCCACAAGTTCCTCACAAATACACCGCTATCGCCCTTTTCACAACCTTCATGACCTCACATATCACTTGAGGTGGCAAGTAATAGACTTGCGACGCTGCTAATGTCAAGTGACAGGCGCGTGCGGCACTATTTTTTAAACATGATGACCGTCACTCCCAAGACGCGTCGCGGTGACTTGAGGTACCGTTGAAAAACCGACCGGACTGCGGATTGGATGCGGGCACAGGACTTTGACAGACATTTTAAAACATTGCCTGTCAAAGTCCGTATCCGCAGTCTGATCCGGAGTTCAGTGCGCCCGGCTTGACCGCACCTTGACTTGTGGCATGCTCAAAACAATTTTTCCGCAGTCACTGTTGCAGCAAACGTGTCGCTTGAACTTGTAGCGATTAATCTGGATTGCGATTCTTAATTAATTCAATCAAGTTGACAATAAGATAATCGCGTAACAGCCTGAACAGACACTAGGTAAAGTCAACCGTATCACTGGCACATAGGGTGCAGGGTCAGTTGCAGATGTGCGTCTCGGTGCTCGCAACGCAGGTTTCGCATGACACGCGGCAGCACCAGTGGAATCGACAGCGGCACTTGGTCTCCAGCACACTGCGCACCGTGCTGTAGCCGCGCCCGCAGCACAGAGACTCGCACCCGTCGTCGCCTGGAGAACATACATCAGCATATAGCAACAGAAACAATCATCCATCTGGCGGCTTAACCTCAACCTCGAAACTCAAGGGATTTGTAGGTGACATATCAAAACAAAGCAAACATAATGACATTATGGGATTAAAGATCCTTGTGTCAAATAGTTTTTGCAGCTATCTATTTTGGTACGTAATTGTTTCAGTACTTTTCAAATAAGCCACTGCAAGACACGTCTGACTGCCGATTGTCGCCTGTCTGTCACTACATTACCTCTGGAAGTCCTGTTGCACGTCCGCTGGTGCGTACCGAGTGAGCCGGCGGCGTCATCGCGCTCACAGTACGACGGTGACGGCGTCAGGAACACTAGGTCCGACTTGCGCGGCACTCGCACCACGCCCGGGTTCGCCTTGGGTCTGTAAAACATGGGGCAAGGTTTAGTTTACAATAGATAGATATAGGCATTTATTGTTAAGAGATGGTCATAGCGGTTAGAGCTCATAGCATTAGTTCCTTACCTCCGTACTAGTACGAGATGCGACTGCCGCGGTGTCCTGTCACGGGTGTGTCGCTGCGACGGCAGCGCGACCAGCTTGGCGCGGTCGTAGCGCTCGCGCAGTGCGGTGGCGGCGGCGCGGAAGCTGGGCAGCGCGCGCCAGCATGTGCGCATGGCGCAGGAACCCGACACTCCGTGGCACTTGCACTCGCGACGCACGAGGTCCTTTACTGTCTGTAACATCATCAACTTCATTTTAGCCGAAATACGTCCACTGCTGGACATAGGCCTCCCCGAGTGTCGTCACATTGACCGGTCCCCGCTAACTTCACCAGGTCATCGGTCCACCTAGTGGGAGGCTTTCCAACGCAACGTCTTTCGGTTCGCGGTCGCCACTCCAGGACTTTACGGCCCCATAGGCCATCCATTCTGCGAGCAATGTGCCCTGCCCACTGCCACTTAAGTTTGCCAATTCTTCGGGCTACGTCGGTAACCTTGTTCCCTTGCGACTGTCCTCATTTCTGATTCGATCACGCAAGGAAACTCCGAGCATAGCCCTCTCCATTGCCCTTCGGGTGACTTTAAGCCTCCTGATGAGGCCCATTGTGAGCGGCCACGTTTCGGTCCCGTATGTAATCACTGGCAACACACACACTGGTCATAGACTTTCGTCTTTAGTCACTGCGGTAAGTTGGATGAGAAGATATCACGCAACTTCCCGAACGCTCCCAGCCGAGTCGGATTCGACGATTGACCTTTTTCTCGAAGTTAGACCTACCTAACTGGACCGTTTGTCCCAGGTAGTACTACTTCGATTGTAGAGTCTCCGATCTTGATAGGATTGGGTTTTACATGGGCATTCAACATGACCTTGGTTTTGTCCATGTTCATTTTTAAACCCACTCTTTTGGAAGCTTCACTGAGGTCATCGAACATTGTACTGAGGTCCTCTATGGTCTCAGCCATGAGCCCATTGACCACTATATCGTCGGCAAACCGAAGGTGAGAGATGTACTCGCCATTGACGTTGATGCCTAGCTCTCTCCAGTCCAGAACTTTGAAGACATCCTCCAGTGCAGCGGTGAACAGTTTCGGAGATATGACGTCTCCCTGTCTCACACCTCGCTGCAGAAGGCTTGTTGGGGAGGCTGGAAAACGTCTAACCTGCGCGCGAGACGATTTGTGATGACTCTTAAAAACAACTGGTAGACATGGCTCGGAAGGGAGATGGGCCTATACTTCTTCAGCCGGGCATTTTCGCCCTTTTTGAAGAAGAATACCACCACATCTCTCCACCATGCCTGTGGGGAAAACGCCACGCCTCGAATATGACGGAATCAAACAGCTTCTGAAGGGCCTTAAGTACCGGTTTTCCACCCGTCTTTAGTAGTTCGGCCGTAATTCCGTCATCACCCAGTGCCTTGTTGTTTTTAAGCTGTTTCAGAGCCATCCTAATTTCGTACAGGCTGACGTCCGGGATGTCTTCGGTATAGTGTCGGGTTAATCTAGCTCTTGGGTCGTTTGCTAGACCCACAACGGGTTTACTGGTTGACGTGTATAACTGCCCATAGAATCTCTCGATCTCTCTCAGAAGCTCCGGTTTAGCGGATACGATCCTGCCATAGTCGGTCTTCAGTTTCGTGAGCTGGCTCTGCCCAGTAGCCAGATCTATTGCAAATACCTTGGAACCTTTATTCCGCTCAATTGCGTCTTTAATACGCTCGGTATTAAAGCTGCGGAGGACTTCAAGGACTTAGAGATCCGTCTATTGAGCTGATATATAAACGATAATTAAATGAACGATTCTTTAAATGTCTGTTTGAACAACGGAATACCTACTTGAGTGCGAAAGCCGTATCATCGAATTTTGTTTCTTCGAAAACCTTTCAACGACATCTCTATGCTGCGACGCCTTGTTAAATCGACGTCTCGTTACGGTGATGTTACTTAGGAAAACTTACTTCGGACGACCTTACGGCGATAACCAAGTACATCGATTTTCTTTTCCAAAACAATACATTTTTAACATTTCTTTAAAAGCAGAGAGCGCCATCTGTCATAAATATCAGTGTTTATGTAAATATTGTAGAACATTGCAAAGTTCGTTTGAATTTATTTGTAGCTATTTAGATGATTAAACTTTAGGTAAATACACTAACATAAACAAATTGCTTACGAATTTTGCACAGGCTCTCTGCTTTTTTGTCTGCCCATCTGTCACCAGGCTGTGTCTCATGAACCGTGATAGCTAGACAGTTGAAATTTTCAAAGATTATGTATTTCTGTTGCCGCTATAACAACAAATACTAAAAACAGAATACAATACATATTTAACGGGGGGCTCCCATACAAAAAAATATGATTTTTAGGCGTTTTTTTGTTCGATATTAATAACGGCGACAGGTAGACGCTTGAAATATGCACATATTATTTCTTTGTTTATTTACTTTAAAAATAAATGATTTTTTTTTAACAACAGACATGATTTTTTCGCCGTTTTTGTCTAATGTTGTATAGATAATGGTACGGAACCCCTCGCGCGCGAGTCCGACTCGCACTTGGCCGGTTTTGTTTCGCTGTTTTACCTTTACCTACAGTACTTTGTACAAATATTAATATATTTTTCTTTAATATTGACAGAAATCATCGATCTATATTTGGTCACTCCAATCAGGCAATCAGTAAAATATCAAAATCTCAAATGTCCCTGAAAAGCACTTGCAATTTACCCTCTTGAGGGAGTATCCCAAGGGCTCATGGCTGAGTGGGTGGTACTTCCCGCAGCCGTGGAGGTGGGGTATTTGATTCCGTGTCCCGCCCTTTTTTTCTTCTTCCCAGTATAAACAGTATGTTAGTTTAAACGAGGGACGTATTCAAACCGGCAATAGCGCATGCTAACATGATACCTACTTATAAAAATGCTAGCTCAATGCCCGCGGCGTCGCCCGCGTGGAGTTCGATAAATGTCTCACGGGAACATACTATCAGGATAAAAAGTTAATCCTATGTGTTAATCCAGGTTATAAACTATCTGTGTTTCAAATTTCATCCAAATCCGTCCAGTAGTTTCGGAGCCAAACAAACGAACAAACGAACAAAAAAATCTTTCCTCTTTATAATATTGGTATTAATTGATTCAAAAAAATCCAAGTCAAATTCAGCGAAATCATCAACGATTTTTCGGCGAAAAAAGCTCAGAAGGTTCCGTTCGTTATAACGCTAAAATTTAATTTGAGATAATTCTTGTTTCTGATTATATTTACATATTTGTTAAATACTCTAATAGTTAAGCCGTTGGTCCCGGCTGTCATTTGAAGATCTTTGACAGTCGTTAAAGTAGTCAGTGGCCCAAAAAGTCTGACAACCAGTCTTACCTAGGGGTATCGTATTTCCCAGTAGTAACTGGGTTGTGGAAGTCAGATAGGCAGTCGCTCCATGTAAAATACTGGTATTCAGCTGCATCCGGTTAGACTGGAAGCCGACCCCAACATAGTTGGGAAAAGGCTAGGCAGATGATGATGATGATGATTTGTTAAATACTCTTCTGGGTTCCACAATAAATTATTTATTGAAAAACTCGACTGGAAAAATTTGATAATTTTATTTGGAAAATAATTTGGGGCCAAGGGGCCTCCACTCCTTTGTTGCGCCGAGGCCTCCAGACCTCTAAATCCGGCTCTGCGTAGCCTGTTATGTTGTATCGTAATGATAAAACTGTGCCAAAAACATTCGATTATATCGAATGATTGCGCCATCTGAAGTTAAGGAACTTCCTGATAATATCTCAGGTATTACTTTACACAGTTCTCGTTGACGGACGATATATCTCGAGCGTTACGACGCGTCGGACAAGATATGTGTGACAATAAACATGTAACATAACATTTTAACGAGTTGCCACGATTATTTATTGAACGGAAATAATAGAAATCTTACTAAACTCATTTCACACAACTTTTAGCATAAATAGATAGATACAACAGTTATAATATAATTTAAACGAATGTCCAGAACACAGTACCAGTTACTACCTGTAATCTTCGACAGAAAAGTAATGAAATCACTAGCCACATTATTCACGTTGACATACAAAGAGAAACCAGCCGTAAACCTGCCCAGGGGTGGGTTGTAACATTTGTCACGGTTGTCAGAACCATTCCCACAGTTTACTTTTATGATATACTGGACAATGTTGACTGTACCTGCAGATCAGCGGAGTTATTTACACAAATCAATAATCGTAAAACAGACATTACTTTAATAACGCGTGCAACAGCGGGTGCATATGATTGAGATAACTCTCGTCTAGGTAGGCAAATTAGGCAAGCTACTTGCATTTGTATCGATACTTTGGTTTAATTAAAATGCAATAAGTATTGTCATCATCATATGTCTGCCCTTGTTACTTGGGGTCGGCGTCGTCGCAACACGTTTCAATTCTTCTATTCTGCGCTGTTAACCGTCACGCTATCATTGACTCCAATTTCTTTTGTACCATTCCTACTACAATCCCTCCATCGTTTCTTTGGTCTTCCTCTCCCTCTTCATCCAGCAACATTTATATTCATCAGTCTATGAATTAGCCACATGCGATTCATCCTTCCTCATCACTTGTTCATACCAAAACAAATAAGTATCGTAATGTAATGCCAGTATGGATCGTACTTATGAATCCATATAATAGTCTAGCCAAAGTTCCAGGAGTTCTTATGTAATCCTTTTGTGTCTATAATTGACTGGTCATATAATTTAGGAAAATGTCGCACGATACGATCTATTTATTGATATACCGGTAGTTTTGTATCGATTCAAAATGTCGAAATATCCAATCCTGTACCGATACTGTAAAGGCTCGGACGGTGCAGCACTACTCTCATCCTACGTCAAGTTTTACCAAAAGAGAAACAAAACACTCTCGCCGGCCATTGCGCAGCGTTCTTGGATCATAAAGGTATAATAGTTGTCTGATTGTAGGAGTCATAATGAGACGAGCAGAACGTATACACGGTACAATTATAAGTTCTGCGGGATGCTCGGCTAAAGGTATTGTTATGTGTGTCATTATGTTTTAACTGGCGAATAAATGCGTGCAATCAGCGAAACGCATTATAGTTATAGCAGTGGGGATAATTGGCATGTCTTGAAATATCTCGCAGACTATTTACATGACTCACCACTTCATCAGCATAACTTAATAATTACTAAAACATTATATTTCTTTTCCCTCTCCATCCATCGACATTCATATTTGTCGCTCTTTTGGTAACATACTTGGGTTCAATAAATTCGGCCAATACATCAAACCGAACACTTTTACAAGAATCATTAGTTGCAAAACAGAAACTATTTTCTATAAATAATTCGTCTCTATTTATTTACCCATTTAGAGTAAGTACTAGTAATTTCTACAACTGTTACAAATTCACAGTTTAACGTAAATGAGTGCGTGCATGCGCCCGGGGCCGGCCTTTGCACACTGCGCAGTACCCGGTCATTTTGTACAATACATAATTGTGCATTAGCCCGATCTACAGATACTGTAACGACCGGTGTCGCGCCGGTCGCCGCCGGTCGCCGCCGGCTGCGGCTGTGCGAACCGGAACGATTTCTTTTTTTGCCGATCATTACGCGGATGGACAGATAAACTGACTGTTTTGCTTGTAATGTAAGTTTGCAGTTGATACTAGGCACTTAGACGACGTGGGTAACTGTTATCCATTTTGTGCTACATCTTACACGCACGTTTATCTTCTGCTGAACATATCTTGATTCTGTTTTGTCTTGTTTAGGTAGTTGCAGCATGTTGAAAGAACATTACATTCGTCAGTACCTACTTAACTTAGGTCAAATATTTCCTACATTTTATACCAGAAGTACGAGTATGAACAGTCAACAAAACAGATAGGTATGCAGGGTCGAAAGATATAATTGTTTTTTTCTTAAAAACCGATCGATGTTTTCGAATGAAATCAAAATTAAATGAAGAAAAATAATCAATTGGTTAAATTAATTCAAATTTCATTTGAAGATGTGCAATAGTTTCTAAAAAAACTAAAACTATATCTTTCGACCCTGCATACCTATCTGTTTTGTTGACTGTACCTACCTTCAAGAAAATTCATTCCTATGCTTCAAGTCAATTTTTCCGTGCTTTTCGTGTCAGAGATTCAATACTGCTGTCAAAGAATGACAGTTGTGATTTGAAAGGAACCTGAATTTGCTTAACAATTAATTTCCCTAATTGAACAAGCGATCATAAAGTAAAGCCACTCTATAATGGGATATTGGCTGAATCATCAAGCTTTGTAGATGGGCTAGTTAATGGTTATGGCGTTTATGGTGACCGGATTACATACTAGTATGATAAATAAGCAACATGTCCCCTGTTGTTAAGTACTCAAGTTAATGTGCGTACACGCGGTGGGCGGTGCTCGGCGACTGCTGATCTTTTCACAGTTGCGCAGGAGTGTCCCTTGCCGCCTGCCGTCGACCACTATGAAGATAACCAGTAAACCAACTAGATCCGTTTTTAACCGAGTTCAAAAAAAGGAGGAGATTTCTCAATTCGACCGTATAAAGGGTGTAAACAGACTCTTAACGAAGCCGAAAGGCACTTGTTCTCCCCGTCATTGCGATCATTTTTTTTGTTCTAGACCATACCTGGGAACCTTCTAGTTACGGAGATATTGGGGGTCAAAGTTCCAACAGTTTGACAAGTTTTTTTTTAAATACATGTTTTTATGACATGTTTATAATATAACAACGAACTATCAAGAGCAAAAGTTGCAACAAATAAAGTCAAATTATAGACAATAGTCAGACTCAGTCACGAGTCTCTTCATTTCTATTTTGTTTAAATTAAGGAGTTCCTATATCAATTTTCAGACCTCTAGTACCAAATTTGCGGAAGTCTCATACAAACTTCCATCCCCTAGTTTAAGGGGTTGGGGGGTAAAAGTTCCAAGTTTTAGTTTTTGTTGTTTGTGTACTAATACTAGCTTACATGCCAAATTTCAAGTTTCTAGGACTTCAGGAAGTACCCTAACTATGTTGAAAAATCGACGCTGTTTTCTTAATCGCCTATTTTTATTTATCTGTTAAAACTCACACACCCTATAACTCCTAAGGTATTGATCGTAGAGCAAAAATAAATATGACCTTTGTAGGAAATTTTACGTCGAAACTTTACTACAAGTACTTATAATGCTATTCCTACAGATATTCGAGATATGAGCAAAAATCTGAAAAAAGGTACCTTCAACCCCCCCCCCCCCCTACACTCCCAGCACACCCCCCGCCGTTGAGGACTTTTAGTATGTTCATCTGGATACCGCAAGGTATAACTGTACGAATTTACAAAACTTACACGAATTATTTCCCCTGATTTTATTAATTTTCCTAGACTAAAAGTTGACTAAAAACAAATTAGAAAGAAAGTAACTCGTGGTTTTTGATAATGATAACAGGATATTGAATTAATTATTGAGAGTCTGTAAATGATGTCGGATACATGTTCTAAAGCTCTACTGCAAGCATAAAAGCACGGGCATAAACATTCGGTTACGACCTTAAATATGACACATCGATACTTTTGTGTCACCCTTAGCTGTGTCACAAACTGTGGACTCTCTGTCGAAAGGCTCGCTTGACTATCAAACAGTCGGCACGCAGACCATCCAGCGCGGACTGTCCACCTAACAGCCAGACCGCGAGTTACACGCTCAAGAGATACGCGTGGTGTGACAGCCACTGCCCACAAGAGAAAGAAGTTGCGTACAGTTTACCACGAGTCTCCATGACGCGACTTGTGGCGCGAAGGGAACACGTGACATACAAGGGTTGCTCGTCGCGTACCGCATCGCTTGAGGTGTGACTCATGGCATGCTCGCAACAACTTCTTTCATTATTTTTCTCTGCAGTTTTAGGCAGAAAATCCGGATGATCCGCGCTCGTAGCTCGATGTGTCATGCTTAAGTACGCCCTGGTTCTGTAGTGCTAGCAGTGGCAGCTCAAGCAGTAGTACGGTAGTGAGTACTGTGAGTACCTCGCTCACCTTGCGGCCCACGCGGTTGTTGTGCAGGTTCATGAGCGCGCGCGCGTCCCGCTCCAGCTCGCGCGCGTCCAGGAAGCGCCGCGCGGTGCGCGCGCCGTACGCGCCCGCGCCGCACCCGCCCCACTCGAACTGCTCCGCCGCCGACGTGCCGCGCCGTCTGCGGATGGGTGGAGGTAGGATTATATACGTTATATCCTAAACGCAAATAAACCATTAAACATTCATGCATTAGAGTAGTCTGTCTTCTGTAAGGGTAGAAATTTGATTACGAAGAGTAATTTTCTGGTTCTATGAGCATATAATTTAAAACAAACCTTGCCTGAGTTTTGGCAGAGAGTGGATAAGAAATCAGTGATTCGCTTGATGACAGATATCATAAAAGATATCACCATGACGGATAGAAAAAGAAGGCCAAGAACACCTTTTGTACACGCAGCAACGATAGAAGCCTGGTAGACAAACAAATAATCCGCGCAGCTAACGTAGCAAACCTCTCCGTGCACATCCTATGTAGCAGTGGAATTTACTTTTCTTCATAGATATTCAAGGTGAGTCCAGCAGTGAAATGTTGACAGTACATACCGGTTGGTGGTACACTGACACGCAGGCAGGTCCCCTCGCGCGCACGCTTCGCTCAGCGCATGTGTCACGCCGGCTGACGTGATCGCGTACGTGAACGCCGCTTCTTTCGTTGCTGAAGCAAAACAGTTTTGGTTATTATACCTAGTTACAACTTGAGTTAAGTCAAGGCAATGGTTGCTTTTTCAATTCACTAGCTTTTACCTGCGGCTTCGTTTGCGTGCATATTGGGACTTTCACACAGGAAAGTACTATGCTACTGTACTATGCTGCACTTCGAAATCCGTACAGCCGCAAGGCCAAAAAACGCAACTTGTTAGCTTGTGAACTGACAATACTGACATAAGTATACTGGGTCAATTTTCCAAGTGGGCGTAGATCAAACTGATAATAGCGAAAAATGCTCAAAGGAGCTCGAGCTCGATTTTGATGAAAAATAAAACTGCACCATTAGACTTTTTCCACGCCCACTTGAAAAATTCACCTGTATATGCAATATTGATATCATAAAAAAACCAACATCAACCTAAAACACTAGCCCAAAATAATAATTTAACAAGACAGTAAACGTCCAGTGCGGCCCTGGCATATGACACTCAAACAAAATATGTATATTCCTTCTCAGTCATCAATAGCACGTCGCGTCGATCAACCGATTGAGCAAATGTGTCGAGTGAGCCGTTGAGCTACAGACCTACAGTGCTACATTATGACCATATCGAGCCAAATGTTACCAGCGCTGAATATTTGAATAACATTAGCGATGAGTGCCAGATTTAGTGAGACGTCAGGAACCACTGAGTATGTGCATAAATATATAGATAAATTTGATTTGGAGAATAAATTATTTGTATTTAACGTGTGAATTCAATCCTATTTTTAAGTTAAATTGTTAAGTCATTCTCGGAGGAGCTCGTGGCAAAATAATAACAGCCACTCGGGTCGATCTTTAAGTTAAGCCGTGCTTGCCTAGGTTGGTCTGTGGATGGGTGACCACCCATTACGTACCGAGTTTCATCCGTGCCTCGGAAAGCATGTTAAGCCGTTGGTCCCGGCTGTCATTCATGCATCTTTGACAGTCGTTACAGGTAGTCAGTGGCCCAAAAAGTCTGACACCAGTCTTATCAAGAGGTATCCAGTATTAACTAGCCATATTACCCAGTATTAACTGGGTTGTGGAGGTCAGATAGGCAGTCGCTCCATGTAAAATACTGGTATTCAGCTGCATCCGTTTAGACTGGAAGCCGACCCCAACACAGTTGGGAAAAGGCTAGGCAGATGATGATGTTAAGTCATTCTCGGAAAGCTAAAGCTTTCTGTCTAGCTATTAAGGCGTCACTTCCTCCTATCAAGTCTGTCGGTCAATAAACAGAGGTGTCAGTTCGTCAGCCGGTAAGTTATTCTGAAGCGCGACACGCAGCAAATGCACTGATTACTGCTGCATACTAAGCGAATGTTTTAGCGACCAATTACAAAACAAACACAAAATTAGAAATTATTCCGTTCAGAGCAAAAACCATTAGGGACAAAGCAACTTAAATAGTACTAGGAGACAAATTGAAGAAATTAGTTACTTGAAAACGTGATAAAATGAGAAATGAAAATGAGAAAATGCAAATGAAATCACCGAGGAAACTAGAAAAATAATAATGGAAATAATATAAATTAATAATGGAGGCAAACTTTAATTCGAGCGACGCAAATAGTACTAGAGATCCATAAGAAGGTGTTAGTGTCGTGACGGGGTAATCCCGTTGCTAATCAAAATGAGAGCGTGGAAAATGAAGGAAGTTTAATATTATAAGTTACGTTTTGCAATAACTGCGGATATTAAAGTAATTTCCGTTGTAACGATTTCAGCTATCGAGACATGGTCACAAAGATTCGTCAATATAAATGTCCAAACTATGTGTGGTGTCCGCGTAGGACTAACTTCTTGTCAAACCGGTACGGACAAACTGTGAACACGGCTTCGGACGGACTCAGGGCAGATAATATTGTACTGAAGTATCTGTAATTGTCCCATGTCCGCAATGTGTCCGCAGTGTTTTGACAGCGTTTTCCATGTTTTTGGCGATACTTGCAGACTGTTTTTAGCAAAGACGACGAAAATAAAAAAAGAACGACAAAATCGAAAAAGAACTAGGAGTAAATAAGTATAAGTGGTGGGGCTTACACAAATGCGCATAACTGACGAAATGTGTTGTAGGATATATTCGTCTTAAATACCGTAGACCTCTGTCTAATCCTTCGGGGAAATACAGGAATCAGTAATCGAAATAGTACTAGAAGTGCATAAGACACTAAGGTGTAGCAAACACTTATTATAAAGATTTGAGGGTGTGAAGAACAGGCTGTAAAGTCCTTCATCCGTCAGACGGATGTTATGTCTGGTGGGCTACTGCCCGACAGCTTTTGTCGGGTTCTTGTGTATTGTCTTAAGTCGCGGATAACTTTAATTGCGCGATGTAGGATTTCGTTGATTTGGTGCCGCTACAGCTCTAAAGGATATGTCTCCATAAGAGACGTGGGCTTCGCCGCAGTGTTATCGTGGGAGATAATTACCCCGCGCCAACGAGACCAGGCCGAGTGAACCCGTTTCTTTGACAAACAAATAATAACCATTCCAACTGTCTGCGATTTTGAAATAACTACTGCAGACTACTGCAGTTTTGTGCGAGATCGATTTCAAATCAACGGATCGGCTTTTTCAAATTCTTTTCAATGGACCGGCTCGTCAGACTGTTGGCAGCAAGCGCTGCCGCTGAGCCGTTCTTAGGTTCGACTCTTAAACCGAGTGTATTGGTTTTTCCTTTAGACACTTCACTGTAGCAGCCATGGAACCTGTATTTGTGCCCGGTTTATGTTAATAGGCTCACCCTCAATTTCCCTCAATTTGTCCCACGTTTACCTTAACTACTATTGGGACGTCTGGTTTATCTTCTTCACGTATAATCCCCAATATATCTCACACGAATGTCCATGTTTATCTACATATAAATCGTCGCTCGCTTTCGTCGTCCTTCCCGCGCCTCCTATCAGCCGTTATCAGCGGGCAACACGCGCAGCACGCTTCGGAACACGGTGTATCTGTTGAGAACACGCGGTATCTACGGACAACTCCTCAAGACTCGCCTCGCGTGTCACCCAGTCAATTAGTAGGAATACGTGCTAGATTACAGGTGTTAATTGAGTATCGGAAGACGTCCTGGTATACCATTGGCGCCAACATCCATTCTTATATAGAAAGTGAATAAGAAAGTTAAGATATACCTTCTCTCCAGGATTAATTTGTTAAAACATAAAAAAATATGCAATAGCTACACAATTTTGCAAATTATGATGGACTCGTTTTTTCCATTCAACTTGACACACAAACAAACTTTATCTCTTTATTTTAATATTATAGATAGTATAAATTTATCTGTTATAGTAAATACATTATTTAAAAAAATACTTTCAAGGAATCCTATTCTTGATCCCTCATTTGACTTAGTTCACTTTTTCGACTATCAAACAGGTTAGATATCAGTACGATCGCTTTAATGTTCAACTGCTCAGCAATCACAGGAAAATTGACTGTGGAGTCTAACTGTACGCTATTTGAGCGACGCTTAGTAAAGCTGCGTCCACGTTTGTGACCCATCCAGCTAGGTCGGTTGAGCCTGCAGACAAGCTCCCAGCGGGAAACAACTACCGTGGTTTGCCTGGAAACCTCTAAACCAATTATGGAGGTACGCCGTTTCAAGTACAATTTAATTCGATGAAAGAGTGAGATGCAGCGAGTGAAACACATAATGAGACAAACGATGCCTGATTTTCTGTCCTACTTTTTGTGCTACTCCACCTGCACTTTGAGGGACCTGTCCGAAGTCAGTGAATACCGCTCTCGATAGATAGAATTTCAGTCGAAGTCATCTTCAGTCATTGATACGACGAAAACTTGTGCCGAACCACGGACAAGGCGCTAGCTACTACGCTAAATATGGAAGGAGGTCATGTCATTCTGATATAACCCTAGCCTATGATCACAGAAGCTCGCCATTGTAACGCCACACATGTGGAGCCAGCCTTACACGCATAGTGGGTAGGCGCCAGACATGGACAGGTTGAGGTCTGCAGATGTGATGTTTAAACACAGACTGAACGGGGAAATGTGCGAGCATTTAACTGCCTCTAAGTATTACTTACATTGCAATTAAAGGTATGATTTCAACTACATATAATAACGTAAGAGAGCTTTCTTGGAAATAATAACATTTCCGATGAGTCTTGATTCCCCAACGGGGCTGGTTTGTGTGTTCGCATTTCGTAAACCTTTACCATACTTAATAGAAACTTGTACCATAGAAATAGAAACGTTATGCCTAAAAATTATAGGAGTTATGTCAATGGACAAATCGATAAAAATCTAGTTCAATGGGAGAAACTCCAAAAGTGATCAATGTTTTACTAAGGTTGGGATGGCTAGGGGCTGTGTTGTGTCAATAGTTCAATACCGTCATACAACCCTTTTGTTAGACTAACTTGTTGATATAAAGTACAACGAAACTTACAGATACGTTCTACATATTGCTTTTTAAACTTCGATTCCCACGTACCGATGGTCAGAGCTATATAAACAAATGGCTCTCCATCGCTTCAATACAAATCCAGTAATAAAGTCATATCTTAACTTAACAAAGCATTCGTCACTATCACAAATTTTACTACAACGCCAGTGAACAACTCGCTACCGTGGACTGACACAGGGCTGTCAAACATTTTTGTTGCGTTCGAAATCGTGTGCTAATGCAGAGTTCCTCACGATTGCAATCATAATATATTTCTGACGTACGGTTCTCGGTTGGAACTTTTATTCGACACAGGTTGCCCTCCAGTGGATTCAGTTAACTTTTGGTATAGCTCAGTATAATTAACGTGCTTTACAAAAAGTAAACAAGCGTCGTTTAATTGACGTGTGACGACGTTCGACGGACCAACGCGCGACGAGCGCAGTGTGACATTAAATACTGACGTTTACACGATAAGACACGATCTGATATGGCTGGGTAGTAATCGTCCCCAAGAATATTGGTAGAACTCCATACTAAGAAGTTTAAAGTCATGGGCTTGCTATAATGCCCAAGTAATTGAAAAAAAAGTAACTAAGTTAGTGTTTAAGGCAACGAAGTATCGACAGAAAACGGTGCTACACTCATGGAATTCGACTTACGATAAAAAGATATGGGCAAATTTAGATTTTGGCGAAAATTGACCTTAATTTTCAAATTGACCTTAATTTTCAAATTGACCTTAATTTTCAACATTTTTTTATTTTTCCGAATTTTTCCTTTACATGTGCTGTAAGAACTTGCTTTTAAACAAAATTGACAATTCTAGGTCAACCGGAAGTACCCTATAGGTTTTGGTTCGAAAACTTATATGGTAGTTCTCGTTGACCTAGAATCACGAAATTTGGCAAAATGCACCAATAAAGGAAAATTTCAAAAAATAAAAAAAAAGTTGAAAATTAAAGGGTGTCCCCATACATACATAGTCTAATGTCTAGATTACGGTACGGAACCCTTCCTGCGCGAGTCCAACTCGCACTTAGCGAGTTTTTCTACATTTGCAGAGCTATCTTAGAATCCAAGTTTACAGCTAGCTCCGATAATTCCAAAAGCATATAGTCACAATAAACTTCACCAATTCAGCTGAACGAGTAACAAATGACGGTGCTATTTCTCTTCTTAATTGGTTCCCAACTCGACGACATTACAGCTCCTCCCACGTTGTCGCGCAATGCACGACGAGCGCACTGTACGTTATGACCGCCTCTGTCTACAGCCTTTTTACTCTTAGACGAATCGTTATTTTTCTAGATAATGATCCCGTATGAATCTATTTTATTTTCCTTAGTACCTACACCATTATTTCCTAAGATCGTATTCCTGCGCTCGCAAAACGTGTGAAGCACACGAATATTTTCAAAACGTAAATTCGTACGTTCAGTAAATAATCAAACTCTCAATGATGATGAACCCACTACTCGTAAGTAGCGGAGACGAGTAGTGGGTTCAAACCTATGCTGGTTGTTATAATTAAATTATTATTCTTATTCGAAATACGTGTGAAAACACGATATTGTCATTTACTAACAGTTATTATTGATACATTGTCATGACGACACATGTTAGAAGAGACACATGGACCCGTCCCGTGGGGTGTGAACGGGCTCTCGTTATGCAACGAGGCGTCGCTCACTTACGCGTGCCGCATAAATCTCCCGCGGCTGTGGGTGTGATATCGGTAGCGGCAGGAATTGACACTTTTATTTAACTTTCGTTAATTTCGTTGTATTTTTATTGGTTCCTGATTGATCTAGTGGCAGAGAAAAAACAATTGAGGTAAAGAAGTTTGTATTTTAGTCAGTCTCAAATTGAATTAAGTAAATGTACAAAATTAACTCTCAACTGCCATAACATCTCCTTTAGGCTGCGGAGTTCTTCATTTGAAACCGGACGTTTAAACCTCTAAAGGAACTCTATATTCATTATGTTATCAACACTTTTCCCTCTCTCCCGTAAATTATAAAAGTCAACTTGTCTGGTCCTTTCATGGTCTTTTAATTGGAGTTTACCATTCCATAGTTCTCTTTTCATTGTTGTAACCTTTATTTCTATTTCAGTCTCATACTACAGATTCTGCATGTTTGCTAAAGGATGTTTGAGTAGTTTTTTTTTATAATGAAGTTCTTATGTTCTGTTTCTGCAGTGAAAGGCAGTGATATCGAGTTCATTCTTGACGTGTCCTCCATTGATTGATTAGTGAAACATTCGCATTTTATTAATACATTAATATTAAACGTTTTATTAATATACAATTATTTGGGTGTGTCCCCATAAACAACTCAAGCTCATCAATGTTTATGCGTTTATATTCCAAACGAATTTATTATATCCAATTAACGTATTGAAATTACTATAACGAGTATAACAAATTAATCCTTGTTATCGTTATAAAAACATGAATGGTTCGTCTGTCTGTTTATTTTAAATGTTTCGGTAGTAAAGTTTACATTCCACACATTGTAAAGTAATAAAATCAATTAATATCCAGCCACTGTCTCGAGATTAGCATAGTCCGTTCTAAATCTATTCGTTGCTTATCGTACGTTTGGACACTTACTTAAATGGCAATATTTCAAGATATCGATCATGAATTTGCAATATAAATATTATGATTGTTTGGTGGCGGCCAATTACTGCATTAATATTCATGTAGCGGCCATTCCCCTCGCGAGCCAGTAAGCCAGACGAGGCTCAGACAAAAACGCAGCCATTATAATATACAGGTATCATTTGTAAGTGACAAAAAGTAGTTTGGTTCACATTGCTCTTGATTTGTACTGGATTTACTGATTGTGTACTTTGGCGATTGCATAACTATATTATGAGTTCACAATACATTTTCATTTCAATCAGTCATTCAGCAGCCTTATCAGGCTGCTGAATATATAAAAAAAAAAAAAGAAATATATATATGTATTAAAATCAGAATTGTCTTAATAGCCTAATGATAAGTAGGCTATTAAGACAATTCTAAAAAAAGAAATGTATATATGTATTAAAATCAGAATAATATTAATACTTTCTTGATTAAAAACGACGCTCGCTCTCTCAAACTCCTATCCGTCTTGTCTTCCTTTAATCTTCAAGTTTTGCCTCTCTCTGCAACTCACTATTTTCCTAATTGTTCACCGTCTTTTCTTGACCTTATGATTGTTTCTTCTCCTAATAATGTTAAATACCATGGTCAACTTACTGCTACTTTCTCCTACCACGATCTCATTTATCTGTCATATCGCATCCGTGTCCCTAAGCGTAAACCCCAGTTATTATATCTCCGTAACTACAAAGGCATTGATCAGGAGGCATTGCAGCGTGATGCCAACAATCTCGACTGGTCCCCTCTGGTCGAGACGGAAAGTATCGAAGAGAAGGTGAGCTATTTTAATACAGTAGTACTCGATTTGTTTGACCAGCATGCACCCATCGTTCGTGTAAAAGTGAGACATAACCCTGCACCATGGGTTACCACAGAAATTAAAGAGCTTATGGCACGAAGGGATAAAGCTAAGAGTAGATATAAGCGCAGACCCTCAGAGCTGAATCTCTCTTATTACAAATCACTACGTAATCGTTGCAGTCACCTGTGTCAAGATGCCAAGAGACGCTATTTCCACGACCAACTTAACAACCGTAGTTCTTCCGATGTTTGGAAATTTCTCAAGTCTGTAGGCATAGGCAAATCACCTACCAACCCGTGCAAGGATGTGAACCTCAACGATTTAAATAAACATTTCTCTTTCCTCCCCTTTTCTCTCGTTTCGTCTGTCAAAGCTGTGACCTGGAGAGCCTTTCCAGACTGCCGTTGCCACAATGCTCTCCTTTTAACCTTAGTGATAAGTTGTGTTCAAGAATGGTTACTCTTATCCTCCCCTCTTTACTTCCTGTTCTTACTTACATCTTTAATCACTGTTTTTCCTGTTGCTCTTTTCCTTCAGTTTGGAAGCAGGCTCACATCATACCTTTACCTAAAACTTACAATCCATCCTCACTATCCCACTTTAGACCTATTTCTATTCTCCCATTTCTTTCCAAAGTTTTCGAGCACTTAGTTCATAAGCAATTAACATTTTTCTTGACGTCAAACTCTTTAATATCCCCTTTTCAATCTGGTTTCCGCCAGGGTCATAGTACTGTCACTGCACTTTTGAAAGTTACTGACGATATCCGCTGGGCAATGGAGAGCAAGTCACTTACTGTTCTTGTATTGCTTGACTTCAGTAGTGCCTTCAACTCAGTGGATTTCGACATTTTGCTAGGTATCCTCAAATCTTTAAATTTCTCTTCTTCTGCTTTAGCCTGGTTCAATTCTTATCTTCGGGGACGCTCTCAGTGTGTTCGCATTGATGAGGCTTTCTCTGATTGGTGTAGCCTCACCGAGGGTGTTCCTCAGGGTAGCGTTCTCTCTCCTCTGCTTTTTTCAATTTTCATAAACATGGTTACCAGTGTAATCTCTTCCAACTTCCATCTTTATGCAGATGACTTGCAGCTCTACCGGCACTTTATTGTAGCAGATGCTGATTCTGCCATTGCTGCTATGAATCATGACCTGGCTTGTATCAGCGCCTGGGCTAAGTCATTTGGTTTGCAAATTAACCCAACTAAATCTCACGCCATGATCATTGGCAGCCGATTTGTTCGTGGTGCTGCCGTTGTACCTCGTTGGTGTTTGCATCGATTATGCAGATACCGCCAAAGATCTGGGTGTAACTATTGATTCCCATCTGTCGTGGCGAGCTCAAGTCAATGAGGTTAGCCGTAAGGTACACTTCTCTCTTCATTCGCTGAAATGCCTTCAAAGTCTCCTGCCTTTGAAGACTAAAATTACTTTGGCTCAAACACTTATTCAGCCGATAATAGATTATGCCGACGCCTGCTACCTGGATGCTACTGAGGAGTTATTAAATAAGCTTGAGAGCTTGCAAAATTTATGTATTTGCTTTATTTTTGGTCTCCGTAAATATGACCACGTTCCTTCGCAAAGAACTCAAGTGGCTCCCAATCCGCCTTCGCAGGAACACTAGGATCCTCTGTCTCCTCTTCAATATCCTGCACAACCCGTCCTACCCTTCTTATCTGGGCGAGCGTTTTTCTTATGCCCGCTCTACTGACGCACCGTGTAGATCGCACCTTAGATCCCTACTTAAATCCCATCCTCATAAATCCAGCTATTACTCATCCGCTATTGCTCATCAGCTATTTCTTTTCCGTCCATGCTGTAAAGTTGTGGAACTCACTTCCGCCTAGCATTCGTGATTTGAAGACCATTTCACTGTTCAACCTTTCCTCTCAATTGTTATAATTTATTATATACATATATGTTTTTATTAGTTTATATATCTTAGCATTATGTATTTATATAAGCGTGTATTATTATTTACTTATATGTGTAATTATATTTAATATTATAGGTTAAGTTAGGTAAGGCACATAAACGCATTACTCTTGTCCTTTTCTCACACACTTTGTCTACGTTTCTTTTTCATTTCTCCTTTTGCAGGTCTGCTGGCAGAAATTTCTTAAGAAATAAGCAGTACCTTTGTACTCATATTTTATAATGTTATTCTCCTGTGTTGTCTACTGTGTGTACATAAATAGTAAAATAAATAAATAAATACTTTATGAAACGCATGTGGCTAAGAGAGCGATGAGTGTTGAATTGTTGATAGATAGACAAGGAGTAAGAAAGGAAGGAAGGATTCAGCCGACGATACTACATATTAACCCATTCACTGCCCAGTACTTCGCGAAAACTTCGTGAATTTCGTTCGCGTGCCCACAACCCGAATCCGAGTCGTCGTTATAATGAACTATAGATGACTTGCATTCATGCCCAGAACCCGACTAGCGAGTCCATAGCTACGGATACGGATAGTGCGAACAAACAAATTATTTTTCGACTCATATGCTGGGTTCTGGGTACTGAATGGGTTAAAGGGAACGAAACAATGAATGATAACATAAATGAAGAGGATCATCGCGTATCGGCCTCAAATAACTTGCGACAAGGGTCAACGCAAAAAGAAAAGAATCATACAATTCAAATAATTATAAATCAAATAATTATAGTACCATGATGTATGGAACTATAGTTAGGTAATAAATAACTTAAGAAAGAGTAAATAAAAAAAAACAGCAAGATGCCCTGCTAAAGATGAACTAAAAGAAGCTTTAGAAATTTCAATATAAACTCCAACCAAATTGATGAGAATGTCAACATAATATTTGCATTGTCCATCGTAATAAGTAGGAATGCAGAGTCGTGGACAGCTGTGGATGAATCATCGAGTGTTGGAAGTACTCGGCACTGAGGTAGGAGGTGATACTCACGACGCCACGAGGCTGGAGATAATGCAGCATGCGTTGAATCTTACTTTGTTTAATTTACTATGAACCTCGTACTTGCCATTAAGCATAAAACTTAAAAAAAAATAAAGATGTAAAGTATACCTGAGTACAAAAAGAAATTGTAAAGCGTAATAAAGGGTAGCACCAAAACGCTTCTAAGAGTGGTGTCGGACAGAGTGGACAGTCAAATCCTGAGGCATTGGCCGCAAAAATATTAAAATAATATGTAATTATTTTAAATTTTACTAAGATAGCTATAAGTATGTACCTACTATTAACATAATATAGACCTGTATCAATTAATGTGTGCTTGGTCTGAAATAAATGTTTTCAATTTAAATTTTCAAAAGACACGCAAATAGGCTTTTACCAGCTTTCCATCGATAACTTTTGCAGAATGATTTTTGGAGCTCACGTGTTGTCGTCAAACTCAAACTCAAACTCAAAAGCATTTATTTCAATTAGACCATTACAGGCACTTTTGAATGTCAGAAAAACAAATAAGGCTAAGCTACAGTCACAGACACCAGGCATAATAACTTGTGAAAGTACTGTAGTTGCCCATTCCAAAGCGTAGATCTCTATGGAGAAGAATGGGCAAGAAACTCCATGGACACTCTTTTCAATCAAAATATTGTACAAAATCTTGGTTACATCATTCATGTTGAGATTAAACATATGTGAGAACGATGTAGAAATACGTGCACGTTAAGAGCGTTTTTGTTTTTCGTTCGCGCTAAAGTCAACTTTTTTCCTGCATTAAGTATCCATCCATCCATCATGTTTTCAATTCAGCAATAAATAATCCAAGCTTCTGTTATACCTAAGTAACCAAAACGAATAAAACTAATGAATGCAACAGCATATTATTATCCACGTACCTAAATTAGCATTTGTGTTTATTTTAAGAAGCTTTATTTTTTATGAGAGTTCAAAGGAAACTATTAATCAATTTGTAGCTAATAAGTCCTCGTTGAGATTATCGGATAATACCAGCTTGTATAATAATATGTAATCGTGCGTCGATCGCCGATCATTAATCTAATACCTAGTTTAATAGTATTACCGTACCTTACAGATCATTAATTTGTCTCGCTCTGGTGTAGCACGATACCTCACAGCAGTAACAATATTAAAGCAGATACCGACAGATACTCGCGATAGGTCAAAGATTAAAGTTATCTATTGTCTCTGGAGCCCACAGATTTATATGATGTTGACGATAAATATTGTCTATGATTTTGTAATTCGATAATAATTTCTATAATGATGACGAAACTTGTCTGCAAATCCTACTTTGGCTTTCAATATTATCCTACTTCCTACTAATATTATAAATGCGAAAGTTTGTGAAGATTGATGTTTGATTTGAGATAACTTTATTCTCATAAGAATACAGAATTCAGTTAGATGAGAATATTAAAACTATTACATACCTAATATGTCAATACTGTTGAGATTTTTATATTATGATGCATAACGTAGTTGAAACATTCTGTTGCAAGCGAAGATCTATCTACTTGACTCGTGCGATGGTTAGATATGTTCTACTGTTTGATACGTAAACATTATTTATAACACATTCGCTCGTAAAGGGGCTCTTATTTCACTAATTTCAATATGGTATGGTACCTCATTACGTACTTGTGCGGTAATGTAAAGTAAAACGCACGGCATCAAGATGCTCCGTCAAAAACGAACGGTACTTTTTTAAATCTTAGCAAAGAGTTTTTATGTCAGAAAAGTGGTCAACATTTTATGAATAAAATTAACTTTGGGAGATAAAATATAATAAATAAATATTAAAATCTTGAATTTATTTAATTTTGACAATAAATTACGACATTTATCTGTAACAAAAACACAAAAACATTTATTTACTGTATTTGTAATACTGGCTGTTTTTGTGCCTTTGCCTTAAAAAAAAGCGCAAATGCGCGCGCCTCACTAATTTGTGAACAAGCAAAAATTATTCCGCGCGCTTTTTCTTTTCACTGTATTGTTTTTATTGAAAAATGTCGTCAAGTAATGATTAATTTATTAATTCGACACCGCCTGAAGTCTCAGAGGCAGCGAAAAAGGCTACTCTAAGCCTTTTGTCTGAAAAATCGACCGATAGATACTTACAAGCGTATCAAAATTTCGTTTAAGAAAATCCGAGTTTTATTTATTTCCTCGCAAATATGTTATAAAACGTCGTATGACATACGTGCGCATTGATAATTACAGCCCCTGCTTTCTTGTAGCCCTCGCCTAAGGCTCGGGATAGCAATTTCGCCTCGGCTGTAATTTTCAACTTATATCATAATGTACTATAACAGGATGTTTCATAATTCTAATGTATTATTTATTTGTCTTTGTACCTATTATCTTAATTAATGGTAAAAAAACACGCCTAGAGGTATTTTATGTCGGATACATAGAGTGGACCACCTTTGTCAGACGACTAAAAAATCACGGTGTATAGTTTGGATCTTTCATACATGATACTTTTCCTTCCGTAGATTGTGCGTGGTGGGTATAGCTGTAGTAGGTCTTGTTCACGTCTCAATTTCATTTTGTGTTTTTTTATTCTGTTCGTGAAGGTGATGTTTGAGGGTATATTTTTAGTTAGTATTTTTCATATCAGTATGCATGTATTATAAATGTAAATGTTTGTGTTATGTTCATTAATTTCGTTTCTTTGTAAAGTGTTAGTGTAAAGTGTTTGTAAAATGTTGATGTTTGTCCCTAAAATACGGACCGGATTTGTATGAAATGTGGCACACAGATAGTTTATAACCTGGATTAACACATAGGATACTTTTTATCCCGGTAATACGATCCCGTGGGACAATAACCGAACTCCACGCAGGCGAAGCCGCGGGCATAAGTTAGTTGTAAATAATATATATTTAGTGGATACAATGTAGATTCCAGAGAGATTGCGAGCTATGGTGACGCCCCGACTTATGATTGGTCCACTAATACTCCCACAGCGAACGACGTATCTCCTAGAACTGAAAATTCGAAGACTTGTGACATCTACCAACCCGCATTGCCCCCGAGTGGTTGATTATAGGTAATTTCCTCTAAGTGAGAGGAGGTCCGTGTCCCAGTACTGCGATTATTATAGGCTGATCTTGCTACATCCTCTTTGTCCATTCATATCATAAATAAAATATGATCTGTTGAGAAGTCATCAATGTGTATACGAATTCTTATTATATTTTAGTAACGGCTAAGCCCCGAAGTTAATCGGCTTTGTATCGGCTCTTCCAAATGAGACGAATGGCCGCGATGACATCACCCTGAGCTTTTATTTCTGTTCGATTTAGTTTACTTATTACTATAAGCAGAACTGGTTTGTCCTAGATACGATCCTCAATTATTGTGTGCTTTCAAATAGTCGTAAACCTTTAGATCTTACGGAAGTATTTGGGTGGTCTCGCTCTTAAATTGTAATCATCATGTTGTCATCATAACATTTTTGTACTTTTGTCAAATGTTTTGATGGATTCTTTCAGAGCTTCCAGCAACACTATGTGCAGATATTACTATAACTCACATATAGTCAGTCAATAATGTTCTCGCTATTGGGACACAGGCGACATCTTTGTGAGAGCGACTGAGTCAAAATCCACCATGCAAGTCAAAGCGGGTCGGTAAATGTCTCATATCATTTTTGATGCTAGGATAAGTCAGTTTCCTCACGATTTTTTCCTTAACCGTTGTGAGAGCAGTGGTGATGAATGAACACTAAGGGGCGCTCCTGCCTGGACTCGATGAACCAACCACGCACAAAATGATATGCCACTGATATCATGGTCTTAGACCTGAATGAGACTCCCGTGGGCCAGGGAAGCATGACGCAAAAGGAAGGAGGGCTATGATGAGCTGTGGATGAAACAAAGGGTGCCTATAATGCTGATGATGATCTTACCCATGGGCATGACGTGTCCGAAGTCGGTGCCATCTCCGACGCCGGAGCAGTTCCAGCGGCGCCCCGCCAGCTGCAGCCGGCACTCCGCGTACGCCATCCTGGGATAACGATAAACATTAAGCCATCAAAACAATACGATAATAATGTAAAAAAAAACAAGTCTCGCTACTCAGTTCTTCTAGCGTAAAAAGTTTTGAGATCCATGTTATACCAAGTCGGATACTTTATTAAGTCCCTAATTAAGGGACCTTCTGTCTTAAGTTATTACGTAATTAGCTAACCTAACAACATCTTATAGTGACCATAATTATCAATATTAAAAATCTTTTACGTTTTAAATAAAATAGATTGACTTGTCCATCGCATGAAAACACAATGTATCTCACAAGTAATACATATCATATTAAATATTGCCAGTTGAAGTTATAGGGGATCAAAAATGACCTGAACTGCTTCGAGAAAAGGATGGTACGGCTGTGCCGCTTGTTTGCTCGACTTGGCGGAGCACTGCCGTATCTCCAGATACAACAGCACAAGTACCTAAACATGTGATTATATTTAGAATTTCTGAAACGTTCAAAAGCCGAACAAAGTCTGAATTTGTGCCCGGTTAATGGCTATAGGCCCAAGAACTTTGGGGAGATGAAATTATATAATTTACCGGAAAGGACTTTACAAAGAAAGCGAAGAAGAAAACATCTGAAAAAGTTTGAAAACCGAACTTTAAGATAAAAATATAATTGAGTATTATAATAATACACATGACATAAAGCCACGCCTGTAATCCCCGAAGGGTAAGCCAGAGGTGTACCTTATAGTTCACCCACATTTCACCAGTTATGTTTAAGTCCAGCACAAATCCAGACTGTGGCTGCTACTGACAAATTCCTGATGGAAAAACCCAGTAACACTTTGCCCGAACTGGGAATCGTACCCAGCACCTCATGCTCAGCAAGCAGTCGCATTTGCGACCTAGTGGTCGAGCAAAGAGGCAGGTCCATATGAGACAATAACGGGCGAAACGTGGGAGTATTTTAAATCTCCGTAACCCTCCTGAGCATCTACTGTGTGTGTTCCTTTAAAGGTAACCTTTGGGCTTATCAGTTGGAAGAAGGAAAGCGACGTATTCTTGATTAACTTGGAACTAAATATCAATGTAATAGAATAGCAACCTATATGGGTTAAACAAACAAAACACTGTTTTCATATTGATGTGACCTACAATCCCGACGGGTTTCCCAGCGCGTACAGCACAATTCCAGCTCAAATGAGTAATGTTCATGTTTGTGTAAACGGTAGTCGCGCTATTGTCACGGATTCGTCAAGTCATTGTCACTGTGTTGAGAACCACACAGAAAGCGAGGCGAATGCGGAACAAGGCGTCAAACAAAAAACTTATTTGATTCAAATAATGTTTTGAGAGCAGTCGTTAGGTACGAAACCTTCAATGCGATTGCTTTTTTGCTTTTCATTGCACTTAAGCATCATCATCAGCTTATAGCAGTCCACTGCTGGACATAGGCCTCTTCAATTGCACGCCACTCAACTCGATTCTTAGCAACTCTCATCCAGTTGCTACCAGCCACTCTGCGAAGATCGTCACCCCACCGAGCCTGAGGACGTCCCACCTTACGTTTGCCGATTCGCGGTTTCCACTCAAAAACACGTCTAACCCCAACGGTCATCGGTTCTACGGCTAATATGACCGGCCCATTGCCACTTCAGCTTACTTATTCTGGGAGCTATGTCGACAACTCCGGTTCTCTGTCCGATCAACTCGTTTCGGATGCGATCCCTCAGAGAGACTCCGAGCATAACCCGTTCCATAGCTACGTTTCGGTCCCGTAAGTCATAACAGGAATCAGCCTATAATGTTCCCACGGCTGGGACACAGGCCTCGTCTCTTTGTGAATGAGGGCCCAGTGCGGGTTGGTAGAAGCGCATATTTCCAAAATCTTGGTCAAGAAATTGTGTAAATTACAAAATTGCGTTTAAAATCTATATTTTGAAGTGATTGTCGCGGTTTCGTTCCGCTTTCTATGTGGCATGATCCTATGGATGTTCAGTGACATCAGAAGGTCCAGTTACGAGTTGATAATTGATGAGTGCCTGTTGAGGCGGTATTCACGGGGCTCCAGACGAGGTACGAATTACCTATACATTGTACTTGTATAGGATTATTGAAGGTCGGAGGATAATGTTAATGACGCATTTTTTAAATATTTATTTATTTATCACATGTTTGCTTTATATATTATATTACTTTAATATGGTTGTCATATTAAGGTAAACAGAATCCCATCAAAAACATAAATGTGAAATGAGAGCCAAGTTCAACGACAAAAGAAGTGAGATCTAAATGGGTGCCAAGTTCTATGGTCAGCCCTGAAATTTATTTATAACAACATAAAATATTATATAACAACTTATAATATCATTTCTTCTTATAACTTAGTATAATATAATTATAACATTAATAATATGAAATGGTTTTTGTTAATCTACTGTATTTTCCTATGTTTACGGGGTATAATAGTACATTTTGTATTATTTTCTATAAAAAAAAAAATTAAGGGGCTATTCTACTCTTGATATATTCACATGTAGACCTTAAAATCCACATAAAGACCGGCTGTCATCAATTTTGATTGCTAATTCTTACATTACAAGTAAGTGTTCCTAATAGAATCAATTAATTGAAAAATTATAATAAAATGATAAAAAATTTCTACTTTCTGATTCACCCAATTACCTATCTGGATGCCAAATTTGAACTTTCTAGGTCATCTGGAACCAGGTTAAAGTTTTGATCTATAGGTCAGTCAGTGATAAAAATGACGATTTTTGGACGTTTATATCTAAATAACCACTTGAGATGTGTTTATGAAATTTGGAACACATATGTTTCTCGCAAGTCTCAATTATGAGCGAAATTTGACATGTTTTTGTGGAATAGTTTTGGAGTTATGAGGGGGTCAAAAGTGGCTCCAAATGGTTCGTGTAATATTACACACGGTGCTGCTCACCAGTTCTATTAGCTTGAACTTGGCTTGACACGCTACCGCGTGTCTAGATAAGGCTCGCTGGAATAAGACTCAGCGGTAAAAGAGCTATGAAAGAAACTGACTACTGCACATCTGTGGTTCTACAATTCTATTACAGTTATTGAGATCATTCATAGAAAACTAAACTAGAATGTAAATCCTACCTTCTGCAGTCGAATTGATGATACTCTTTAAAGCCCTGTAAGGTGTACTTTATAGAGGATATTAAATTTACTAGTCGTGAATTAGTTCCGATTAATAGTATAAGTGGGCAATAAATCGCTAATCGGTTTATCGATAGGTAATCTTTACGCCACGCGACGGTTATTAGGAGGTGCTTATTTCTTTCTTCCACTTTATTTAAATCAATTTATAGCTCAAATTAATTTTGCGCTTCAAGTGGTCATCTGCTCTTCTTCGTATCATACTTTATAATATCATGTTTCCGGTACACATGTAGGTACTATGTTTGTCCAGTGACTTATGAATATTACAAAATATGAACAAACAAGGTCCAAATATTAAACCCAGAGGCACACCATTACTTTTTCAGGAATTCCTAAAATTTATACAAGAATTCCTAACTTCATTGTTGTTTTTTAAAATAATTTATGTTTATAAGCTTTACTGAACTATCGTATCGCCCTAGTTTTTAAAATTGAAGCGTCTTGTCATCAACAAAAACCGACTTCAAAAACACAAATATGTGAAAAATAACTTTAGCTTCAGAAGTCGGTGACTTTTGTTTGTTTCATTTAGTTTTTGTCAGCTAAAGTTATTTTTCACTTTTTTGCGTTTTTGAAGTCGGTTTTATTTATTGAAAAAAGTTTTTTTTATTTTTCCATTTTTAGTTGTAATATCCTTTAAATATTTGGTATGTACATAGAACCTCCTCCTTTTTGGAAGTTGGTTAAAAGATAACTGCTAAAACTCGTTGAAGGATTCCCTCGACTGTCTATGGTCTCCATCATCAGACTTATAACCCATGTGGGTGCAAACTTCTCATCAATAGACATGAATTAAGTCCAAACACGAGGTAATTACTGTAAATCGTTGAGGAGTTCCCTCGACTGTCTGTCGGCTTCATCATCAGATTGACTCTAGACCTTCATTAAATAGTAGTGCTTTAAAATACTTAGTGTAAAATTAACAAACGCACTAGTCGCCACTGTGCAGTGTGTGTGGCCCCTCGAGATCTCTGGGATGTCAACATCAGATCCTGGTTTTCTTATCATGGTACCACCCTTGGAATATCTTCTTTCCAACAAAAAAAGAATTATCAAACTCGGTTAAAAAAAAACATAAAACAAAAAATATATATATGTTACTGTAAAAGCCCGAACTACTGTAAATCCTAAGATTTTCCAGTAAATCCTAAAATTTACCAACTCTTAATGGTAAAAGTCCGAACCGTTCTATGATCGTCGTTTATTTCGGACTTTCCACCATTCACTTGGTAAATCTTAGGATTTACCTCAAAGACAGGGTAAACGTTGAGATAAACCTGTCAATACGTGTTCGGCGTATGGCCTTGTACTCGTGGCAGCCTGCAGCCCCCCGCTGATGCATAACAGCGCTCCGTGTTGTAACAAGTAATTTTTTTTACTAACTATTAAAAATGACAATTGATTAATTACAATAAATTGTCGTTTCGCTTATCTTCAACTTGTTTATAAATCTAAAATATTATTATCCGTAGCCATAATAGTAAGCGCTATGATTGTCAGGATCATTTGATTTGAGTTGTTTTTTTTAATCTACAAGTGTTTAAAAATTGTTTATTACTAGTTATTAAAACTTAATCAATAAAAATACCAAAAAAATATAACAATTTGACTGATTAGTAGTACAAATGATTAATAATTACTCATATGTATGTAAGGATTTGAATAATTATTAATTGAAATAAATGATTAAGAAGTATGCATTGTTTTATTTCCAAACCCAACATTTACCAACCGTCACTGGCAAAACCTAGCATGTAGTAAATTCTAATGGTAAAAGCCCGATAAAATGGTTTCTTTTTTACATATTCTTACATTTACCGACTCGTCTTGGTAAACCCTAAATTTTACTGGTAAAATCTAAGATTTACCGTAGTTCGGGCTTTTACAGTAATATATATTATATCTGGTACCTAATTAGTGACCGATACTCAAGCACGTGATTGTCCTCATGATAACAAACAACTTTCCCAAAGAAACAATTTTATACTGATTTGCTTTTGTCACTATAACACAATAAAACAGCCGCTTATCGAGCGGGCTTGCGAGCCACGCGGGTGTTCTGCCTACCCACTGTTGCACGGTACGATATGAATGAGACAGAACAGCGTCACGCGGCTTACAGCTGATAGGTCACAGGCGCGCGCGCGCGAATTTCATCCGACTGTTGTGTTATTGTGATAAAAGTGACAGACAATTTAAAAAATCGTGTTTCTTTAGGAAAGTTGTTTGTCATCATGAGTACAGTCACGTATATAAGTATCGGCCACTAATTACCAGCAACCCTATATACGGTCGAATTGAAAAAAACCGCCTCCCTTTTTTTAAGGTCACAGAAGATGCTAGTATAAGAAGCTGCGGGTCCAGGCCCACAACTTCTGCTTATATTACTACTAATAACCAATGCTATGCTGCCTATGACACGTAGACGTGATGCATGTGGAGCCTACTCAACCACTTCTTCCTATGAGCTATAACATTACAAAGTGCCTCACGAAGTTCCACCTCTTTTACCTGAGTCCGTCCCCGATGGCGGCGATGGCGGCGGGCGCCTGGCGGCACATGGCGCGCTGCCGCTCCGTGAGGCCGGGCGCGCGCGCGCACACCAGCGCTGCGCCCAGCGAGCCGCCGCACACCGCTAGTCTGGCAACAAGAAGGATAACGTTACGTGGTAATGGTCACGACATGTGAGATCGAACCCAGGCAGGCGCATTACTTCGTATTATTTATTTCATAACTGCTTTGATTGTAAAATAAAACATCGCGAGGAAATCACATCAGCAACACTTTCATACATTAGCACCACATTTTAGGCTGATTATACATAGTAGGAGATGGCGATGGAGCAAACCTTTGACCGAGTGGTGACCAGGGCAAGGCCAAAGAAACCAGTGCCGTCCAAAAGCTCATTAACTTGTCAATATCGTCAAAGCCGCGGGAAACACCAGGATGAGGGACGCTTGGAATTTAGAAGTAGTAGTAAGTAGTAAGAGGAGGCGTGTAGCCAGTAGTTGGTGATACCGAGCTGAAATTATGATGATATGAGGAGAGCGTTTGTGTTTGTAAGAGTCAGACAAAGTGACATCCTACCAGCGACAGGTAATGGAGGAGTCAAACAACTGCCGAACAACTTATGTCGATCTTGTTCAAAGAATAAGAGATAATGTAGAAGTAGGAAGCGCTTTGAAAGTTATTACCACTTGTCCAGCCCCTCGCGCCTCGGGCCGGCCTCAGTGCAGTTGAGATTATCCAAAATCAATTTCCCAGTAGAAGATGACTGCAGTTTAATGAGTTCAAAAAGATGACAGCATGACATAATGAACCGTAATATCCGCAACAATTGTCGACGCTATTTCGCTGCACATTAACCTCTGTTCCAACAAGCTTGCATTGTCCGTCACACACAATGTCCCCGCGCCGGCCGCGTCCACACAGCGGCCGCGCGGCGGAGCGTGCTTCCGCGCAGACGAGCCGCAGTTACACAGCGAGCTAACAAACAAACACGCTTCCTGTCCGTCGAGCACAGCGCGAGGTAATGTTAGCGTGACATTCGCTCAATATTGAGTACTTGTGTAAATGTAATTATGGTTTGATGGTGGAGCATTTGTAACGGTTTCTATGTAAATATGCATTATCACACGATACGATCCTAACATACAAATTAAAATCTATGTGTAAGTTATTGTCATTATTCTCTGACATCTGCCTGCCTTTACCCAACTATATGTTGCAATCGGCTTTCAGTCTAACCCGATTCAGCAGTATTTTACATGAAACAACTGCCTATCTGACCTCCGCAACCCAATATTGGGTAATACGATACCCCTGGTAAGACTGGTTGTCAGACTTTTAGGCCACAGACTACTAAAAAGCAATAAATGCTGCATTTATTGTTATTACATTACATTTCTGTCATACATTAAATTAGCGCATATACACGTAGTATCTATGACTATTGACATGTATCTGTTAATCATTATAATTAATACAGCCACCCGACGTTAATGCCCGTCACTCGTAACATTTCACTTTCAAAGCAATCACACGAATTAACACGTTTTCTAACAAACTGTGTATCTGTCTGTAGGTACTTGTGTATTTGTCATCACAAATGATCACGGCGGCGCGGGGGGCGGCGGCGGTGTATAGTGTACGACATTAATAAGGCATTGTTCGCATAGTCGGGAGCTAGCGGCGTACGGCTAAGGTTAAGCTACGCTTGCCGAAGTCAGTCGGTGGATGGATGAACATATTGTGCTCCTCCGTGCCTCGGAAGCACGTTGATCACAGGCAGTGGTTACTAGTAGTCTGACGACCAGTCTTACCTTGGGTATCAATTACTCGGTAAGAGTTGCGGAGGATGGTCAGATAGGCGCTTCATGTAAAGTATTGGTTTTTATTTATTTAGGTTAGCCAACAATTGTTCACAAATTATAATTGCTTATTAGTACGTTTATAAGTGCAACAATTACTTACAGGCTAACACAACATGCACCAATAATGTTTATCTATAATACAATTACAAAGCTTAAAAAGGTACTTCACTTACAATTTAAAGCTATTCAAAATTGTTTGGTAATTTGCCATAATAACAACATTAAAAATACAACAAAAAATGTAAGTACATAAATTACAATTAATTAAGAAACAGATTTATAATATTAACTAAATAAAAAACAATAAACAAAAAATTAAAAAATATCATTAAAAAATAAATTAAAATCCAAATTAAAATCAAAATTCATTTAAATTAAAATCAAAATTAAAATAATGTCAACAAAAATCACATCATAATTATTTCAAGTACATTATTATCTTTAAATTATACAGACCAATCTCAAAATAGGAAATAAAAATATTTGTGGTAAAATCATTGGTTGTGAGAATTGTGCCCGACAATTACTTTGCAAAATTGTGCTATGCTGTCATGGTGTATATCAGTAAGATCATTGCAACTGTTTAGGACTTTAGATAGCCGTGAAATCGGCGAGTTGGCACCCAGAATATTCAGCTATATCTGGTTAGACTGGAAGCTGACCCCAACATAGCAGGGAGGGTCGATGCTTAGTGCACAGTGTCGCTCTGTGTCGCACTGTGTCTTGCGGCAGACCGCGTGGGTGTCGCAAGAATTAGCACCCGAAGTCGCGCCGACGCGATAATAGCCTCCGTGTATTACCGACGACATATTAATGAAAGACGACCTGCCACACGAGTACACGGGAAATGCACCTCTATTGATTCATAAAAATAGAAGTTTTAATAGTGTGGGTGTGCAGTTCATTAGTGTATCGGCAATGATTTGAGACCGACGCGTCGCGCGGCGGTGGGAAAGTAACATTGATTGGCAGACAGTAAGTGAAATCGAGAATAAATAAATGATCGCTAATGAAATGTCTCTCACAGACTATCTCCATGCCGTGGACCAGTGTGGGCGTGGTTATAGATAGAAATGGGAGGAGCTAATGGGTACATGAATAATGATTTAAGAGTTTGTTTTACATTAACTTAAGACCAATTAAAACATAGATCAGTGGTGGCCCAGTGGTAACAGCCGCGACTTACGACTCGTAGGTCGTGGGTTTAAACCCAGCCAGGCACATTACTTTGTGCAATTTCTTTCTTTATCACTGCTCTCAAAACGGTGAAAGAAAACATAGTGAGGAACTCGTCGAACGTCCTAAAACCAAAAAATCAAAACCATGTGCATCTTCTAACCCGAACTTGGCATGGGTGGTGGATTACATCTCTTTCTCTCTCTCCTAGAGAGCAGGCCTGTTCCCCAGCAGTGCGACTCCATCCACCTTCACCAGGACAGCGGTCCACCTAGTGGGACAACGTGGGACGCAACACAGTGGGATTACTAGGCTGTAAATAAGCAATAAATCGGTACTTTTAAATAGTTAAAGAGTAGGTACTTTAGTCAAAAAGTTGAAGCTAGTTGTGCATTCCAAAACGTCGATCTCAGTGAGGAAAAAAACGGGCAAGAAACTCTTCGAAATGTCAAATGAGCTGCAAAACTTTGGCAATGAACCTCTGTCCCTAGTAGTTACTCTGTGGGCCCGCGGTTGTCCGCGTATGTTCGCTACTATGACTGACTCTGACTGAATGTGCTCTCTTGCCGTGTTAGGTCTAATTATAACGTATGTCGGGAGGAAATAATTAGCGCGAGATAGAGCAAAGTGCAGGTCGGAGTTGATAACAGTAAACATCCACACATGAAAGCCATTCGACTCGCATTCAATGACACTACTTTAAATGATTATAATCCGTTCTCTCATTATATCTTTATATATCTCGCTTACTATAAGCAAGTTATGATGACAAATTACGAATATTTTATGGCTGTAAAATGTCTCGTGGTGTTCTAAATGTTACTTGTTTTTTATTTTTGTTTTATCAGTCCTTGGGGATAACTAAAATTTCCTTCATGAATTTCCCTAGAATGAAATTTTTCCCCAAAAATAGGAGAATAACCCAATCTAACGACACTGGGCCAGGCGCTCGCTACACGGGTACAAGTCGTGGGTGGTGCAGTGTGCTCTATGACTATGAGTAGGGCTGGTTCGCATTACAATATTAATGTCTCGTTCACGATTTGTTCACTTATAAGGGTAGAGGGAGGATCTTCAGACTCCATGGCTGACTATATGTTGTTTTAAGAGATCGTGTCGTACAATATAATTATAATGGTTACTGTCTTACTGTCAGTAATTTATTGCGACTTTTAAATCTAACTGTATAATTCTGCGCCAGGGATTTTCAAATCAAATAAAATGTGGAAAGAACAATAAACGTGTAGATAAATAGTAATTTATGTCTTTGTGTAAAGACATTTTATAATCCATTGTTTTTACAATTAAATAAGAATAATACTTTATTTTTATCTTTATTGATCCGTGTATATCTAGATCCCATCAAAAACATAAATGTGAAATGAGAGCCAAGTTCAATATTATTATACAATTATATATACCTTGGTTGTTGACTTCAACGACAAAAGAAGTGAGATCTAAATGGATGTCAAGTTCAATGGTCAGTCCTGAAAGGAGTATGCCCACTTTTGGGCCTACGCGTTACAGTCAACTTCATCAACAAAGTTGTCGTCATTTTATCATAAAACAAAAACAAGAAAATAAACTAATTCACAAATAAAAAACTGAGTATTTTATTGCTTTGCACGGGTGCAATTTAAATACCAATGTGGGGCAGTGTGGAGTGATTTATATACATATAAACCTTCTTCTTGAATTACTCTATTTATTGCTAAAAACTGCATTAAAATTTGATGCGTTGTTTAAAAGATCATGATCATGAGCGTACAGACAGCGGAAGCAATTTACAACTCTATGGACATGTCCTCAAACGTCGAGTCATTCGCATTCGATATTCGTATTTTCTGTGATTTTACCAACAACTTTAAGTTATTACATATAGCAAAAATACAATCAAGGCATAAAAGCAAAAAGATTTATTTTATTTACATTTTAGTAGACAGCTCTCTTATTGGAAGGTGAGCAATCTTGAAAAAATATTGCAACTGCATTGTTGGAAGATGTACACACGGCGGCACATCAAGCTTTAAATTTTAACGTGCCCTCGCTTTGTATATATTTTCTGTACAATGACAGATCCGCATAAACTGGTTTATTTAGCTTGATGAGCTGTCGTGCGTACAGTAGGGTGTTGTGCACACACTATGTCTATAATCTGGTATTTAATTTGGGCTAGGTATCAAGACAATATTTCAGCTCCAGCACACTTTCTTAAAAGTATATTATTTGTTTATGAATGACAACATAAATGAAATTTTATAAAAATAAGTTCCTTTTTATATTATGTCCCAGCTTTAGTAGTAAGTAGTAGAAACTAAGAGGTAGATATTTACAGTTACAGTATAGCATAGACTTATTAAACTCTTAGTCAGACTATTACAAACACAACGTCATGAAACTAATGAATAAAAATATGTTTACAGGAAATTTACATTTGACATTGTTGCACAATCCCTGTTATATTATTGATAGCATGATCTAGGTAGATACTACAAATAATATGAAGTTTCGGTATAATCATACGTAAAACGAAATGCCTGTAACCAGTTTTCCATTACAAACCAGCTAAATAAGAATTATCTTTGATTTGATCGTTTCGTTGCTTGTCACATAATGCATTTTATAACCTAACTTAGCTATAAATTCAAATAAAAAAATTTCAGAAATGCATTGCCAATTTAATTGAAATTAAGTGAGATTATACCTGGTGTAGTTCTCTAAAAAATTACGCAAATTTCATGACTGTAATAGGTACGCCCAAAGATGTAGGGAAAATGGGCATTCTCCTTTATTTATAGCATCATAAAATATTTTATAACAACTTAAAATGGGTTCCCTCTATCTTGCAGAATCTTGATGCTCCGAATTTTATTTGGCATAACACGCTTGGCATAATCTTCTTTAAACGAATATTTTTAAGGCATAAAAAATATTTAGTATAATTATATTATGGCCGAATGTTTATATGTCCGAATATACAATAGCATACTTTTAAGATGGCAGAATTTTACTTGGCACAATTATCTTTGGCAAAGTTAACATTTCGAGGGGTGAGGCGGCCCGCGAGTTGAGCTGCCTAAAGACAGAGCATTAAAACCATCTGCGACGATAACTTGCGTGGGACCGCCGGAGCCCCGCAGGGCCGGAGGCGTGACTGAAACCATGCTTGCTTGCATGCTGCATGCATGGTGCTTACATGGTGTATGCTTGTTGGCATGTTTGCATGCTTCTTACAGGTCAATAAAACCACATATGTTCACTAACAACTGTTTTAATGAATGATAATAAATAATACATGTATGCAAAAGATCCAAAAGATGATTGAAGTATAAACTGTCTGAGATATGATAGTTCTGCCTATCGATATTGTATGCCAAAAGATGATAAATAATAATAAATAAAATAAAATAAAAATAAAAAGCCCTTTATTTCTTGCATTCCCTATTACAATTTCATTAACAAGTGTGCATGCAAATTAAATTTAAAATTTATGTGATTATGATTATCAAATAATTAGATTGTATTAATATTATATTCAAATCAATTTAATTTTTTTTTTTGTTTCATTTAAAATATATAAGTAAAATTAATTATTGTTTATTAAATTAAATATTGTTACTATGTTATGTCAATTACAACATTAACTTCAAATTAAATCAAAAACTGTTTTGTAGCAAGAACCCTCTCCATGAAAGGTAAAGGCCTCCTCCAGAGAAGACCAGTACTCCCTATTCTCTGCCGCTCGTAGCCAATGAGTACCTGCTACTTTTATGATATCGTCTGCCCAGCGTGCACTTGGTCTTCCTCTTTTTCTCTGACCTAGTGGGCCTGTCCATTGTGTTGTCTCTCTTGTCCATCTATTATCGCTTAGCCTCGCTACGTGACCAGCCCATCGCCATTTAAGCTTTTGTGAGTAATTGAGAGCGTCAATGGCTTGAGTTTTCTGTCTTATATGAGAGTGGCGGATCTTTTGGATTTTCCTTATTTTCAGAGTGCTCCTTTCTATACTCCTTTGGCTGGATATAATTTTATTTTTTACTTTTCTGGTGAATTTCCAGGTCTGGCAGGCGTATGTTAATGAGGGAACTCAAAAGTAAAATGACCATACGAATGAAAACGAAAGTCATGAACACCTGCCTACTGCCCTCATTAACATACCCCAAAAGATGATACTGACTGTGAACTTTCTGAGAAATGATAGTTCTGCCTTTTTATGTCTATCGATATGAAATTTATGCTAAAAGATGATTCTGACTGTGAACTTTCTGCGATATGATGGTTCTTTTTTTTAATTCTTATGCATATGAAATTTATGCCTAGAGATGATTCTGACTTACAAAATTATGAGTTTTGACTGGATGATAAATGAGTGTCTGCCAAACGATTTTCTGCGAAATGAAGTTTATGCTATCCGTTACTATGCAAAATAAAAATATGACAAAAAAGTTCTGCAAAAAAGGGTAGACCCACTTAACATATCATTTCTTCTTAAAACTTAGGATAATATATTGAATCCTAAGATCTGACTTGGCTTGTTTTCATATGCGAATTATATTATAGCCTTCGCAAGTTCTAAAGCTGTAAGTTCTTACTCTATTCTTCCGAAAATTTGGCTTGCTGGTAGAAAGTAGCCATCAAACATAAGGCTCTTCCACGATTGTTTTTGTAGGTACTTAATAATAATTCGTATATGAGAACTAGCCAAGTCAGACCTTAGGCTTCAATACATTAACGTAAGTTATAAGAAGAAAAGATATTTTAATTTGTTTTAAATATATTATCTTGTTATAAATTAATTTCAAGACTGACCATTGAACTTGGCGCCCATGTAGATCTCATTTCTTTTGTCGTTGAATTCAACAACCAAGGTATACCTTGGTTGTTGAATTCATAATCATTGATATCATAATATTGAACTTGGCTCTCATTTTACATTTATGTATTTGATGGGATTATAATTACATTGATACCCATTCCGGTCGGAACACTACGGGAATACTTTCAAAACTAATTCCTGCGTAACAGCAACCAGCGCGCACTGTGTTAAGTTATTTATGACGCACATTATTATACGAATAAACTGCTTACTGTATCGGGCGCAGGAAGGCCGCAGGCACTTCCCTCGTTAGTTCTCTGTGTTTGTTAAGAGATAAGACAGAACTAACTTTTATTGAGGTTTCCCGCTGGCAAATTCTTAGGACATTGGAAATAAAATGATTTCCTATAGCTCTCATTAGCCGATGGGGCAATTTCTTGATGTGGTTTTCAATTCTCATAATATTTATGATCCTTTTCATCACACGGCTTAGCTACAGCCCAGTGTTTCGTAATATTCGTTCAGGTTTCTGCACTCCTGGTAGCTACGAGTACATTAGTCACTTTCTGACATATTGATATGAAGATAAATGAGAACGCTTGTAGCTACTACTCAGTTCGGTATCGATACAAAAATCGTCAGGAGACATAACTTGCGACAATCGTGCGATTAATAGCGACACCGGTGCTACTTAAGGCAACTAAATCGTGATACATAGCACATATTCATCATTCGCCTGCCCCCTTATCTCGAATTATTTGAGGTCAGCACAACATGTCTTCTTCTATACTTCCTATATTATGTGATTATCAGGTGTATGGCGCTTCCACCTCCACAAAAATAATGACTATTCCACAATCGCTCACAGCCAAAATCTCAAGCTGTCACTCACGTTAATAAATCTCTAGTATCCAGTTGTACAGTAATGAAAGTGACGCTGTAACTCAGCAGGTCTAGTGTCTGACGTGCGCCAGGCGCCTGGCACTGTCGAGACTGAGGTTGTGGGACGGTAGGATATGTAGCGAGAGGGGCAGAAGAATTAGTCTGTAAAAAGATGAGAATGTCAAGGGAGGCACTGACTGTTTTATAATCGAGATTGTTCTATTAGAAGTAGCATCGGTCCAAGAAAAGATGAGTGGTGTGTATAGGCATGTTGTGACAGAAAGTGGAGATAATGTTAGCTTGACGGTTGATAGGGGAGAATGGATGAAGAAAACGTGTTACGTGGACTCCAAATGGGTTAAGGGTGGGATAATGATGAGAGTAGTAGTAGTATTGGGTTGAATGTACAAGTCTTTGGTCGTATGATCAAACCAGACCGACAGGCGTGCAATTTTGTTAGCCTGATTTGGTCGCAAGTGCTCTTTAAACGATGCCGCAATGTGGAAAAACTTGTTGAGCAAAATATTTTAAAGCTAAATTATACTATTCCCTATGAGAGGAAGAAACCGTCTTATTAATTGCCGTTCTTCTTTAAGTATTCTTATTATGATTTAAAGTTAAAATAACTTATCATAAGTGTGATCCTTTCACCCATTCTTAATGATCCTTCTGCATCCCCTGTTGATTGTTATAACAGGAATGTGTTCCGACTACTGCCACCATCTCCCACGCACTGATAACAGTTATCTATGAGCTTAGTAATTAGCGCGCGCTAATTGATGGCCCCTCTATTGGGCATAAATACATTCAGTCTAGAGCGGAATACTAAGGTGTCAGGCACACACAGTAGTTATTTAAAACAAGCTGTCCAATCTAGGGAGTCAGCCACTCGGGCAGAAGACATGTTGCTTTTAGTTATGTTATGGTCAAATAAAGGGTGTAAACAGACTCTTATCGAAGCCGAAAGGCACTTGTTCTCCCCGTCATTGTGATCATTTTTTTGCTCTAGACCATACCTGGGAACCTTGTAGTTACGGAGATATTGGGGGTCAAAGTTCCAAGTTTTTCACAAGTTTTTTTTTAATTACATGTTTTTAATGTAAGATTTTTACTTCAAACACCTCCAGGACCCTCTTACTATTCAATTCATCTATTAGCACAATGTTTTGAGTGCGTTACATTGAGTTCTATTGTAAAACATGACTTTTCACCCCAAAAAAAAAATGTGTGCGTGTAACCTTTACGCGCGATTGAAGTAAAACTTCTTTTTCTTTTAATTTACTTATTTTAAAAGTAATAAATAAACAAGTATAATATTTAGAGATTTTCAAAAAAACCTGAGTTACTCCCTAGTCGCGCCTAAAGAAGTTTTACTTCAAAAACTTTGACTTTATTTGCCTGAAATATGGTATTTTACAGATTTTATAACACAAACATAGTTCTTTCGCCTACTAAAAACGGCATGCAAATAATGCGAGGAAATGAATTAAAATTTTCAAAATCAATGATGCACACAAACAACAATATTTTTTCTCGCGTTGATGACTTCATTTGTTTTTTTTCAATAAACTGCTTTCTATTTGCAAGCCAATTCGATATTTAAATAAAACCTTTGATAAGTTGGCTCCTTGGTTGCCATGCTTTTGAGTATAAGATCGTTCCATTTTTAAATATAGTAAGCGTTACTTCCGTCAGAAAAAAAATCTGAGTTTACTCCCTAGTCGCGCCTAAAGAAGTTTTACTTCAAAAAAGTCGTTTCCCAGCACTAATTTTTACGTAATGTTACTTAATTTGATGTAAGTAATGCTTGGTTGACGCCTTCGTGAAGAGTCTGTTTACGCCCTGTATAGAGACGAATTCATCCTTCTTCTAAGCGTAGCGTGTCAATGGCAAATGTTATTTGAAAAGAAGTTAAAACATATCACAAGTTCGGTTTAAAAAAATCCATGACGAAAGAGCAAGGAAGAGAGAAGGGAGAAGGAGAGAGCTAGTCTATTAGCAGCCGTTTCAGAGAACACTGAGACGTGTGCTTATGGAGGAGAAAAACTTGTTACGCCGACCTCAAACTAATTTGGTTATAGACACAAAGATGGCAGGATAAAGGCCGTCCCTACCTACATGGCGAAAACTGGTATTCAGTTGCATACGATAAGACTGGAAGCTGACCCAAACATAGTTGTGAAAAGGCAGATAGATAGTGATAATCGGCACGAAGGTGATGACAAACGATTTATTTATTGACCAAATTTCCAGTAGACCCACTTCAACATTTCATAAAATAAAACTTTTAACTTATAGCAGCAATTCCCTTTTCATGCCACCAGTAGTACCACAAGACATAATACTAATAATGACATCCCTTCGCATCACAAACAACTCAGAATACTATGAAATTAGGGCTTATTCCCAGGCGATCGATCATTTTATTCCCGGTGGCTCCAAATTAAAAAAGCAATATAATAATAATAAATAAAGCCTGTACCATGATCTCCAAAAATTGTCAAGTACAGATTGCACAATAAATTAATTTTATTTACAATAAAATTAATTTATGCTTCAAGTAGCTTTGGTTGACAGGACAACGCCTGTCGGGTCAGCTCTAGTTTCTACACAATTGATTTGAATATTTTTGGTACTAAATTCAAAAACGACAATTATCGTTTTAATTTTTTTATACAATCGTCAAAAATAAATAGAAAGGTTTTATAAATTATTTTATGTGGCATTAAATATTCTTTAATTTAGTCTTTATTTCATAAACCTAGGTCAAGTACTTATGAAAATATTGAAGATTTTCTAACCGACCTTCATTGCGGTCTAGTGTAGTTAGGTATATACATACCATCGCGGACTTTTTTGTGACCGATCATAAGTACTATTAATATATAGAACATTATTTTATATATCGTCAATAGTTTTCGCAGCGCACGCAAAATAGAGTTTTATAGGCAACATTTTGATATGTTAGTGTCAGATTCCCGACCTACCTCTCTGTCCACTAGTTCATAAGCTCGCCAATTATCGAGTCCCTGCACACCTGTGTACTCTGTGTATCTATACATAGTACGTATACACAGCCTACCTGTGTAGTAGGTACACGGTGCTCGTTAGTGCACGCCTTTGTTAGTTTTCACTCGGTAATGACCCGCCAACCGCACTGACATGCCGCGGACAGCTTGTGAATTATAGCGTTTTCTATGAACACTATGAACAAGGGGGGAAAACTTAGTTATGCGATCGATTGTTTGTGTGGGTAGTCTAAGACAGAACATTGATGGCGGTTATTGGTATTGCAATTAATTGTATACTAGTAAGATTGTGCCGGGAGTAGCACGCTTGACAAAGTCGCATTGTACGTACTAGGAGCGAAGGAAATTAAAGACAGCTGTAGAGGTGTAAAGTACAGCTGCAGGTATTGACCACCGACTATCCAGTGGGCCGCTTGCTTTTATGCCAGTATCAAATTGAGAGTGGGACCTGGAGGTGGTTGCAAGGCAGCAGGGCACGTCGACATAAGAAAGAGACTTTACCACTGCAACGACGTCATAAAGAAACGATTATTTTCTGTTTTTCTTAACTACGCAGTACCTAGGTTAATTTTTAGGGTTCCGTACCTCAAATGGAAAAAACGAAACCCTTATAGGATCACTCGCGTGTTTGTCAGTCCATCTGTCACAGCCAATTTAAAAACTACTAGACCGATTGAGTTAAAATTTGGTATACATATTTAAATCGGTGACCCTAATACGGACGTATAACGTAAATTAATGAATTATAAACATGGAGGCCACTTTTGGGGGGTAAATTACAGGAAAACTATCACGGCTTCTTTACAAGTTTACGAGTCGATCAACTTATAAAATGTACTTGGATAATATATTTTCCTAAACATAATGTATGGGAGCAAGGGTTTTTCATCTGCAAATGTAAGTTTGTTTTTTTTTTTTATTATTATAAACACCGGGAGAGTTGGAAGAGAATGGGGGAGGCCTTTGCCCAGCAGTGGGACAGAACAGGCTAATGAAAAAATAGGCAACTACGGAACCCTACATTGTACGTGGCCCGACACGCACTTGGCCGGTTTTTTTTTAAACAAGTAACATATATCAGAACCACTTAGCTTCATTGTCAATTTATCTATAGAAGAAGGCACTTTCCCAGAAAAACTAAAAATATCGGTTATAAAGCCAGTGTTTAAAAAAGGAGACAAAACCAACATGAGTAATTACAGGCCTATTGCATTAATACCTATTTTTGAGAAAATCTTTGAAAAGGTGATCTTTAACTGTCCTTATAATTTCTTTGAGGCGAATACATCCTAACGCCCAATCAATAGTAGCAGTTTATAACTTCTTACATAAGGTAATGATTAACTTGGATAAAGGGTTGTCAGCTGTCGCATTATACATGGACATGTCGAAAGCTTTCGATCGTGTCGATCACAAAATCCTCTTAAGAAAGTTGTATGCATATGGTGTAAGAGGAAATGTGTACAAACTCATAAAATCGTACCTTAGCAACAGGCAACAATACACAGAAGTAAGGAGGATAAATCTTAGTACTAAAACAGAAAAACTATATGTATCTGAATCTAGAACAGTTAAATTCGGCGTTCCTCAAGGGAGTATTATCGGCCCTCTATTCTTTCTGATCTATATAAATGACATGCCTTCGGTAACTATTCATGACGTTACACTGTTTGCTGTCTTATAGCACCGTTTTATTTGCTAATGATAATTTAATTAATTTAGAATCTGACATTAACCAAACAATATTATTGATTATAGATTGGCTTAAAATGAATAATTTAATGATTAATAAAGGGTGTAAACAGACTCTTAACGAAGTCGAAAGGCACTTGTTCTCCCCGTCATTGCGATAATTTTTTTGTTCTAGACCATACCTGGGAACCTTTTCTATTTACGGAGATATTGGGGGCAAAGTTCCAACTTTTCACAAGTTTTTATTAAATACATGTTTTTAATGTAAGATTTGTAATTTTAACACCTCCAGGATCCCCTAACTATTCAATCCATCCATCAGCACAATGTTTTGAGTGCGTTACAATGAGTCCTACTGTAAAACGTGATATACAGCCCAAAAAAAAAGTCGTTTCGACAGTACGGAATAAGAGCGCGCTTTCATTGCTCAAAAACGCTGCATCAGGGCTATATTTAATGGCCACCGTAGACGCGGACCTGTGGACGGTGAGTAATGGGCTAGCTCGCCGTCCGTCCGTCTTTTGATGACAGGCCGTGTTGACGGCGCGTTCGTGTTCCAGGCGCGCCTCAAAGAGATGTCAGCAAATAGGGAGGGGACCGCAAGGGCCGATGCCTGCCAGGCGCTGTTCCAAAGAGATACCGCGGCCCTGGAACACAAAAGGCAAGGAAGGAACATGGATGGGTTTTAGTCAGTACAAGTCTGACACTCCCTTCCGGTCTGCCCAGAGCGGGAGAAGTCATTTGATGATTTCCCATCCGTAAAAAAAAGGGCTATATTTCATTTATACGGAACTGACTCCGGTAAGCCATTTTTTAAAAACAATAAATTATTAACACTGCCATGTATCTATATACTGGAGGCAGCAGTATTTGTTAAAAACAATATCCACATGTTTAGCTATTACACGCGTATACGGCGTAAGGACGAATTACGTACAGCAGCCAGTAAAACTCATCTAATGCATGAGAGCATCTTTTGTTCAGCTTCTCGCATCCTTAATAATATACCGGGGCCTATTGGAACAATTATGAAAAAGGAAAATTTTAAAAGGACTCTCCATGATCTGTTAGTAAACAAAAGTTACTACTCTGTAAAATAATTTCTGTCCGACAAGTCTTTGCTTAAATAAAGTCCCACCCAGTCATGATGTGTTCGATGACCTACAGACTTTAATTAATTTTGTTCTCTTCAGTATAATCTATTTTTTAATATTATGTATGATTTTTACAATTTGACATTTTAATTTGTTATGAATAATTTTATTTTTTTGAATTTTATGTGTTTAATTTGACATGTTCCTATTTTAATTTGTTATGTTTGACTTTATCTTTTTATCTTTTGAGTGTTATATATGTAATTAATGTTATTTTCTATATAATTTGAATTTGACATTTCTCTTAATTTGTGCTCTTTTGGTTTTTTTATTTTGTTGTGCTAGAGGGAAAATAATAATAATTAGTAATAATGTTAATTTTAGTGAACAGTCAATTTTTGTGTGATTATTGTATGCCCTACGGGCGGGACATAGCTGATCAAAATTTTCAACGATTTAAGAACTGTACCTACCTATGATCCACAATAAAATATTTTGAAGTTAAATTTGAAAATTTGATATTTTTTTAATGAACCCACGAATCATATTGGTGGAGATCTACATCGTGTCTCTCGTTGCTCCTGTGATTGGTCGACTCTTGAAAATCTCCTCTCCGCTCCGCCCGTCTGCGCTTTATTGGAGTCCGAGCCTAAAGCGCTTTAGTAAGACCAGTCAATGTCAATTTTCCATAACAATGATGACACTGACAACTTTTGGATGCAGATCAAATGAGTTGAACCGCGTTCAGTATCTGTGGTGAGAGTCACTGTATAAAATTTTGTTTCATGTGCCCAACATCTACGGAATTTTTCCCACAGCCAAGTTCCCACGTAACTCTCTCAGCCAGTGGATAGTGGGTGAGCTATGCACTGTACAACCGTGCCTCGTTTGTCTCCACCATCGCGCCAGTGCTTGTAGGACAAGTCGGACAACGGTACAAGTTGTAGCGCGGTTGTTGTGCCCAAGGACAGAATAATAAGTATAAATACAGAAGCGGCACTTCGCGCAACAATTAATAGAAATAGTGAATTTTGCTACTCAGCAACAAAGTGCAATTCAGGTCGCATAAGCGCTCAGTGCCTACCGCGCTATTCACCTAAACGTTGCCGCTCTCTTCTAACGCGTAACTCTGTCGCTGTCTGGCGCGGAGTGACGCGATAGCTGTGGCGCTAGGGTTGTCGGCTTGCCGCTACTATAATATTCATCGTTTATCTCCTATTTGACCACATAATCTATCTTATGTTTGATGCGTATGATTACACAGTCAATTAGGTAGATGGACAATGAATATTAAAGTCCGACATTTGTAATTAACAAATGAAAACAAACCTTTAATCTTTAGGCTACCTAGATACCTCTTTGTTAACATTCCTTATTTACTATACAAATTCTTAATTATCTCCTAAACGCGTAAACCGATTTACATGATTCAAACGGGTAAAATGGGTTTCGACCAAGACCTTTTATTTGAATCCAAAATCACATCTAAAGATATCTCAACAAACAAAAAATCACATTTTCAAGTTGCTCTCGTAATTATCCAACATGTATGAAACGCGTAACAATTCTTTTAAAAAGTATCTTATGAAACGTTAAATTTATTTTAAACTGGGTCTAATTGAATAAAAAGGAATCAAATTTTATTTGTGAACAACGCGATAATCTAAAATACTTAAGTAGGTAGGTAGGTCTAAATAGGTACAACGCAAAAATGGCTCATTGAAATAAAAACAAGATTGCACGCGCGAGTTCTGCGCGCGAGCGGTGACAAACGACTGGTGGAGTGGTTTCGAGTTCACGCGAAAGTGTAGGCATTTATCGCTGTAGGTAAGGCCGAGTGAAGGAAGCCTGCCGATGGGCGATGCCACCGGGATGGAGATTATGAAGGATTCAGTTGCGTGGACCAGCTTTTGAAAGGTTGTGGAGTTTTAGTGTGCTGACTACGTATCGTGAAACCGTGGCATATGTTTCAGATGAACAAGCGTGACTTTATGAGATGTCGACTGAAAAGTTCTAGAATTACTGCTTATAGCTTACATTTGTCATGATTTCTAGCTTATCGTGGATAACCGGCTTTACGGCTCACTACCTTTTCCAAAGAGGACGTCTGTGACTCAGCAGAGGGAACGTTACCGGTTGATCATTCAAGCGGCATGTCAGGAGGTAGGTATTGATTCGTGAGAAACTTAGCACACACCTCTTGTGATGCAGGTAGAATGATCCCATGAACAACGAACACGAGTTACATGTGGTAGTTATAAATGTATAGGTCGAACAGGTGTTCGGGACCAGTTGTGTCACTATCGGGAGATAGTTGTTAATTTGCCGTAAATCCAAATGTAGAATGTACCGCCGCGCGCCGGCGACATACGGGCGGAGGCTTTACCTAACGATTCATCTCTACAGGTAGACAGAAGGCAGACACTTGTATAATGTTTAGCTTATAGTTTGTATAATTTGATCGCGTTGTTTATTATTCTATTTTTCTCTAATCTATGTTATAGTATTTTGTACTAACCCTTTTCTTTGTTGTCTTTTTGTTTCGAATGTTTCAAGTGTATCTGTGGAACTTGTAAATGGCCTTCAAATTCATATTGTTTAAGAACATTGTTTATGTTAGCTGTAAGTCTCCCGAATAATATAAAATAAAAATAACCAGTTTTACCAAACGGTATCCCGATATCCAGTAACTGAGTTGTGGAGGTCAGATAGGCAGTCGCTACATGTAGAATACTGGTATTTAGCGGCATCTGGTTAGACTGGAAGCCGAACCCAACTTAGTTGCGAAAAGGCTAAGCATATATGATATTGCTCTCCGTTTAGGTGGAGCGGCGAACGTAGCTGGTAGCCGCTAGATGTGAGTAGCCTGGGATCGAGTCGCAGTAATCTGATAAAATAGACTGAACATGATTATGAAAGTTCCAACAAGTGGAAAGTCTGCTAAACACCTTTCCAGTGCAGTTGAACTATTACCACTAGCAACCGTGTCATGCGAATTAGTTGTATAACCTTTAGGACAGTGTGTCCCCAAGTAAATGCGTCCAATAAAAAGTGGTGGCATGCGTGTCACTTTGTGTCGCCGCCGACATACTGCTGCCATCGCCACTACACAGACTAAACAGAACGGACACTTCATAAACTCCCGAACAAGAAATTGAAGAAAACTCGTGTTGCGTCGACCACGAGTAACATACGGGACAAGGGCAGGAAAAAGATAACGATGATTTGCGAATATTGAAACAGACCTTCAATTTGGGAACGCTTCGGTGCAAAAAAACAGGTGCTGAAAATTTTAAGACATTTTTGCAGTGAAAAAATTTTTAGGCGTGTTGGGCAATTTTGAGATGGGGAAAAACAATTGAACTCGCAACAAAAACGTAAACTCAAAAATGCAGTGTATAAATAAAAGACTTATGCAAAAATATTTTCTAAAAATAATCCAAAATCTTGAAAAAAAAAAAAAAGAGTTTTCACTTCCGTCGACACTCCCGCATCCCGGGGTGGTTGGGTTTTTTCTTGTTCCTCATACTTCTGTTCTCAACCGTGGTGTAACATTTCCTAATGTTTATCCAATAATTTGTTCCCCATAAAACCGCTGACATTACCGTGTGATTAGTTCCGTGCTGTGATCGAAGAATGCCGCTTCGTGTAACTTCGGCTATTGTCGGCTATTGCCGTGAGCTAAGGGCTTGTAATGATGTTATCACATTTCCATAATGTGATGAAGGCCCGCACTAAACGACATGCAGGACGTGAGTTATTGTATTGCTTATTAATATTATACACTTTCTCTATTGAAGTTTGAAAAGAAGAGGTTATAGTTTAACAGTAAATCAGTAATTTGAGGCCAATCGAGGGAATACTCTACGCTTTACGGTGTTGGATGTGTTGTGTTGTATGACATAGTTTTTGAAACCATGTCTTTATTCTATCGAATAGCTCTTCTTTTCAAAGCTACAAGCGCTTCAAATTGATATTTGAGAAGACAGAGCGCGGTGCACCGGCAATATTACTGTTTGTCTTGAACATCGACGTAATTATTAAAATATGCACAATGATCTGATAGAATGCCAGAAGTGAAGAGTCATAAATATCGGTAGTAATAAAATGAGAAGACATAGGTACCTACATCGGTGGAATACCACATTATACGGTGCGCATACCAGACATGGTACAGCTACATGGAGGTATGTGGAATTATGCGCCGACAAAAGGACAAGGGATCTTAATTACTAAAATAAAAAATAATTTTAGGAAGAGACATAAGTAATGCATGCTGTATTCAAGGCAGTAATAGAAGTGGTTATCTTCCACATTTCACCAGTTACTTCTTTTTAGTTTCTTTTCGACTATTGTTATCAACCGGGCGCCAATATTTAAATTCGGTGACCTACTATCTAAGAAAATCACTTCGGAAAAAACCACGTTTTGGGGATAGAACCCGCATCCAGCAAACGCACCAACAGACACTAGCTAAACCAACGAGACAGTACTGAGGGCATACATAATACATAACGCCACCTGCTACGATCCTTATATACTCCTTTTGCCTGAACGTTTTTTCTCTTTTTACAACGACTTTCAATACAATTGCTGCACAATGCTTTTCGATACCTTAAGTCAATTTATTTACAGTTTTGTCTTTTCCATGTTGTTTAAATGTTACCTTGTCTAGGCTATAAGGATTTTTACTTTTATTCTCTCATGATCTGCCTAGCCTTTTCCCAACTATGTCGTGGTCGGCTGCTAACGGATAAAGCTGAATACCAGTATTTTACCTGAAGCGACTCCCTGTTTCACCCCCACAATTTAGTTATTGAATAATGCGATACCCCTTCTACCTCTATTCTCTACGAAATCAAAAGTAATGTAGGTAGACTATCTTTAGAATATTATTGTAAACTTATATCCAAGCTCTTTGCTGCAACTAGAGCATGATAGTAACAGAACCCCAGACCACAGCCACAGATAGCAATGTCGCAGTGAGACGGTAGCGCGTAACACAGATTCGGATATCATGTTACATTAGATATTACGTTCCAACTTGTTATTGTTTCATAGTATTACCGCTTCGATGCTCTGCGACCCTGGTACAACTGAATTGTTTGTGGTAAGGAAGCAGTATATTCGAGGAAGTTTTGAAATAACTCGTGTAAAATCCAACTGGTGTTATACCGCTTCAATGCTTTGAGGCCCTGGTACAACACAATTATTTGTTAATTTGTCAGTAGCAGTCCCAGATTCAAGATGTGTGCCCGCCCTGATTACTGGCAAATTCTATAGCAATTTTCAACAAAATAGACATAAGATTTTCATTAGCTAGTCAATCTTCATTTTTGACTTTTCTGTAATTGTTAGCACTAATAAAATGTCACACAGTCTAGGTCCTCAGGTGGACCATCGACGCACCAACATTGTCGTCTTGTTTGTCATCCACTAATACATATAAACTCACGGCTCTTTCTCGTGGGGGCAGGCCTGGTAGACCTGCTCAGATCATTACATACTCATTTCGCTTCAACTTCGTTTATACATCCAGTAAAAAGTACATATATTTCGTTCCCTAAATGTAAGCGTCGGCTTCTAAGTCCATCAAAAGCAGTTGGATTATCATAATTCCGATCATAATTACGACCAGTACGATGTAATAATGTTGTCATCCTGTAATGTACGAGTTATTGGAATGTTAAGCTCGTTGTCCCATACATACGGCCCACCCCGGAATGCGGACTATTCCTACACGGGACTGACCCACGGTAGAGTAAGTAAAAGTTCGATACCGTAAAAGGTATTTTGCTATACGAGACTTGCTTGTGTAATGTAAACAAAAAGTTGCAACGGATTCCGAAAAATTTGGGACGGGGTTGAAGTACAAAAAGGCTATGCTAATGTTTTTTGAATCAGGATTTTGTTGTCTAAAACTTGTCTGAAATGAAAAGTAGGTACTTCATTAAAAAAAAAAGCGACGAAACTTGTGAACGACTTAAATAGTGTATAAAAGTAGTAGTGTAGTGTGTAAAATACATGGAAGACGTTTCACTGCCTTTTCTTAAAGTACCTTTTCTTTCATTTTTATAAGAAACTAAAATTTATTAGTCTGACTGGTCCAACCGCTTTTAAACTAACAAGAACTTGGCTCTAGTTTCATCTTTTTCCAAAATTCTTATTAAAACGTTACGTAACCTCCCTGTGATGTACGGCCGCTCGCTCGATATATTATCATTAGGACGATATATTTCCAATAATCGTCTCATTAGCATGCCGGCCGTGATTTACGCGCGCCGCGACAAGTCGTGCGGTCGCGTTGTAGTCGTGTCGTGTGTCGTGTCGCGGCTATACATAGATACGGGGATAGCGCTCGCATCGGACGATTTATGACGATTCTTTATCTAAATTAACTGGCTGAAAATGTCACTTTTAACATTTTAAACTGTATTGTGCGTGTGTTTGTTGTGATTTTACATTATATTAATTTAAGGGCGTAAAATTGTTCGAACTTGGCTTTTCCTTTTTTTTTTCGTATTTTAACGATTTTTCCTACTCGCTCCCCACGTCACGACACTCACGACAGGATAGTGAAGTCAAATGTTCTGCGGCCAAAACAAATGTCGCGCAAACTCATCGTCAGTTTAGGTTATGTCAAACCGGATAGGACATATTCTAGACGCGACTTGGGACACCAGACTCTGACAGAAATTGTACTGTCCGTTGCCCGCAGCCCGTCCACAATAAATCCTTTTCTTAGTGTATCACACATATTCACAGCTCTTCAGCATTATAACCGTCTCATGTAATTACAATACGAGTACGTTCGTAGTTACAAACAGTCACGGTCACATTAAGTTGGCGTTACAACACTGTCGTCTATAATCTGTGGTCAGTAAGAAATGGCGGCGTCTTGCTGCGGTCACTGCAGCCCATGGACATAATGCCGGAGCACACGATGCGTTGCGGTACGGCGCCGCAACGCATCGTGTGCTCCGGCACTTTGTATACAAACAGGGTTGAGTTCTCCGTAATTCGTAACACACAAAACTTAAAAAAAAAAAAAACAAACAAAAAAAAAATTAATAAAATCACAAAAAAAAAACGACAGTGCGTTATTTGTGACAGTGGGTTATTTTTTTTCAAAAAGTTTTTATTTTGTGTTTTTTTTTTAAAGTCGGTTTTTTTTTGCAAAAATGCTTTTATTTTATCCTTTTTAGTTGTTGTATCTAACACAAATCCGTGATAACAGCATATCTATAACAAGGAAAAGTAATGCCCCGGTAAAAAATAAATAAAATGTACTAAAAAGCACTAATGTAAAATTAGGAAACTTACATGGCAAAACGGGAGCGCCGGCGGCGACACTTCGGTCGCTTCCCGGGTAGTGACGTCACAAACAAACAATTGACGATCGATTATAGTATTAATGCCAATGCATTTCTGTCAATATGAAGCTGATCCTCTAATATTTCGCATAGTGAGATGCATGTTATCCACAAGCCCCTGAGGTGTGTGCTCTCCATGAGCTTGTCGCATGCTGCATGACACAGACACACTTGATTTCGCACAAAAATATTCTACAATGGATAGAGCATAAAAAATAAATAAACATTTCTGTTGAACCACTTGTCAACACTCATTATCCGGTTTCCATTTCCGTTTAGGACCAAAGTACTCGTCGAGACGAATAAAAAGAGCCCAAGCTAGATGAGGTTATGTCGTTTAATAACGAAGTTCCTATGGACATCTTCCAGCTCCATCATTAGACCCCGGATACCATCTAAAGACAAAGTACTCATCAAGACGAATCAAACGAGCCCGAATTTGATGTGGTTACGTCGTTTTATTAAGAATATCCTATGGCCACCTTCCAGCTTCATCATCAAACCCTGGTTACCATTTAGAGACAAAGTACTCATCAAGACGAATCAAACGAGTCCAAACTCGATAGGGTTGCGTCGTTTCCTTACAGAGTTCCTTTGGCCACCTTCCAGCTCCATCATCAGACCCTGGATACCATCTAAAGACAAACTACTCACCAAGACGAATCAAACAAGACCAAACTCTATGCGGTCACGTTGTTTTATTATAGAGATCCTATGGGCACCTTCTAGCTTCATCATCAGACCCTGGATACCATCTATAGGCAAAGTACTCATCATGACGGATCATACGAGCCTAATCTCGATGGGCTAATGTCATTTCATAACGGAGTTCCTAAGGCCACCTTCCAGCTCCATCATCAGACCCTGGATACCATCTATAGGCAAAATACTCATCATGACGGATCATACGAGCTTAATCTCGATGGGCTTATGTCATTTCATAACGGAGTTCCTAAGGCCACCTTCCAGCTCCATCATCAGATCAGCTCCATGTCATCTATATATTGTACTATCACGCGATGTACATAAGCGTGCAAAATTTCAATTCAATTGGAAATCGGGAAGTATGCCAAATTAAACATGCAAAACTTCATGCGACGTGCGTGATTTAGCAATTAAAGTGAAAAAAGAACCAAATTACTGAACCGATATTGATTAAATTTCTATGGGAGAATTTTTCAAATCGGTTTAGAAATGACGGAGTTATGAGGTAACAAACACAAAAAAAAATACAACCGAATTGAGAACCTCCTCCTTTTCGAAGAAAGTTGGTTAAAAACTGAACCATAACGGTCACACTGTAGGTTTACTTTTGTTAACTAATCATAACCGAGGCGAGAGAGATAGGCATAGAGTCAAAGGGACAAAATGCTCCCTGCATTTTGTCCCTTTCACTCAATAATTGTCAACAGATAAAAATGTTAGAGATGTTAGAAAATATTACACCGGCAGTCACCTCACACTGCAAGTAAAATAAGTTACGTTGCATATGTTTTTAGCTTTAAGTTAAGTTTTAATTATTTTCTTTTAAAGGTTTAAAATCTTTATATATATATATATATATACATGACTAGCACTTCGCCCGCGACTTCGTCCGCGTGAATTTCGAAAATACAGGCCATAAGTATTACTCGATATTGTAGCTTTCTGTAGGTGAAATAATGCTATAAAATTTAAGTTCGGTAGGCACCTAATGAAATTAAATAGGTATTTAAATAAAAACTGCTTTGTTTAGAATTTTTGAGGTTGTTTTATTTTCCGGTAACAAAATAATCCGATTTGCGGGTGATCCAATTCGTGGTGAACCACCCATAATTATAACTGCCCATGGGTAAAATATTCTTTTCTTAGGTAATTGCCAACCAAAGAGAATGTTTGTCACTAGGACTTGTTAATAGTAAATAGTGATTTACATTATGTCCGGAGATTACCCCTACATACAAACTTACAAACTAATTTTCCTCCACCCTCTCTTAATATTAGTGTAGATAATACACATTTATTTATTTTAAGTAAAATTAAATCTGTCTTCAATGGTGTTTTGTCGCCATTTTTGACGTCTTACGTTGTTCGTTACATGTGTTTTGAGGAAATTATAAGATTTATTTAAGGTTATTTTTAATGTTCCGTGCCCAAAGGGCAAAACGGGACCCTATTACTAAGACTCCGCTGTCCGTCCGTTTGTCTGTCTGTCTGTCTGTCTCTCCGTCTGTCACCAGGCTGTATCTCATGAACCGTGATAGCTAGATTGTTGAAATTTTCACAAATGATGTATTTCTAATACCGAATAAAATAAATATTTAAGGGGGAAATAATATGTCTACTGTGCCGCAGCGACTCGATGTAAACCAGCGTTAACTACGAGTAGGTAAGCATTATTTACGAGCATTACTTTAGTTTTCTCTTTCTTACAATCATTTAGGTTTAAGATAATTAATGGTTTCATTAGAGCTTTCTGTCGCTGGTCTCTTGTAGGATTACGGATTATATTACTTGGTACCTACTCGATTGCATAAATAAGTTATTTATTAGGTTAGAATATCTACTAATTACTGGAGTATAGAGTCACGATTCTAGGCTATGTATTAAATCGAGCTTTTGTGCAAACTTAAAAAAATATTAAATAGACTTGCATTGTCATTATATTTGGGGTCTTCTTCCAAACAAGACTTCACTATTAGTCGTAATTTCAATAGGTACCCTCTTTCTAGCCATATCATCTTTCACACAGCCCATCCATTGCATCGTTTTGTTGCTCATCCCCTACCCTTCCCCCCCCCTACTTTGGCCCCCTACTCTTGGCATCCATGTACTAAAAACTTTCCTCACGACCTTTTCCTCACTCGTCCGCATCACAATACACAACTGGCTTCCAATTCTACATACATTTACATATAGTTACTGTAAAATGAAACTATTAAAAAAATTACTGTCGGCATTTCAACATACACAAACACGTAGGTTTGTTAATGAGTAGCATCAATGATTCATCAGAACGGTAATGTTTGACATAATGACAGATATCAGACAACAGTGCACAGAGTAACAATGTGTCGCAGACCGTGGCTCATTGTGATACACAATAAATACAAAATAAATGTTATAAAACTGAAGAGTTTATTTGTTTGAACGTGCCAATCTCTGGAGCAACCAGTTGGGTTGGTTTTTTTTTGTATTTCATAGCCCAATTCTTGTGGAAGGCTATTAAACAAAGGCTATTTAAAATTGCGGGGCACAGCTGTTATGGATGCAAAGTTAACTCTATAAGTCTGATGACTTTTACGCCTTCGTCTTTTTCAGGCAGATCCATGTTGATGGATGGCGAGGGAGATGAAGACCAAGGAAACGATACATGGATTGTGTGAGGAATGATATGAAAGCAAAAAGGTGTAAATGAAAGCGTGACGGTGGACAGAGGAGAATGGAAGAAAAAATCGTGTTGCGCCGAGCACAAGTAACGTGGAACAAGAGCTGGTGGATGATGATAAGTCCATGAACTGAGTTATATCGGTAGTACGCCACCGTCGTGTCATTTCTGACTTGCACATAGACGAAGCCATGAGTAGATGCGAGTCTAACCATAAACACAGGCTCGTAATAAGTAGCATCAGTGACTCATCAGAATGTAATGACAGAGTTCAGACAACAGGACACAGTGTCAGTGTGTCGCAGACCGTGGCCTATTGTGAACAGATACTGCGAATGATCCTGTGATTTACGAGGACACAATCATCATTTGCTTGTCTTGTCCCAACTACATAATTATGTTGAGGTTGACTTCCAGTCTAACCGAACTCCAAGATTTTCAGGAATCTTATCTAAATGACTGTGTAGATAGTGTACCTTTATGCTCATCCCAGATTTTTAAAACTTATTAAAAGTAATAATTAATATTAACCGAATTCTTATTTTTTTTTCATTATACTACCTACTTATACTACATAAAAATGTTTTCCAAGTGCTAAATTGAATTTAAAATTGACATAATCTCTATAACATGCTTCTCGTTTCCAACATACTAGGCAGACATCGATAGAGCCATATTTGAGAGACGATTCATCATCATCATCATCAACAGCCTATAATGTTCCCACTGCTGGGATACACGATTGTCGATACATTATACTGATTAACTGTCAGTACCAATATGATTTAGTCATAAAGTCGTACCCATCGAGGTCGTAGCGACATGTCACATTCATAACGCACTTACGATGCAATCAATTTACGGAACAATAGTCTTGCTAATGGGACGCACCTTTAGGTCGCATCGAGTGAGCTCAGCGACCGTACCGCCGCGCCGCGCCGGTCGCGAAGTCGCGCTGTCTGCGCCTAACGCATCGCTCACGAACTTACATGTGACTTGCGACTGCGACTTGCAACTATGCGACAAATGACATGCACGTGCACTATACGCATGGCAACTTCTTGCATTTGTTTCCTCCGCAGTCACTGTCGCAAAACGTAAGTCGCGTGAACGCGCAGCTAGTGGCCGGGCGCGGGGCGCGGGGCGCGGGGTGCGGGGCGCGGGGCGCGGGGCGCGGGGCGGTAACGTCGTCATTGTCATGTCACTCGGTTGAACCGCTGCTGACCGAAGATTGGTATGTTTGTACAAAGCTATTGGAATGAATGTCATTGAAAATGACTTTGTTTGAAATGTTTAATCAACAGAAATTTACTAAGTCCAAACACATGGTAGTTATTGTAAAACGTTGAGGAGTTCTCTTGACTATCCTTCGTCTACATCATCAGAGCCCTAATGATAGTCACAACCCATGTAGGTGTAAAGTCCTCATCGATACAAATGAATCAAGCCCAAACACCAGGTAATTGCCGTAAATCGTTGAGGAGTTCCCTCGACTGTCTTTCGGCTCCATCATCAGATCAGCTCCATAACTTCATTAAATAGTAGTGGTTTAAAATACATAATGTAAAAAATTAACCACTAAAATTAACTAGTCGCCACTATGATTTTCGAAGGTTCCCCTCGATTTCTCTGGGATGCCATCCTCAGATCCTGGTTTCCTTATTATGGTACTACCCTTGGGATATCTCCTTTCCAACTAAAAAAGAATCATCAATCGGTTCGTTCATAAACGACGAAGTTATCCGCGAACACACATAAAACAAAAATGATCATATATAAAAAATATGTTCATAAAATGAAAACTAGTGCACCAAACTATGTTAAATTTTTATGGGACCCAACGGCAACTATTCCGCATCAAACTAAAGAAGAATCATATAAATCGGATCATAAATCTCAGCGTTGAATTGAGAGTCTCCTCCTTTTTAAAGTCGGTTAAAAACGCACATTACCCAGCTGGGTACAAACGTCACCTACCGGAGACCGACTCTAATGTGACACTTTGTGAATCAGCGCAAACAATAAATATTCATACACCACGAATCTATAATAAACAATAATAATTATCTCCGCCATTACTGAGCAACATGCACACGATTGTCGTTGTAGTAATATAATCATCAGCGGCATCGCATCGAAACAAGTATCGCCTGGCCATATGCTACGCGCTCAAGCTCAGAAAATAAATTATCAAATAAAATATTGCGTGGATCCTTCGCCTCTTGACTCAAGCGATTGAAACGCGCGTTAGCGTCGCTTCCGTATCGATGCAAACGTGCCGCTGTGTCTCACGGAGGAACAAAGAGTGGAGAACGAATGAATTTCGGTATAGATGCTGAGTCGCGTTTGCATCGCGACAGTAGCGATCCAAAATCGTGGATACGTGGGCGAAGGTACTCACACTCACGCGAAGGCAACAAGTAACATACACGCGCGTCACTCAACACACGTCGTATCACCTAAGGTCGTGAATGCGCCGATACGCGCGCAACTATCATTATAATAATATAATCATCAGGCATCAAATAACACTTATAGTCAAAGAGTTTCCATGTCTTGGCTAAATGATGACGATATTAATACGAGTTGATAGCTCAAGTTATGGTGAATCAACTTCGGGATGTAAAGTGGGCTCTTAATGTGACAATGTAGTGTGGGTAGCGGACTTAGTGGCGAGCGAGAGAGGTCGCTTATTGAAGAAGTCACGACTGTTATAATATCCGTCTTTCGGAATCTAATCTTTTCTTAAGAAATATTTGAAGCACCATGTCTCAGAAACGGTGCCTCGTGAGGCCAAGCTTGTCAGAAGGTGAATGGTTTTTATGGCCAAGGTTAGCCATATGTTGCAAAAAAATCGATTACACCCCAACCCTCTTCACTTCTCCGCTTAGAATAAGACTAGTTAAACAATACTTAACCTGGTCATAAATATGGCATACTTACTAAGTTTTAGGCAACGTTCGGCTTTATAGCATAATATCTTCTCTGTCACTCATTCATAACTTTATTGCAAAAACATACTGTCATACCTTACTTACCCTAGCCTTTAGTGAGGGGAAATCTAAGCGTCTGCCCTCTTACAAAGCCCGCCTATCTCATTTCAAAATGCAATCGTTATCTATGCGCAGAGATATAACCGATGCTTTATTTGTTTACAAACTGTTGCACAATAAGATCGACTGCCCCAGTTTAGTGAAGCTCATTAGGTTCCGTGCGCCCTCTAGATATCCTAGGAATAAAATAACACCCCTGTGTCCACCACTTCGAAGGTCTGTGCTTGGTGCGAATTCTCCAATACCTCGATTGTGCAAAATCATTAATGGCCGCAGTGACATAGTAGATTTACACCATGACAATATTAATAAAATACGAGCTTTTGTAATGAATAATCCAATGTAAATTTAATTTAATGCGTGTTTTCTATTATTTTCAAGTGTAATCTGTTTGTTCTCATAATTTAATTTTCTTATTTAATATTCGTAATCATTTTAATTGTATTCATTAATTAATTAATCAATCATAAATTAATTATAATTTAATGAGACATTTTGATGCGAATGTTTTTTTTAATGTTTATTGTTTTCATTGTTAATGTTCTGTATATTATTTTAATTTTGTTTTTTGTATGTATATTAACTCTTTAAGTACCTATTTAAAGCCGTTTTTATTCTTTTTCCATGTGGTGTTAACCTTTAATTAATTGTTGCACTTGTAAATGTTACCCTAGTAATTAAATTAAAAATGTATGTGTAAACAATTGTTGGTTAACCTAAATAAATAAATAAATACCTGACAGTATCATTTTGCAATTTGAACGACGTAGTGTCATAACTCATAAATATTATATTTATAACTCGCTTAGTATCATATCCGCTCCCGCCCCCGCCCCCGCCCCCCATGTGTCCACTACCCGCCAACAGAGCTTGCTAATGCAATAATCGCATTAAACACATAATGATAATGACAGCTTTACGCACCGGCCGCTATTAGTTGTAGCTTATTGTACTGCCCCGGCATCGGCATTATGTAGACGACGTCGAAGGCTAAGGCTGCCGGCACACGGGCGCGGTCATCACGCGGTTACTGAGTCATTATTGTTGAGCGAGCACACCTTGTATTAGCTTCTTAAATCATCATCTGCCAGCCTAGTGTATTGGGGTTAATTGCACTATTACCCTAAAGACATAGAAACCGACGGCTTTAGCAAGTACTCACCTCAACGCACGCTCGGCACTTCGAATTTTAGAAAGACTGCTGTCTCTAGCTGCTGCCGGCGATGCTGTGCTCTGTGTTTGGACACTATTATCCTGCTAAAACTATATCTAATCGCTATTAACATTCGCTTGTCGTAATGCTTAGTGGCTTGGTCTGCATCCAGCCTTAGTGCAAACGATTCCTATATGCAATACACGATGATATTAGTATGAGCTCTTTAATTCCTCTTCATTCCTTTGAAGCGAAATGAAATACAATTAGTAAGTCTGTTAGTTAGTACTAGTTGGTCGGACCGGCCGGCGCGCGGCGACCACACCAGCAGAAAGCACATGCCACGAAGGAAATATAGCCTCATTGGTGCACAAATGATGAGTGGAACATAGAATATTAGCAAGTTTTAACACATTACTCTTTGCTAATAAGTTAACTGAGTTCATAGAATAAGTAGTTCGGATGAGATGAACATTATAGTTTATAGTGGATTTTGTGCATTTATGCAACCCTTTTAAAGAACAAAATGCACGGCTTGTTTTTTATATGCTGGAAGCTTCGCTACTAGAGAGCGCCGAAGGATTTACGTTAGCTTAAGTAGCGACAAGATGAAACGCCTTTGCACTATCTCGCGGTCAAGTTTTCATAAAAGAACTCTATAGCAGCTGAGTAAAGTTAATAAGAGTAACCATGGAGTTTCTTGCCGGTTCTCCATAGGAATCCACTAACCGAACCGTGCACCTTTTTGTCGACGTTTTATAAGTGCCCATTTGGGCCTATGTGAAATAAAATATTTTGATTTTGATTTTGGAATAAACACTTAGCGCCGTAGACGGCGCTAAGTGTTGTGGCGCTTTTCGGAAGAAGAGGACGGTCAGCGGCGACCCAAATAGATTGGAATGGCGGCATAAAAAATGATGAGTTTATAAATGACATTTTAAAAGGAGAAGGTTATGCCATCATCATCTGCCTGTTAGTCAGGTCAAAATAGACATAAAAATAGGGGTACCCTTGCATAAATTCCCAAGAAGCTGAAATTTACATGAACGTTAGGGCTACCATTATAATGAAATTGTGAAAAGTCCCCATCGATCCCATGTGTGCAAAAAAAAATATGCGAGGTCAAAGTTAGCAAAAATGGGTTTTTTGGATTTTTTTGCGAAACGGTTAGTTTTATGAGAAAAATAGTACCAACAAAAATTGTAGACCATTCATTATCTACAAAAAAGCTCCTTACACTTTATGCCTTAGATTCGCAATTTATGAAAAAATGGATTTTGATATCTCCTTGTAACTTCTACATAGACGATTTATGGATGATTAATTATCTACAATTTGTGTAGTCTGAGCTATGTGTCTCATAAAACTAACCGTAACGAAAATGGGTATTTTGATTTTTTTAGGGAAACTAAAAAAATCTAAATACCCATTTTTGCCAACTTAGACCCCGCGTATTTTTGGGATCGATGGGAACTTTTCACAATTTCATTATAATGGTATCCCTAACGTTCACGTACATTTTCAGCTTCTTAGGAATTTATGCAGGCGTGGGTCAATGTCTATTTTGACTGGACTACTAGCCTTTTCTCAACTATGTTGGGGTGGCTTCTAGTCTTAATATCAGTATTGTGTATGGAGTTACAAAGACAAACTCGGTGGCAAAGAAGTGTGTGTCGGTGGCAAACAAAATTCATCGACTTCCGAAACTTATTGTCATTTTTGTGTTTTTTTGGAAGTTGGTTGGTTTTTCTTGTGAAATGTTTTAATTTAGCAGGTTTACAAGATGCTTAATCTCGTCCTACTTGTATGCGCCAAGCATCCCAGCGATCTAGTCCACTCGGAAGCGCCCGAACACGACAAAAATATACCTTGCTGGTGTATTATCAACGACTCTGCCTGTCCGCCAGTGTACCACATACGTCACTGTAGCACCTGTCACTGGGCCACTACGTTCAGCACACAGTGTTCGCGGTACACTTCATTATCCTAAGTGGACTATCAATAATGAGATAATTAGGGTTTGCAAGACGTGTTGTTGGCGATGCGTGAATGCGGCGCCTCTTGATATACGATGTATCTCAGATCAACAGATAGCAGGATAATAATATCTTTCTTCCTTAGTGCGAGAGAGCTGCACTCGAGTGATTATTTCTTCAATAAAAATGAGTAGTTGAGGTTGGTGTAAAGTGTTATTTTTCTTCAGACATGCGGCATCAGCCGTCATGATATATCATAGTTTTATGTAGTCTTAGTAATGTGCAAATAGATTTTAATTTAATTTTATGAATTGCGTATTGTATGGATTATAATCAATCATCTGAAATAAATGAATCAGCGTCATGATGGTTCCGTGCAGTGTCGTAAAAAAAAACTGCGCCTGTTAAGCACAAAGTAGTGGAATCCAAGTACCAGTTTATCTTGGACATCACTGATAACAGTGTAGGATAACATCGAGAGGAAACCAATAAAATATAATAAAGAAATCGGAAACTCGACCAAGCTACAGCAACAAGCACTTAACAGCATCTCCCCACAATTGTTTAAGCTGGTATTATTGAAGCTATACGAGTACTTCTCTTGGCGCGTTAGGGAAAAATGATGACAGTAAATTTGTACGATGCGCGCGCACACCGTCAAGAAACACCGACACCCTGAAGTTAGCTAGTCAACATACACCCTGAAGTTAGCTAGTGAACATACACCCTGAAGTTAGCTAGTCAACATTTTAGTTTTATACGCCAAAGAAGTATAACTTCTTACGTGCGTAATAAGTACACACACACTTTTTTATATTATTTTGCACATTTACACATACCAATTGCAGGTTTAAGCTGGTATTATTATATTATTCTGCACATTTACACATAAGTAACAACTGCAGCTCTTTTTGAAATGACTTACACAATTTCAGTAAACCACTAATATTCCCATATCAACCGACAAAGGTATAATCATACACTAACATATATTTTTGTGACAACGTATAGTAAGAACACTATTAAAATGCCGACGCGGGGTAGGTGCCGGGTAGCACTAGTGATGAGCGACGCGTTACCATCTCATTATGAATGTCTTTATTGACACGTCTCTTATTGGATGAGTGTTGACGTGGCTGTGCACTGTGGTGTATTCTTGTTATAACTAATATCTTCGACGAGAGGAAAAATAATAATATTAGGTTGTACGAGTACTTAAAAACATTTTGAACGTCAAAAATTTGTGAAGACGGTCCCCCAAAACGACCGTATTTCACAAGTTACTAGTTTTTAAGCTGGAAAGAAGAAGCAGCAGAACAAACGCCCACCATGAAGCCATACAGTAGCATATATTACAGTACTTTCCTGTGTTACGCCACAATGCACAGCGTTCCTTACACTTGACTCTTACACAACATGATGTGAGACGATGAGATGGTCCCGCCTGTCTCAACGATATTGTTTCGATATCGCTTCCATATCGCTTCCGTATCGCTTCCATATCGCTTCGTACTCGTTATACAGAGTGCTATCGTAACGAGCCCCGGTAATACGGCACTGAGCAAACTATCAATTTGATAAGTGAACCATTAAAGTAATAAGTAGTTATGAAGAGCCATTACAGTCTGTTCTGTTATGCGTAGATAGTGTGCTTGATAAAGATTACGTTAACATACCCACTTAGTCTATACTATCTTCTATCTAAACAAATAAAAATAAATGTTTGTATGTATGTCCACTAATGGGTTCCTAACAATTGATCCGATTGATAAGTGACGTTTATTTTGCAAATAGGTTTTTGCAAACACTGTTTCACGTCATTTTTGTTTAAAGCTAGTTGGGGCCGGTGTTTCGTACCTGACTACTCGGAGAAGAAACAGCCGAAACAAACTGACAGGTTATACTAGTCTCTTCTAAGGTCCAGACATAATCTTGGGCATTTCACAACATAAGAACTATGCAGAATAATGTCTGAGATGGTATTTTGAAGAAAGAACCACACAGATTTGAGTGGACCTGTCCAGTCAGTGCAAGCATTTGTCAGTGATAGTGTAGCTCGACTTATAACTCAAAGAGCTCAATGACACGACGAACAATACAATTCCAAAGAAAGGACATTGTGATTATACTTTGGGAGGTTCTCCTGTGTACGCTTGCGAAGGTTCCTGGGCCAAACATCTATGTATTTACGTGGCATTGCAATGCCTGCCGGGAACAGCTAGTCTTTACATGCAAAAATCACGTGTCACTATGTTTGTACACGCTAATATTCGATACCACTCCACCGATTCAATTAAATTTTGGACCCGATAGGTGGCGCTGTGCGAAGCAGGGCGTCACTGTAATATCGTAAAGAGGTAAAGTTTGGATGTAGGGGTAGTCTTCGGAACTACAGCTCCGATTCCGTAAACTCTTCGTCACTAAAGAGCAGCACCTACGTGATCCCCGAGTGTCATCTTATCCAACTTCTTCTTACTGCTATTATGAATGCGAAAGTTTGTGAAGGTGCTCCTCACTCTTCCACGCAAAATCTATTGAATAGATACACACGGATAGTTAATAACATAAATTAGCACAGAGGGTACTTTTTATCAAGGTTGTTAGATTACGTGATTCAATTACCAAAGCCGCAATCATAAGCTAGTAGGCTGTATTTAAAACGTTCCCGTGGGATAATTTTCGACCATAGCGCTAGCCAAGCCGCCGCTACAAGTTTGAGTATGGATATTATAGACGTGTGTTTAGTTGGTTGGTAAAGGTGTTGAGCTAGTTGACCTATTTAAAAAAAAAAACTTTATCCGAATTATGTTAACAGGCAAGAATAGGCTTGCTAGGATTTGAACATGGCAGAAGATTTACCTACCCCAGGTTCAGTGATAAGTATTTGATCAATTAAATATACATATTTTTTAAAATTACATGTCCCATCAATTAAAGATAGCGGCCATCCATCACCACCGTGTCCACAATGGCCCACTAACACTAATAAGACTAATGCAGGGGTTCCCAAACTTTTTCGGTTCGTGGCGCACTTACAGCTGCACTAAAAGCTGATTGTCTCTTTTGCAACGCTGTCCGCGTTCTTAAGTTTAGTTTACGGAGAATGGTGAATAGAAATTTATAGGAAGCCTCACGGCGCCCCTCTTTACTCTCTACGGCGCGCGGCGCACCAAGGCGCAACGGCACACAGTTTAGGAACTCCTGCTCGAGTGTATTATCCCAACACGTTACCAACATTATAAAGTTAAACTTTATAAATGACTACATTACACCATACACGCCGCACGGTGGGCTGAAAATCGGCTTTCATAGACTTAGGGATTTAAATTTGCAAGTGCTTGTTTTTATGCCGGATATCGCTTCTATTAGTCATTACTATGTACAAAAATGACACCCGAGTTAATTCTACCCAAAAACGAAGGAAATATAATTTTTTTACGAAAAATTTGTATGAAGCTAGTATGAAAAATCGAATTATCTCCTAAACGGCATGTTTAACCGTAATATCCTTGGAGATGGTCATAGTGCTAATTATTTATGATTTTTTGGTTGGCGATTGGACGAAAAATTTAATGCCGTTTTTTTTTAAAAAATCGTCAAAATATTTTTATTTATTTTTACATGTAAAACGATCCCTTTTAGTGTCTAAGTTAAAAAGTTCGATATGTTATTAACCCAAATATTAAGAACACACGAAACAAGAAAAATAAAATAAAAAAATTGCTGTTTTTGACACATTTATATTAATTTAAATAAAAAAAGATTTATATTGAAGTAACATATGAAGTTATATTTTATACAAAATAAGTTAATTTAAGGAATTAATACTAAGCATTCGTAAAATAAAGTAAAATAAATAAAAAAAATAAAACATATCATTAAATATTACAAAAAAACCCAAACACACTCAAATACAAATTTACAAATATGTACATATATATTATATCTTTTTTACAAATTTTCCTTATCACTCTCGTTGTCAGACTCCAATTCTGAGTCAGCATCCAGATTGGATATATCCAAAAATTCGAACTCAGTTTCCTGAAATTGAATTAAGTCGAGAGTTTCAGCAAAAAAGCTCTGCTTTTTCTTGGCATCTAACTTAGGCCTTTGTGCACTTAGCAAAGGGTCCGAAGAAACAACAAGCATATTTAAAATGTCTTGATTGGAATCCTGCCTGCTTCTTTTCCGCGAATGATGTTCTCGAAACCTCCTAAAATCTTTGTTTCGAGATTTTAAATATGCTTGTTGTTTCTTCGGACCCTTTGCTAAGTGCACAAAGGCCTAAGTTAGATGCCAAGAAAAAGCAGAGCTTTTTTGCTGAAACTCTCGACTTAATTCAATTTCAGGAAACTGAGTTCGAATTTTTGGATATATCCAATCTGGATGCTGACTCAGAATTGGAGTCTGACAACGAGAGTGATAAGGAAAATTTGTAAAAAAGATATATATGTACATATTTGTAAATTTGTATTTGAGTGTGTTTGGGTTTTTTTGTAATATTTAATGATATGTTTTATTTTTTTTATTTATTTTACTTTATTTTACGAATGCTTAGTATTAATTCCTTAAATTAACTTATTTTGTATAAAATATAACTTCATATGTTACTTCAATATAAATCTTTTTTTATTTAAATTAATATAAATGTGTCAAAAACAGCAATTTTTTTATTTTATTTTTCTTGTTTCGTGTGTTCTTAATATTTGGGTTAATAACATATCGAACTTTTTAACTTAGACACTAAAAGGGATCGTTTTACATGTAAAAATAAATAAAAATATTGACGATTTTTTTAAAAAAAACGGCATTAAATTTTTCGTCCAATCGCCAACCAAAAAATCATAAATAATTAGCACTAAGACCATCTCCAAGGATATTACGGTTAAACATGCCGTTTAGGAGATAATTCGATTTTTCATACTAGCTTCATACAAATTTTTCGTAAAAAAATTATATTTCCTTCGTTTTTGGGTAGAATTAACTCGGGTGTCATTTTTGTACATAGTAATGACTAATAGAAGCGATATCCGGCATAAAAACAAGCACTTGCAAATTGAAATCCCTAAGTCTATGAAAGCCGATTTTCAGCCCACCGTGCGCCGCCCCGGTAACATTTAACACTGTTTTAGGACAGCGCTACACTGACAGCAGTGAAACGATTAGCTGGCTAGACACTTTTAATAGCAATTCTTCTTATTTTCGTGACGAGCGACGGTAGTTTGTTTTGCGGCCACGCACAGTGGAACGAATGTATGGGAGCGGTTGGACGTAGACATGTCCGAAAAATAAGAGTAAAATTATGACAAACTAATGATGCCATCTTATTCGATTACTTAATGCCTTCATAAATTGTGGTGATGAATTTCTTCATAACTCCCATATTTCGGGAGTAATTTGAGAAAATGTGAAATTTTACTATGAAAATGAGTGTATCGAGCTCTCTCCCTCCTGATTCCGGGCTTGTTTCAAGTACCGGTCTCTAATATCGTAATGCTATTACTAAGAGCTATATTTAATACTAAGACACATAGTGCGCCAAATGTGCACTTTCTGGGATAAAAGGAAATGAAAATTAAAAAAAAAAAACGTTTTTTCCCCATTTGTATTTACTTTAAACCGCAGACAGACTTATTAAGAGGTCTATAAATATATTATATATATACAGAAATATATATTAACAAAAATATTCACAAGAACTGATGAGAGTATGACTTTTAAGTAAGTTGATAATAAATTACCTAGTTTCATTAAAAGTACAATAAATAATTAAGATGTAAGCTCTAATTTACTAAGTTACACATTTTAAACAATAACATCATTTAATTATCTTCGTCATCATCATCATCATCAATTAATTCAAATTCAGAATCGATGTCCGCTAAATCATTTATGTTAACAAATTCGATATCACTTTTCTCAGAATCCGTAAGCTCATAAAATTCCTTAAAAGAAGATTTTTTTACAAACTTATTTCCTTTTGGACGGATACTTGTAACAAGTGGATCAGAAGACAGTAAAAGATTGTGCATAATATCTTCATTGCATGAGATACTGCTATGCTTTCGAGAATGCCCCTCTCTATATTTTCTAAAATCTTTATTTCTAGCCTCAGATGCCTCTTCGGATAGAAAACCAATGGGCACAATTGACATGTTCTGAACTATGTCTGGCCCATGCATTAAAATTTTATGAAGTGAAGAAGGCATATAATACCATGGGTATAACTCCACGTAAAGCTTAGCAGTATCAAAGCAGAACTCTCGGAATTTAGTTACGTTGATCTTCTCTCCTGATGAAATACACTGCAAGATCACACAGATTTTTCTTAAAAGCATAGCATCTATTCCGGTCAGTTCAGCAGATTTAGTGTAGTTTTCAAAAAATCTCCTTGCCGAGTTGCCATTGTTGGTGGATCCACTGCCTTGTTTCACAACATCGAGAAGTAAGCCCGTTTCTCTTCTTACAGCCTCTTGAACTCTTTTCTTCCTGTCATCAACTTGCCTTTTTGCTATATCACCCCTTACTTGCCATGATTTTATGTCTAATTTGTAGGAAATGTGTAATAAGCATTCCATTGAGCGAATCCAAGCGTGAAGGGTGCTTAAGCTATATTTATACATGTCCTCGTTTGCGTGTTTATCTTTGATTAACTCTAAATTATTCATTTCTTTAGGACAAGCCTTGCATATGTCACACACTGAAGCTGCTGTATCGGATATAATGGAATGAATTTTACCATCAATCATTGTCAACAGCAGTTGGTGTTTGACACTAATTCCATCAGTGATGGTGGATGGAGTTAAGGCTTCAATCTCTGCTTCGATTTCAGCCATCTCTCTCTGCACATTTTCTTTGGTTTCCTTTATAAACTTAAACAATATTGGCCGGCAAAATGAAGTGGAAGATGGTCGCTCGTTTTCCCAAATTGTTACACCTTTTGAGACGAGCCGCAGTGGTACAAGACTAATCATAAAATTACTAGCAAGATCGATTTGCTCATCTTCACTCGTCCTTTGATGATAAATGCTTTGGCTAGATGATCCGTCAAAACCCCATTTGCTGGTCAATACGAGCTGTTGATTGGGATCAACAGGGGTTTCTAACGACCTAATAAGTCTTCTTGAGGTTAAATCCATCAAGGCTTGTAATTTGATTTTTGCAGAGCTCTCTGTAACTGTGAGATCTTCTTTGGCCGGATAGCACTTAATTTTTTCTTTAACCAACATGTAGTAACTCGGGTATTGAAGAGCTCCTTCTTGAGTGTTGAAATCCCGAAGAGTGTTATAGCGCCATTTCGATAAGTTCATCGATACATAAAGAGCCAATGCCTTCAAAGGGGATATTTCCCGTACCTGAATTGATTTACCTTCAATGAAGGCTTTGATTTTTGAGGCCTCTTCTGGATTCTCCGTCAAGTATTTCATAACATAAGCTGTATCGCTTTGTCCTGCCTTTTGAAGCGCCCTTTCGGCCGAAAACATAATTTCAGCGCTGCTACTGCTGCATGAAAGACTATCTTCAGTGCGTCTTCTTTTTTGCCGGTTACTAAGGTCCTCAAAAGATTTACGAGGACTAGGATGTGTACAAGTTGAAGCATCAGATTTAGCAGGAGAAATTATGGGCTCGATGACGTCACTTATATTTTCTGTAGAAGGTTCCATATTTTCATTCTGTAATTCCGGCCATTGAATTGCAGCCTGTAGCCAAATCTCATGTTTCTTCCGAAACTTATCTGTGCTTCTTCCAGACTGTGTCCATTTTGCATAAATGCGGTAGCAAAATCGACGACACCAGTCTTTTAAACTTGTTTCAGCACTTTCACATAATTGAACACAACTGTTATCTTTTAACCCTTAACTTGGCAGAGAGTTTGATGTATTTTTTTTTTTACTTTTTTTATTTATTTGGGTTGTTACTTGGTAAATAGACCCCTAAAAAATAAAAAATAAATTCTTCCAATATTAGTTTTGTTTTTATACCTTGTATCTAATTATGCACACTGCCAAGTAGTCATGCATGTACGTTTGGAAATTCAGGTGCACTGTAGGATACACTGCTTGATTGTTAGAAAATGAAATTATTTTTATTATTTAAAAAAGTATTTATTTATGTAGTCTACTACACATTTATGACATCTTATACATTTATGAAATCACAGTCGTACAAATTAAAGCGTGACGCATCGATAATAATTAAAATCTATGAGATCAATCAATCAGTACTAGTAAAAGAAAGTTAAACAAACTTACATAAAAATGGTAAATAACACAACACGTATCACATTAAGTACTGTTACACAGTACTTACTACTTAGTGTGATAATTATAAAAACAGTTTCGATCTTCGACTAAACAAAGTCTCACTTGACATTTCAGACATACAAATTTAGTTTGACCCTTTACACAAAACCTACATCGTCCTTTGGATGTAAATGATGGCATGTGACCTACTTGGTCATAACGTGTGTCCGTCTGAATTTGAGGAGTCACGAACTTTTTAACCTCAGTTTTCATATTATTATTATTTGCAGCTCGGTCCACAGTCATAAGACTAGTAGCTATCGCACATCTAAATTCTTTTAGTTTCATAGGTTTTGGACAGTTGCTTTCTCGTCGATAAATTAGCCATGCGTTGTTGATACAGATATCAAGCATTTGTGAGAATAGAGGTATGTACCATCTATGTGCTCGCATTTCTGTTCGATAAAGCGCAATCAACATATCCGCGAGATCCACACCTCCCATATGAGCATTGTATTGACGAACTACGTCCGGACAAGGCACAGGCTCTTTGCGTTTCGTATTTTTGTTGTACCGTAATACGTGATGAACCGGATGAGCGTCAGCGTAAGAACTAGCCACAGTAAAACATTTGTTGTCAAACCATTTGACAATCGATATTTTTCTTTCATTTGAAGAGATATGGGCAAAAGATCCGCGGCCTTTCTTTTTCAAAACTTTATCGGTAGGAAGCTTTTTATCACCTCCGCGAAGACGATTTGGTCTGACGGTCCCCAGAGAAAATATACCGTATTCTTTTCTTAAATAATATACTAATTCAATGGAGGTAAAGAAATTGTCGAAATAAATTACACAGCAAGCGGGCTCTTTGATCGATTTGCTCAAAGCTATGACTACTTTCGATCCCAACCCCATACTATTTTCTTCTTCATTGAACTCATAAAATCTGAAAGTGTCCTCGCCTCCATAAACCAAAAAATCGTAGACAATGCCTGATACTCCGGCACGAACAAATATTTTAAAGCCCCACTTTCTGGGTTTATTTTTTATGTACTGCTTTCTGGTACCAGCTCTCGTACCTTTGTAAGGCACCATCATTTCATCGACACTGAATCGATTTTCCTCATTAGTTTTCACGCAGTTTTGGCGTACTTTTTCTAGTAAAGGTCTTATTTTATAATAACGATCACCATCGTCAGCCAGTCCGTCCACAAAATGTAAATATCTCCGAATTTGTTGAAACCTTTTCAGTGTCATGATGTCTGCTATTTTGCTGTACCTGAGTGAATTAGACCAATAGTCTGTATATGCTGGCAAACGTACAACACCCATGAGAATATTAATACTTATAAAATCCTTAATTTCGTCTAAAGTCACATTCATTGTCGTGCCTTTTACTTGCATGTGATATAAATTGCTTTCTCGTACTATTAATTCGAATATATCCTCCGAAAAAAATAATTTAAAATATTCTAAAGGTGACTTTGTTTCTAAGAGCTTTTGAAATGTTTTGTCTTCGATTTCAGCTTTGAATTTGAACTTCGCAGTAGTCCACTTCACCTCAAGCTTTTTAGTCTTTACTACGGTTTTTTTTACTACATATGTTTTTTTCTTAGATCGAGTCGCATTAGAAGGTGACGGTACATGAGCTTGTGTGGAGCTGGTTATTGAAGAAGATAATGGTGAAGGTGTTGGTGGTATAATAACATTTTCTACAATGTTGGACGGAGCAGCAGGACTACCGGATGGAGATAAATTATTCAACAAACTTACGTGACTTGTAATATTTATAGCATTTTTGGCTGACACCAGTACTTCTCTGATCTCGTCTTCACTTTCGGATAATATGTGAAGATTTTCTATTGATGATGGCAACGAAGGCGCACATGAACTATCGTCGCCGTCGGAAGAAGGTTTTATTACTTCACCATCAGAGGAGTCATTGCTATCAACATCTGAGCTTGCTCCTGGTTTCGGAACCAAAGCCAATATTTTTTGTGCTCTTGTACCAGCCTAAAAGTAAACAAATAATTTATATAGGGCTATATTTTCAATACAGAGATTATACGTTGATTCATTGGCAGTGTATCTGAAAATGCACACTGCTTATCATAGGCTCTAATGTTGTATATTTGGCAGTGTATCTTAAAATGCACACTCCAAAAGTCGGGTCATCACATGGTCACTTGGCAGTGTGCATTTGTAGATACATAAATATTGACAGTCATACTTCAGATGTAAAACATTATTGTAAGATCAAAATTCTTAACGCAAACAAAAGAATGCACATTCAATCAAATAATTACTACATTTATTTATCGTAAAATAGTTATTTAGTAAGGATTATTATCGATTCTTACCTTATAACTCGTAGACGCACGCACACGCTCCGCCATTTTGCGATCTACTGACTACAAATGTTGCCAGATGTAATAATTTTTTTTTTTTTTAAGAATTACAAGGGTCCCTAAATACAAATTAAAAAAAAAGAACACTGTAAATACCAGAACTATTCCCAAATATTTTTTCTTAGAATGTGTGCATTATTAGATACGTTACCAAGTTAAGGGTTAAAACACTGAACAAATAGTTAAAGTCGCGTAAATCTTTATGTGCGCGTGCGCATAAAGCAACGTGAGTATCAAGATTTGTATTAAAATTTGGAAAATACATTGCGAGATTAGCTTGGATACAACGAGGTGTAAATCAACACTGGTTTTAAAGTTACTAATAGTGACCTATTTATATAAAATCCAGGTATCCCAGGTATCCTTTTTAAATATTGCAAGGTAATTAGTTATTGTGATAATTAGTAAATGATGCATGCTAAATTAGTGTATTAAGAGCCATTTAGTAATTAAATAATAGCAATGTTCTTATCAGTAATCATTAGTGCATCAGTTTTATATGTAAACCTTAAGTCCCTAATTATATATCCTAGTTAGCTTATATCTTCTCTAATTGGCTGCTCAGAAATGTTATTGTAATAAGGTAAACCTTTAGAAAAACGGTTTTAATCAACAAAATAAACAAAAAATAAAAAAATTGTGTTATAAAATAAACATCACTCTTTATCCCAGAAAGTGCACATTTGGCGCACTATGTGTCTTAGTATTAAATATAGCTCTTAGTATTAGCATTATGATATTAGAGACCGCTACTTGAAACAAGCCCGGAATCAGGAGGGAGAGAGCTCGATACACTCATTTTCATAGTAAAATTTCACATTTTCTCAAATTACTCCCGAAATATGGGAGTTGTGAAGAAATTCATCACCACTATTTATGAAGGCATTAAGTAATCGAATAAGATGGCATCATTAGTTTGGCATAATTTTACTCTTTTTTTTCGGACATGTCTACGTCCAACCGCTCCCATACATTCGTTCCACTGTGCCACGTTGGCTGCGGATTCAGTGACATTCTTTAGGGCATCAAACGTGCAAGAACATGGGCACTAAGAAGATTCCAGCAAATAAGACATGGACATTAATAGCGTTGATGTAATAAGAGAGGGCATGAGAACAATGGTAAAGAGAAGGGCCTATTGTGTACGTAATGTTCTGTAATTGCAATTTTATTTTTAGAACGAAATTATAATAATCAATCGTGTCATCCAGTTGCAGTCCATTTACTTCTCAGTCAGATATCTTAAGTCCAGGGGGCCGAAACAAAGTGATATTGACGAAAATTGAAGAAGTGTGTTGGATTACCATTAGCTATCGAAAAGCTTAGGTCAAACCTCTTGAAAGTCGTTATAGAAATACGTAACGCCTTGAAAGCGAACTTCTGGGTGATCTTAAACACGAAGTAGGTGCGAGCATCTATTTTATAGGTTTTGCCCACACTTCGCTATATGACCCACGGGAACGTTTTAAATGCAGCCTATGACACTCGAGGATAATGTAGCTTTATAATATATAAAATTATATATATATTATATATATATATGTATATAGGTATTGTATTACCCAAGTATTAACTGGGTTGTGGAGGTCAGATAGGCAGTCACTCCATGTAAAATACTGGTATTTCAGCTGCATCCGGTTAAACTGGAAGCCGACCCCAATATAGTTGGGAAAAGGCTAGGCAGATGATGATGATATTATATAATATATTTATATATTATATTATAAGTAAGTAAAGATATTATAGACATATATTGAGGTGAAAGTAGCATAGGGAACAACGCCAAAAATGCAATAGGTTACCAGATGATTTATTTACTGTTCGAGAATGATGACAAAACATGTACATTTGTGGGTAATTTATACCTATTTGTGTTTGTTGGCACTTCAGCATTCAGCGCGTGTTCACACGCACTACTGTTACTGTTAGCCCGCGTCATCCCACTGCTGGGCAAAGGCCTCTATGATGGATCTGGATGTATTTTCTACGCTCAGTTCAGTGCAAAAAGTTACAAAATCCAAACCTTGCTAAAAACGGGCATTATTATCTGTCAAAGTTTAGAAAGGCTAGTAACAGTAACAGGCCGAAGTTTGCACTTACAATATTTTCTACACAAGTCTTTACTACTCGACAAGGCAGTGACATCTTATAGCGTCAGACGTCGACATATGTTTTGAGTTGTTACTGCGATAGCTATTCTATGTTACATGTTTAGTAGTTTAAGCATTACGACTGTAAACAAGGTGTAAAAGAAAAAGCAACACCTCGTGGTGGTGACGCAACCATCACACTAGATACGTTTCGCTGCGGAACATCCAGCTGGTGGTCTGACTGATACCAGAGGTATTGTGATTTTCTGTTAGACCCTGTACAGAGTGATCTTTAACACAAACTTTGTGTCGTTCAAAAATATAGCACACAATTTCTTAGCTTTCGATGGATGCAAATCCTTTTTAAGGTACCGTACCTGAAAAGCTATAAAAAAAGGACCCCTATAAAATCACTCTCTAGTCCGTCTGTCTGTCCGTGTGTCACCACCGATTTTCTCAGGAACGGGTGGACCTAGCAAGTTGAAATTTATACCAAATTCTGAGGTCTATAGCCATATTAGGTGTAAATCAAGGTCCTGAGTCAACACGATAAAAAGATATGGGCAAATTGAGATTTTCACGAAAACTTGTAATAATTGTAATTTTCAACTTCTTTTATTTTTGGCATTTTCCCTTTACTTGTGCTGTAAGACCTTGTTTTTAACCAAAATTGACAATTCTAGGTTAACCGGAAGTACCCTGTAGGTTTTGGGTCGAAACCTTTATGGTAAGCAGCAATGTCTTACAGCACATGTAAAGGAAAAAATCTGAAAACCGCTAATATGTAGTTTAATAACAAAATACCTACAATACACATTTATACGGAACCCTCGGTGCGCGAGACCAACTCGCACTTGGCCGGTTTTTTTGCCATTTAGTTGATCATTACATTTTGAGTTCTGCTTTTTTTTCTGGTTTATTATTATTTCCCTTTCACGATTTCTTTTTTAGTTCCATGGGAAAGGCGTCCACTCCTTCCATCTATCGCAACCCCTCACTTCTCCCTTCCAATGTTGGTTTAGAACATTGAGAACATTGTGTTTTACTGTTATTGGTAAGCTATCTTGTACGGCGTGTTTTAGCTTCAAGTATAGTGTCACCCTAACCTCAAAGGCTCGTCGGCTATGAAGGCAGTTAATTTGGTTGTAAGTGGCGGACACTCGTAAACAGTGATGTTCCGCCGGCGACGTATTACACGCCACGACTGTTCACCTAACTTAAAAGGTGCTCAATTTGTCGGTATTGTGAGATGATCTTGTTTAATGGTGGGTGATATTTAAGGTCCTTAAATGTAACCCAAAGTAAAGTGCCAGTATCCAATAACTATAAAATTAAACGGCTTTAATAGCAGAGTGTTTCGACCAATACGACTATGGGAATAAGGCCTTTCGATGGACTAACGTTATGAACCGTGGGGATATGAGACTGTTGCCCCATGGTTCATCGTTATTAATTCGCCATAATTGGTATTGTCAGGGAGGAGCTCGTTGCTAAATATTAACAGCCACTCGGGACAATTTTCAGGTTAAGCCATGGTTGCCTAGGTTGGTCCGTCGATGGGTGACCGCATATTACATACCGAGTTTCCCCCGTGCCTCGGAAAAACCGATAAGCCGTTGGTTCCGGCTGTCATTTGTAGATCTTTGACAGTCGTAACAGGTAGTCAGTGGAATAAAAGTGTGAAAACGAGTCATACCAAGTGATATTACCCAGTACTAACTGGGTTGTGAAGGTTAGATAGGCAGTAGCTCCATGTAAAATGTTGGCATTCAGCTGCATCCGGTTAGACTGGAAGCCGACCCCAACATTGGGAAAAGGCTCGGTAGATGATGATGGCTGTGATATTCTGGTCATTTGACTTTGTGAAACGCTACACTTAACCTTTTTACCAACTATTTCAGTCCGCAGTTCAATCAAATCTACATGTTTATAAAGGGTGTAAACAGACTCTTAACGAAGCCGAAAGGCCATTGTTCTCCCCGTCATTGCGATCATTTTTTTGTTCTAGACCATACCTGGGAACCTTCTTGTTACGGAGATATTGGGGGTCACAGTTCCAACTTTTTCACAAGTTTTTTTTTAAATACATGTTTTTAATGTTAGATTTTTACTTTAAATACCTCCAGGACGGACCCCCTTACTATTTAATCCATCCATCAGCACGATGTTTTGAGTGCGTTTCATTGAGTCGTACTGTAAAACGTGATTTTTCAGCCGAAAAAAAAAGTCCCAGCACTAATTTTTGCGTTAAGTTACTTAGTTTGATGTACATAATGCTTGGTTGACGGCTTCGTGAAGAGTCTGTTTACACCCTGTATGGTTGATTGCTGCAGGCTCATTTAATTATAATGACACAAAAAAAACTGATAACACGTCTTGTTCCATTACCTACTATTTTGTACCTTTGTGATGGTGTGATCGATAACAACTTTTTTTCTTACATACTCAATAAGGAGTAAAAAAATGTTGTGTTGTATCCATTTAGTATAACAATAAACTTCGTGAAGCACCATGTGTTCCAGTGACGATACCATCTGAGCACTTCGCACGGTGGGCGAGGTTAGCGAGGTACTGGACAAAGCAGTGGTGACTGCGGATGCAATGTGTTCTTATTGCATCCTTAGTTTTACTGCTACTATTTTTATTTTAAAAAGCAAATATAAACAACAGATTTGCTTATAGGTAATTATGATTAAATAATAATAGATCCTAGGTTAGATTATTATGAATATATGTAGTAGTATAGTTACAATAACTATATCCTTCAATTTAGTGTAGGGTTTGTCAAAGGCTTCCTCTGACTGTTTCTACTGATGTCTGACACGAGACTCCGATGTTATTTGTTTGTCCTCCGTTTACTGTTTCTTACATACCAATCTGTTACTAATTGTAAGAATTTCCCTTGATATGCTGCTTATAAGTATTTTGACAGATCAACAAAAATAAATTGAGTAGCTTTTTTTATCAATCTAAACAGTAAATATTTATAAGAAATGTAGGCAAAAATATTTCCCGATAATAATAATTTATGTCCAGTTAGCAATTTGTTAAAATCGAAGGCTGTTAGATTGAACGCGCTGTTCTCAGAAGGGCGCGAGATTTATAGCCGTCCACTCAGAGCTAATAGCATCGTTATGTCTCACGATTTGAGCGAGCCAACAGTTTTTGGTTGTCATAGAAATTGTCTGGGACTTTTTGTCCTGTGAAAATTCGGTTTGGGAACTTTTGAATACAGATTATAGATAATTCGGTTGGAGCTTTGATATTTTCTGTTTAAAATCATTTTTTTTTTAATACCTCTATTTTTAATTTGCAAAGTTGTAAGGAAGCAGTAAAATATGATAATACTTTTTTAGATTTCCATTGAACTCGATCTTTCCTCGTGTCCGTGAGCATATTTCTCAGAATCATAACAAATACCAGCTATTGATGCTCCAGACAAATTATAGAGAAAAATATTTGTTCACTCAAACATTACTGAGAACTGTTCAACTTGGAATGCAGTTAATCAGTCGGCGCCAACTTCTAATTTAAACCCGATACAGATAATTTACCGTTGCTATAAAAAAAGTCTATTATAGTGAATGCATTGTCAGAATGCGGGCTCACAAGCTTGCGTAACACTCCTCTGGTCGACAAGCACGCAATACTGTGAGTAGAGTAGAGAGCGACCAGTGTCGGCCCACTGTACTATCTGTACTGGACTACTATTATAAAGATGAATGTTTGAATGAAGGGGGTAGTCTTCGGAACTCCTGATCTGATTTCGAAAATACTTACGCTAATGGGAAGCTACATTATCCTTGAGCGTTATAGGCATTAAAACGTTCCTGAGGATAAATTCCAACCAAAACGCGAGCAAAGCCTCGGGCAAAATCTAATAGTTTTAGGAACTGACAAATATCAGTGCACTGTGCGACCATAAAGAGAGAAAAGATCGCGTTTGTGGTAATTCTGATTCGCTTGACATGAGCTTGTTGTAATAATTTTATTGATTCAACCCTTTGTGATATTTATTTTATGACACAGCCCTGTGTCTTCCTAGATTACCGCGGCACTTTTGCGTAAGCACGCCTCAACTAAAGCCTACACAGTTGAACGCTAACTCCACCGTTAAACGAAAAGGCGTATACGGACTCGTGGGCGAATGGGCGGGGCTGTTACATTCGAAATCGGAAATGATCGACTGTCATAATCACGTGAAGCCACAATGAATTTTAAATTCTAGTCCAACGGGGTAGAGTCTAGTTCTATTTAGTTGCGGAAGTCAAAGGTGATTTTGCTGTGCCCTTATGTGGTTTAGTTAAAACGATTGGCAGTAATGATGGGTTGTGACTTCAGCGTCGAGTTACATCACTCGAATGATCTTTTGTGAAGCTGTTAAAGTTCTCCGTTCTCCTATGTGAACTGAATAAATCGGTAGTGTTCGTCCGTAGGTCGAATTTTGACCGAAGCCGATTAATCGTTATCAAATTCAAATATATTTATTTTGGGACAACTAGATCCAAATATTAGTATACAAAAACTTAGAAAGTATTGTTAGTACTTAAATACAATTACAAAGTACAACACACAGCATAATATCACACACATATCACATTTAATACTCCTGTGCTGAGACATACGCGTGCTACACAATTTGAACCTGTAGTAGGTTCAAATTGTGTTATATATTATATATTGCAGTGGTAATAATGGATGGTGGTGGTGGATAATTGAAAATTTAGATGCAAATACAAGCACGTATTGATGGAATAAGTACTAAAATGATAAAATGTATTGAAGAACAAATAGCGGATAACTTAACTGTTTGTATTAATAGGTGTCTAACAGAAGGAATTTTTCCAGAATCCTTGAAAGTTGCAAAAGTCAGCCCCATATATAAGTCAGGAAACAAATCAAACCCAGGGAATTACCGACCGATATCAGTAGTTTTCTCAAAGGTGGTTGAAAAAGTACCACACAACCGAGTTACTGCATTTCTAAAATCAAAAAAGTTCTTATATGAAAAACAATATGGGGTTTGACCAAAGTCAAACATAAATTTTAACAAAACAAGTTAATGACATTTCCTTAATCCAGCCTAGGACTAAATATGGAAAGAAATATTATGTACGAAGGGGCCAACTTCTATATCAAACTACATAAAGACATAAAAGAAATCAATTCGTCATATATATACAAAAAATATATATATTAAAAGATCTTTCCCTGCAAATTTAAAATGATAAATGTATGTACATTCCCGACATCTATATTTGTACACAATCAAAAATAAATAATGATAGTCAACATTTACAAAAAAATATATAATTTGTGCAAATATTAACCGAAAACAATTTAATGAATCGCTGTTCTGCGCTGTGTCGTAGGCCTTAGTAAACACGCAACAACTATTAAATTGCACCCTATCCCTACCCTCATCATCATCACCCCAAACTGTTGTGATGTTTCTTGTTTCTTGTGTGTAACCTACGAGTACCTTCTTCTGATTTGTTAATTTTTACTTGTTATGCTAAAACGATGTATTTATTATTGTAATGATAGTTTTAAGATACATATTTGTTTTTGTTTTTATCTACGCTTACTGGCAGATTACTTTGTTATTGTGGAAGCTGCAGAAGATTGTAATAATATCTTTGCATTGTATAGACTCAATATCTTAGTATTATATAATTGCATAGCACATGTGTGAGTACGTACGTACTGTAAAGCTACCATTTACATTTGGTTATTATTTGGTTTATATTACATTTCATTGACTTGAATTTACCCTGGTGGCTGAAGAATGTCATGCTCACTAAAATGACTCGCTGATGGTGGCGGGTGTGTCGGGTCATTTAGCTTCCTTCAATATGGTTGAGCTGAATGGGGCTGATCCATGCATCATGCTCGTGAACGGGCGCTGTCAGTTGCGACTGGTCATCTCTAAGCTGCCACGGCTTACTTTAACTACTTACTTTGTTTTTAAATTGTTGATATAATATTTTACTCTGGACGCTCTTAACGTGCACGTATTTCTACATCATTCTCACATATGTATAGGTATAATCTCAATATGAATGATGTAACCAAGATTTTGTAACAATATTTTGGTTGAAAAGAGTGTCCATGGAGTTTCTTGCCCATTTTTCTCCATAGAGATCTACGCTTTGGAATGGGCAACTACAGTACTTTCACAAGTTATTATGCCTTGTGTCTGTGACTGTAGTTTAGCCTAATTTGTTTTTCTGACATTCAAAAGTGCCTGTAATGGTCTAATTGAAATAAATGCTTTTGAGTTTGAGTTTGTTCTAAAATATTTATGTTTTCTCTGTAAGTGAATTTGTAATTCTTGTGAGAAATAAATATCTTGAACCGTAAGCACCTATAACAGACAACAAAAACAACGTAATTGGTCGCTCCCGGCTCTCAAGTCTACAACCCACAATTTTGGGCCACGCACACGTTCACGTCAGCTTGACTAAAAAACAGTATGTTCACAAACACATAACTGTGCACGTCAATGTTCAGACTTGATGGTGAGATCGGATCATGACATGTTTGTTTTTAGGGTTCTGTGATAGAAAGGTACCAGCAAGACTCTTTTACCAATGCTCCGCTGTCTGTCCGTCTGTCACAGGGCTGTATCTTTTGACACATAATAGGTAGAATATAACAATAAATCATATAAGATAACGAATAACTATCGGAAATACATTGTGAAGGACGGCACGGTTGACATATGTCGGGCATGCCACCGTCAAGGCGAATCAATCTGTAACATTATCTCCGGGTGTTCTCGTCTGGCTAACGGAGGTAACCTGCATAGACACAACCTTGTAGCCAGGATTATCCATCAGGAACTTGCTCTAAAATACAACCTTGTGAAATCGGAAGTGCCGTACTACAGGTATGTGCCCGACCCAGTTCTCGATAATGGTAATATCACGTTGTATTGGGATCAACCTATCACCACTGACAGGACTATTGTTGCCAATCAGCCTGACATTGTGGTGATAGATCAATTGGAGCGTCGCACAATGATTGTTGATATAGCAGACCCGCATGACGAGAACCTCGTGTAAGCAGAGAAAGATAAGCAGTTCAAGTTCCTCGCGAGCCAGATCTATCTAGATCTTGTCGACATGATTACAGCAGTCATTGTGCCGATAGTCGTGGCAACCAATGGCTTAATAGCCAATAGCCTCGACCAACATCTGAAGACGCTCTCGTTTGGCAGCTGGATCAAGGGCTTGATTCAGAAAGCAGGACTTCTGGACACGGAGCTTATTGTTAGGAGATTTCTATCTCAAAAGCTCGGAGCTTTTTTCAATGCCACCAGCATTGGAAAAAGGGTTTTTTTTAATATTATTTGTATAGGAATTTTTAAAACTGTAAAATATATATATAGAAATGAATAAAGGAAAATAATAATTTAAATAAAATATAATTTAATAGTCCGGCATTTTTTTGCTCACTCATAATAATTACGTATTAAGCAGTGTTTAATGTTGTACGGTGCTACGGAACCTTTCGTTTGCGAGTCCGACTCGCACTTGGCCAGTTTTTTTGTGAATTTAAAATTGTTTGGATCCACAATTTGCGGATTTATTATCGGTAATTACAGGGTTCCGTTGTGTTGTTGGTACTACCTTTTGTTGGATCCTTTTGTATTTTTTTTCGATCAATCTGTTGTCGATTTCTTGTTAAAGTTTGATGTATGGTTGAATTAATTTGGGGTTTATTTAACCCAGTCGTTATTTGGTAGCATGTCTACATTTAGGTAGTTAGTTTAGAGATTAAATGTAATTTGCCGTAACTACTGTTTTGATAACTTTGATAAGTGGCCGCATATATTAGCATATGATTTGAATGATGAATATGTTTATTTAGATTATTTCATTCCGCTCAATAGCGGTGGTGACGGTGACAGGCACTGTATTAGAGTGAACCAGTTTTGTTTGTAAGATAACATTGGAATTAGTTTTTTTAAAGCTCTTAATAGTATAATTATAGAATTGATAAATTGTGTAGCTGCACCATTAACATCAAGACACCGACGATTTTAATCGACCACGTGGGCCCAGTGCTGGTTGCTAGATGTCACATGTCTTTGAATATCTGTTTCTAGCAAATGCTGGTTTTCTAACGATGTTTCCTCCACCGTTTTGCGAGCAGTGGTGAAGAAATAAATAACACAAAGTAAGTACTTAATATGCTTATATTTGCTTACGGACCTACGGACTGTGCTATACGCGTCAGTCGGAGCCGTAACAAATCGAAATCTTATCTGATACGAAACTAACTCATTAATTCATACAAAACTGCACTTCTGTAACAACCGTATTTTTCTAGAAAAAAGGGCGTATCAGTACATTTTATACGAACAACAAGAAACAAGAATGTTACATAAAACGCACAGTTAAACTGTTAGCGGTCGGAGGTGCGCATAATATCCGCAATGAATGCTGAAGCTGCTAATAAAAATATATCATAAACTTATCAACAAATGGACGCATTGGTGATAAAACGCGCCTTTATTGCAGGAACCGTTCCACTGATCACATCCAATTTTATTTGTTTTTGAACCGGTTCAACCTGTTAAAGCTTAATACGGAAAGATTCTGCAATTAAGCGTGTGCCGTTATTATGATGATTTCTGTGTATTGGTCGGAGTGTTTAATCGTTGATAATTGACCTTTTTGTTTTTTGATAGTTAATCTAGAAAATGTGACAATGGCATAGTCAAAAGTGTATTCGACTGACATATGTACATACCATAACTACAGAATAAATAGTATTTGTTGACTGTAGTCAGGTGTGTACTTGGTGGGCCGTTTCTTATCTCATCTGCTTGTTACATCCCAGGTTGAGAGTACAAACACAGCGAGTACCAATGTGTACCAATACGTACTTTTTAAGTAGTTTTTACACTTAGACACCATTGACTAAGGATGCAAGGGAATATCGTGATGAAACCCTGGACTTCGGCCTGAAATCGCCGACCCGCATTGAGCAAGCGTGGTGGTTAAGCTTATTCCTCCTCTTTTGTATGGGAAGTGGCATTTGCCCGATATGCAGGACATTACAGGCAACAAAACCCCGTATAAAGGTATATTTTTACAGCACTTGTCAACGGGATTAAAAGGGGTTACTTGTTTATTAAACCTTCAGAACATTTTTAAGTGACCATTTCTTAAAACATCACACATTTGTGCTGGACTTCTCTACGATAATGCATATTGTCCACACATGCAATGTGAACATGTGCTCGAGAGCATTTTCGGTAATTCTAGGACTGAACTAAATCCGGCACAGTTTACATCAGTAGTAAACACTAGTGCTAGAAATATACATTAAACACTAGAGCTTTAACGAGCGCCAGACGGCATGCGAGACAGTTCCTCTTTACTGCAGTTATCGGTGCATGCCATACCAGCGCTTTATACTTACTAGACATTTTGGTGACATATTTCTCACAGTGCATGGAAAATAATTTTCAATTAAATAATATTTTGAAACAACCTGTAGCTTGATATTTCTAGTGGTACACAGTGATTCATTATAAAAAGTACGCAGAACAATTTGTAGGTTTTCATAAGTAATGCTGGAATGGTCAATAAAATTAGGAACAGAATTCGCTATGCATTTTGTGTAAGAGCGGATTTCAGAAATGAAACTGAAATCAATCAGCAAATCTTAATGTTGTTCAAGAGTGTCAATTAATATTCCCTAGCACTTGTCACTGATAGCTCTTTCTTGTGTTCAAATTTTCAATGATAAAACCTATCCTAAGAGTCGTATTTCGTCTAAATCTAAAATAAAGTATTGTGTCAACGAAATCGAAGCTTACCTTGCACAATGCAGCAATCCAAGCAGCAGCACAAATCGTCGCACAGCGCTACGTCCGAGCGACTTTTGTCCACGTTCGGGTGGGGCGCGTACCTCTGTGCTCGCGCCGCGCACGCATTCCAACATGTTTCACATCCTAATTATTTTTGCCATTTTTATCTTTTTAAACACATTTTCACTGTCATTTTTTTGTCCAGGCCCCTCTTGTTTATGACCACTAGGCTTCACATATAATGGCACATTGTTATTTTGAATAATTTTAAATTTGTTTCGTCTACATTGTTTTGATTTGTTACATTTTGCGCAATGTGCAGTCGGCGTCCGGTTTCGCAAGTTTATCTGGAAATAATAAAACTGGTGTTAATAATGAAGGTGTACATCATAAACACGTTGATGTTTGTGTCGGAACTAAACGGGCTCAAAGAAATGAAAGAGTTCAATGTTTTGTCTCGTCAAAAATATTTGCTTTGGTTTTTTTATATTTATTTTTACAACAGTGTTTGACAGTTTTTGTGACTCAGCACAAATCAGAAACATTGCAACCAAATAAATGTTTAAGAGAATTATAATGACTCACCAAACATGTACTTGGTCGCAGGTCATACCTTCAAGTGCATAGTATCGTTAGCGTGGTCGTTTCCCTACATCTCTCAAATATGAGCGGCGCGTGCGTGTTGCATAACAAGCAGATGAGCGCAGACACACAGGTACAACACACTTCAGGTTAGGTCACATTGACAAGGTATGTACTAACACAATTTGTATTTTTTCATATATATGTTAATGTATGGGCCAAAGTAGCCTGAAAATAAATGGATGTTGTTGTTATGTAGCGTTGTTTGTAAGCGGAGGCTTCCATACCAGAGGATCTCCGGATTAAAACCACACAATTGCTATCCTGGATGTATCGGAGAGATCTGGGATCTTCAGAAATACAACAGATATGGGTCTCGATGCACTTAAGAGCCACTGCGTTCAGTCAGATATAAATACAGAAAGGAAGACAGAAAACAAGGACTGATTGAAAGAAACGTGTGACGCGTCCTAAAGAAGCCACCGCCAGCGAACCGGCTTTGCTACTTTATTTCGTATATCCTGCACATCTATTCGTCTAGTGTACACTTCTCGTGTACTCTAGCGCTCAATGTCAGTCCATCAGTTGTGTTAGTAAGTCGTGAGTGTATCGCGCCAGTGCTGACGGTGCATCGTTTGCGCATCACTTATCGCGGCGCCGCCGGCGCTTGCGCAACTTGGCGTGGCGTTAGATTCATGTAATCTAGTGTTTCAGAAAAATATATATTTTGATGCTTTGAGAAGACGTAAGAGTATTCTTAAATATTGCTAGTGGTCCTTCAAAATTGGTATTCGTTTCGAATATATTCGAATATTGATCTGACTTCTTAGGTTAAAGTGTTGATGGCCATCTAAATTAAGTCGACCGGTGCCTTCAGTAATGTTTTAAGTGCCCCATCGATTATTTAATAATAGAACAACTGACTAACTGCAACTCTTCGACAAGCCATTTTAACTAACCTACATTCACAACACCATTGCAGAAAATTCTATGAATGCAACAATAAATTCGGTTTCGAAAATTTCACTTGAATATGGATTTAATGATAATGGGTTTATGAGCCGACGAGCGTTCTCCGAGTACATAATATAGGTCAGTCATTTTATTATAACCGCTGACATATGAGCAGCAGTAGTTAGTGCGTCGATGTGTAGATGTTATGCATTCTGTGTCGAGTCGCGTGCTACGGAGAACTACGAGAAGTAGGGACAGAAGACCCACTCCGTAAGTACTACCACATAAGAATCTCTTCAAGAATCCTCCAAGAATATGCGCGACTTCTTACATAATCAGTTCTGATCTTTATAGCCTAGGTCATGTCGTTACGTTAATGGGTGACCGTAGACATGATGTCCAGTTCAAGATGTCCATAGTTTATCTGTATCTGTATAAAGTCTATGTTTATCTATTGACTCTAAAACATCTGACACCAGGTTAGGTATTAACCACACGATAAAGAAAGAAATATCTATCGACTTTGCGAATCAAAATCTTGGATCGAGCGTATGTGAATACGGGGTCTTCCCATACATACAAAAAAGACATTTTCTTAATTCGCGCCAAAAAAATCTCATAACAACCAATTCCATACAATTGCACGCTAACCAGCCGCACAGACATAGTCAATAATACAAGGTGTAAACGGACCCCAAACAAAGCCGTCTACCAAGCATTCTGTACCCCCAACCGAGTAACACAGCACGAAAATTATTGCTGGAAGATGCTTTCTTTTTGGTGTAACGCGTTCCCTAGTATGGGTCGGTACACGTTTCCGTGAGGTGTATTCAACCCCATCTCGTAGTCCGGAGGGATCCTACTGCGTATTATGATATGCGCACTACATTGTCCTGGCATCGGTGTCCACAGTGCATAGTAGCTACATAGTAGGTACGTTTCGCCGATATTCGCGCATTGTGTGAATGTGGAGCGTCGCGGAATGCGTTACATTCGATTTGGAGCAGTATTCGTGTACCGCGTCACCATGCATTTGAATTCTACAGGACGTCCTGATTGAATAATATAGTATCTACCATAGCCTAGACAAGCGACAGTCGCTTTCAAAGCGTTTCCATCAACAAGATTGACAAAAGCTTTTTTAATTTTCCATCATCGTTATCGTTATGTTATGTCAATTTATTAAATCCATATTTAATCCATTAATAAACTGTTCCTAAACCATTTAAGGTTAATTTATGGTAACTTATTAGGCATGTCAACTGATTGGGTCGGTCGGTACATTTGATTGTAAAATCAATTACTACACACAATTATTTGATTTTGCTGTGCGGCTTTGCCCATTAATGCCACACCGATATTCGACATTCGACACCGATACACGTACGTACGCAAGACTGGTTTCACAAATGTCAGCGGCGGTGCTCATATCGCATTGTACTCGTTGGCAGCTCATGAGTTCCTCCTTTCTAGTCATATTATTTCCCACAATTTTCTTTAGCCTTTCTTTTCTCATATCGAGCTCTCTATACTCTCCTATTTTATTGCAACCTACAATCTATAATCGGTAAAGGTTCAACTGATGGTATCACTGTTCCAATGTGCTACAGTCGCGTCAGTGTACGACTTGTCGCGTATGCGCCCAGTCGCGCGACTCTTCCGACTGCGACTGACCGCTGGCCCAGCGTCGTCTGTCACACGCGGTTGAGATGCAGATATGCGAACCAGATGCGTTCAGGAAATTGTATGCTACTAGGTCATACTGGGGAAAACTCACTAAAACCGGCCAAGTGCGAGTTGGACTCGCGCACCGAGGGTTCTGTATAAACTTGTAGGTTTTTTGTTATTAAACTACAATCATATTTACGTTTAAAGAGTATGTTAAAGTCCCATCCCATGTTAGGAACAGGCTCGTACCCCAGGTACTTCATTGATTTATCTGGGTTCGCTGTCAGGCTCAGCAGGCTGGCTGGCGTCTATTAGAATATGTGCGCTATCAGCTGGGACTAAAACACATCTGCACTCACTAACTTCTGCTACAATTCTACCTGATGATATTATGTATTTACTTCTTCTTATGTTTGTACTGGCAGTTTTTAAACTGAAGGAAACTCAAAGAATTAAAGAGTCATCATCATCATCATCATTTCAGCCGAAAGATGTCCACTGCTGGCCATAGGCCTCTTCCAAAGAGGGGTTTTGGCATCTCTGGTAAGTCCCTTAACTAAAGAATAAATACCAACAAACCTTAGCTTGTTCTCACAATAAACAAATCCGACCATTTGCTTCTCCGCCACCTGTCCCGCCCACACACCTGGTCAAGGGCATATGTTAATAGAACAGATACATAGTATTAGCACTAACTTATCACTGGCCCTGCTCATAAATCACAATAATTAATATTACCTACTGGTAACACCGTGTTCCACGTCGTAATATGGAATTTACTATGTTTTAGTTGTGCCCGACAATGATAGTGTACAATAATGTGTTACAGAATTAATAGCAGCACGAGATTATGTAAGGAGGTATTATCCTCATGAATGACAATTTACAGTGGTTTTAAGTTAATAATAACAGTAGGGTTGATTTGTGCACACGGCAGCACGTTCAGTTTGACACCCAACATACCCATACGCTACATACAATATAGAGAATCGTCGGAAAAGGACTAAGCATCGTGGCATCGGCCAATCACAGTGCGGTAGCGTTGCATTAGCTAGTAGAATATTCGTGAGTTGATATGCCGCACGAAGTGGTTCTATTGACAACACATCTGTCTATCTCACATCTATTAGTTCGTAACAAATGGTGCGATGACAATCGATACGATCTCCTTGCGATCAATCCTTCGCTCTTTACTATAACATATTTATTTTGTTATATTATTGCATTCGTGCCAATACATTGTTGTTATAAATGCAATCTTATCGGAATGAGGTAGGGTATATTTTTGATATGCAGGGTAAGTGTGACGGAGATTGTAATACGATTTGTTGTGCGGTATCATTAATATTTGAAGTAATTACCACATTTGACATATTATACGTCGGGAATGTCATGATTTATTCCGTTAGACTCGAGCATTATGTGGGCAGGCGATGGGTTTCGTACACTGGGTGCGAAATACTGTTTCTAATAAAACTAACGAATTACTTGATTACAACTTAACACAACCTTTCTTTTCTTTATCGTGTGGTTAGTGCCTAACCTAGTGTCAGAGTTTTTATGCCGCCCATAGGCCTCTGACTTGGCTTTATAAGCCGTCAAAAAATATCTCTCAGGCATGCTGGTTTCCTCTCGATGTTTTCCTTCACCGAAGCAAGTGATAATTATACATACGCACATGAATCCAAAAAATCAGAGGTGCGTGCCTTGGGTTCGAACTCGCGACCTATGACTTGGCAGTGCGACGGTCACACCACTAGGCTATCACTACTTAAGACAATAACACGGGATACAATGAATCGGGTACAGTTCCTAGAGGTCGCAACTCTTGCCGCGATCAGACACTGACTGTCGTTCTCACCTAGAGCTGAAAACTTATGAACGCTATCTATGGAACAGGCGATGCTTGGAGTCCCCCTGAGGGGTCGCATCCGGAACGAGATGTTCCGACAGTGACTCAGAGTAGTTTGTGTAACACAAAATAAGCAAGCTGAAGTGGCAATGGGTCGGCCATTTTAGCCGTGGCACCGATGACCCTTGGGATAGACGTGTTCTTGAGTGGTAGGAAGCCAGTAGTATAGAAGTATTGACAGTGCCGGATTAAGCAAGCGCGGGGCCCGTAGCAAATTCTATCGAAGGGTCCTTGATCTGCCAGAGAGGAAACAACCCAAAAAATATTATGCTAACTTCGTTTACAAATACTTTGCGTTGTGCCCAGAGCTAACTTTTAGAAATAATGTTAAAATTTATATTTATTGTAGTAACTTCTGATACCACAAACGAGCCATTGGCCTGTTGTCCATTGTAGGGCTAGGTGGTGGGTAGGGCCGTAGCCAGGAATTTGATTTGGGGAGGTTTACCCTAAAAAAAATCTCGTGAAAGTAAAGAACGTACGAACATGTTTGCACTCCACCTGGGTAGGTTATACTTTCTTCTGACCATTCATACTGAAATAGGAGTTATGCACATACTTCGTCGACTAAGGCAGAGAAGATTCTAGAAACAAGAGAATGCAAGAGCGAGCGAAGCAAGCTCAAAAATTTTGACAACCCTCCTCGGATGGATTAGGTTCTTTTTGCTCATTTATTCAGAAATGAGAATTAGAGTAAATCTATCAACTTATATTGAATTGAGTATCTAAGTATAGCATTAGCGAGCGAAACTAGCACGAAAATATGTAGTATTCTAGCCGACCCCGCAAAAGTGGTTCTGCCATATAAATTATGGTGTGAAATATACTGTACGACCTATTCTCATACCTAACAAATATACATAACAAATTTCATAAAAATCGGTAGAGCCGTTTTGAAGGAATGCGACCACAAACACCGTGAAACGAGATTTTTTAAAGATGTAATTTCCGAAATCCCGGGGGGTTGGATTTGAACCCCCAAAGGCGATGGGCGAGTTTGGATACGCGGGGCCCCGTTTGCGCGGGACCCGTAGCAATTGCTACTCCTGCTACTGGGTGGGTTAATCGGGCAATGAGTGTTGAATATGGATTCAAATATTGCGTGTGCGAAGACTCAGCTCATTAATTTCGTATAAATCCTCATTAATTCTTGTTTATTACTTGACATCCGACACCAGCTACCGAACGACACGAGTTCTACATGAGTGACGCGAGATGGCTTGCATAAAGTAGCCTCTTTAGCACGAGATAAACATAAGTTATAGCATGGCTTAGCTCGGCATGTAGTGCGAGATTTATCGACAATGCTGCAGTTGACGTAAGAAATGATTGGAAAAACCTCAACGCATACTGTGCTTTAAAGGAAAAATCATAGAAAAGGTAAAAAACCGAGCGAACTATATTCTAGTTAAAATGACCAAACATAATAATAATCAGCTCAAGGTTGTTGCGCCAGGGTAGCCCGCGAAATACAAATTTTATTACGTTTTTTTGCAATTTGCAGGTGAGTGTAAGTTGTATGTTGATGGAAAATGAGTCGCGCCTGTAATATATATGTAGTTACAGAATCACAATCATAAAAATCATCTATATAACCCTGTAAGTTCATGTAATCCTATTGAATGACTTTTTCATTAAATATTCAAGTCAGTTTCAGGTTGTACGTTCATTTTTCATGAACGTACAACCTGACACTGACCTGCAAATTACAAAAAACGGAAGAAAATTTGAATTTCGCGGGCTATCCTGATGCAGCCACCTTAAGACGTTTCCATTCCGGGGCACAAGCCTCCTCTCAGTAATCCACCACGCGGGCTCAGCTAGTCTTTGATTTTTTTCGACTTTTTGTTGAAAGGTTTTTAGTATATAATTTGTCAAGTTTTTGTATGTATTGGCTAAAATGTAACGATATTTGTTGGAGGTGTCGGAAAAGAATAAGCCGTTTTGGAGCTTTCAACGAAAACGCTGCCTTAAACGCTTTGAGATATAACAAAATGATGTATGGTGGAATTATGTATCTTATATAGGTCTACAGAAAAGTACAGCATATGTCTATCTCTTAAGGATAACATACTATATCCATTTTAATACTTTGGTTGTGGGAACGTAATCAAAATTTCATGATTACTTTTGGGCGCGATAACCGACATCCAGGCGAGTCAAGCCGCGGGTATCAGCTAGTAAGTTATACATATAAAGTAAAACGGTTGCTTTGTTTCGAACCCACAACGAACATTGGTAAACAGGGGCCGTAAGAGTCGCTTAACGACACTCGCTTGGCGGGCAGAAAAGTCGCTAACTAATATACCGACGACTAATCACACGTACTTGCTCATAGGCATTCGCCGCTCATTCCTCCTCAACTAGTTTCTCGTTGCTAGCACTATTCGCTTCTCGTTGCTTCTCGGCGGTGGAACATGTGCTTCCAGCCGTGGGACAGCTGTCTCAACATGACCACTAGATACCGTCGTGTCACTTCATTACGACGGCTGTCACTTCCGCCATCACTCGAGCCACGCGATAGCCTCAGCTCGTAAGCGACGGGTTTCCGTCGCCAATTAAAAGTAAAACTTGTTCGATTACTGCTCGACTGTTAAATTGACGATAAACTTTTATGGGGAAGACTTCATCAATGTTCAGTGGTTGTAAATCATTACTTCCTCTACTACTTTCATATGATCGGCTGCCGACTTCACACTAACAGTAACATCTTACTGCTGCCAGTTTGTTTTAGCATCATCAGACTATTCCGGTTCCACTGCTTGGACACAAGCCTCCTCTGCGTGGATAGGATACCTACTGTCGACGTCACAGAACCAGTGAGGGAAGGTGTAGTTAAGTCACATGTCTTCGAATGTCTGGTTCTAGGACATGCTGGTTTCTTCTCAATGATTCTTTCAGCGTTTCAAGAGCAGAAGTCTTCTTCTTAGCGTGCTGATGGCAAATTTTTGTTAAATATATTTGGCTCAAAATTCAGCTAAGTGAACTCGACTCGCTGATGCAGTCATAAGGTTGTCAAGTGCTCAGGTGTCAGGGCATGCAGCGCAATCTGGAAGGTGGCCATTTTCTGTGGAGACACGTCTCATACACATTTGAGATCTAAGCCTTCCATGAACCCCCCATCTGTAGAGATTATCTGTGCTACAGCCGGCGGGGTTCGGAGACTAGTTAGATATTCCCACGTTGGTTACGGCGAATCCAGAGGAACAGTGAGAAAATATAATATTTTTTTACACATCGCATGAGTTCGGACTCACGATGTACAACAGGAGCTATCACTACCACTACTCAATATGATCTAAACTTGGAATCGGATCGCTTCCGCTTAAACGTAGTTGGTCCACTCACAAAAACGTCTCTTCAAAGAGTGTTCTTCTTCAACTATCTCAAATTCTGATGAAGGATGATGGTCTGGCTCTGTGAAAAGCATCACAAATAATACTTCCGAACAATTCTTAAGCACCACATTTTTTTAACGTCATAGAACAACCATCATGAACCATTACTGTTTCTGTGACTTTCCACAACAGACGTATTATTTCAAAAACATAACTGACATGATACTAGGCTCTCATAAAAGTATAGCAGACCTATTCTGCGTATAATTTACGTATACCCAGTGAACGTACGGTTGACATAAACTCGGCTTTCTTAATAGCATTCCCGTGTCGGGCGCGAGTAATGAGTAATAACGAACGCTAGTACAAATGTACCAGAGCAGGGCACGCAGGAGATGCTCGCTGTACGAAGGTAGGCTAGGTGGTCCCTCATAAGAGGAATATCATTGGTTGTTGAATCACTACGTATTGTTTTGGTCGTGTGTGGTCTTTAGATTATGTTTGTAAGGCTTTTTAACTGTGTTCAATTTCTGTGTTTAGTGTTCTTTATTATACTAGGTTTTACGGAAGACCTGGAGTTTGCCATCAATTAATACTTCTGGATTCTTGCTGACTATTAAATTAGTGATGTGACTTTTATGTGTTACTAACTTTTGCGTGCGGTTTCGCTCGCGTCAATTTAGAATTTGACAATTCGGGTTGTACTCTGCTTGTAATAATATAATTCAATCATGATTCAAAAGACACGTGGCGCCATCTATTGCCATAAGAAAATTATTGTTGTTTTCTTCAGGTACACTACTTTTTATCGGGATGAAAGGTACCCTATGTCCGTTTCTGTACACCTGACAACTTATACCTATGCAAAATTTCAGGATGATCGGTTCAGTGGTTTATGAGTGAAGAGGTAACAAAAAAACTTATTTTCGCATTTATAATATTATTAATTAATGTGCCCTGACACAGTGAGGCGGGCTCGCGGCAGACCACGAAGGAGATGGCGGGACGAACTGGATAAGTTCTGTCCTCACTGGAAGGAGGACGCGCGGGTTCGCGAGAGGTGGAAGGAGTGGAGTCCAACACCCCTTCCATAACTCCCTAATCCCGCCAACATATGCGTAGTGATGTTCATGAGTGCGATCAACACAATATCTACTCGATCACTCCGATATCTTGTACGGATCCCTAACATGACTTGTAGAGAACCCAAATAAAGGAACAACGAGTCGTGTAAAGCCCCGTGGCCGTCTAGTGAGACGGTAACACCGCACTTATAGATAACAAGAACATCGAACGGTTCACACGTCCCATCCTCTCATACGTATGGAATGTGTACGCTTTACGACGAAATGGCATGAACATTAATTGTTTGCTGACACGATATCCTGCTCTCTATTTCATTATAAGAATAAGGCGAGCTAAAGTGCGTTAATCAATAAATGACCTTTCCTGTCGATTGGTCTCTCTAATGTGGCGCAAGACTAACTTTTGACTGGCAAGAGCCCTTATTAATTACTAGCTTTTATCCGCGGCTTCGCTCGCGTTAATTAAGAATTTGACAATAAATTTGGGATGTACTCTGCTTGTAATAATATGTAATTCAATCATGATTTGAAAGACACGTGGCGCCATCTATTATCATAAGAACGTTTTTATTGTTTCCCTCGGGAACAGTACTTTTTTTCGGGAGGAAAGGCACCCTATATCCATTTCTGTTTACCGTTTGACTATTGACAACGTATATGCAAAATTTCAGGATGATCGGTTTAGTGGTTTAGACGTAAAAAGGTAACAAAAAAACTTACACTTAACTTTCGCATTATAATATTATAGTTAGGATAGGTTGGCTGACAATGCGTGGGCTATTGTCGGTGTCTACTCGAATCTACAATTATCTGTCAGTATCATCATATTAGCCGAAAGCATCCAATGCTGGAGCTGGGCCAAGTGTTTCCAAATGTTCGCCTTCACCAGGTCATTGGTCTACCTTATGGTAACCCTTCCATTGCTACGCCTTCCGGTAATCACGATTTAGAACATCTGGGCCCCATTGGGTATCCATTATTAAAATATTATATATCTTCATAATTCGCTGGTAAGATCTTTCGTTCTTCCTTTAAGAAAGGAAGAAATTTGATAGATGATTGTTGTATGGAAACCTTTGCTTCAGTTGCCCCTTCCCTGCTTTCTCTCATCAGCGGAATCTTTAGTACTCTCATAGTCTCACACAGACACACTACTTACATTGCTACTTTTAACAAAAAATATAGTATTTGTTCAAGAGCGCACAATTTAATACTCATTAGTGTCTCATAACTAGTCATAACTTCATGGTCAACAGCCGCAGTGACCGTAAACTACGCGATTTAGTCTAGGTAATGAGCCTCCTAGCAACACACAATATGTGGATACTTGAACTGACCGGTGAGACTCCATAGTAAGGACATGCCTCATATAAGAATCGCTACACAGATACTAGCAAAAGGACTTTTGTCTGTTCAACAATATTGTTTCTCTGATGTGCTATTAGGTTTATTAGGTTCACCTCTGCCTAACCTTTCACGGCTTATAGGCGTGAGGTTATAGTTATAATTATAACGTGGTCTATAAGCAAGAAATATTTCACAAAGTTCCTTATAGAAATGCATTACCAAAATGAGGAACTAAGGAAATACTTATTTTTGAAAATACATCGCCTACAGGAGGAGGTTTAGTAACGTGTGACAAGTTTACATGGACGCACGTCGTCATCGAGAACACGGCTTGGTTATTTGGTTGGTTATGGTTATTTGTTTATATACGAATATCGCAGTCGAAACCTTCCACTTTATATATTAAAGCAATAATATAAAACCGGCCAAGTGCGAGTTGGACTCGCGCACCGAGGGTTCTGTATAAACTTGTAGGTATTTTGTTATTAAACTACATATTTGCGGATTTCAGATTTTTTCCTTTACATGTGCTGTAAGACATTGCTTCCTGTCAAATTTCGTGATTCTAGGTCAACGGGAACTACCATACAGGTTTTCGACCCAAAACCTATAGGGTACTTCCACTTGACCTAGAATTGACAATTTGGTTAAAAGCAAGGTCCAGTCAAAGAAAATATATTTTGATACAAGTTTTCGCGAAAATCTAAATTTGCTCATATCTTATATCGTGTTGACTCAGGACCATTATATCACCAGTATTATATTCTATAGGACTATCTATCTGGTATAAATTCCAACTTGCTAGGTCCACTTGCTAGGCTAGGAAAATCGTTGGTCACACACGGACAAACAGACGTGCAGACGGCCAAGAGAGTGATCTTTTAGGGGCACCTTTTTTACCTTTTGAGGTACGGAGCCCTAAAAACCGTCCTTCGCCTCTCGGAAGCAGAGTTAATAAGAACCACTCTACGCTCATAAATATCCGATATGGCCGCGCGTTAACAATATTGCATTAAGTTTCATGTCGTATATTTGCGGATCTGTCCGACAGAGAGATTTCAATTAACCAACACATTTATATTTACTGCACTTTCAAACCTCTCCACTACGTATTTTGTACTCAAGTAGTGCTGTATAGCTGTCGATAGTTTCGATGTCGATGAAATTATCATTATTGTGTAGTGTAACTTCTTGACCACGTAAATTACGGTATCAGTGTAACAATATCGATATTATCGTTAATATCAACTAAACTACCATTACCAAAATTACCATTGAAATTACAAACTACACTTATTGAATGAACATAGTACGAAAAAGTGATTCGTCAGCTTCTATTAAAGACGCGGTTAGGATTATTAGCTATTGTCAAAATGCCTTTTACACAACTCGATTATATTATTGCTTACCTCAACAATACCAAAATGACAACCCCAATAAATGTTCAACATCACAAAAGTATCGATACCCTCATCTGTCTTCTCCCAACACTGTCACCCGCTGTCTCGTATATTAACAACTTCTTTAATTTCTTACTTTATTTACTTATTAAGAGCTTACTTTATAATTTAATCGGAAAGAGGTGTGAGGGAAGATTATCAGTGAGGCTGACCTTCGTGAGATACGGGCAGTGAGTCAGTCCGGTCAGATGGGAGGCTTGATTATAGTGATTATGTGTGGGGCCATCTATTTGAAGATTATTCTCGCTATGACATGTTTGTAATCAGCCATCGATCAGAGCCTGTATTACTTTCTTCGTAGAGTTATGGAACTTGAAATTACTTCTAATGGTAATTTTATTTGATTAAGGATATAATTTTAGTTATAAGAGTGTATTTATTTATCTTTGGTGTTTAACCTAGGTACTAGGTACTACAAGGATCGGCTGTGTGATGTAGGGATTTGTATATTGAGGGTAATAAATAAAAAAACTTATCGACTTCCGAAAGTAAAGTTATTTTAGACTTTTTTTGGGCTTTTTTGAAAATCGTTATTTTACCCTTCTTGATGTGACAACGTCTAATAAATCGATGAACGCCGGCTGCATGCACGAAAACGTGTCCCGTCCCGTTACGCTCATTGTACGCATGCACCACTTCCGTAGTGTCAAATATTGACAAGCCTAGGATATTATTTTTAATCTACTGCTGGAGCTAGGAGGTTAGGTTGTATGGGTAATTTCTCTCTTCCACTCGATTTTATGACGTTGTCACGTTAAACTATCGCCCGTAAACCAACTTTACAGACAACATTTAAAAAAAAAATAGTCGGTTTAAAAGGATTATTGGAAAGATATCATACATCATTGACACACTTTGATGGACGCCTAAGCTGTCTAAAGTTTTCTTGTTATAATTTCAACTTTATTGTTCATTTCCTTTCTCTTTACAACGTACCAAAGTTAATTCTTTAATGACCACGAAGATTAAAGTCTCTACAGTTATTTTTTGTGCTTTTGTTAGGAAAGCAAATCATTCAGGTAAACAACTTTTAAATAAATGCGAAAGATACCAAAACAAATCGAGAGACAGCTTTTTGAACATCAAAAATGACGTAACACAGTCACCCAAAATACCCGCCGATCACCAGGATGAAAACAATAATTAACATTGATTAGTTTCAAAATATTATTTATAGGCAGGGGGGATTATCAAAGATACTCATTACCTTGATATGACCACCAGCCAACGGCAACTTAACAATTAATGTCAAATAAAAAATACTTTAACCAAAAGGTTATTTCTGTAAAATTAACAAACATACCAGAGGAATTTCTAATACATATTCCACTGCGAGCCATAATCATGAATCAAGAAATGTTTAATTATTGAACTACGGACATCGCCGCGGGACCTGTAGGTTACCCCACTAACCCCTCGGCCACGACCTCAGCGCTCCAGCGGCACAAGTGTTTTGACAATGACTGCGGAGAAAACAGATGAAAAAAGTTGTTTAGAGCATACCACGAGACTCCGCACGATGACTTGCGCAGCGGCAGCACTAAACAGGCTCTTCTTAGACTACGCTGTAAAGTTCTTGACGGTGTGCTTGAGCGTAGAGTGGCCGGACCGCTTAATTCACATCTTTAGCATTTTGGTTTCAGAGCTGGATTTTTCACGGAAACTGCTGTTCTGGCACTCAAGCACACGGTTAGATAGTATACCAACAGAAAGGAGCTTGGTAGCCCTGGTGTCGGATGCTCTTTTGATGGTAAAATTGTCAATAGTATAAGCTATGCTGATGACATGGTGCTGCTGAGTCTCTCAATTGATGCTCTCTATTGGTCTCCTGTATAATGACAGAAAAAGTGAGGTTATGATGTTCTGTGTAGGTTCCAGAAAACCAGCGACAGTTCCTCCTGTCTACTTGTATGGAGTGGCACTTAAAAGAGTGTCTTTTTTCAGACCCCTTAGGCACATTTTGACATTTGGACGTGTCCTTATCAAATGTGAGCTAAGCCAAATTGTTGTGCTATATTTACCACGACAGTTTAACTCAGCTTAATTATTTTACACCAGAAACGCCCTTCAGGCAAGGGCAACAACTCGAGTCTAAGACAGAAGCGACAAAAATACTCTTATAAAGAGTAGTTTGACACGCAGCCGATCACACTCTATGTGATTGGTTTTACCGGTGTCCAATAAAAATATAATAATATAATTTTGAATATTATTTGATATAATCTGAGCTGGGCCACATTAAACGGGTGGGAAGTGAGGCGTGCAGGGGACGCTTGTTTTGTATTTGGACACAGCGTGCAGCTTGCAATTACAGTTGAACGCGGATTCTGGTTCTTTCTGTATTCTGAGGGAAACCAGTAAAACATGCGCGTGCCGCTTGACGCGAGTCGTGTCGGGTGTCGCACGGCCTGCGTACGTGGCGTTGCAGCTGATAACTACACGACATGTGGTTAAAACTACAAGAATGTCGTCTCTTCGTTAACGATAGGAATTAAATCGATGGAGAAACAAATGAGGTGTTTATGGGCCCCGTGATAGATTCTATAAGCGTTCAAAATATATTCATTTTCATTTTTCAAGATTCTTTTATTCCGTAATTTGTTTGGGCAAAGGTTCTTAGTAATGAGGTAAATTATTATTATTGTTAGCCTGTATAGTTTGCCATTCAGACTTTAATCAATATATATTTTTATTTGATTTAGAGCTGATGTTGGAAATTCGATACGATCAACACATCTACTCGGCCTTCAAGAACTGTCAATGTTAATATTCCAAAGGAATTATTATACTGACAGTCTGTTTTTTAAAGGAATTATTATACTGACAGTCTGTGTCGCAATTTAGATGGGCTGATCGCGTTCAATTGTGAATTTCGCCCAATCATTGATTTAGTCTAATTATGGTGAGATGTAGCACTGTTTGTAATGCTCGATGCTCTTACTACCTATCATGTGTTTTACAATAGAAACCTAGTGTAAAATCAACAATTTTCGGGAAAAGTTTTAAGTTAATTGTACCTAGGTATTATGAGTATTATTTGGTACATAACTGTCAGAAGATTAAAATTTGAGTGGTGCGCGGAGCGCAAGCGGTGTAAACAAAATATGACATAGAGGTGTACTCCGAGCAGACCGCGGGAACCCGAGTGAAATAAGTCAAGGTGAAGTATGTTCACATTAACATAGGAAGCGTCACTTAGTTTTAATTATTTATTTTTATATACTACAATCTGTCTCGTTGGTGGGACATTCAGCAGTATGTTGGTTGGTGCCATCGCTGGCGCGCTCGGTGTGTAGCCTGTGTCACATCCTCATGTTAACACAGTAGCTGTGTTTACTGCGATTGTATTAAATCTTGAGGTATTTGACGCTTTGTTGTGGTTTGCCATAAGTGGTCAGGCCAGAGTATTTGGGTGTCGTTCGATGCGCTCTTTATAGGTTCTAGTATGGCGTACAATTTCCTGTTTCCCAGTGGGCAGGTGTAGATCACGGTGTAATAATTCGTTGGGTACGAACCAGGGGGCATTGGTTATCATGCGGAGTGTTTTACTTTGAAACCTTTGTATTATTTCAATGTTTGAATGGGATGCAGTACCCCACAGATTCCTTACGTCCAGACGGGCTTCAGTATTGCCTTGTACAGAAGTATTTTGTTTTCGAGAGACAGTTGTGACTTCGTCCAATGAGCCAGTAAAGTTTTCGCGTTTGAATATTAAACTATTTTATTTCTATTTTCACTAAGAGAAAGCTACTTCTCTTAGTGAAAATAGAAATAAAATAGTTTTAAATCATATAAAAGAAACATTTGTAAATATAGGTATAACGTCAATTGTTTTTTTATATTATTTTCAGCAAACCCTTCTAATTAATGCCCATCTCATGGGGGTGCATACAAATAACTAGTCCGCCATATTGGATTTAGAATGACGTCACTTAGCTAACCATGCATTGTCATCCAAACTAATCGTGTACCTATGCATAATTTCAGTTCTATCAATTGTGGATAGCTGTTTTAAGATGCAGTTGCAACATTTGAACTAAACAAACAAACATACAAACATTGCAAGTTAAGTAAAAACTTGTAAAAATTCAGTACAGTTCAGTTGTCAGTTATTTTTATAAGAAACACGTTAATGAATCCAACCTGTATTGCTGAACTGTAGTAATGCTTTTTAAAGGAGTCTGGCCAAAACTGTTATATGAACTCTCAATCACACTAATGCTACTAATATTATAACCGCGAAAGTTTGTAAGAATGTATGGATGTATGTATGTTTGTTACTCTGGCACGCAAAAACTACTGAATGGTTTTTGATGAAACTTTACAATAATATAGCTTACACATCAGAATAACACAGGCTATAATTTATAAAGATATAGTGTGTGAATTATCCAAAATATAACGATAAGTGTCAAGTAAGTAGGAAAAAAATCTGCCTGACATTGCTTCTTGCTAAATTTCGTGATTCTAGGTCAACGGGAACTATCATATAGGTTTTCGACCCAAAACTTCTTAGCGTACTTCCAGTTGACATAGAATTGACAATTTTGGTTAAAGGTTTTACGGCACAAGTGAGGGGAAAATTAGGAAAAATGAAAATACAAGAGTTGAGTTACAAGTTTTTGCGAAAATCTAAATTTGCCCATATCTTGTTATCGTGTTGACTAAGGAACTTGATTTTTATACACCTAATAGAGACTATAAATCTCAGTATCTGGTATAAATTTGAACTTGCTGGGTCCACCCATTCCTGAGAAAATCGGTGGTGACACACGGACAGACAGACGGGCAGACTCTTCGTCACTTTCACGTACACTACAGAATTGTACAAGTAGTTCTAAACAGGTTCTCGGTAATTAGTCAAGTCACATAGTTCTCGTAATCAGTGAACAGTTGGACACTCTCTCACGTTACATACAACAATATTTGTTGAGCGCACGGCTCGTTCCGATCGGCTGTCTTGGCTCTAAGGCAGTGGTCAGGGCTGTCGAGCGACCGGATTTGATGAATTTAATTTTATCTTAATTAAATAACATAGCATAACATCACGCCTGTAATCCCCATAGGGTTATGCAGAGGTGTAATTACGAAGCAGACTGACAATGTATAATCATCATCATCATCATCAGCCTATAAATGTTCCCACTGCTGGGAAACAGGCCTCCTCTCTATGAGAGGGATTGGGCTTTAATACAACACGCGGGCCCAGTGCGGATTGGTAGATGTCACATGTCTTCGAATTTTTGGTTCTAGGAAATGCCGGTTTCCTCACGATGTTTACCTTCACCGTTTTTGAGAGCAGTGGTGATGAAATAAATTACACAAAGTAATGCGCGCCTGCCTGGGTTCGAACCCACGACTTACTGTTCGTAAGTCGGGGTCGCTACCACTGCGCCACCGCTGCTCTCTGACAATGTATAATAATGACTTTCATTTAGAAATAGATCAACATTTCTTCCGTTATTTATGTTGTCACACAGACGAACTTTTCAAAAACGTGAAGCAACGGGATAGAAGTTTTATTTATTTTGTTACTATTAAGTACAAAATGGACTTCTTAGTGTTATCAAGGAATGTTGCTTGATGCGATAGTAAAGACAGACAAAAGCCGCTTTGTTAAAATATTATTGCAAATAACACTTGTTTTGTAATACAAAGATATTCGATCGACACAAAAATGAGCTGACTCTCAAACTAATGATTGATTACTAAGTATGATTCATTATAATTAATTGATTGATTAAGTACCTAAAAGATTGACAAAGACAATCAGTTCTCTCTCAGATCTTTCAGAGGGCTTACTAGTGGGAGTTGGCATAACCTGGTGCCTGGAGACAAAAAATAAGAAAATCAAATAGTTCCATAAAATTGAATTTATTAAATAATGTTTGTTACACTTTTCTGTAAGCCTAGTACCCGCAGGCTTACAGGCTTGGATTTGTGCACGTGTTGTGCTTTTGAAAGTGTCAGCCCTACAAAACTAGATTGTAATGATAGTGAACCTCCTCGCGTCTCTGGGCTCCGAGTGATCCGCACAGAATGCTTGTTTGTTGTTGTTTCTGATTGCTCTTTACGACTCATTATACTCAGATTAGCCGACCATGCTTTGTCTTTTAATTTGATACAATGTTCAGTAGGTTCTTTTGAGAAGTAATTAGTTTCTAATAGTGTACTTTGATTACACTCGTGTTTCCTAGCTAGTAAAAGGTTTTTTTTTCTAGAAATGAACTTATTGTACAGATACTTTCAGGTGTTATAATTCTACTGGATATACTTGAGTATGTATGGGACTATGGATGTAAGCACAAAGCCACCACTCACGTCCGCTCACCTCGCTTGAATAATCTAAAGTGTTGTACGGTTTGACATAATATTTGATTAAGATCTTATGCTTACCTACTCTATACTAACGTAGATTTGGATGAATTTTCATAATTTTGCAGCTTTAATGAGTCTGTGATAATTTATGAGAATTTAAATATCCCTTCAATACTTACTTTCATAGAATCGTTTGTTGAAAGTGTCAATCATATTCGAAGTAACACATCGTCGCTAGATTATTGTGCATCCTAGATCTAAATATGGAATACGAACAAGTCTGAATCATGCCGCCATTACTCATTCATTCATAACATCTTAATCCACACATGACAGAATGACACCACTAACAATCATGTCTAAAACTGACAGTGCTAAGGGTGGGTACACACTGCGTTTTTATGTAAAAAGAGTCACATTATTGAAGGGTTCCACTTTTCTCTTCCATGACTCATGGAAGAGATTCATTTTCATTCTCTTCAATGTCAGCTTTTTAACGTCATCGTTGATTCCCTTTTCATGTCATCAGAGAGATCATCCACCATAATCATGATCACTCCTAGTTTCATGTCATCAGAGAGATCATCCACCATAACCATGATCACTCCTAGTTTCATGTCATCAGAGAGATCATCCACCATAACCATGATCACTCCTAGTTTCATGTCATCAGAGAGATCATCCACCATAACCATGATCACTCCTAGTTTCATGCTTTTCATCATTTCTCATCATCATCCATCACACATTTATGATTAACAAATCCACACTAATATTATAAATTACAAAGTAATTCTTGTAGTACAATGAGATGGCTTAGGACATATAGGCTACATTTCATCGCGATAGTACGAATCCGTGGGTAAATTTTCTACTGCTAGTATTGTATAAATTTGAATGAGTCGTGTCTCAGTGTGAATAGACTCTAAAATTGGCGACTCTGATAGTTCACCCACAGAACAATTGCGGCGCAGCTCAAGGAGATTAGCCACTTAGCGCATTAACCGCGGCTCAATTGTGCCACAACTGGCAACATTGAGCCGGCGCGCGGCGTTAGCGCTCGCTTCCATCAATTAATGGCTTCTTCCGTCTGCATCCATTGCGCTGATGAATGAATGATAGATCGTCTGCGAGATACGCACAAGTGGCAAGCGGGGGAATGAATGGAAAATATACTTCAAATTGTAGAATTTGGAGAGTTAACTAGCTGAAGTGGCAGCCGTGATCACCTGAAGACTGATGGTCATTTGAGCATTGTTTCTACTCCTCCACTATACTTTTCTGATTAATTTCATTGCGGGATCCAAGATAGATAAATTGTTTATCTGGGACTTCGGCGAGCTTCATTGTCTCGGCGCTTTTTTGGTGGTCGCCACTGTTGATTCTGGCTTTCAGAAGTTGCAGTGGCTTGGGCGATAGTGTGGTGGGCATTTGAGCAGTTCAGTCTTTGGGTAAAGACGATACCAAACAGCAAAATAGATAGAATATAATTTATTATACACAAAAATTGTTACAAATCTTTTTTACAATATTTCTAATTTTAACTTACCTAATATCTTCCAGAAAACCTTTGGAATGACTAAACGAATTTATCGAAGTATTCCGAACTACACAATCGTTACATAATGTCGTACCGAGTCGAATTCGTTTCCGATCGGTATCGCTGAGTCATCGGCTCATCGCGCGTTGACCTCTCTGTGAACTGATACTGATACAATAGTTCGGTGAAACTTAGTTACTTAGTACAAGCGGAAAATGTGTGTTCGTTTGTTGCGTTGGTCTAGTGGTGGCTCCTGGGTATGATTGGGAATTACAGGCTTATTAGGTATTTCTGATTCTTGATAGCTGCACCCTTGCTTGCTTGGCTTATGGCACAAAGTTCTTAAATATAACTGGTAAAACATGTGACCTTAACAGATTTCCAGATGTGGTTCTGGTTTACCCCCCGACAAGCACTGGAATGCGGATTGGATGACGCTCAGGAGAATCTTCAAGAAATAGAAGCATGGTAATGGCAATGTTTTGATCACTAGGATTTTAAAAATCCAGATTGAAAGTGAAGCCGTAGGCAAAATCTAGCTTGTTGTAGTTAATTGTTATTTTTGTCGGACTATTGAACTCGATCGAATTCCTCGCTTTTGCTGCGAACTATGAAAAAGTGGGACGAGCGGAGAGGTGAGTACTCTTTTATAATCTGTGGCCAGTTTTAGATATTAGAGGTAAACTCAGATGCTTTTAGAATCAATTGGAGCAGCGGTGGGCCAGTAGTATCGGCTCCGACTTAATAGTTGTAGGTCGTAGGTTCAAAGGCAGCAAGGCGCATTGCTTTGTGTAATTTATTTAACAACCAGTGTTATCTGCCCCGACTTTCTTCAGGATTGACAAATGATTTTCGGTAGTTAATGCCAACCCAATACATTGTAGACTTTTCAACCATCGTTATAACTTATACAATGTCTCGTTGTCTAGGAACAAACGCGCACCATTCACTGAAGTTAATTTAGTCATAATGTCATGTTATTAGCCATTCACTGGTTATCTCAATTATATCGGTTCCAGTATAATTGAGTCGTCAACCGCTAGCCCACACCCGGCGGTAGCTGTAGCTTACCATAGGTACCTGTGTGTCGACTAACGGTGTCTATAGTGTGGTTATGAACTGCGTTCGCGATTTAGTTCCCAAATATAACTTATTTCCTTATGACAAACCTTTGTTTTTGGACTTCTAAACTATTGCGGCGATCTTGATGAATAAGGTGTTTTAAGGTACTGGTCATTCTGAAAGTAACTTTATGTATTTACAATTACGTTGTTATTCAGTTAAGTAGATAAACCATCAATATTTGAAACATATAGTTACATGGGGAAAATGTCGTGAGGACAGTTTTGAGTATGAATGTGGATGGGTATGAGGATAGAGAAAGGCCGAAGAAACGATAATTTGGTAAGAAAGGCGGCGTCTGATGACATGACGAGTAGAGACACAATCCCCCAACACGCCCGCTTATCGCCACTTCTTAGAGTTGTATCTGGAAAAAAGAAGTGGCGGAACTAACTCTGCAGTAAAGGCAGTGTGCTATCTATAGTGCAGCTTATTGTGTGAGCGTACTGTGGCCGAACAATTAGCACCGACACGTTGACTTACTGCCGGCTGCGGTGAGATGTGGGGCTCGTTAGGGGTTGTAACTGACCGTAAGAGATAAACTATGCTCCACTGATGACTTCAGTCAATCATTAGGGTTGGCTGTGTTGACACTGACATAAGGGGATGGGGTACTTTGTGAACATCTAACAGTCTACCAGGTAAGTTATTTAATTCGCAGGTAATTGGCATTTACCATTACTTGTTAGAACCTAAGAACAGAACGCCAGCACATCAAGCTACAACAATTTGTGAAATTTCTTTAATAGACGTTCAACTTTATGGGTAAAACATTAGGTTCAAGGTTGATTTGGAAAATTTATTAATGGAATAGAATATTCTTTATTATAATACACCATACAAATAACATTTACAGAAGACGTTTCACATAGCGTGACACCATGGGCGGTCATATCGTTAAAAGCATACATAGGGCTCGATATAACAAAGGAGTCAGTAGTGTAAACGGCGGGATGTACAGTCAAGGAATGAATAGGTTACGCAGTTTAAGGTGACAGTGTTGGTGTCGGACAAGATTTCCCATCGGCTAAATTGACAAACTTCCGTAAATCAGACTTCTTCTATTTTACCTCTTTGCGGGGATGGGTCAAAGGAATTCTTGTCAGAAATTGTAGGCGTATTGTAGAGAATGAATCAATGAATTTAATATTACTAGAATATTCATCATGGGAATCTTCAGATCATCGCCCGTATGCATTCGCCTTAATCCCTATCCAGGTGTGCGAGATTGTAAATCCCCGCTCGTTCGTTACCGCGAGTTTTACCACACATGTTACGGTTTACCGCCAGTTGTTTCACTTTACAGCATGTTGTTACACTTTACCGCCGGTAAGTCTTCGTTATCATGACGCCAATCAATCAGGTCTGTACGACAGTGAGTGGCCAGGAGTCGATCGTGTTACACCATAACATCCGATACGGTGATGTACAAGTTATGATCTAGTATTAGCTTTCAACTTGGAAACAGATTTTTCCTTGAGCGATTTTTTATGGAAAATTAAAAGGGAAAATAAAAAACTAATAATGTTGGAGAAATCTACTGATTTTCAGAAAAATAAAGAAAATTACAGGAATTGACCAGGTAGTGGTTTAAGTCCCGCGTGATAGGGGGCGTAACAAATGATATGAAAGAGAAAGCAGTAAGTGATGCCGTGACGTCTGACAGGGGAGAATAGAGGACGAAGTCGTGACGAGAAACACGTGTGGCGTGGTGTGGAGTTATTGCTCGTGGCATTGCGGAAGTTGGGAATTACCAAAATAAAAACAATTTATTTCACATAGGCCTACGTGGGCACTTATAAAACGTCGAAAAAAAAGGTGCGCGGTTCGGCTTGGTCGTTTCCTATGGAGAAGAACCGGCAAGAAATTCCATGGTTACTCTTTTCAAATCATTTGTTTGGTATTACAATTATATCATGTCCCAAGGTCCGTCAAACGTCCTACCGGGATAAAACATTTATCATATCCTAACACAGGTCATGGTCCATCAGGAAGTCAAGTCTTATCAAAAAACGATCAGCCGTGAAGTCGAGATAAACAAACAAACTCACGTTTACATTATTTTATGTTATGATCAAATTATCTCCAACACTTTTATTATCTCCAATGAATACTTAAACTTACCAACGAATAACACACAAGAATAACATGGACATACCTCAACCTCTAAAGCAGGTTAAACATGATAATCGTAAAACACTCGAACATTGAGCGCCCTGAACTACATCCGTAGTATATTCGCCGACAGTACCTGCCTATTCATGAAACGGTTCCTATGGTAATGTCCTGATTGTTCCAACTTTCGCCCGCACCGGCCCGAACACGGGAACTGAACGGGTGTAATAGACTCTGATGTGAAGTATGGTAATCGGAGGCAAACATTCAGTCCGTTGTTCTTTAGACATCGTGTGTACTGGCATAATGTTGGACAGAGGTAAGGAAGACAAATTGCTGGACAATGTCAAAAAAAACTTAATTTTAAATTATTATTTTTTGCATGTAAATAAATCAGCTTATGGGTTGTTCTACTAACGATGGAACATACTCGTAGTTATATATATCGTGTCCTGTGGTGTATCCATTACAGGAACTGATGGACGCGACCTCGTGACTCAGTTGCCGTGTTCACACGTTCATTTTCCACACGTCCTATATTTATAATAGCGTGCGACTTTCTTCGGCCACTGTACATAGGTTTAGTACAACACTACTGCTCCCGATATACACTGAACTGAACACTAATAGTGCATGACTGCTGACCTAATGGGTTTACTGCGAACCAACCGTATAGGGGACGAAATGAGGAAGAAATTATTATGTCCGCGTTTTCGTCCTATATCGTAGTCGGTTGCAGCTTACTTTAATGTTCAGGAAAGTTTTGAGTATGCCTCAGTACGGATGTGGATGACTATAGGAGTAGGGGAAGTCCTGATAAAAGATGGATGGACGGTGTGAAACATGGCATGGCTGGAAAGGGGGTGGCTCATGACATGCCGAGTAATGGAGAAGTATGGAGGTATGGTTCCTGAAAGTTCATAACAAATGCTTTGACAGCCATCGTCGCAGATGTACGTACTCTGAAAATCTCTGACAAGATTGCTACTTAAGCGTTTTGGTCGGATAGGCAAATTCAATGATAGGTCCTCGAATGTCCTCGACTGTCGAAGTATCTATAACTCCTCATCTCTGCTGTCATCCTGGTTAGCACACAGTAAGATTTGGTCAAACTAGTATGGATAGATTATTGACCAGCTGTGACATTGGACATTGACTCATACTTCAGAAAATTATCCGTTAGTGTTCCTATCGCGACAGAACTGTATTCTGAGACGAAAGTACTAGACTAACATAAATCTAAGGATAGTGCGTTGTAAAGTCCCTCGAATAACTCGAGAGTAGTAAAACTATATTTATTTGTTCCGCACGCGTACACTCCGCCCCCGATGGAAGTACTAGGACCACATAAACTATTAAAATTTCATATTGAAAGGTGATTTGTTTGTACAAGTCTTCGTATTTTTCTTTAATATTATTTTTGTAATCAAATGTGTGTCGTCTACTAATAGTTTAGAATCATACCTATAGCCTGAGTTTATTTAAATCGCTTGGTTACCAGCTATATGCTCAAGCGACAAGTTTGTTGCGGCAGCGACTGCGGAAGAAGTTGTTTTAAACATGATTCGACTCACCGTGACACGACAATACTCACTTGAAGGAAACAAGTGAACAAGAGCGTGCCATGTCTGTTTTCCAATAGGAATTCTAAGGAAAAATACAGTGTAAGCTCTATTATTTGATTGACCTAGACCCATCAATACTCTAAAACAAGTCTAGAACAATACCTACCTAGTCATAGCTACCCACGACTGGCCTGATCCGTGTAATGTGATTATAGCCGACAACAGGGCGCGATGGGCGTGTCCGATGAGATCAACCTTTAGCCAGACATACAGACGTATGATTACTCGAGTTTTTGTGTCTCTGGCTTGTTCTCGAACGTGGTGTTGTATCTATATAATTGGCAGGTAAGGTAATTTGATTCCTTTATAAGATCAACATACAGATTTTGGGACCATAAAATAAATTGAGTCAGCCCAAAATTCGACGACGAGTTCGGCACTCTCAGTAGCGTCCATCAGCAATGTTATTATATTAGCAATTGGCACAATGCACCTATTTTCCACTTAAAAGATGCTGCCACTCCTATTCCGCTAATTATATTTTTAGCCCAACAAAAATGTCCTGAAGTGCGAGTGTCCTTCTGGAAGTATATAATAATATCTTGAAAACCGTTGAGGTAAAGAGCTGCCGAATAACCTTAGTATAACTAGCCGCTCCAGATAAAAATCCCCACTCCGGACAGTTTTATCTCTGCCTCTAACCTGTGTGTTGACCTTAAGACACTCAACTGAGCCGCCACCTCCATTAGACCACCTGGATAAATAACCTGTCGAAATCACGCCGTGCCTCGCACATCATAATATGTGATACGATTTGTTACATGCTCCCAGGTAGTTGCATATTATGTTTAGATACTTATATCCGAAGTCTAGACAGCCTTAGTTTCCTATATGATTAGGCAGGTAGGTAGGTAGGCAATGCCGGCGGCGCTTCGGTAGACTTCGGTAGTGTAATGTGAGATGTCTGAATCAAAGGCGGTGTGTAATTATGTGAGCTGTAATCATGACATGTGGTGTAAGTGATGAGCGGGGAGCGGAGAGTGGAAAATTCTTATTTACACGAGCATCAAAGTCAAGGAATTTATTTTTAAGGAAGGTTCTAGCAAAAATGGCGATAAAATAAGAACACTTTAAGAAAGACCGGGCCCGGGGTGCGTGCACCGGGCAGTCGCGAGTGTCGCGACAACTGGAGAGAATGGAGTTAGGTCATTGCCCAGCTGTGGGAAATGTACTGATATTCAGTTTATCACAAACTTGAAGCTGATAATTAGCTGATACAAGAAAAAAATATTTGTGAATGCATGGCAGTGCCGTGGCTAAGTTCGCAAAAAAAAGAAAGTACCATTAGTTTTTGTGTTTATCTTAAATAACAAAACAAAACACTAAGTTATCAAAAAGCTTCTACTTTGCACCGCCACTAAATTAAAATAAAAACCGATATGAAACACGAACATAAATCAAACAAACTGACAGTATTATTCAGCTAACCTGCTCCCGCACTTTTTATGGCCCCACCGTATTTTTGTGGCCTAACACCTAATGCAAAACTGATTGCTCTTAAAAGTTAATTACATTGAATATAATATCTCTCGAAACTTTGCTTCTATTATAATAATGCAATATAATAATATCGGTATCAGAACAGTCGCCCAGACGGTATGGCCTTAACTTACCCAGTTATATATAGGACGTGGGCAGGCGCATTACTTTGAGAACTAAAAAATCATGAAGTATTAGTATACAAATGTACGAAGACATGTGACATCTACCAACCCGGATTGGGCGCGCACCGCCTCACAGCACATTCTCTCTCTCTTATAGAGAGGAGGCCTGGGCCCCTGCAGAGAACACATTAAGAATAGGCTGATTATGTACATTACGTTTCTGTTATCATAATGAAATTTTAATAATTACCAAGTAATTTATTATTATTTGTTTAAAATGCAATTAACGTGTGGTGAGTTACAGTGAGGTCGTATAATCGCGTTTACACAATTTACGATTATCGCAGATTATTTACATAGAACATTTCATTAGTGTATGTATTAGAGCTTACAGGCAAGTGTCATCATCTATTTGGCCCATAACTCTGCCGTTATTGGCTGCCTCTCGAATACATAACACTAAGTGTCTGACTCTGCTAACTTCGTACGACGCATGTAATCACATGCATCGTACGAAGTTAGCAGAGGCTTGATTAAGCGCGAATTAACTTGGAGCATAAATTATGTAAATATGTCGGCATGTGAATGGGATGCCGATTAGTTGTCGTATATGCAGGATGAAGGGCTCATTATAGCTGGCTATTTATTGTGCGACGTAAGTTTTATCAGGGTGGTAGTTCATTCATAATTATGACTGTCAAATGTATTTAAAGACACAAGCCCTCGTCATTTTGAAACTTTCATGTTTTAGGTTTTTTTTTTCCGCATGGGAAATCATCAAATGACTTTTCCCACTCTGGGCAGAGCGGAAGGGAGTGTCAGACTTGTACTGACTAAAACCCATCCATGTTCCTTCCTTGTCCTTGCGCGGTATCTCTTTCGAACAGTCCCGCAGCCCATCTTATTTAGTACATGAGCTTTTAAAAATTCTTCCAGACTGCTCACTTTTGTAAAAATGTTTAAGTCTTGTGCATGATTTCATGCTTTTTGACCGCGTGGTTTTGACTTTACGTTGCCCCTTAGTGGATTTAAAATTTACTTACATAAAATCTAACACAGTTAATGGTGAAAAAAAACAAAAACCGCTCTTTGAATTTGTATTAAGAATGTTGACGCTCGTGTTTTGTATAAAAAAAAATCATTTTGCTGGTCGCAAAAACACAAAATTACCTAGCAATATTGTGGCCGTCATCGCCTATAGAGTATTCAACTTTAGGCTACAAGTGATTATCTCTCAATGTGTACAGCATCAGCATCTCTAGGTGATAATGGTCGGCAAACAGCCGCGAGCCGTATAAAGATATCGCTATTGATAACGTCGCCGGCAGTTATAAAATGCAAGCAAAAACCGAGAAGCTGGACCCGACGGTTTTTATGAAAATATTAGTGGGATGGGCCAAGTTCTAAGAAAGTGCTTAACGCAACCGAAAGGTACTTGTTCTCTCCGCCATTGTGATCCTTTTTTTTTCTAAACGGTACTTGGGAGGGAACCTTCTAGTTACGGAGACATTAGGGGTCAAAGTTCTAACTTTTTCATAAGTTCGTTTTTAAAGTACTTTAAAAACTACATAACTTGTGATACATTTACTTTAAAACGTCCATGACCAGTTTACTCTTCATTGCATCCATAAGCAACTGCGGTACATTGAGTTTTGCCGTAAAACGTGACTTACACCAAACGTGACTTACCCCAAAAAAAAGCCTTTTCCCAGCAATAATTTTAGCATAGAGTAACTTATTTTGATGTATACATAATGCTCGGTTACCGGCTTCGTGAAGGGTCTGTTTACAACTTATATGTATGTTTGTAAAATTTCCACCGTTGTGCTTCAACTACTGAGTCGATTTTGATGAATGAAGTGTCAATCTCTTCGTCATTACGACCCGGGTAACATTTTACATTTTTGGAGCTTATTGCGATAGGCAATCTTTTACTTACAGATTGTGTAACTTCAAAGCCTTGCAATCACCACAGGCAGGTAAGCTTTTCTCGGTTTTCTAATAAAGATTATTTACGAAGCAGACCGCCTGGGTTTATTCCCAATTTATGGCAGAGAGGCTGTTGAGGAACTTAAAATTATTATCAAAGTTATGGATTTCTGTCCATCTTTGTCTACTCACCCGGTGTTTGTAGGAGTGATGTTATTATTACAGTAAGTCGTTAAAGAACTTGGCCCGTCATTACTGTGCGCAGATACTAGTGCTATAAACAAAGTGTAGTGCATGATACATGACAGTCTGTATGATTTACTTCTGAGCCATGGCGGTGCGAAGAAAAACATGAAACGTCAGGTTATATCGAGAGCATGGCAACTTGTATGAGACATAGTTTTATATTTACACTGGCTGGCTTGAAATAGACTACTTGGAAAGTATTAGTTTGGCATTAAGAGATAAATAGATTGGATTTTAATTATGAAATTCGTTATCATCCAGAATCTTAATTAACCATCGCAGTATTATATGCTCAGCAGTGGATTTTACTTATTTTCATGATTCTTAGATTTGTATCAATAAGTAAGTGTCAGGGAAGAGTTAAGACCGAATAATTTTGGAGTCAACCGAAGCCGTTATTTGGTATGAAAATCAAGAAATCAGATCGCGATTGAAATCGCTCGAGGCAGTTTTACGAAATTCTATCAATTTGCAAACTGACTGAGATACCAATCTAACTAATGGTAGCATAATATTCCCACTGTCTATAATATTCCCACTACTGGTAGACAGGCCCTCTCTGTGAGAGAGTGGGCTGTAACTCATCTAATCAGCTAAACCAACACCAAAACTAAAATCTGTAACTGAAACAGACGAACTACAGAATCAGCACATCAACCTACTACAAATCTGGCAATTTTTTTTAATAGACTTTCAACTTTATCGCCAATGTAGGTATTAGGTTCAAGGTTGATTAAGAAAATTTTACAGTTTCGGGTAGCTCGACGTGCTGGCATCTTTACCAATGAAGTTACTACCTCAACACAGTTCAGTTAAACTAATTGTACAATACAAACAATGCGTGCGAAGCAGCAATAGTGCGGTAACCGTGTGGCCCAGTGCGGGATGGTAGATGTCACTTCATGTCTCCGAATTTTTTGTTCCAAGAATGGTGGTTTCTCCACGATGTTATTCTTCAACCTTTTATATGTAAATTACGCAAAGTGGAGCACTGTTCTGGGTTCGAACCCCCGACTTACGAAATTCTATCAAATAACAAACTGAGATATCCGTCTTTAATAGATAAAGATAAACAAGAGACGATCACAGACGAGATACAATCAACATCGCGTACCGTAGCGTTGTCTTATAAGTTGATTACACCATTTAAGATTATTATCTTGTTGTTAATTTACTACTATATCACTCTTATAGCGCCTCTAATTGACCCAATATTAACGATGTTTATTATTGGCATTACTTCAATGAGTGCAATGCCAATAATAAACATCAAATAGGCCTAGTATAAGGCACAGTACTCATATTAGTGTTACTAGGTAAATGTCGAAGATTTTATTAGGAGATCACTAATTTGTAACGTGCTTTATGACGTGTTAACATGAGTTATCATCATCTGCCTAGCTTTTTTCAAATATTCTGGCGTTGGCTAACAATCTAACCACGCTGGGGTCGGCTAACAGTCCAACCACATGCAGCTGAATACCAATTACTTACATGTAACGACGGCCTATCTGAACCCCACAACCCACTAATTGGGAAGAGCGACACCCCAGCGACACCCTGGTTGTTAGGCTTTCGGACTTCTGTAGTCACACATCACTAATCATAAAATCACTAATGTATAATTTGACTAATGTCAATTTGTGGAGAAATAGGGGTCTATTGTAAGTTTGTTGTAACATGAGTACATAGATGTTAGGGGTCCATCTTTACCTATTTAAGAGACAGTAAAACGAAGCTTCTCACTCGGAGGTGATTGCACTCTCTCGAGAACAGCCGATGTTGTAGGACTCTTCAGTTTTTGCTCATCTTGCTAACGGTAACATACGTCAGCGGTCGATCAGTCAACAGTTTATGCTTGTCCTTTAGTTTGACCTCAGCACTCTAGCTTGCTATGACTTTGGGCTAACTAAATACATACATAAAGGGTGTCAAAAGACTCTTAACGAAGCCGAAAAGCACTTATTCTTCCCGTCATTGCGATATTTTTTTTGTTTTAGATCACACCTGGGAACCTTCTTGTTACGGAGATATTGGGGGTCAAAGTTCCAACTTTTTCACTTTTTTTTTTAACACCGCCAAGACCCCCATCCTATTCAATCCAAGCATCAGCACAATTTTGCGTTACATTGACACCTACCGCAAAACGTGATTTTTCACCCCAAAAAAAAGTCGTTTCCCAGAAATAAATTTGGCAAAAAGCAATGTCTTACAGCACATGTAAAGGAAAAAATCTGAAAACCGCTAATACTTAGTTTAATAACAAAATACCTACAACTTTATACGGAACCCTCGTTGCGCGAGTCCCACTCGCACTTGACCGGTTTTTTATTTTGTATAATTTCAATGAACCAATAAATAAATCTCAATACAAGATCATAGACCACGCCATAAAACCATCATAAGGCCGCTACCACTCATACACCAGGAGCCGGTTTTTTTTTTTTAATATCCTATTTTCTTCAATTCTTTCTAAGTTACCGAATTTCAAGATAAAGATTTGTTTTGAAATTGGTAGCAGGTTTGACGGCACGGTTGGCGCAGTGGCTGAGCGATTGACTGCTGCGCTGCGTGTCGCGGGTTCAATCCCCGCACGGAACAAATATTTGTATGGCCTACAGATAGTTGTTCCGGGTCTGGCTGTTTGTGTATGTGAGTTTAAATGTTTGTGAACCTTCCACGATACAGGAGAAATGCCTAGTGTGGGGTAACGTTATTAAAAAAAAAATATATATATATTAGTTTGTCCACAATATTGTATGTTTGTACCTATAGAATGAAGCGCGGTTATGAACGTCTATTTATATCTCATAAATTTTACGCTAATCTCGACTAGAATCTAGTTTTAAATTGATATTCACGACCCAGTATCGTTCTAGAATATTGCCATAATATTTGATTGCTGATAGATGGAACTTTGATGATTTATTATGTCGACTTCCATGCTCAACATTTTAAAGAATTCGGTGTTATTCTTGAAAGGTTTTGGCCAAAACGTAATACTTCACACCTTCAGCACTGAGGCTCTTCTGAGGCGGAATTAAAGCGTTGAAAGTAGTTTAATGTCAGAGTGTGGTAAGAGTGCGTGTAGAGAAAGATTCAGAAAAATAATTTCAAAGACAGCTTTATTATACCATAGATACTCGTTCTACGTTTGTGAGACTTGTGACTATGGGCTCATAAATATCACGTAATTAATCTCCGACAGGTGAGTCTGAGGTAAACTCTAACCACGAGCCAGTCTATGGGCACATTTTCAGAAAAAAAAAAACAGATATAAAACCTCGTCGGAAGAATCCTAAGGATCAACTCACACCGAAAGAGCGGCGAAGGGCAGCGAAGCGGAGCGCAGTTTAAGTGTCATATGAATTTTAACTTTATTTTCATTACTATAATACTTATTATCGCATGAGAAACTCGAGCAAATCGCGCGGATGCCCGCAGTGCCGCTGGAATTCCGGCGAATTCCATAAACGGGGCCGTGCGACGGCGCGAGAAGTCGCGGGAAGTCTCGAGAATGCTCGAGCAGTCGCGAGCGGCCGCTGGCAATATCCCGCCCCTCGCGCGTCACATTTTTTTTACTGTTTAATCATATTTTTCTGCTACCCTGATTGAGGGTTGTCGTTTTATGTTCATTTATTTTGCAGAAACGATTAATAACTTGTTTCAAATTTTATTATAATGTATAGCAGAAAGTGTTTACTAAATTCTGATCTCTTTCCCCACATTGGTGGACAGTTGATAATTTCAAAAATAAGAAGATCCATTAGAGATTCGTTGAAATCTGCATATCTACGTTTATTCAGGATTCCCGCATTTCCTGTTGCAAATCAATATAAAAACCGAGTTCCTAAGTGTTTTGTGAAAGTTTTAGAAACGTTTACTGCATTGGCCATCAAAAGTTAACGTATTTTTTCCTGAAAACTTAAGAAGTATGAGTATAAAGCTACCAGGGGGCCGTTTTTACCAACATCTAAAGACTTTTGAAGATCCCTTATCAAGGATTTTTCCATAAAATAACGTTAGAGGCTGACCCATTATAAAAGGAAGTAATCCACAATATCCACTGTCTGTGTTTTGTTTTTAGTTTTAAGTGGTTTATGGATTAACAAAATTATGGATTTTGATATCTGAAATAAATGAGTTGATTGAATACTAAAAAAAGTAGACGAACATTTGCCATTCTTATTTTTCTTTACTAAGACTTCGTCGTTTGCATGTATACAAGTATTTCCAAAGCCAGATGTGACGGATTTTTTAATTTTTTTTTTTGGATAACTCTTTACATAATAAACAATAATCAACAACTTTCAGCTCGGGTATAAACATCGTGTAAACTAGTGTAATTAAATCCAAAATACCCATTTTCACTGCTTAAACACAAGTTTCCTTGAGTTTTGTTGAAAGTGAACTGCGCATAGGAGAGCGACCCGTGAATTCATCGCGGGCGGGCTCGAGACGGCGCGCGGAATCCGCGCGCCTTCTCTACCGAGTGGGTCGCTGCGCTTCGTTGCCCTTCGTCGCTCTTTCGGTGTGAGTTGACCCTTAACGTATAACGTTCGCGCGCGTGCCTAGCAACTAGGTACATGTATTTCATTAATAAATTCAATATAGGCAATTAAGTTTTTTCCTCTAATAAAAACTAACTCTTCTACGATATAAAATAAATTTCGATTCTATTGCTCACCCGACGCAAAGACAATAATAAAGCTGTCAAAATGCGCGCCACATTCGATGAATTCAAATAAAAGATAATAATTACGTGTCTATGGTTCTTTCCTAGAAAAAGTACACAGACTTTACGTATCTGTCAGGTGTTCTGACTAGTAGTTATTAAATTAATAAAAGTTTGATGGACGAGTAGCGATCAGGTAATGGGTAAGGAAGCTGCCCTACCGCACGATTAGCGAGAAGCTATTAGGCCTAGCACCTCCTATGTTCTTAAAACGGTGAAGGAACAACGTAGGAGACCGGCATCTCCTAGAACCAAACATTCGAAGATGACATCTACTAACGCACACTGGGCCCGCGTGCTGGATTACAGCTCATTCCCTCACTTACAGAGGATAGAGGAGGCCTGTGTCCCAGCAGTGGGAACATTGTAATCTGATTTTGGAGTTAGCAACTAAAAACGATTAGGCACGCATCGAGTAACGAGTGTGTAGTAAGGATAGTTTTGTTGCAGGGCTATGAGTGTTCTGCTTCGAGTGGAACGAGCGTCGCTGAGTAAGTACTCTCTTTGATAGCTCTTGTCGCTGCGACAAGCGAGAGAGAGAGAGAGAGACAAAACTTATTGCTGGAAGAGTCTGCTGATGACTTATAGCTTTGTCGATCTAGAGCCAACGTGGACCACTGGTCATTGGTTTTTTCGAACTCGTCCATCTTCTACGAGGTCCGCCGCTGTCAGGGCTCCAAATAGTGGTTATTTTGGCCCACAGCTCAATGAGCATCAGGTATTGGACCTACACTCTTATACGTTCCGTGCGTTTCTTGAGAGATGGAACAGACCATAGCTACCCGCTTCCCGCCAGCGGTGGCACAGCTGCCTTATAGTCACGGCGAATATAACGAGCTCTCGTAAAAACTAATAAATATGTAGTTATTTATGCGCGAGAACTTGGCTGACGCACTGTTATTACTAGTCGCTGGATTTAGACTGTATTTGTACATGGAATTCATAATTACATAGCTACGTATTAAATAGTAAATTCATAAAATATGAGTCACACAGGGTGTAAACAGACTCTTCGCGAAGCCGTCAACCAAGCATTATGTACATCAAATTAAGTAACTTTACGCAAAAATTATTGCTGGGAAACTACTTTTTTTATGGGGTGAGCAAATTCGACGAAAAAGGCCAGATTCGTGGAAAGAAAATTCTTGGATTTTGCACCACGATAATGCGTTTTCGCACAAGGCCATCATAGTGAACAAATTTTTGACCAAAAACTCAACAAATACCGGCGAGCGACCACCTTATTCACCAGATATGGCTCCAGCCGACTCTTTTTCCTAAACTCAAATTACCACGTCGTGGCACCCATTTTCATTCGGTAGAAAATACAAAGGAGAATTTGCGGCGAGAACTGAACTCAATTCCGGAAAAAAGCGTTTTAAAAATGTTTTGGTGAAATCTGGATGAATAACAAATAATAATACAAACATGTGTATTATTCATCGATTCCCGGTACTTTCTTGAGAGAGTAGTATAACTGTCAGCTACCGTGAGAATTCCCCAATAAACCTGCCTACTTGAACTAACTAACTATGATTGTCAAATCACAAACATCTTGTTATTATTTGGTTTGACATTTGTCATCACACTTCAATTACCAAACGTCAACATTCGCTGTTCTCGTGTCATATGTGACACCTATGTCGTATGATCACTCGTGGGATGTTTTTTGTTCGTATATTTTGTGACGAATCTAATATGTCTGATTGTGTTACCGTTAACGTCACCGTTAAAGCAAAAATATTTCGATTTGGTGTTGATTCTATAGATCTTACTGTTGATCTGTTAGTGTTAGGCTGGTTACAAATTGACGATTTGTCAATTTGATTTCTAAAAGTTTAGACGCACACTCATTATTTTGATATCTTCTCATTTTTTTTTAATCATCTTCAAAAAAAGCGTAACAGTTGAGAGGAGCGATCTTGCTCATTTGTTTAAATCAGATTCCATGTTTCTAAAACTGCCTCGTTAGTTTAGACGTCGCAAACGCTGCTTCTTAGCATGATGTTCTAGGGTCAATTCCAAGGTCAGGCAAAGTATTATTGTGGCGTCAGGAACTTCTCGGTAGAAACCTAGATTTACAGTATGTACGCAGTTAATGGTAATAGGGTCGTCCACTATAAAATTGGATTTAAAAATAGCTCGCGAAAATGTGGGTGTACTATTAGGAACACCTCTGCCTAACTCTTCAGGGGTAAGCTCGATGCTATGTTCAAATAGTGTCAAGTAAGAGCTATCTCTTTCACATTGCACTTTGTTCTTTATTGCTAACTATCTATCTTATCTAGAGCACTGATAGTTCTAGTTAATTCACCAGCACAAGCTACTCAATATGATAAGCACCACACATTCATTAGCCTCACCCAGCCCTCCATCACAGCTGGGATTATCGTCAGCATCTCTAAACTACGCCTCAGCTAAACATTTCAAGTTCCATTCGCTTGCAGTCATTAGGGATGAGTCGTTCGTCTGTGATAGTAGTCTAGATTTGTTGTTTGAGATTGCACGAAATATTGTGCCATCCATTCATATTTATCATGACTATTAGAAGAGCTAAGGCTCTGTACGTGTTTATGTTTAATTTACTGGGATTTAGGTGCAGTTGTACTACATCCAGTGATTTGTTAAAGAACACTCAACCATAGAAACATAGGAGTACGGTTCTGACTAAGGCTAAGATCAAGTAAAGGAGTACATGATAGCGTGACGGTTGACAGGGGAGAATGCCACAAGAAACAATGTTGCACCGACTTCAAATAACTTGGGACAAGGACAGGAAGATGACGAGGATGACTGCGAACCAGTGAACAAAGCCCTGGATGGAAACAGAGCTGAAAGCGCTTCTAGTTTAGCATGACTGCATAGTCATAGCCAAAGCTGCAGGAAACGTCGAGAAAAAATATGTGAACAAGAAAGCAGGTCTGTACCAGCAGTGATCCCCGGCTGAAATGACGATGATGACACAGAAGTCTATGATAGCACTAGAAAGAGGAAGAGATGCCGACTTCAAGTAAATTTGGAGTAGGTTAGTGATGAAAGGGAACTCTATGGACATAATATCTTAACATTGCGTGAAGTTCTGTTATTGTCTCACCGTATCGTACTATACCAGAATAAAAAGTATCAGTGGTAATCCAGGTTACAAACTATCTGTGTACCAAATTTCATCCAAATCGGTTCCGTAGTTTATGTGTGAATTAATAACAAACATCCACCCATCCATCCTCAATCACAAACTTTCGTATTTATAATAGTAGTCAGATAGGATGACCGTGTAGCCGCGTCGCGCGTCGCGAGTGTGCTGCCAGCCTACACGTGAGCGGATGATGACAGACTATCTTGTCGATGATTTGTTTACGACGCAGTTTGGTATTATTTACGACCACGCCGCTCACTTCATTACAAAAAATATCATTTATGACAGCCATTAAATATCGAATCGGATCCGATGCCATTTTTGTTACAATAACGATTCTGAGCGGAACGCCGTTGGTTTTGATGCTATATATCTTTTTGTAACTATTATAATTTTATTAGACCCTAATCCTACATTTGGTCTGTCTATTATTGTCTGCTCGGCCACGAGCTCCACGCTCGAGCGACACGCGTGTCGACGTGTGCGCCGGGGAGCACGAACTAAACAAACGAGCTGCCACTAGTCACCACAAGTGCGAGTCAAACTCGCGCATGAAGGACTCGTTACCAGCCCCCAACCAAGGGGGAAGCCCCCTTTATTTTTAATATTTGTCGTGAGAACAGAAATACATATTCTGTGAAAATTTCAACTGTCTACCTATTACAGATCATGAGATGCAGCCCTCTGATAGACAGACGGACGGCCGGAAGGACAGACAGCGGAGGCTTAGTAATACCTACTCGTACCTCGTTGGTTTCCCGTCGGGTACGGAACCCTAAAAACAAGTGAAGCGCGCGCGTCTCACTTGACGCGTTTCGCATCGGTCGTGAACGGGGTTTCAGAGACGTAAGAGGTGAGTCTACTGCCAATTCCAGCGATCGCAAAACTCAATAATCTATACTATCGTCGAGTCTAATTAGATTATAAAGTGGTAATTGTGGTCAGATTTTCATGGTACTTTTTTATTGAGTTCCTAGAGTTGTGGAGACGATTATATATTTTTTTTTTGTTTATGAGTAACTTGAAATTCGCTGAATTTATATTGTGGCATAATAGTGTACCTGTGTGCAGTAATTAAACTCCAATTTGGTCTGTTTCCTTGTACATTGTTGTATTTAAAGTATTTCCTATTCTCTTTAATTATTTCTAAAATACCGAATTTCAAAGTTGGATTTCTTTAGTCATTGAGAACTGCTCCGAGCAAAAAAAAAACGAAAGTAAAATTAACAAAATAAAAAAAATGTCATAAGCAACTAACAAAAGAAGTGAAAATTCCACCAAAAACATTTTCATGTAAAATGTTGCCAAGACGAGACTATATGGCTCGCACTGTCAAAGAGTTATCAGATGTCATGTAGAGCCAAGCTTCTAACTGTTCACGCCGCCGTAACTCTACAGACCCTATCTTCACAAACTCTACACCTTAGTCAAAAACTACGGCTTGGCCGTTTCGTTACTACAAGAACTATTGAAGAAGAGAAGTAATGAACGGTGAAATAATGTTTCACCTTTACTTTGTATGCACGAGGTAACCTCTAAAAATACTCATGCGATTTCAAAAAATCTTACATCGATGATAAGCGCTGCACAATATTGCCGAATGCCATAGAATGTGTTTTGTTATGTTGTGGTGGGTAGAGGCTGTAGTTCCTAGGAGCGATCCCAGGACCCTTATTGTTTTTAAATCATCATCTTTTTTTTGGAAATCATCAAATGACTTCTCCCGCTCTGGGCAGAGCGGAAGGGAGTGTCAGACTTGTACTGACTAAAACCCATCCATGTTCCTTTCTTGTCCTTTGTGTTCCAGGGCCGCGGTATCTCTTTCGAACAGTCCCGCAGTCCTGGCAGGCATCGGCCCTTGCGGGCCCCTCCCTGATTCCAGGACCCCAAGCTCAGCTCGCGCTTGTGTCTACTCCAACGACCCAACCAAGGACCACCAGCAACCACCACCAACGCCACCACTACCAACGATTATCAAGTACACGTTGTACAAGGCACTTGATTTATTACTGTACTTAAATAAAGTCAGGTTGCGTTAATAGCGTTTGACACGCAATTCATTAATTCATTAACCAATCAAATCAACAGTAAGTAGGTGTTTATGGGGTGAAAGTGGTGCCATTAACATAGATCCCTGTTCCATTAACACTGGCTTGCAACACTTCCTCTAGATACAGAGATTATTTGACCAGCGGTGAGAAGCAGAGGTCGCCCAGCGGCGACAGCTCTGACTCACATGGCATCGGTTAGGGCCCAGCCGCCGGCAGATACCTACTTTATATAATAATAATACCAGCCTGTTACTATCCCACTGTTGGGCAAAGGCCTCGTCTCGAACATAGAAGTCACGAGCGTTGATCACCACGCTTGCTCACGACGGTTGGTGATTTCAGACTTATGTTAATTATAAGTTCAGGTTTCCTCACAATGTTTTCGTTCCCTGATGTCTGTGATATCTAAGATAAACTTAGAAAGTAAATCTGAATTGAAAAAGTCACATTGGTACTTGCCCGGAATTGAACTCACAACCATCATGCATGGGAGGCGAGGCCTTACCCACTAGACCATCACTCCATACCATACCATGGTAACTTCTTTATTTTATTAAAAAAAAACCATTGTTCTCAAAACGATGAAGGAAAACATCGTTAGGAAACTCAAATATGTCCTAGAACCAAAATTTCGAAGACATGTTTGTGATATCCATATCCACCAACTGGTGTGGTTGACTATGGGCATGGCCCACTTTCTCACAGAGAACAGGCATGTGTCCCAGCAGTGAGAACATTATATAGCTTATGTTAAGTACTTCCACAAGATACCAAGTTTATTCAGCTAGCCATAACTAAGATACCTTTTGGCTTCAAGTAAATAATACCACATTATCTAGCGTGCTCATTATTTAGCTGAAACTGGAACATTGACCTTGCGTACAGTCGATGGTACTAGAGTTACTATTTATGTCCCATACAACCTGCGACACAGAGTAGATATAACACAGAGGGAAGCTCTGTACTCGTTGACTACTGCATTGGTTACAGAAGTGAACTGCTGTCCGTTCGGGGTTCTGTCTGGTAAAAAACATAAAATTACTAGAATTTTTCATTCGGAAATTTTCAGTAGTGGCCAGAGGTTCGATCGGTGACCATAAACTAGCTCCTCATCACACTATCACCGTAATGTGGGTGTAACTATACCTTTCTCTATCTCTTTGGGTAGTACAGGCGAGATTATGTAACACCAGATTAGAAAAAAAAAAAAATCTCAGACGTGAGGCCCTCAGTACAAAACTATAATTGAAACAACCGTTTACGATACGATGCAAAACGTTGAAATTCGTGCCTAGCTTGTCGTGCCTGTTGGGCAGGTAGTCATCACTGGTATGTTGCGCGTTGAGTCTCTGTTCACTACATACTCCTGTCCTCCCCAGTGCCCTTTCAGCTGGTTGCGTGAGATAGCGCGGAGCTTGCTCAGTGCGTGTGTACTGTAATCTGAGCGTAGTATCATGGTAATCAGCCGGCTGTGAGCTGGGCTCTGACCCTTAACCGTTCAACAGGTGTGAATATCTACATACGCTTTATAAACTAAATATATGCGAAATAACAGCTTTTCTTGTGAATGTTTTAAAAAGCTACTAAAAGGCTACATCAAGAGGAAAGTGTCTTCACCTTGTACCGAACCGTTTCCTAACTATGTTAAGGTTGCCTTCCAGTCTAACCGAATGTAGCTGAACACAAAATAAATACTATAAATTATTAATATATTGTAATAAAATATTTTTATGAGTGAGGAGCTCGTGGCTAAACAATAACAGCCGCTCGGGTCGATCTTTAGGTTAAGCCGTGCTTGCCTAGGTTGGTCTGTGGATGGGTGACCGCCCATTACATACCGAGTTTCCTCCGTGCCTCGGAAAGCACGTTAAGCCGTTGGTCCCGGCTGTCATTTGAAGACCTTTGACAGTCGTTAAAGTAGTCAGTGGCCCAAAAAGTCTGACAACCAGTCTTACCAAGGGGTATCGTATTTCCCAGTAGTAACTGGGTTGTGGAGGTCAGATAGGCAGTCACTCCATGTAATATACTGGTATTCAGCTGCATCCGGTTAGACTGGAAGCCGACCCCAACATAGTTGGGAAAAGGCTAGGCAGATGATGATGAATAAAATATTTTTATTGAATAATAGGTACGAACTTGTATAAATCGTTTTGTTTTTTAATAATTTGTATGTCAATTGGCAAAACATAGCGTACAACCTAATTAGGGTTCCGTAGTCAACAAGGAACCCTTATAGTTTCGCCATGTCCGTCTGTCTCTCCGCAGCTTAGCTCAAAGATTAGTACTAGAAAGCTGTAATTTGGCATGAATATACAAATTAGTTACAACGACAAAGTGGTAAAATAAAATGTCATATTATATTGAGGGACGATTTTGGAATAACGGTGATACACGTATCTCATAATTTTAACTGAAGAGGATGTACCCAATTTTTCAAGTCAATCGACCCCGACAGTAAAAAGACAGAGAGTCAGAAAGTTCAACACCCCATCTCACCCTTTTAGGGCTAGATTTTGGAAAAATCCCCCTTTAATTTTAAATAATGAATATTTTCATTATTTGTTCTTATAGCGGCAACAGAAATACATCATCTGTGTAAATTTCAACTGTCTTGTTATACAGCCTGATGACAGACAGCCAGACAGACGGACAGCGGAGTCTTAGTAATTGGGTACGGAATCCTAAAAACTGACGAAGATAAAACGCAGCAAAGAACATGAGTTGGGCTTTTGACTTCACTTTGCCGGTAAAAGTGTACTGACATAGTGACGTCACCCGAGTTTTCGACGCGCTGTATCGTCTTAATTTTTTGTTTACGTGAAAAAAGGAAAAAATACGTGTCCAATATTTTTTGGACATCTATCTGACGGGTTAATTAGATTTTTGTGGTAAAGTACGCTATTGACAGCTGGGATCAACGGCTGAACGTGCTTTCGGAGACATGGCACTAGCTCGGTATGTTAGAGACTTGCCGAGTTTGGAGTTATAATAATTGCAGTTGTTTATCTGCCATACATCCTAAAACCATTAATAATATTACGTAAATGATCCAATTATAATAAAGCTCGCACACCGAATCGTCTATTTGGCATTGAGTGAGGATTATCCGGTGTTCTGTCATAGTATTACCCTAATCCGCCGACACGGTGTCACGCGCACTATGTGTGTGTCATGCGGATTATATGCTCACTGCCATATTCGGCCATATTGGGAGATAATCGATTGATTCACTGACTTAAGTCGGCTCGTTTTAGAGTTCACGCTTGATAGGTTTCGTTTAGGAAAATTGAGCAAAATGTTGACTAATAAGGTGCCTCGTTGCTTGGGGCTTGCCGTTATTTCATCATTGAAATCCTCTTCAAATATGTTATAGCTTTTGCTCGCGTGTACTTCGGAAGTTATCCCACGGGTACGTCCTCCGGAGTTAAAGAGTATCCTTCGACCTAACGGTCGTGGTCTACCTAACTGTGAAACTATTCCGCTCAGCTCAGGTGATGAGGTAACAGACAGAGATGACAACAGACTTTGAAGTTACTTTTGCGTTTATTATTAAGTTAAGTTCGGTAACGGTCCCACGGGATCATACTACCTGGACAAAAGTATCCTATATATTAAAATCCGTTCAGTATTCGTCGTGTGAAAGAGTAACAAACATCCATCCATCCATCCATTCATCCTCACAAACTTTCGCATTTATAATATTAGTAAGAAGTTTGGATTGTTTACACAAACTGCATATGATGAGGTAAATACTTCAAGATGAGCTACGACAACTGAATCAGAGCACTCATTCTGGCTTTTTCCTAAAACCAACAGTGTCGCATGTTGGAGATGAGCACAGAATAACAATCACGTTTTATTGAAGTTTTTGTAGTTTTAGGCGCTCATTACCGACAAGCATTCCATCACAGCGCTCACATTAAGATATATATCATTTTATATTGCAACACAAAATATTACTTGCTTGTATTTTGTGTTGTTTTACTAGAATTATGACAAAGACTTGAAGTCTTTTGTCATTGTTCTAAGATTTTGGGACATGTTGAGGTCATCTTCCTAATTGGCCAATGTCTGATGTTTCAATAACATAGCCCGAAGATAACATTATTACTCTCGGATGCTTAAACGCTATATCCCAGTGCCAAATATTAGATTCTTTATTCAATTTGACAGGGTTATTCAAAGTTTCGTTTGGGTATGCCAACCTACTTTTCAAATTCTGTGGAAAAGAACTAAAGTTGATTTCACAATGAGGCGACTTTAGCGCGGGAAACGTATTACATATCGCTTACAGAAGAGTTTACGTCTCTTCCCGTGTGCACTCGGGTTTCGCTTCAGCGAGGATACAAACAGACCCTGTTGGGCAGTAATGACACTCAGGAAAAGAAATTTAAGTATGAATACAAAAATTACTTTTTGGAGTTTCCGGAGCAGTGTGTAAAGTTTCTCATTCCCTATTGAAAGGGGATGTTCCTCCGACCAGAGGGCTCGTGTCTGGTGCGCTCTAACTGGCCGACAGTTACAGTTGCGTATTCGTACGGCAATTCATTATAAAAGCTTTTATTAGTCCTACCTCCTACTAATATTAAAAATGCGAAAATTTGTGAAGTTGGATAAATGAATGGATTTTTGTTACTCTTTCACTTAAAAACTACTGAACTGATTTGGATGAAATTTAGCGTACAGAAAGCTTATAACCTGGATTTACATATTGGATACTTTTTATCTCGGTAGTATGATCCCGTGGGACAGTTATTGATAGTAAGCAGGCTGTAGCTAGTCAATTATAAAACTAGCGACGCAACCTCCACAAACCCAGAGCCACAAATATTCTTGACATTAGCTTTTTTCGTTCTAATTGCCATCGTCTATCATAAACTTTAACCTAATCCAGTTCCGTCCATATACTCCATATTGATATAATTTGAATGTAAATTAATTAACATGGCCGTAACAGCGTTTATGGCGAGGTGGGCGCTGTTGCCGACGCATTACTATCAATCATATCATCGTATTAGGAGGTAAGCAGAGAGGGGGCGATGTGCCTACGCGGGTAGGAATGGATGCTATTGGTTATTGGGTGTTATTGATACTATTGTAAAGATGTGGCTACTGAGTACTGACCAATAAGCAAACTTAAAACAATGTTAAACATAAAACAAAGAATACAAATAACAGGCAACAATAGGAGTCACTCTTACATAGTAGTCATATAAATACTAAAGGAACTATATCGGTCTGTCATTTGCTTTTTTACGCTGTAACAGCATACGAATCAGGAAAATCAATTATTTAGAGAAATAAAATATAGTTTGTCAGTCACAAAGCACACACCTCACAAACAACATAAGGAAAGCTCCTTCACCAACAGTTGCATTGAGGCACGCTCCTTCACCAACATGAAACTGTTTAATAAGGTTACTTTTGGTAATGGAACTAAATGTTCACACACCATGACACCACCATCTGCCTCCCTTTTCACAACTACGTTGGGGTCAGCTTCCAGCCTAGCCGGAAGCAGCTGAATTCCAGTACTTTACATGGAGCGACTGCCTAGCTGACTTCCACAACCCAGGTACAGGGGATCACGATATACCTTGGGAAGAGTATTTGTCCTCTGACTATCAGTAACGACTGCCAACGATTAGGAAGTAAATAGCCACAAATCTCTCTATGATACCTACCTACATAAAATGTTTATGTTCACATACACCCACCAACTCATAAGGTTTAATTAAAAGCCAATCAAGTGTGTCGACTGATCGTAAAGTTGATGATTATAATGTGAAACGAAAGCGCCACAGCATGAGTGTGTGTCACGGACTCACGGTGCAACGCTTTGGACACGTTTCCAAATTGGCGCTGTTTTATGGCCAATTAGCAGAAACTTACAGTGACATGAAGTAGGAGGATACTGTATATCAAAATAAAGAAACATTTACAATACAGTTGTTTGCCAGGACCTTCGGCCGCGTTAAATTATTATAAAAATATTTCTTTCCTATTTGAATCGACTTTTGTTAATTTAATTTCAAGGGTTTTTAATTTTTTTTTCGCATAACGCTCATTCTTTTTCTACAGTAAAAGTAGCCTGAGTTACTCCTTATGACATCATCTATCTGCCAGTAAAAGTCCCATTAAAGAGATTAGACGAAACAAACATACAGACAGTCAGACAGACAAAAAATAAAAATGTGTGCACTCCTCATAACATCAGCCCGTCAAAATCGGTCTAGCCGTTTCGGAGATTCGCAGGAACAAACAGACAGAGAGACAATTTCTTTTTTTATGTTTTTGTTATAAGTACCGGTATATACTTTCTTAGGTATTCAGTAAAAAGCTGTTGTTTTAAGATTACAAACAGACTTCAATTTTATTTATTTGTAGGTAGATTATATAAAGAGATTACATATAGATCTAGGCCAGTCACCGTAGACATAACAATCACTTTATCAATCACTTTTTTTTTTTAGGTCGTCAATAATTGCACTGTTCTGATCTTTAGGGATGTTGTTAGGATAAGTACCAATTTAAAACCAAGATTGCAGTTTCGAAAACCTGTGCCACGTTTGTGGCGCTTGAAACCTGTGCCACGTTTGTGGCGCTTGAAACCTGTGCCACGTTTGTGGCGCTTGAAACCTGTGCCACGTTTGTGGCGCTTGAAACCTGTGCCACGTTTGTGGCGCTTGAAACCTGTGCCACGTTTGTGGCGCTTGAAACCTGTGCCACGTTTGTGGCGCTTGAAACCTGTGCCACGTTTGTGGCGCTTGAAACCTGTGCCACGTTTGTGGCGCTTGAAACCTGTGCCACGTTTGTGGCGCTTGAAACCTGTGCCACGTTTGTGGCGCTTGAAACCTGTGCCACGTTTGTAGCGCTTGGAAAACGAAATATTATCACTTGTACTTAGCTTTATACGTCACTTAGTCGCAGTCTTCTCAAAGGTGCATCATATGGAGAAATCACTTTCAGTCATTCGAAAGTACACAATTTTCTCCGATTTGAGCGTAACCGCATTTCTATTGTGAGAAAAATGCTGATAAAAGATATAAAGTAAAGTTTCAGGATCAGGAAGTAACGGTTTCTGCGTGAATTGTTTAACTGAAGTAAACTTCTTTTTTTTTTTTTTACGGATGGGAAATCATCAAATGACTTCTCCCGCTCTGGGCAGAGCGGAAGGGAGTGTCAGACTTGTACTGACTAAAACCCATCCATGTTCCTTCCTTGCCCTTTGTGTTCCAGGGCCGCGGTATCTCTTTCGAACAGCCCGCAGCCCTGGCAGGCATCGGCCCTTGCGGGCCCCTCCCTATTTGCTGACATCTCTTCGAGGCGCGCGTGGAACACGAACGCGCCGTCAACACGGCCTGTCGTCAAAAGACGGACGGACGGCGAGCTAGCCCATTACTCTCCGTCCACAGGTCCGCGTCTACGGTGGCCGGAAGCCACCACGTGACCCCCGACGCCCGAGGCGTCTCCCGCGGCGGCTGGGACGAGAGGTTCTCTCCCTCTCACGCTCCGCCACCTCCTTCGCTAGCATGACTGCTTCGCAGAAGGAGGTGACGGCGTCCCATTCCCTTTCGCTCCGGACCATGGACTGGACCAGGGCCGGACGCGATAGGTCGCCGCCGCCGATCGCCGCTACGAGGACACGGCGGTGCTCCGCCCAAGCGGGGCAGACCTCTACCGTGTGCTCCACCGTATCCTCTGGGCGGCCCTCACAGTGGTAACACCCGGGCGTTTCCTCCCGCCCGAAAGAGACTATGACCTCTGAGTTTGTTTCGGCTGTTTCTTCTCAGAGTAGTTAGGTAGCAAACACCGGCCCCATCTAGCTTTGAAAAACAGACGTGTAAAAGTGTTTGTAAAAACCTATTTGCAAAATAAACATCATTCATCATTTAAAACTGAAGACCTTTTGCACCAAAAATAACAAAATGCATGCGCATACATAGCGCCTAGCGCTAAACATAATTATTTATATCATCAATCTGCCTCCACTACCTTCTAACAATAATTGACAGAAACACAACGATATTTTAGACGATCATAGAAGGCAATGATGAGAAAAGGCATTTTTTGGCATTTATACAAAGAAAACCCAATTCTAATCCTGCTATATCGCAATAGTACTGTTTGATCAATGCTGCAGCTTATCTTGGATTACTGAATAAATACAACCATCCTCTCTGTCATTCTTGAACAGTTCTTCTTCTTCTTCCTCGTCGTCACACTCTAGGCAGAGTGGTCGTGGTCGCCACATCTTGCACAGTTAGCTCGTCATTTAAATAGCTTATTAATAAAGTAATACTTTAATTAATTAAGAAAAAATAAAGTTCGTCCCACAACGTCTCTATCAACGGGTGGTCCGCCATTTTGTAATGTTCGTGGACCATAACGTTATGTCTAACAGACTTGACCTTTTCATTAATAAATTATTAATCAATTACGAATGCTATAAATTTCCCGTTTCCGCTTTTGGATGAAGATATCAGCGTCTCTCATAATTATTATTCTTGTCATAATTTTAAGATGTTAAAATTCCATTATTGTGAATACCGGTTAACTATGATTGCTGTATGTTTGTTTGTCATCGTGTCAGGTTTATCTGACGTTAACTGATGTTTTATTTTCGGTTTTTATCAATGCTTCATTGGACGATCCCTACACGGATGTCTAAACAAGTTAGTTGATAGAAATAACAATGGTGCCGATTCCCTTGTTTACAAACTAAACCAAATTTAAGTTCAGTGCATCTTTTTCTTTCTATTTCATTAAGAAAAGGACAGAAGATAAATTTTAGTTTAGTCCTGTCAAATTAACCAGCGCCTGGCACAAGTTTAGGCGTGATTAAAGACTTGACTACTAAAATTACATCAAATTACGTCAGGTGCTGACTAATTTGACAGGACTAAACTAAAATTTATCTCTAGTCCTTTTCAAAAAAAAAAAGAAAAAGACGCACTCAACTTAAATTTAGTTTAGTTTGTGAACAAGGGAACCGGCACCAATAACGTCGTACTCGTAAGCACTATTTAGTGACTATCCAAAAAAGTTACTATATAAAATATACTACGGTTTTGTTCTTCAAATGTCCTAAGTTCTGCGACAGTAGCAACGTTAAGCATGAAATGCTTCAGCCGGCACACGTCGTAGGTGCTCTTGCGTTATTACGTATATCTATACTACAATAAGTAAATTTAAAAGCCTCGTTCGCCGTTCCCATTTAAATATAACAAGTCTCCGAACTACAGTAATATTATGTAATTATGTTATCTTGATACTTTCATTTTGAACAAATTTTCTAATAGTCGTTTACACGTACTGCTATCAACGTTCCTAGCGATTAACTCTATTTATTTAAACTTCTGTGTCTACTTGTGAACAGCGTTATGGGTTACGTTATAACCTAATTGCTATTTTGTTAAATTAGTGGTAAGTTCTTATAATGTGACTGTTTGCTGTTCCTTTTAATAAAAAATAAAATAAAATGTCTGTGGCGCCTTCTTGCCTTTGAACAGTTTTAGAAAATACCCAAGATATTAGATCTAGCAGTATCAATATCACATCTAGGTTTTTACCGTAACCAATTAATGGTTTAAATAATACATGCTAATTTACTAATTAAAATTTTAAATAAGTAAATAAAACGCATAATTTTCAAGCTTATAAATTAGAAATATTTTTGCAAATATCAAATTCCTCCAGAGCAGGTTTGTTTTGGAAAAAAATAAATTCGAATTGCCTAGTTAGATTTGGAATTTGTCTGTTCAAATAACTATAACGTCTGTATTGATATTACAATAAAATTAACTAGTTTTATACTACAGTAAGTTAATATCAAGATATTCACCGGTATTTGAAAATCTCATTAATTTAAATCTAATGTCATATTCCATGTCAATTTTTGATTGGTTATACGACTGGAGGTCATCCAATCACACGCTAATGAGTTTACTTGCACACTTAAAACAGTTAATTTTATGAAGCTGGATGTTAGACTGACTTGCAGTGAAATATTTATAAACTGTGTAGTTCCTGAAGCTGATCGCTCGAGTAAACTGTTTACTGGGGAAACTGTTCATTTTTTAATCATTCCATACTAACACGAGGCCGACAATTTTTATATATAACACTAGCTTCTTCCCGCGTGGAGTTCGGAAATTGTCCAACGGAATCGTAATACCGGGATATATGTGTATCCTATGTGTTAATCCAGGTTATAACCTATTTGTGTGCCAAATTTCAAATCCAAATCCGGTCAGCGGTTTTTGCGTGAAAGAGTAACAAACATCCATCCAATATGACAAGGATTAGTTGCATACATATGTGTGGACGATGAGCTGCTCCTGTCAGCTCGTGTGTCGATCATTCAGTAAGCGAGTGCACTTTTCATTTATTGTGGGTCCAGACTAGGTGCTGTCTAGCTTGGTATACTGCACCATCGTACTCTATGTGACTCACCGGTCGTCTGGTTGGGCTCAGGCTCATTACTACATATTGATGCGCTGTATATTGTGTTTGCTGCCTACATGTTCGCTGCCGGCTTCCGCAAACAATCACCGCACTCCAATATATTGTTAGTTTCACAGTAATGCTACACATGAATAAATACTGCTCGGATCTAGGCGGTTGCTGTGTGGAGGGAATTCAGGTTAACTTTATGGAGTACTACTTTTTGCCCGCGGCCACGCCCGCGTGGCTGTCGGGAGTTATGGCACGGGAAGGGAACGTCTTACAGGGATAAAAAGTATCCTATGTCCTAATCCATAATCTTGGTATATCCGTATGCCAGGCAGAATTATTTTTGAATTAGGTAATTTATAAAGCTAGGAGAATTTCCGTTTAATATTTTTTTGAAGATTTGCCGCTAACAACGAAAACTTTTAACCGCAGCCGCGCGCCCGCGCCGGCGCTGGCAAAATACGTTTTAGAAAAATATTGCAGCCAAGATTTTTGATAATCTTTAAAAAGGTAATAAAGTATCCCATTAACATTTGCTTTAAAAACGAAGGAAGCGCCTGAACAGTCCATATTACCGTCAACTTCCTCAATCATATCCGCTTGTCATCACAGAAGTGTTTGTTTATCTTAACACGCAACATCACGTATGTACCCGAGGGGCTCGGCAGAGGTGTGCTTTACTGATGGATCACACACACGTCTCAGGGGGCGAACCTATTGCATAACATGATAAAAACTCAGACTCCGTGGCTGCTATTGAGAAATTTCTGAGGGAAAAGCTCAATCGACCTGGGAATGGAATCTAGGACCTCATGTTCAGCAGTTACACTGGCGACCACTAAACGAATCCGTCGTGTCGTTTTCTTAGCAATACACATCGAAATAAATTAAATATGATTTCTAGTCTGTGGGAATTAACGAAAGTCTTTATAAGAATATATTTATGATGCCTACGTATGTATACCGTTTGAGCGAGCCGTGAAGTCTTAATTATTCTGCCAATTAATAGGCTAATAAACCATGACTTATGCCTCATATAGATAATATACGACCTACCTATGTATGTGATATATAATGCAGTCGTAGATAGACGGTGGTCTATCGAAACGGTCCTGCCGAGTGGGCGTGAAATTATAACATCTGTGTGTTCAAGACCATTTGATATGATTTAGGAAATAATTACGTTACTAGATTGCTTAAAATTAAAATAAGTTAAGGCCTCTGATTTCCAAGATGGTAAACTATTCTGATTTGTTATGATTGTGATAACCCATTGTATTTAACCTGAAACTTATTGAACGTACAAAACAGGCTATGAAACAAACGAACTCACTGACTTCAGAAAGTAAAGTAAAGTTAAGTCTTTTTTTTAACACACTTTTATAAGCTTGGTATGTATCTGTTACCGGCAATCTGTATAATCCGGTATTCTATAGAATACCTAGGCAATGTATAGAATACCTGGTAATGTATGAAATATTATTTATTTTATACTTTGCCTAGGTATCCTATACAATACCGAATGCGCAGCCGGTAATGTGTGTAAAGGTGCCTTTCCGAGACGGGCTGCAGACTGCAACCGCAGGCGACACTGCGGCTAGCGGCTGCGGTTGGCCTGCAGTGCGGCCTGCGGTCGCGGCTGCTTCTATTCCAAGCGCGGCGGCATGCCGCGGCTGCACAATGCATAGACCCATGCCTCAGTCACCAGTACCTTCGTGTGAGACAGAATGTCGGACAACGCTACCGATAGTAGTAATAAAAACATCTGAGTAAAATATTGTATTAAGGAAGGTAGGTACTTAATATTTTTATTTATATCCTTTCCTCACATTGCCTTTAGCCAAATTATTGCAATATTTTGGGTCGGACGTGTCACTCAATCAATCGCGTTTATCACGTGATTTTTATTATGACCTCATCCTGCAGCCAGGATCGTCTTCTCACGAGGGAACTCCTGAACAGTAATTAGCACGGATACCAAAATTTGTGAACGCGTTAATAATTCATGGATAAACATGATTTCTATCATGACCTCATCCAGCAGCCAGAACTGTTTGCTCACGAAGGAACTACTAAACGGTAAACAGCACGGTTACCAAAACTTTTAGATGCGAGGTCTTCGATGTGCTAAGATTTTTGATCACTGATGAGTGGCTATTATAGTTTATATTCTTAGAAGAACTTCAGCAGCATCCGTAGATAGTAAACTTAACCCTTAAAAAATCGTTTTTACTTGCTCTGAGACAAGCATATGACAACTGACAGGATCAACAGCAACTGAGGAGTTTTGTGTATACCGTAACGAAATAAAATTATGGTTTGAAAACTAAAGATTCACGTTTTCACGATTGAGTCTCGCATTGCTACTTCTCGACACTGCCTCTCCATTACGGAAGTGGGTCATTTACGTGGCTGCTGCCTTCGTTGGATATGAATACCATTTCGCACGCACGCGCTCCACCTCCGCAACACGTTAATCCCCCGTAGTCACAGAACCTATCATCGACAGTTGATAAGGTAGACATTTGAAAGATCTGTCGTGGGCACTTCAGTTATTTAATCAACAAAAGTATTTAGATTTACCATAATAACTTTACTCAGACATATGTACATGACTTGATCATTGAGATAAGCATTTTGACTATTGGCAGAATTAAATCGGGAGTTTCATTATAGTTTTATAATCAAATAAGTAATACAAGATAACAAATTATATTAACAATCCAAACTCGAATTTAGGAGAAAATTTGATTTGAATTATGTTCAAGAAATGATGAAAATATCTAAATTAGACTAATTTAAAAGAAATTTTAATTTAACAAAGAACAAAAATCTGGGGACCTCACTTACAGCTCGCGTACATTCGTAAATATACTCTCAAAAGATAGGTCTGGGTCAAATTAAGATAAAAGGTAATCACAGCTTATTATTTTAATATTGGATTTGGATAGAATAACATCATTCATAACCGTAATTGTCACGTGGGCAAAATCAGAACTAACATCGCCATCTTATTTTTTCAATACATTTCGCAAATGTTTACCAACAGCGCTCTCCTGTCAACCTCAATGGAGCGTCAAAAGATCCATAAACCACTGTAACATACACAAATAGTAATGTCCTATGAATAGTAATAGTAATATTCTATGTCAATCGTAATGTCATTTAAAAATATTTTCGTTATTATTGAATCCAAGATACCTTTATGTTTTTTTACAAGTACGTAAAAATTAAGGACTGTCTAGGTATTTAGCTTGCGGAGCCCGCACTTGGACAACCCATCACACTGTCTTATGATTTTTGTTGGCTTATTCTTTAATAATAATAATAATTCAATTATTTATTCAAGTAACAAAACTCATGTGTTAGTAACAATCTGACTTATTCCTATGCTAGTAAACTAAATTAATGGTGTAATTACACTAGTCATCGCAATACATACAAGCTTACAATTGCGAAAAATCAAACAATGAAGCTGGACGACTTTGTCCGAAGACGGACGTACTCGACCGCGTCATAAATGTAATTGGACAAGGCAAAAATGAAATATTAATTATGAAGTTGATTAAAACATTTATTTTAAGGAGCATAACATTGTAATCGTTTCTAATAATAAATTGTAATTTTAGTTTATTATCAAGCGAAACCGTCGCTAATTTTTATCTTAACTATTATTTTTCCTCATAGAAGTGAATAATTGTATTTTATAAATTTTAAATAATTGTAGGAATTTTCTTAAACCGTAAACCGTATCGTGAAATAACTTCTTCAAATAACTGAGCGGCTGGTGGTGCATCATCAGTATTACCATATTCACCATACGATGCTCCTCACACATACTAGCACCAATTTCTCGTGTTTTATACTTCACCAAGAAACAAATAAAGCTGGTTAACAAATAATTTGCACAACTATTCACAACAAAACATTATGATTTAAATTGATCAAGACAGAGAATTGACAATATTTATGACAATTATGACGTCTTCTGTTTTGATAGACGACGTAGCTTTTGAATGTTGCATTTAAGGTAAATTCTCCAAAAAACGTTACGTACGTAGGTACTACGTTTTTGATAACACAGTCACTAATTAGTAATTTATCTAATAACATGATTATTTAGTAACATAAAACATGTTGCGAAGCGAATGTTTCCAGGGATAGGAGTAGTCTTACCCAACATCGCTTCGATTTGACGGGATAAAAATAAAACAAATAAGCTAACGCGGCAATGCAAACGGCTTCTCTTGTAATGCTAGGAAGCAAACGTGTCATGATACTCACTATGACTACCAGGAGAATCCTACTTATTAGTATTATTATAGAAATTCCATATTCCGTTGAATATGGTAACTCCATTGCTTCCGTCACTGATTCTACGTTTCGATGTTGTATATGATTGCGTTTATAATGTTCAGATTTAGTAAAATAATTGTTTCTTCTTTTTAGGGCTCCGTACCAAACGTAAAAACCGTTACAAGATCACTCTCTTGTCTGTCTGTCCGTCTGTCTGTCCGTGCGTCACCACCGATTTTCTCAGGAACGGGTAGACCTAGCAAGTTGAAATTTATTCCAGATACAAAGGTCTATAGTAGTTCGCAGTGCAGTGCGATGCGCGCTCGAACACGGACGTGTTTCCACTGTGCACGGCACGAATTTTATTCGCGTTTACGCGGCCATAGCCGCTGCCCGTAAACGCTATGAGTTCCAAACAATTCATAGTCAATGAATTGCTGGCTTTCCTGGTCCATGCCATCGACTACATGGACGAGGTGAGCATCCTGCAGATATGCCGGACCAATTTCAAGGAGGACGAGATCAGCAGTGGGAACCTGCTACTGTTCCAGTCACTTGGAAAGATGGACCAGATGTCGACATTCGATCACGTCGACGTTACACGGCTGCTAAAAGACATCACCACCTTGAAAGCGGAGATGAACAAGATGCAGTCCAGAATGGAGGTTACCGAAAGAACGATTACTGAACTACGTGCAGAAATAGCATTTTTGCGCAACGTTGGTTCAGTAATTGGGTCACCTGAGGCCTCAAAGGTGAGCACACGTCAAGCGGCACAAAATGCATCAATCGGCAGTTTTGAATCGGCGAACACAAGTACGTCACCAGCTGCTGATCATGCTGACTTATCGCCGCCCGCCGCCGCCGTCTGCCGCGCCACAACACCGGCTAGACGTGCCTCCGCTGCTATTGTCACCACTGGCACATCGTATGCGTCGCAGCCTAAGCGACAAGCCAAAATAGGGGCTAAAAAGGGTGCTCAACCTGCCTTGACTGCGGTCCATAGCTCCTTGCCAAGAGCGGGCCAAGTTGATGAAGAGGGTTACACTAAAGTAGAGAAGAAGAAGAGAAAGCCCTGTTCCCGTAACCAGTGCGGTACCGCACCGAGTGGACCCCACATGCTGCTGCGGTCTGCTGTTCCTACGACGCTGCTATACATTTCGCGGCTGCATTACTCCACGAAGGTTGAGGAAGTCATGGAGTACTTAAGAGTGAAGATCAACTGGACACTGAGGGTCGTAAGATTGGAATCGCACCACAACATCAACTTTAAGTCGTTCGTGGTACGAGTTCCAACTCACCATCTACAGACCTTCATGAAAGAGGACTTTTGGACGAAAGGTGTTGTTTTCAGACGATTCCGAGGTCGGTTACGCGACACCACGCAGCAGAACACGACGCCGTCTAGGATACGTGTTTCATCATCATCATCATCATTTCAGCCAATAGACGTCCACTGCTGGACATAGGCCTCCCCCAAGTGTCGCCACATTGACCGGTCCCGTGCGACTCGCATCCAGCGGATACGTGTTTAGTTGTAGTTAATTAAGGTTTTTTATATGTATTAGTTTATTATTGTAAAAGAATATTCTGTGCATTTTATCTATGGGCCTTAGATGCCTGAAAATAAAATGATTATTATTATTATATATTATATTATATAGTCCCTGTTAGGTGTAAAAATAAAGGTGCTGAGTCAACACCATAAAAAGATATGTACAAATTTATATTTTCGTGAAGACTTGTGAATACCAAAATTTATCTTAATTTTCAACTTTGTTTATTTATTGAATTTTCCCTTTACTTGTGCTGACTTTTTAACCTTTTAAGTGAGATTTGTTCGATGTAGTTTATTACTACTGTCATTTGAAGATCTTTGACAGTCACAGATAATCAGTGGCCGTATTACCCAATACTAACTGGGTTGTGGAGGTCAGACAGGCAGTCGATCCATGTAAACTGGTAAAAAATCTCCATGAAACATGGAAACATTGGTATTCCGCTACATCCGGTTAGCCTGGAATCGACCTCAACATAGTTGGGGAAAGCTAAGCAGATGATGCTTTCTTTCACACTTAAGTACTGAAATTGTAGTGTTAGTAGTAAGTCACGCGTCTATCGATTGCACTCTATGGTGACAGCTCCTTAACGAACGGGTTCCGTTATCGACGAGATTAGACGAATGCAGCTTTATGTACTACACAATGATTATCACTAGGGCTGGCCGCGGTATACAAGCCAGTACTCGGTAAATCGATAATTTACTTAGGACAAAACTATTGTTTAGAATTGTCTACTTGCAATGCAATCTCTTCTTTATCGTGTGGTTAGTACCTACCTAACCTAGTGTCAAAGTTTTTGTGCCGCCCATGGGTTCTGACTTGGCTTTACATGCTGTTGCCATCAAGAAATATTTCTCAGGTATGCTGGTTTCCTCACGATATTTTCATTCACCGAAGCAAGTGATAATTATACATTACGCACATGAATATGTAAAATCAGAGATGCGAGTCTTGGATTCGAACTCGAGTCCTACGACATGGCAGTCACTGATACGACACTGCACAGCTAAAACCTAGCGCCTAAGTTAACCTAACCTAGCTATAATTAGGTATTTGAGTAGTTGGGTCTGCCACTTCTTCTTCCCAGGGCGGTCGTTTTGGGGGACTGTGTTATTAAAATTGACGTTAAAAAGTGCTGATTCCGTCTAATTTAAACATGACTTTGGATTCGATTGATTTAAGGGTTTTTGGAAATTCCACCCTCTAATGAAAGTTCGTATAGAAGTATTTGCCGATAGGAAATTCCCTCTGGCCACGGCGTGTAAAACAAATAATCGTTACTCTAAACCAACCATATCGATATCTTTGTTCACCATACAGCCCAACTTGTCACAACACTTTGTGTGCTCATTTGCAGCCAGAGATTTACACAAATTGAAACGTTTCCATCTATCGACGTAGTAAATACTCCACAGATTATAAATATCGTATCGCTTGATTATCATCGGTTAGAAAGTTGGTATCGGTATCAGATTTACGGTCTCGGTATCTGTATCACGCTGGGGCGCTAATTGTGAGTGAGCTTGGGGCGTTATCGTTGAAGATTATTGGGGCAACGATTACTGGGTTCTCGGCCTGTTTCTAAAGATAAATGTGTTAATTTACAGGTGAACAGTACTAGCAGCTATTGATTTTGTTAGAAAGTAAACAAAATCTGTGTAAAGATGCTGTATTTTACTTTACTTACTTCATCATTGGACTGCCGTGGTGGTCTAGTGGCCGCAAGCACGACTACTGACCGTAGGGTATAGGGTACAATTTCCGGGAAAGTGATAATAGAGTTTTAAGTGATAATAGACTCTAGATCTATACCTAGTTTATGGCAACAAGTTCGACTACTTTTAATAATGCTAGAGTAGATCTGTGTCCTTGCAGTCTTTCTTTATCGTGTGGTTAGTGCCTAACCAGGTGTCAGAGTTTTTTTGCCGCCCATGGGCCTACATGACTTGGCTTTACAAGCCGTCAAGAAATATCTCTCTGGCATGCTGGTTAGATTTTCTCACGATGTTTTTCTTCACCGAAGCATGTGATTAGGCAATTATACAATACGCACATGAATCCAAAATCATGGGCCTTGGGTTCAAACTCGCGACCTATGACTTGGCAGTCCAACGGTCGCACCACTAGGCTACTACTGCGAGGACACAGATCTACTCTCTGTGATCACAAGTTTTTAATACATAGGACTTAAAGTGTGGGTGTACTGTACTTTACAAATACAGTTGTTAAATTAGTTTGCGTAACATATCCACCACCTACTTTGCTGAAACAACCCTATATCATCCACCCACTCGTCAACCTTATTAGCACTGATAGGTACCACCACATCGCCACTCTAATCTTAGCCATATCTACGAGGACTATCGCCGGGCCTCCATCACTGGTGCTCCAATAGAACTGAACCCTCAGAGATTACCAGGAGTTAGGACGAGTTTATCCGACGTTATTTATCGATGCACTTTGTCGCAGTGACCACATGTAGATTAGTTGCAGAAATAGCACTTCATACAACCCTTCTTTTTTTGAACGACAGTTTTTTCTTAAGGTGTCATAGTCCAGTAAGTTGCTATTTGGACAATTTGGTCCAGTTTAGCACCTCGTTCAACTCCTGTAATAAAAAGTCCTACTCAAAGCTCTTCAGAAAGATCAGTGTGCGTAGTATTCGGAATCTGCATACGTGTATGAACGTGGTCGAGGCGAAACGAAGAGATGTAGGTATCGTAACCGATGGCGTTCTGCAATATCTGCCTACCCCCATGGTATGGGAAAAAGGCGTGAGTTTAGTTTGTTTGTTTATGCATCTCTTGCCGCATCTATTAATGGGCAGAAGGTTGTGGATTGTGGCGGGAAAGAAGATGAAGCATCCTGTAGGAGGGCTCCACTCTGTCGTAGGTTACACTGTGTTTGGGAAGGTTCCCGTTTCGGCCATAATTTTTATAGCTTTTGTAAGCAACGTTGAGAGACGTCGATGGCAAACAACAACAATCTGATATTGTCATCGTCACAATTTATGACAATGCAAGTTCGCACGACTCATATAAATTGTACAATATTATTGGCGATTGTTGTAATATTTAGTTATTTAGTAGGTGCGATTAATGTGGGTACTGTGGTTTTATTGAGACAATGTGAGCATTGCAATGTTTATAGATTTAACTTTAGCGTCTGACATCAAACATATGAAGTCAGGAATCTATACTATTATTATAGACGGGCAAACTTTGTAAGTTTGAGTGTGGGCGGTAATCTTGTGGGGCTTCTGTCCTTTCCCTGCTTTATGTCCTGATTTAACCCAACGTTAAGATTTATGAAGATGGTAATGTATTGTAGGGCGGTTGTCAAGTCATTGCTATGAGACACAGATACCTGGTGACAATCTGTTCATATAAATTAGTGCGAGAGAGCTGTATTGTTAGCGATATCTTGATGCAATTTAATAGTTGTTTTAGTGTTAACAGGTCCTAGATAAGAAGCAATCGCTTTCGACGTATTTTGTTTCTGCAACAGGATTGATGTAAGCGGTTACTTATACTTATGCCACGGCTTGGCCTAACTAAGCAACCTATACTTATGTCACGGCTTGGCCTAAGTGAGCAGGATGCTCACTCGTCTTATTATAGGTAGGGTAAATCAAAAAATCAAAATCAAAGCATTTATTTCAAGTAGGCCAGTTACAGGCACTTTTGAATTGTCGACAAGATAAAAATGTAATGAAGCTACAGTCCCAGTCACAAGGCATAAAAACTGTGAAAGTACTGTAGTTGCCCATTCCCTAGCGTAGATCTCTATGGAGAAGAACGGGCAAGAAACTCCATGGACACTCTTTTAAATCAGTATATTTTTACAAAAACCTTGGTTACATCATTCATGTTGAGATGGTACATTATGTGAGAACTACGAGTATGTAGCAAGATGTGCAGTGTGCACGTTAAAAGTGTCCATAGTAAAAACAAAAAAAAATAAACAATTCAAAAATAAAATAATTAATTCAAATAAGCCGTGGCAACCAAGAGATGACCAGTCACAACTGACAGCGCCCGTTCACGAACATGACGCATGTATCAGCACCATTCAACTCAACCATTTTGAAGGGAACTAAATGATGCGACACACGCGCCACCATCAGCGAGACCTTTGAGTGAGCATGACATACTCCTAACCGCCAGGGCACATTCAAGTCAAGAAAAGAGTAGGTTACCAGTGAACGATAGCTATCTAGTACAAAGTACTCACACAATATGGGCTATGCGGCAAAGCTATACAATGCAAAGATAGTTGTACAATCTTCAGCAGCTCCAACAATACAGTTTAATGCTATCCATTTATGCGCCCCTGTCCTTGTGGAGCAGGAAGCGCATTGAGCCAAGCATTTTATTTAATAGCATTTTAAATATTATTATTTAGTTCAAAATAACTAAAAAATTGATAATTTTCTAAAAGATACTAGTTCTATTTCCCATAGAAAACGATACTAGTTCAATAGTCTTAGTCATCGGCACCTTACCCGGAGCGTGAACGTTGTAATTTGTAAATCGCATTCGATTCAGTGACTCTTGGTATTGACCCGTCTGCGCCTGCCGCAGGTTGGACGCACCACACAGCACGACCGCATGGTCAGACTTTGGCGGGGTTTTCACCAGAGATGTGCTAGCTAGGTCGCTGAGCGGTGCGAGGTTGCGTAGCGACGATGTGAAACGTTGCGTAGATGAGCGGTGCGAAGCTGTATAGTCGTTTCAGACCGACTGCTATTTTTTGCGTCCGTCCCAAGCACACATCCCTCGCACACATCCTTCCCTTGCTTTGAGTGAACAAAAACCTCGCTCCGCTGAACCGTTTCCATTAGAGTTGCGCTGAGCTACCTAGCCTCAGGTAAATGAAGCGATTCTATTGGTTCTTAACCAATACGTCCCTCGCTACGCATCCTGGCACATCTCTGGTGGAAATGCAGCCTTAGTTTGATATTAAAGCATCTGGTGGATTGTCGGCGTGTTTTTGTTATGGTTTAGGATACTTTTAGACTATTCTTAGGTGCCATATGTTTAAAAAAATACGCAGACATGTCTCTCTACACTTCAGTCACTGGACATAGGCCAGGTCCTGTGCGAGCCCCATCCGGTCCTATCAGTCCTGTGCTGCATTCTACCTCATCATTATCATTTCAGCCGAAAGACCAGCTGGACAAAGGCCTACCAAGTGGCGACATTGCCCGGTCCCGTGCGACTCGCATCAGAGATTCGGAATAACTTAAAGCTACCGCAAAATATGTCATTTGTGTCTTTGCAGAAATACGAAACCTTTAAAAACGATTTTAACTTGTTTTAACCTTCTAGTAACTGCCTCGATGATTGTGCGGTCGCAAGCACGACTGCTGAGCATGAGATCCTGGGTTCGATTCCCAGGTCGAGCAAAGTGAAGGAATTAGGCATTTCTTGGTAGCAGTCACAGAGTCTGGATTGGTGGCTGGTTGATGGCAATTGTTAGGTTATTGCCATCAACCGGGCCAACGGGCGAGACTTAAACATAACTGGCGAAATGTGGGTGTACTATTAGGTACCCCTCTGCCTAACCATTCGGGGATTATAGGCGTGATGTTATGTTATGTTAACCCTCCAGTTTCCTGAAACCTCAATTCAACAAAATTGTTGGTTCCGTAAACAGGATTTAACTGAATTAAAAGGAACTGCCACAGCCAATAATATAACGAAACATTCCTGGCTATAGTTATGATGGATGTCAAAGGCTATAATTAATTCAATAAACACAGTAAAGCCAGCACAATATCTGTCTCAATAAAACCATGGTACCCACATTAGTCGCACCTACTAAATAATTCAACAATAATATTGTACAATTTATATGAACAGCTCGAACGTGGCCTGCCCGTATATAAATAAAGGCAGCTCAGACATAACTTGTCGCGCGTATTAGTCGCTGTCTAAAGGTTACGCGTTTACTTTACTTTGTGGCAGTTCACACTAATTGAAAATGGGACATTTATTGAGTTGGCGGTGTTCGGATAAAGCTGGGTTACATTAAATGCAGAGAATTAAGTATGAAGCTTTGGCAGGTCGCCTTACAATAACTATAGCAGGTCAATATGAGCTGAAAACTAAAGGAGCACCAATCGTTAACTGTCATCTTGACTTACCCTGCTAATTATTACATAAACGCGGCGATTGGTGAAGTTTATAGCAAAAGGTAGATTTGGACAACCACAAGTTATAGACGTTTAGCAAATATTTTTACTATTTATTGAATAAATATCATTATCCATATGGTTTCCAGGCAGTCTAAACCATCTGTCTAAAGCAGCGGCAGTAAACTCCGTTAAAATACTTACAAATACGACATGACTATGATCGTTCATTGAAAGCAATAGACACTAATTGTTACGGAAATCCTAAATATAATAGTGTCTTTAAGTCTACCTACATCGCGTCGGTAAACTAGTGTGGTGTCACCCTAACATAGTGGTTCTATATTTCGGCTAATTCCAAGAATTACTTAAAGAATAAACAGAGTGGAGTATGTTGTCGTTAATTGATCTTGAAGTTTGGCATATGTTCGTAAATATTACGTTTATGTTTATACAACTGGTCATTGCAAGTTTATGCAGGTTTAATTGAAGGTGGGAGTGATATAGAGATATAGAACTCGCTTTTAACTTGGTTTTTTATTGCCAAAGCTATGTTTAATATTTTATGACCAGTCATAAAATTAAGAGCATGTATGTGAATTTTATGTTGCCAAAATGTTGTCCATCTCTTTGTATATATTTTTTCTTTTTATTTTGCCTACGACTTGGAGAATTCGTTGATAAAATTAAAAAAATGTCACAATCATGTTCAAAACGGTTAGTAAATTCGGAAAAAAAGAAAGTAGGAAACGACCTTAACTTTAACTTTCTCATTATCTAAATGGTTTTAAATGTTCCGGAAACACATTTCTCACATTTGTCAATATCTATTGATTTGATTCCATCAAGTCGAGGAAACATTACCACTGAATAAAATAACAGTACTAACGTAACATTAGTTACCTCATGACATGACAGGGGTCAACACATTGAACACTCAAAGATTTCGGAATATGTTCACAATAATGAAAGATGAGCATAGTATATAAGCACTATCTGTTACTAACCACTAACAACTTATGGACTGATATAGGTCTGAAATAAAGTTTTTTTTTTTTTAATAATTACTAAGACTCGACTTCCAATAATCTGACTTAAACAGTGGTTACAAACTTTTCTTTTACAAGTGAATTTGCTTTCAGCTTTTTTAATGCCAAAGGGTAGCGAGTTGCTGAGCTTTATACCTATGGTAGCGTCTATGAATTTGGCATTATAAAACCGGTGCGGTGTGAATGAATTTGGAGAAGTAATTTTTCAAACACAATCAACTAAAAACTTCTGACAACTATCAAACTAACTTAACAACTTAATTCTAATATCTAAAAACTACTATCTTACCATACCATACATTTTAACATTAATATTAAATGCATGACAACGTATAGTAACAGCACCGAACCACACGCGCCTACTTCTCCTTGCATCCTACCTGAAGTGACCCGCCCCTGTCGCATGTTGCTCTGATTACTCCGGCGTGTTGTGACAAGTTCAACTAATTAACTAACGAACATTGGCACCGAGTGCTCGCTAGAAGCTGTAACAGAGACTGGTTCCATGTACTCGTACGTGTGTAACGTAATATGTTCGTGTCAGCGCTATCTAATATATGATACGTTTTTGTTTCAAGTGGTGATCACACAGGAGTGAGCGCTGATACCAAGTTGTTAACTTTTTGTAGTTTTGACTATTTGGGGAGGACATCTGGCTAGACCTCGTTGTTTTAGTGGTTGCAAGCGCGACTGCTAAGCATGAGGCCCTGGGTTCGAGTCCCAGGTCGGGCACAGTGTTATAGTGTTTTTCTATCAGGAATTTCACAGGAGCAACCAAGGTACGATGGTGTCCAAATTTAAACCCGGTTAACCCTTTAATCTCCGAAGAGTTAAGCAGAGACGTACCTATTAATATTTCCGCCAGTTATGTTTAAATCTCTTGTAATAGAGGGGAAGCCTATTGCCATCAACCACGCACCAATCCAGACTATGTGGCTGTAACTGGGAATCGAACCCAAGGCCCCATACCCAGCAGTCGCGCTTGCAACCACTCGACCAGCGAGGCAGTCTACTATTTTATTATTATTTGAGGAAAATCCCATTATCTCAGTTCCATCATTATTAATGAACCTATCACAGATTTAACTACAATTCCGTCCAACAGAGATGTATTAATTTAACATAATCTACAATCTATGTACTTAGGTATGTACATGGTAACGTCAATTTATTACGAGCGAACCAGCACAGAGTATGACATGGAATTAATTATTACAGGTTAGAGCACTGACTGGGGAATATCATAAGTATGGACTAGCTTTACTCTTTGTTTCCACTTGTGAAGGTTCTTGGTATTAGAGCGGCACTCGTCATCATGACGGCCTGCACTCACACACCCCACGTGGGTATCTCTGACCCACAAGTGTCGGCACAGTCGGAACGATCGTAACTTCCATGTTGCAGGTCATGGATCGTAGGACCAATAATTATGATGGTGCTCTACTTTGTTAACAGTTTTACGTTTTAGAATGTTTTTTTATTTTTTATTTTAATTTCGATGATAGGCTTTATTTAAGAGTTATAAAATATTCATATGAACTAGTATTGCCAGTGCAGTGTTTTCATTAATTATCGTATTCTCGGCGCCACCCTGTATATTCTCTTTTTGCCTTTCATTGCTAGACCATTTCCCTCTGACACATCTGGCAGTAAATATTCTCACGACAAATTGATCGTCTTCCGATATTCAGAATATTCTCTAAACTTATAAATATTAATGTCGATAACTGTAACAGCTTACACTCCGCCATTAACTAGTTTAATCTCCCTTATCAACGTTATTTTAATTTGCTTAATTATTTATAGCTGTAAAGGTGTTTCATTAACTTACGTGTGGTTTCACGGTGATTGGGCGAAGCATTCATTAGCCACTTGAAGACCGGTCTACAATACGTTAAGCTGTTTGTCCCGGATGTCATTTTGTAGGCTTTTGATAGTCCTTACAAGTAGTCAGTGGCCCGAAAGTCTAACAACCAGTCTTACTGTGAGACAAGTAGTCGCTTCATGTATAATGTTGGTATTTAGGTGCATTCGGTTATCTAGGAGTCGACCCCACCATAGTTGGGAACGGCTGGCACATGTTGACTATACCTACAATATACTGCTGAAGTATCACATGATTGGCGATTACAGTTCTACTAAGCAAATAAATGCTATTAGACAGAAGTCATTGGAAATAATTTAAAAGCCATTGTCATAAATGTTTACGTCAGAGTGATTTTTCCGTTTTAATAAACCTAATGATACTGTGAGTGTGTTTTTCTGTAACTTAGAGTTCCAGTAGTGCGCGTAGCTAAAGACTTGGAAACGGTACACAGATTTGCCTCCACATAACAATTTATTTACCATCCATCCGCATTCTCCAGTCAACCCGCGATCATGGCGCTTGCAACAGCGTCGAAATATGGGGCGCTCAAAATAATGAACAATCACGGAAGATATCCCGTAAGAGACAGTATACGTTTAGTTTAGTTTTGAACCGTGAAAACTTAAAACAGTGTCTTTCTATAAACCTCCTTGCAACAGTTACTGTCTTGCCATGATTTTTTATTCATCATTAACATAAAGGATTACTCAAACACAGGAAGGTGATGACAATTCCATCTTACAATAATTTATGGTCAATAAAACGAATGCAAATGGTAAATAATGAAAACACATAAATAACGCAGGTATCTGCAACATGTAGCTGATCTATAAAATATTAATTAGTGATATTTAGATCCGTTTAGCGAGCACAGTAGTGTTGCACGATCCGATACTTTATCGATACAACATGGCGGGATACTCCGATATTTTGGATCGATATAAAAGTGTCATTATGAGAATGAATGAATTATGTCATACCAAATTGTCATAAATTGCATGATCAGACCATTTAAAAGGATACAAAAGGAGGCCACCGAAAGATTACAAAATAATTCGTAGAATGAAATGCCTAGACTCTAAGAGGGATTAAGAGGTACGATACGATACAGAGGACGATATGAAATCATTCAATATTTGGAGGATCGGATCAAACCATTCGATAAGATCCTAGAATTGTACCACAACGTAGCGATCCGGACCGATCCAAAGCATCGATACAAATACAAGCATATTACATCCCTAGACCACAGACAATTAGCATAGATAAGGATAATATAAACATAACTGTATTTGCGTTACAAGTATTCTATTAGCTCAAGATTGAGATCCAGTATTAATTGATTAGTATTCATTAATTGGATGAACTCGTGTTTTCTCACGATTGTCGAAGAAAATATCGATAAAGTCGGGTTTGACCACTCATGGGACGAGATTTCGACGCCTTTGTGAGAAAGGTAAATAAATTATAGTTTTAAAGTTAGATCTTTTAGCATTTAGATTGCCTTTATGTGAAACCACGTGCATGTGCCCGATGCATGAATAGTACATGAGTGTGTCTCTAGAGGACACACATGTTGATCATTTATTCATTCTATTCAACAGTTTATGTACTCACTAAATACATAAACAAAGAAAGGAACAGAAAAATAGGAACAAAATGTTGTTTATTTTGTAAAGAAATCTCTTTCTTGTTGGAAGAGATTTCTCTTTAGGAGGGTAGATAGAAAGAGATGTAGACACAGTGTGTAAAAGAAGAAGAGAAAATAGAATACACAAAGGCATAAAGCAAATAACGAATTTAAACATAAAATACAATATTAGAATATACGTACATACATGTCTACAGCATGTCTTTCAATAATATAAATAACTAGCGGACGTCACGCGGTGTCACCCGCGTAGTTCCCGTACCCGTGGGAGTACGGGGATAAAATATAGCCTATGTTGCACATTGCTGAAAGATTTTTTCAATTCAGTCCAGTAGTTTTTAAGTCTATTCGTCACATACAAAAATACAAATCTTTCCTCTTTATAATATTAGTTCAGAAGTATAGATTGTTTAGTAGTTATTTGCAGAATTTATATTATACGGAACTTTAGTGGCTAATAAATAAATGGCCTAAATCTAGCTCAGAACAAATCAAGTACTCTTTACCCAAGCCTGAGAATCGAACCTAGACCCCCATAAATCGCTTCAATCGCAAAGCGAGCTTGTAAACCACTACACTACAAAGATACGGATTCCGAGAGAAACGCGATACGAAACGTCCCGGGTTCGGAGCCCGGCTGTGGCATAAATAGAATTAGTGAGTCGGTCACGACTTTACTTCCATAGTTTATCGCGACATGAATCGCGAGCGGAGTCGGGAAAAGTTACATTATCATAGTCCATAGTAAAGTATTACAATGAGAAATATTGTGTTATTTGTAATAGTATTGTCTCACTGCAGGGCACGCCTGTTCTCAGAAAAGAGAAGAAATGGACATTACTCTGCATTGGGTGACTCTACATCTGCCTAGATTTCAACGGAGTCTTCTTGTACCAGTGTGTAATTAATATAAATAAAAGAAATTGAAGTGTCTGTCTGTAATTTCAAGATACTGCTCAAGAATCCAACGTTGTATTGTAGTGATTATTTGTATTGTGCTGTTTTTTTGACGAAACTTATTTGAGAAACTTATCAGTCAGTTGTCTTAGCCCCAATTATGTACCTGCGAGTTACTACTCGCATGGTTATACAATGTTTGGTTTTCATAGAAAACTTATAACCACTTTCAGGATTACTCTGGCTTTAAGAATAATCATGGTTGGCGCGATTGGGAACTTACTGTAAATGTTCTTAAAGTTCCACCAATCCATGTTTAATAGTTTCACCGCGTCACCAGCTCATGAGCGTCGCATCCCATGTCTATGGCTCTTGTAATCGGTAGGTATTAGAAAACTTACAAATCACATCGACTTCTTGTAATACAGAACGATTGAAGCAAACCTCACAGATCTATTGTGCATCACAGTTATACAGGCTGATGAGTAATTATTTTAATAAATTGGTTGGCAGAGGATTCATTGATCAACAGCTATCAGAAAAGTTTAACTTTAACATTAAGATTTAAACAGATTTCGCAAAATTCGCATTTTTTTAAGAAAAATAAATAGGAAAACCCAGTTTTTAACCCAAATGTCCGGGTTCTTTGGTGGAATACCAAAGAACCCGGAATTTGCTGGACTTTAACAGCTATTATTTACTTTTTTCCGCAGCCGGTCTACAATCCGCACTGGTTCGACCGTAACTATAAGTGTTGTACCCCCAGTAAAAGAACACGATGAATTATCAATCACCCTGTATGTGCATAGTTAAGAGCATATCAAGTAATAGTAGTGCGTCAATGGCCGCCGCTATTTGTCCATCATGAGCATTTCGACACACACAGGTTGCAATAGGCAATACTTCGGATTGCAACTAATATCTTGAGCTCTCTACGATTGAGTGGAATGTATACATTCGAGATGGGTGACGACATGTGAGTATAGAGATATGGAGCTGTGTCCTACATTGTATCGGCCTCATGATCAGACGTTTTGGGAATTCCCGTTACTAGCTTTTAACTGTGGTTTCACCCTCGCAGAGGTCGTTAATTATGGCACAGGAACGTACCGCTGCGTTAAAAATAATCTAATGCTCATGGTCTACTTGTGTGCCAAGTTTCCGTCGTATCCAATTCTCATCATCATCATCTGCCTAGCCTTTTCCCAACTATGTTGGGGTCGGCTTCCAGTCTAACGGGATGAAGCTTAATACCAGTATTTTACATGGAGCGACTGCGAATCCGACCCCCACAACCCAGTTAGTACTGGGTAATATGATACCTACGTCGATACTCCTTGATAAGGCTGGTTGTCAGACTTTTGGGTCTTTAACCACGTGTAACAACTGTCAAAGATCTACAAATGACAGCCGGGACCAATGGCTTAACGTGCTTTCCGAGGAACAGAGGAAACTTGATTTGTAATGGATGGTCACCCATCCACGGACCAACCTAGGCAAGCGGCTTAACCGAATCGACCCAAACGGCTGTTATTATGTAGCCACGATCTCCTCCCGTTCCGCCGTAAATAAAAGTTTTAATAGATAGTGTACAATGCCCATTCGGTCCAATATGTCTGGTCAGGAAACGTCAAACGATACCTACTATGAATATATTGTTAACAAGTAGTGTATTGTTATTGTTTAAGTAAAATATATATATATATTTTTTTTTAGTTACCCCGACCTGTCCCACTCCTGGGCAAAGGCCTCCCCCCACTCCTTCCACTTTTCCTATATTAGGTATATTTATTTTGTTATTAATTATGAAATCATTAAATATTATATTGGTTTTCTTCATCAAGCCAGACACGTAAAATATTAGAACCACTTAGTAACTGGTCGCCGCTGACAGCTGCAATAACTCTCACAAATATATTAAATCTAGATCACTTACAATTACTAATATTCACTTCCCACGAAGTTACCGCCTCTTGCAGTTCGTTTACACGAGGAGATTTTCTCGTATTGAATGGGCGATTAAAATATCAGAAGGTTTTTGTTTCTAAATAAACTAGGTACTTAACCGAAATATCTGTAACTATTTTATTTTTAATATTTTACTGAACCTTATCTTAAAGCTTTCCGCCCAACTATACATTTATTAGGATTGTTTAAAAAATCGTATTTAAATTTTAGAATGACTGTAAAATAACATTTCTGGATGAATCTCGTACAATATAGGCATGTTTGCTTTTCGTTTGGCTACAAACTGTAAAGCCACGAGAGCGTTTGTGCTACACTCGCATGGTTATTCTCGCTTCTCGCCGGGCTAGTAAAGCTCTCCGTCTAAACGATCCTTCATCCCGCCAATCATTCGGATCTTAGTAACGATATAATCGAATAATTTCTAATCGGTACAGCGCTGTTTGCAATAGAGAGTGTTTAAGCAGAGGCGTAATGTGATGGAATTTACATTTAATGTCTGGTTGTAGCCTGTGCTCCGGCTTGCAGTGATTTATCTCACTTGAGCAATGTTGGGACTGTGTCTTATTTAGTAGTTTAGTGGGCTACTTAAGGACTATTATATTCCTAATAGATATGTGTGTTGATAAATATTTAGATTTCGAATATTTGGTTCTATTTCAGACTTAGCTGTTAAATATTGGGAAAGATCTATAGGTTTCCTATTTGGGAAACAGTAGATTATGCACCGAGGGGAGAAAGTAGTATCTATTGTCACGGCCGCTATCTGAGTCCCGAACACGGCGAGGGTTAGGTTAGGTTAGGCTAGCGATACCGAGTGTAACGCAGGAGTTCCGAGAGCAGTAAGGATTTAAGCTAGCCCCAGACAAAGGTACCTTATACCCTGAGGAGCATACTCTACTTTTCACGCCATAATAAATGACCAGTTCCGTTTTCGAAATATGGCGCTCAGAACCAGCACCCTACCGCAGGGGTAAGCACTACAGCAGCCGAACAGCTGTTGCGAAGACTTACCGTCCGCGTCATTACCGCAACAGATAGTGTAGAAGCAGCGTCGGGCGAATCAATTGTTTTAAACTTGACCATTTGAAAAACTCTTTTGGGGGGTAAATTAGAAAATTTTAAAAAAAGTTTTGAAAACTATATTGTGTTACATATCAAATTGACGATTCCAAAATGTTTGGCCCTGCAGTTTCCGAGTTAAGGGAGTTTCCCCTTAAATCGGAAACTACAGGGCCGGAAATTAAAGAAAAATACAAAAATTGCCTATATATTACAGGAAAACCTATAAAATCTATGGTATTAAAAGTAACATAGGAAATTCAATAATTCTGCGTTAACTTATAAATTAACGTACGGAACCCTCTCCACACGAGTCGAACTCGCACTTACCCGGTTTTTTTTAATTATTCTTTTTCCAGATGGTACGGTATCTGCTTAATGTAAAACGAAACGCGAACTCATTTTGACCGCCATAACCTAAAAATTATCGTAAAAGTGTTGCTAGCTGGCTTGAGGAGCGTAGGCCGGAGGGGAAGCTACGACGACATTTGTGACAGAAAGTGGGTTTGTAATGTAAAGTAGTCCCAGCCGACAGAATTGTTTTTTGGGTAAACATTTTTACAAATCAGGTTTATAATGTCAAAAACATTACGAAGACATAACCTCATAATAAGATTTTAAAAATTTATAAAAAAAAACCGCATTTCCTAAATTTTTCCTATGCGGGTGGAGAACTCCCCTCGAGTTCTCCACCCCTCCACCCTCTCAAATATACATATATTTACATCCCTTATTGTAAATCTTTCCAGTTATCTTGTTATTTGACAGTAACTAGAACCTATGAGGTGAAAACTTTGTGGTTAAAGTTTTTGTAACCTCTTGTGTCATCATCATCATCATCATTTCAGCCCGTTGCTGTCCACTGCTGAACATTTCAGCCCGTTGCTGTCCACTGCTGAACATTTCAGCCCGTTGCTGTCCACTGCTGAACATTTCAGCCCGTTGCTGTCCACTGCTGAACATTTCAGCCCGTTGCTGTCCACTGCTGAACATTTCAGCCCGTTGCTGTCCACTGCTGAACATTTCAGCCCGTTGCTGTCCACTGCTGAACATTTCAGCCCGTTGCTGTCCACTGCTGAACATTTCAGCCCGTTGCTGTCCACTGCTGAACATTTCAGCCCGTTGCTGTCCACTGCTGAACATAGGCCTCCCCAATAGATTTCCAACGTGTCCGGTCCGAGATTAATGATATTAACTATTTTAATATTTTGAGGTTCTAAATTAATTAGCGGGCACATTATTGATTAGCGGGCAAGTAAAAGTTCAGTTCAAAATAAGTTACTTACTGCCCGGCAATAGCCTAGGGTGGGGAAGACTTGCTTTAATTTGCATGACATACAATTATTTTGATTTAGAGGTGGTGTGAAGAAGAACCTATATTCATGTGATACTTCTCTGTTGGTTAAATATTCGACCAATAAAATACCAGGCAATACTTGTGGCAATGGTTATCTGATATGGATAAAAATGCAGATTCATATTCTTACCACTTTTGAACAGCTTTTGTTTTTTTTATGTTATGTAGTATTATTTTAAAACTTTTAATGATTTCCAACAACCTCCAACATAGTTACAAAGGTGTATAAAACGAGTTTTTTTTCCATCAGGAAGAAGTCGTTTATTTACTTTGCACAATCTATAAAAATATAACTGTGCGACAATAATGCAAGTTCTCATCAGTTTAAAGGTCAAACATTCTTATTCCTAGTAATAACGAAAAAATTGCACTATTTATTAATTCAGATAAAACATTAATATTCAGATAAATTTGAAAATATCTAGACACAAAAGTTACCAAATACAACTTACCAAAAGTTTCTCCAAAAATTTCAGCGTAATTTTCAGCACGAAATATATCAAACTTACATTTTCAAACTAAATACTGTAAAAAACTTTTACTAAATATTTACTTTTAAAATGAAAACATTGTACAAAAAAATGTTAGTTCTCAAAACACGGTTCACTGTCGCACTCGGGGTTCGAACTCGCGAACGAACAATTCGGACAACGCCAGACACACTATACGCGTCCGTTCGGCACGGGCTCACAGCATCCACTGACCGCCATCGCCGAATGGACCGACATTTCGCCTGCATGGTACTGGCCGGAAACTATCTCATCTAGGCAACATTACATTACTGGTTATGTTCCATTTTTGACAATATTTTGAGGTTTGTTTCAAACAGCAATGAATTTTGTGCAAGGGAAAATAGAGTTGTATGAAAACGATTTTCTTTTCTTCTTTGGCAACTGAGCTGATGTCTACTAATCTCCCGGCTGTCATTTGTAGATCTTTGACACAGTTGGAAAAGGATAAACGCAATATAATGACTTATTTCTTTGGTTATCTTTATCGTTTACCACGAAGGTTTTATTAAAACCATTTTTATGAAAGCTGAGCAACTTTTTGCAAAGAAGGCTGTATGGTATTGTGTAATGTGTCAGAATGTGAAACATTTGTACGAAGGAGTTTGAATGTCCCATAGTTAGTGGCTATGTGTCATAATGTGCTAATTGTAGGTCTGGCTGGAGCGTTCAGTAATGGAAGAGTATTTTTAGAATGACAGTGAACGTAACAATTTTTTTATGTTGTTCATTTTGATTATTCTACTTAAGGTGGTTGCCCAGGTGGTAGCCCGCGAAATACAATTTTTCTTACGTTTTTTGCAATTTGCCGGTCAGTGTCAGGTTGTATGTTGATGAAAAATGAGTAGCGCCAGTAACGCGTATGTAGTTACAGAATTACAATCGTGAAAATCATCAATACAACCCTCTAAGTTCATGTATTCAATGAATATTTCATGAAAAAGTCATTCAATTACATGAACTTAGCCGCCTGCCTACAAAGATCTACAAATGACAGCCAGGACCAACGGCTTAACGTACTCCCCGAGACACGGATTCTTTAAGCGAAACATAATTATATTATATCAAACAAACTATGAAGGTTCTATAATAAATATTGAAATATCAAGATCTTATGGCTTTAAACAAAAGACGAGGAAGTGATCACATCACCAATATTGCTACAGCCATAAAATAGGTCTTATGTGTATAAACATAACGGTTATAGGAAACTATTAAATAGCGTTATTTGCGAGGAAGAATAACGTTGAGCTCAACTATTGTTCATCGTAATCAGTGAGTCAGGGGAAGTAAATATAGTTGTTTATGATCACATCTCATTGGTAGTTTAGGATTACTGTTGCGAGAACATTGTGTTAACATTATCACTGTGTCTGACTATAATGTCTACATTAATACATACCAGCCTTCTATTCGTGAGAGTGAGTGGGCTAGGATTTAATCGCGAGCGCAGTGCTGCTTGGTGGTTCCATTGATATCATATAACATAACATAACATCATACCTATAAAGGTATTAAAAATTATAAAGGTTATGTTATATGCCCCGGGGCTTATGCCCCGAAGGGTTAGGCAGAGGAGTACCTAATAGTTCACCCCTTGCTTTTTTGTTCCATGTAATAGGGGGCGAGCCTTTTGTGTAGCTTTATAATATGTGTGGTGGGTGCTGGTACGTCGGTGCCGGGGAAGATAAAATAAAATGGTGGACAAGTTAACTCACGTCTGTATTGGATCAGATCGCAGATGGAAGGGGAGATTGTTGCCACAGTTAACATAATCATTTACATTGTAATGTTGGCGCTACTGAGAAATTCCTGAAGAAAAAAATTTATTATACTTTGCTCGACTCGGGAATCGAACCCAAGACCTCCTGCTCAGCAATCGCACTGGCGACCACTCGACCAATGAGGCAGCCATGTTCCTTCCTTGCCCTTTGTGTCCCAAGGCCGCGGTATCTCTTTCGAACAGCCCGCAACCCTGGCAGGCATCGGCCCTTGCGGGCCCCTCCCTGTTTGCTGACATCTCTTTGAGGCGCGCGTGGAACACGAACGCGCCATCTACACGGCCTGTCGCCAAAAGACGAACGGACGGCGAGCTAGCCCATTACTCACCGTCCACAGGTCCGCGTCTACGGTGGCCGGTAGCCACCACGTGACCGCCGTGTTTCGATACACCTGACAACGTATAATATGCAAAATTTGTAGATGATCGGTTTAGAGGCTTAGGCGTGAGGGGGTAACAACCAACTTAATATTAATGAGGATTCTAATAAAGATAGAATTTTTCGCCCGGGGCATGTCCCGCGGCGGCTAGGACGAGAGGTTCTCTCCCTCTCACGCTCCGCCACCTACTTAGCTAGCATGAATGCTTCGCAGAAGGAGGTGTCCAATGAGGAAGCCTTGAATTGATATCATGTCTTCGTAGTTTTAGTTCTAGGACATAGTGGTTTCTTCATATGTCTTCCGACGCCGTTTTGAGAGTAGTGGTGATGACATAAATATTGCACTTCATTAGATACATTACTGATGGGCCACCGCTACTCCATAGGGTCTCTTTTGATCATAATCATCCGTTCTACCAATATCTTCTTTACAAACCGGGCTCTAAATAAATAATCTGTAAATAGCGAAAGGACCGCCGTTTTATAGACATCCTAGTATGTCCATTACCACCCTAAGGATGAATGTCCAAATGATAATTTCAACCTTAGTAGGATTATTTCTTGACAAAAGTGATAAAGAAGTCCACTATACCGTTCTAGGTTTATCCTGTCTCTTATCCTTTCGGTGAACAATAAAGTATGTTCAATCCACCGGTCTATCGGTGGCCCTTAAATATATCTTGTCCCATATAAAGTATTGGCAACTTATAGAATACTAACACACATCTCGGGTGGTCCCACAGTCCCACAGTCGCACTCGGCGACTTTTTGCTTCGTTAGCGTTAGTCTAGTCTAGTATATAATAGCTACCCTCGTGAGCCTAGCAGCGGTAACTCAAAGATTCTGTGTTTTGAGAACGGCTAAATCCAAATGGATATAGACAATATTTTGTGAAAGCTCCAGATATTATTAATTTAATGCAGACACATCTAATCTAAACTAATATTATAAAAAGAGAAGATTTGATTTTTTGTTTGTTTGTTTCGATTTAAGTCAAAAATAATATAATAGCATAGAATAGCACTATCCCATATCTTTCCGTGGGTGTCGTAAGAGGCGACTAAGAGACTTACCAGCGAATGGGCAGCAGCGTTCTTTGTGCCTTTTTAATAACTGTACTGCGACCGCCAACCCGCCTGTCAAGCGTGGCGATTATGGCAAAACCCGCCAATGAAAAATGAGCGCAACACAGAGATGGCCCATAGTACCCGGCAGCCCGTCTACTCTTGACTTTGGTAGCGGCGTGCGTGGCAAGGAGTGCGAAGAATCAACGGAAGGGATCCGACTGCCTATACCGACGACTTGACCTGGCAACATACACGCGTACACTCCGGACCGACGAGAAGATAACGGAACTCGAAGCTGCGATGGAGTATTGTGGGATTATCTGAAGACCGATGAGAGGAGGAGGACACGGTAATTCTGAAAACCGGCAACCTGATCTATTTCCGAGGGGGTGACCGGCCGTCCCAGGGTGGTGTTGGGTTTATCGTCCACAAGTCCCTCGTGAAGAACGTTGTGAAGATCGAGAGTGTGTCGACCAGGGTGGTGAACCTTATACTCAGAATATCCGTAAGATATTCGCTGAAGGTCATACAGGTCTACGCCCCGACCTCGGCACACCCCGACGACGAAGTAGAGACCATGTATGAGGATATCTCTAAAGCCATGCATGGTTTCAAAACTCACTTCACCGTGGTCATGGCGGACTTCAACGCAAAACTGGGCAAACGAGACGGCTGCAGGTGGGGGAAATTTTGGGGTAGGACGTCGGAACCACTGGAGTCACCAACTGGCTAGTTTTATGGAGAAGGAGGGCCTCTACATGATGAACTCCTTCTTCAGAAAACGTGAGCACAGGAAGTAGACCTAGCAGAGTCCCAATGGTGCAACTAAAAATGCGATTGACTTCATCATGTCAACCAAGAATCAAATGTTCAATGATGTCTCTGTGATTAATTCGGTGAAAACCGGGAGCGATCACCGCATGGTAAGAGGAACATTGAACATCAATATCAAGCTTGAAAGGTCTCGACTAATGAAGTCTAAGCTCCGTCCAGCTTGAACTCTAGAATCGTTTCGAGTGCTTAGGAAGCTCAGTGGACGAATACAACGATGGGTTCGTGGAAGCTGTCCATACGACAGGAGTCTAAGTTCATCAAGACACGTCGTGCACATAAGAACAAAAAACTCTCCATGTATAAAAGCAGACAAGAATTAAAGGGCGTCAACTTCGACCGTACTGCTGCCAATAAGAAAAGTGCCCAGAAAGCTGGCAGCATTGCCACGTTGGATGGCGATGCTGATTCTTTGCTCAAACCATTAACGAAGAGTCCACCAACCGCTTGGCGATGTTCCGAAAGACTAGGTAGTCACTCTGACCTCAATAAATAATGTTAATTTCTATAGTTCAAGACAATCAATATGTGTGGATATAATATGATATAATAGTCAATTATTATATCTTATTACCCACTTCAAGTAACGATGCACTTAATATCCATCCAATAAGTTACTATAATTAAGAAAATGTGTTCATGTTGATACCATATCAACATCGGAATGTAAAGCTGATTTCCTGATGTTTATATAAGGTATCTATCGAATCCAGGGCTGCGGGACTGTTCGAAAGAGATACTTACCGCGGCCCTGGAACACAAAGAGCAAGGAAGGAACATGGATGGGTTTTAGTCAGTACAAGTCTGATACTCCCTTCCGCTCTGCCCGGAGCGGGAGAAGTCATTTGATGATTTCCCATTCGAAAAAAAAAAACTGTTTCTATCGTTTTAATACTAATATATTTATTTTCAAATGTGAACTTAAATATAATTAAACAATAAAGTGAAAGTTTATCCCAATTTTTCATTTAAAAAAATTAAAGTTTGTTATATTTATCTTGCCAAAGCTTGTCCCAATTGTTCCAATAAAGATAAGGTTAATTTAAAAGAGCTTATGATGTGAGAAGTTTTAAGCTTTCTCAAGAAACTTTAAAAACAGGATTGTCGATTTGTTGAGATATCACCTTTTGGCTTACGGCAGTATAGCCAGACAGACTGATACACATTCCTTACATAACTCTATAACGATCACATAAAGGATTCCTAGCTCCTTGCTTTTGGCGGGTTGTGTCTGTGAGCTACTATAGCTTTTGTCCGCGCCTTTGCTCGCGTTTTGATCGAAAATTATAGATGGTAAAATAAATAATGTATACAAATATAGCCTTAGTCTTATTGAGGAAGTATTGCCCAATGCAACCACCCAGGATAGATGGTCCTGGAGATTAAGGAGAGCCGACTCCACCTAAAGTGGGGCAGAGCTAGGAAGGAGAAGGAGGACATAGCCATGCTTGGAGATAATAGTATTGGGGATAATAGCTTCCCAGTAGTGGAAGAATTGGAGCAGTAGTTCCGAAGATTACCAACATTCAAAATTACAAACTTTACCTCTTTATAATATAGGTGTAAACAAGGGAATTTTGGAGTATTGTTATTGGAGTCTAGTTTATTGGTAGAAATAAACCTTTTTGCATAACTTGGTGTAGTGGTAGCATTAATGTGGGTGGCCTTAGATGGTTATCAGTTCTGACATGATTTAGTTCGGATCTTACGTCAACATTTTATTCGTATTTAATAACTTTTAGAATACTGGTTATAGAATAACATAATTGGCTGACAAGCACCAAGCTAAAGTTAGTCGAGGTTTTTGAATTGATTTGAATCTTTTATAAAACAAAATTGAATGAATACTGTGATAATGATACTTGGCCAATTTCATATGTAATAGACTTGATATTTTTCTTACGATTCAAAAACGTTTAGCTGTAAAATAAAAGCATCTAACTACACACCACTTCTATTAACCACTGTACAAAAGAAGCGAGTCCTTACCCCTAAAAAATACAAAAATAGAAACATAAACTTAATCTATTTTAAAAAACAACTCGTTTGCGCCATTGTTCACGGTGTAGTGCCAACCTTATCTAGATTTTACTGTAAAATAACATAATTGCCAACTTTTACACGCTCGTTCCGTCATAGACTTCATCCATCACATTCCATCAGGTGTGACTGAGGTCAAGATCAGCCCCATTTAGCTATAAAAAAATACTACCAACACCATCGAATCGTAAGCTTTGAAGAAAAATAATATTCTTTGAATAAAATTCAGATGCTATGTTGGTCTCTCGTTGAAGTCTTTTGTATGGGCGCTTCGGTTTGTACTTAGAAACTTAACTGTCACTTAGCGAGAGCCGTTGGTAGGTACTTACTTTTAATGACTATTATACCGTTTTCACGAACACTGTACGAAACCTTATAGTTAATGCCCAAATAAAAGAGCACTATTGGACTATCAACGTTCAGATCAGCACTGAGAGTTGAAACTCTAGTGATGCAATAATATTTAAACACCCGTTTATTTCCAACAAGGATTAGTTTTTATGGCTATTAGGACTAAGTTATGACTTTATGAGCTAAAGTTCATAGAGGATATTATTATCTTAATTAGTATATAATGAGTTATGTAACATTTGCGTTATACAATGTAGTGTCTGTAAGTATTTCATAACCTCCTGTGTTTTTTTACTAAGCCTTGAATAACACCGATCGTATGCGGCTACATTCGCATCGTCCATACTCATGATGTGTGAGAGGTCCCTGGTTACAAAACCTTGAACCAGCTTAGCGTAGTCCACTCGGGATATAGTATTTTGAGGTTTTTTAGGCGATTTAGTATTTTCAATATGTAACAAGATAGGGATGTGATCCATAAAAAATGACTCTAAAATAAGGGTTATTGTTGTGTCATCATGAGAATGATATGGCCGAGACAGTTTGTTCCTCTCGTGGGTATGTGATGAGCCGGTAGGCCATGCGACGTACTTAATGTTAAGTAGTCAGTTGTACGTATTTAATATATTTTTTACGAATGGAGAAGAATAAAATGGGATAAGGCAGGGCAGGGCAGTTCGGAAGTTTTATTTAAAGTCTGACTAAATTCCTTACTATCTAAGTAGTCATCACTAGAGTCATAGTAATTATTATAAGGTTTCTCGTATTTCAGACTATTTGTATTTATTATAATATATATTAGTCTATTATATATTTATATATATATGTAATAGTATGTACCCGTTAATGTGTATCACTACAAATTTGGTAAATGGCATTTCCTTATTTGTTGTTTTTGTACTCTACCACAAAGCTGCCCTATTTAACCCAAAGGTTGACTGGTAGAGAATGCCTTGTGGCATTAAGTCCGCCTATGTACCATTGTTGTACATGAAGTTTAAATAAATAAATAAGGGCAGAAGAATGCTGATGATGTATTTATGAAGTGAACAACCGGAACGTGAGTCACAGCAGGTTTGCTAGCTGGTGTAACTCAATATACGTTTCTGCCTTACTCTTCAGAGAATACGGTCGTAATGTACAAACAAAAAAAAAAAAAATGTGTGCGTGTAACCTTTACGCGCGATTGAAGTAAAACTTCTTTTTCTTTTATTATTATTTATTGATGAAAGAGTAAAATGTTCCTGGGACTCTGCCATTTCATTTAATATTCACTATTTCATTTTATATTCTATTTAAAATTCATTAATATCACTTTCATATTTTATAAATATTTTCATTTGTTAAATAAAATAATTGAGAGTAGCAAATTGAAGGTTAGATCAGCACATGTCAATATAATCTTGTTATTGAATATTATAGAATGTCGCAATCGTCAGAAAATTTATTATTAATTTACTTATTTTAAAAGTAATAAATAAACAAGTATATTTAGAGATTTTCAAAAATTTTTGCAATTTAAAATAATGTTTTTAAAACTGTTGAATTTTTCATTCACTTTGCTATTCACAATTGATCCGTTTGAAAATTTGGAAATAAATAATCCTAATTGATTATGATATGTGCCACTAGCTGGCGTATAAGTCAAGAAGCGTGGAGTATATGACATATACTTACGACCAATCAGAATTATTAATTTTAAATGGCGGAAACTACACAGACTATAGTAAGCGTTACTTCCGTCAGAAAAAAAATCTGAGTTACTCCCTAGTCGCGCCTAAAGAAGTTTTACTTCAAAAACAAAAAGCAAAAAAGAGGGTTATTCGTTGTATCGTAGTCATTGATGACGGTAGTAAAACAAATGAATATCCATGTAACAATAATATATGTGAGGGAAATAAAATAAATTAAATATGATACTTCAATAAGTTATTACATTTTATTATCTAGTTTAATTAACGATGCACTTGATATCCATTCATTAAATAATAATAATTACATAGACGTCTTTCATGTTGACATCATGTGCCATTTGCGTGTAAAGCTGATTTCCTTATGTGTTTATTGAAAGGGTTTTCATATTTATGTGTTTACTAACCTATGCCTGCGACTTCGCCCGCGTGGAGTTCGGTAACCGTCCCATGGGATCGTACTACCGAGATAAAAAGTATCTTGTGTTAATTAAGGTTATAAACTATCTACATAACATCACACCTGTAATCCCCGAAAGGTTGGGCAGAGGTGTACCTAATAGTACACCCACATTTCGCCAGTCATATTTTAAGTCCAATGTAATAGGGGGCGAGCCTATTGCCATCATACCGGGCACAAATCCAGACTCCGTGGCTGCTACTGAGAAATTTCTGATGGAAAAACCCAATTACACTTTGCCCGACCTAGAAATAGAACCCAGGACCTCATGCTCAGCAGTCGCGCTCGCGGCCACTAGAATAACGAGGCAGTCAATAAACTATCTGTATGCCAAATTTCATCCAAGTCCGTTCAGAAGTTTTGCATGAAACGTCGAAAATATTGTGAGGAAACCTGCATGTCCTAGAACCAAAAAATCGAAAATATATGGTATCTACCAATCCGCAAAAGACCATACTCTCACAGAGAGAAGGCTTGTGTCCCAGCAGTGGGTTTATTGTAGGCTGTCAATGCTTAAGTATTATAACTATATATCCACTTTTTGAATAGAACCCAGACCACCGCTATACTGCCTACTCAAGTTACAAGAAGACCAAACTAATGTAAGTTAGACTAAATTAGACTGAACCAGGACTAACCTTAACCCCCTGAACATTGGCCTAGGCCGTAACTCAGCCTAGGTGCTAACTGCGGCTGTATCTAATCTGTTCTACACGGACGGAATTACAATATATAAAGGTAACGGGAGTTCTCCAGCTAATTTATACAATATATACACACGGATATCTAAGATTCACAAATAATGTTGCCCTATTTGGAAAATAGAGCAATTGGTTGTTTTTTTCACGCAGAATTCTTATATACAAATTGAACATTAATTTCCAAAGAGGTTTCACTGAACTGATCTGAACTTACTTTAACAGCTAAACAGAGAAACATGTTTGTGCACCCGATAATAAATAGCCAAATCACTGTTCCGTAGGTATGTTCCGCTACATTGATTGGTCCTGTGCCTCCCGCGACCAAAGGATTCCGGTTACCTTTTGGGCGCCCATCGTCAACGGACCCATATCCAATCTGAACTGCGAGTAATATGCTCCACAACACAATTTGGCGCCTCTTCGGGTACTTTCTTATTAAAAAATTCACTAGAAGCTTCTCAATCGCATTTAACTTGCTGTTCTTGCTTGTAATGTTTCGTGCTGCAGTGCGTGCGTTAGGCTGTGTGCGTATGCGCGTCGTTGTGTAGAATAAGATACTTGCTACGCCAAAATACTAGTTTGGCGGATCGCATACTTGAATGGAATCGAAGTAATGGCATGGTAGTAAAAATAAGTTGGCGGTTACGGTACGCCCGGCGCTTGTGAAATATCTATGTAATATTAGAAAAGGGATTTTTCCTGAGTAAAAAATATGATTACCTACCTATATTTTGTCTGTCACTTAGATTATCGAAAAATATTGGATACGTATTTTGTGTTTTATCAAATCAATAAAAACTTATGAAGATATTAAATGCATCAAAGATCACGAGTGGGGTTGTGATGTCACTTTCCGGTAAAAAGTGTTCCGAAATGTGACGTCACACGAGTTTTCGACACACTGTAGCGTCTTCATTTCTTTTTTATGACTGACGGACTAATAAGATTTTTTTGGTCAATATTGACGCTTTGCAATTTTGACGGATTGCGATTTTCATGAATTTGACTGATTACGAGTTTGACCATACGCGACGAAACGTATTCATAGGTAAAATAATGAAAAAAAATGGGTTTCTTTTCGTGTTTGCGTTTAATTAAATCAATTTATTTTTACTTTTATGATAATAATAATATTATATTAGTGTTTTCTTTTACAAGAGCCCTGACTATCGCTAGCTCGGACCCAGTTCCCGATACCGATGGGATTAAATGTTTTTCATATAATTTATTCATTATATTCACTAGCTGATACTCGGGAACTTCGTACGCGTGAAATTATTATAAAAATATACCACCTACTTACTACTATTTGAATCTGATTTTGTTGAGCTACGGGATATTATTTGACGTATCTTACATGATTTCTGTAATAGATAGTGCCTGTGGTGTTAGGAAGGTGTATTGGACGGTATTAAAAAAAATACTGTGGCGGCTTAGGCTAATGATAACTGAAGTAGGTATGTAACATTGTAATCACCTTAACATTGTATTAACAGACTGTAGCAGGAACGTTGATTATTTGTCAATATAATATAATATTCTAAATTACCCATGAACATGCAGCTCATTACTTGCGTGAAAGGAATAGGATAGGCACTACAAATAATTGGTTGGATTGGTCGTTTTAATTTTAGTCGCAACTAGCATAATTCACAGATTCTACATTTTAAAATAACTATACCTGTACCTTCGTTCTCTAAAGATTTATTTTGCTTTAGAGCAGAAAAAAAATACATTTCGTAATCTGAAATCAAAAATGAACTTTATTTTAATGGGAAAAGGTTGATTTGGCGTGGCATAGAGAGGGCATCATGCCATGACAGCGTCCTGTTTTTGATGTAAAATATAGGCGGCCTGTATCACAGAAGTGGTTCGTGGATGATTGTTTCATCCACGAACCACTTCTAAGAAAGTTCAACTACCTTTAGAATTGTTTTATAGGTGCCTAAGAACCACTCTCTCTAACTCTCTCGGTTATGTGACGCAGACGAAGTTGCGCAGCAGGGTAGTATCAAAATAAAATGCGACATAACAATCTTTAACCTTTTATTTTTAAACATTAATATTACTATAATACAATACTGAGAAACAAAAATACTCTAAATTAAAATATAAAACTAAACCATACAAACAACAAATAGGTATAAAACTATAAACTATACAAACAACAGAAAATATAAAACTAAACTGACCATACATTAAAAACAACTGGATCATATTTATATTTTAAAGCCGTAACTTAAAGTGTCACCAACAATAGCAAAGAAAACATTATCAAGAATGTAACAATGGTGTGAAAAGAAGTTAATATTTTTTTTATTACCGCTTTAGCATTATTGGAAGAATTATCCATACTAATATTATAAATGCGAAAGTTACTTTGTCTGTCTGTTACGCCTCTTCATCTACAAAAATGACTATATTGTTTGCCCAGTCAAAATTATAATATTCCAGGCAAAAATTTACTCTTGCCTCCTTATGCGCCTGGTTCATTAATATTTTCTTGGCAGGGCGGCAGCATTTTTTCCGGCGTCCTTTAGGCGCCTTGTAACGGTGTCCATTGAAATCTAAAACAAAGAAAATTTTGTCAATTTCAATACTTACCGATTCTTAATTATGACCAATTGTACGGGTCAATTTAACTATAGGGTGACTGGTAATAGTGACCGATACTTAAACACGTGATTCATGATACTAACAAACAACTTTCTATTTTTTTTTTTTATACTTATTCGCTTTTATCACATACATTACGGAGCGGGCTAGCTAGCCGCGCGGGTGCTCTGCCTAACAGCTGATAGGTCACAGGCTCGTGCGCGCGAATTTCATAAGGCTGTTGTGTTATTGTAATAAAAGTGAAAGCAAATGTTTCTTCGGGAAAGTTGTTTGTTATCATGAGCAATCACGTGTATAAGTATTGGTCACTAATTACCAGTCACACTATATATGAGTATGGGACAGTTTCAAATTATTCCTTTAAATATAAACATATACATAAATAGACAATCCGTCGAATTGAGAACTTCCACCTTTGTTGAGATAGGTGCTAAAGAACTGAAACTTTATCTAATAGTAATGTCATTCACTGAGTCCAATACGTTTTGCTGCTGTAGCTTGCGCAATTATTAGGTATTGCTAGAACGTCCAGGCCACGCGGTGCGCGTAAAACTATGACTATAAAAAAATATATACATGGACTCACATTGTATGCAGTTGAGAACACTCTTGTGTTTAAAAACGGATCAGCAGAGTGTGCAGAGACGATAGCCAACGTCTGCTGCCATCGTGGCTCTCGCGTAAAGTTGGCGATGTTGCGCTTTGATGGTTCCGCTTAGCCAAAAGTAAACTGTTTTTTTTTTCCTGGAACGAAACAAGTAGCTATTGTTTATTTGCACATTATTACTCAATTGACTACTTATATGCTTTCCTACGATAATTGCTAGCTTATTATTATTTACACACAAACAGCACTAAAAAAGCCTTATCCCTGCAATGTTTCAACAGACAAAAAGAAGTGTCTAATTGCGTAGGTATTTACTTTAAAATCCAACCGGGTGCCGACTTAAAAAAAATAACAATAGCGCTTGGGACAGCGCGCAGTGTTAAAAACTTACTATACCGGGAACTCATTAGCAAAGAACACAAGAAAATAGGTAGGTAAAGACATTTATGGGTGTTTCTCGTATTTCGTGCACATTCCATAATATTTATTTTCATAAGTTTAAATTACCTACTTACAACATTTATGAATTAAAATTTCATTATATTAAGTACTGAGTTATTGTTTTTTTTTATTTTAGGTGTAAAAGCTGTATTTTTGAATGTAGTTTATTTTATTATGGTTACTGTGTTTAATTTCAGCATGGATATTTTTTTATAAAAAGCAAATGTTTGGGACATTACTAAATAGACTTCGAAGGAAATGACAATTAGTTAAGTTTTCATATAATTTAACTAGCGACCCGCCCCAGCTTCGCACGGATGCAATGTAGATACTAATGTGGGGCAGTGTGGAGTGATTTATATAGGTATATATAAACCTTCCTCTTGAGTTATCTATAGCTGAAAACAGCATTAATAAATCCGTTGCGTAGATAAAAAGATCTAAGCGTACAGACAGCGAGAGCGACTTCATTAATATTTCTATAATAAAGGAGAGTTTATAAAAATATTACATAAGAACTTTGCCCCACAAAACCGTTTTCTCGGTTTATCTGTGGGAACGGAATAATAAGTATTAAAAATAAGGTTTACTAGTGCTGACACTTAATTTCCACTTTTTTGACTTATAAAGTAAGTAATAAATAAACAATAATATCTAATCTATGTATGGACAGTAAATAAAGGAAATTTGTCTTATACTATGCAATAAAGAAAATAATTGTATTATTTTGACTTATAATGTTCCATGCATGTAAGCACAACTTGATTTGGTTTGGCTTTCTTTATGGGAATATAAATATTTAATGAACTATTCAAGGTTTTTGATCTGGACGAGTAATATGCACGAAAAATGAGAAACACCCTTATTCGTAAGATACGGTAGGCACAAAGTTGTTTAAATATTATGGTTTAGGGCCATCAGCCGATAGAAGCAGCATACGAAAATTAAATTAAATTGGTAACAGTTTTCCAAATAATGTAACACTTTAATGTAATTATCTCACAAATAACATTAGCTCGTATCTATTTTGAAAGTTCTATAGAAAAACACCACTGACACATTTTTTCAATATTAGATTTTGCTTATTTTAACTTAAAAATTATAACTACAAAAAATATTACTCACCGTAATGCCCGTCTGTCGACAAATATCTATTATACGGCGTCCACTCAATCGGAGCGCTATAATGCGCCCCCTTTCAATTCTCGTTAACTGAGGCGCCATAATTAATCATTTAAAAAATATAAAAAGTTCGCCACACACTTCCACTAAGTAGCTACAAGCCGAACCAACTTGCTCCGCGAATTTTTAATGACTAGCGTTATGGACTAAGGGATGAATAAACGTGGCCGGTCGGTTGCGTAGGAGCAAGGAGGTGTGGCCTATTCCCCGTGAGGCATGAATTATTGGCTGCTAATTGTTAGTGTGCGCAACCATTGGGCAACTTTGGAAACGTTGAAAAATCCACCAATCACGCCAAGGATACTTTCTTTCTAACACAGCAGTAGCTGTTGTAGTTATAGATATGTATAGGGTTTACCTTGATGTGCTGGCGTCTGTACTAGTTACTGCGCAGGCATCGGGAAGCTATTGTTACTGCGCTAATATTATTGCGTGCGGGAGTATTGTAAATGTATCGGAGTGTCCCGCGACTGAATGTATGTGCTGTCACCTGCGCCCCTGTGCTAGTGTGCTACAACCAGGGGACATTGTAGGGATATCTGCCTTTTAGTAAAATGTCTGCCTTTTAGTGATTGGTTAGGGTTGTCACTCTTAATTTTATTTTATCGTGGTTTTTTGCACACCCCCGTCCTGCTTTTAACTGACTTTAAAAAAGGAGGAGTCATCATTTCGTTGGAATCTTTCATTTTTTATGTATGTTCCCCGATCACTTGAAGACGTCTGGACCGATTTAGAAAGTCCTTTTTTTTTAAAGGATTTACTTTTCAGATAGTCTCATGGTCATCAGGTCAGAATCCTGGAGAAATCGAGAGGAAACTCTTCAAATTGTATAGGCACACTTGAAGCTGTTTGGGATTTTTTGCCTATGACAAATTGGTACTTCCTTAATGGATACTTACTAAACTTTTTTGAGCTGCAATGTGATTGTATTGTAATTTTCTTGACTATTCTATTATTCTTAATAAAGCTTGAAGAAACTATGAATGCAATTTTAAAATACTTGCACCATTAACGGTTGACTTTTGTAGCTGCCATAGTGAATGTTGTTCATAAACTCACTGAAATAAGGTAACTATATATAATATTAATATTATAAATGCGAAAGTAAGTTTGTTTGTCACTTTTTCACGCCTAAACCACTGAACCGATCATCCTAAAATTTTGCATGTAAGTTGTCAGGTGTACAGGAACGGACAAAGGGAACCTTTCATCCCGAAAAAAAGTACTGTTCCCGAGGTAACCAACAATAACTTATACTTCTTATGATAATAGATGGCGCCACGTGTCTTTCATATCATGGTTGAATTATATTATAACAAGCAGAGTACAACCCGAATTGATTGTCAAATTCTAAATTAACGCGAGCGAAGCCGCGGGTAAAAGTTAGTTACTATAACATTGAAGTTACTGTATTTTGATGCAGCCCGTCATTTTATTGAAGTGAAAACTTCTTTAGCATCGTTGTGATTTGAAAGTCGATGAAACGAAAAACCGACAGTTAAAACAGACAGACACATAAATTCATAAGATTTAACGTGGGAGAAAATGAGATAGGAAGCATTATACAGTGTTTATCTTGAAGCCAACATTTTTAAGGTTTCACTTCTACCACGTGTGAATTGCACACATGTTTTTTTATTTTTAATATTATTTTTGTCTGCGATTCGTCTTCAAATTATAAATCCTAGTTATTCTAATCTATGATGATCCGCACCCCTACGCCTAGGTACCGTTAGCATCAACACGCGGATTCCGTTTCAGCCGCAAACCGCAGCTTTCCCTAATATCAGTACAGACAGCAACACAACGACTTTATAATACTCCAATGATCGGCAGACTTTCTTACCATGTTCTCATGTAAATAGTTCGCAGTAAACCCTATTGGATTTTACCTTATTTGAACTTGAAGGAATTTTACTTTAATAACATGTGTAGCACTGCCTTTCAAACATTTTTTTGTGCGCTGGCAATACCGCCCACGACTCCGTGACCCGCCAAGCTGGCCGCTAGTGGACGACGATTTCGCGCGCGGCTTAAAAGCATTCGCGATACGCTCGTACAAATTGTTTAAGTTTGCTGTTTATTCCTGTTTCTTTTGTTTTCCAAGTCCTGTGTCATTTACTGTTTACCCTAATTATATACTTTTTACTATAAAACATACGTGAGCTCATTCAATAGCCCAAAATATGAAACCCCTGAGAAAATCCTTCTTATAGTGACGCCCAACTTGCGGCTATGTTATTAGTGAAAAACATATAAAAACCTAACAGTGACTATAAGTGCAAACTACTATCGTGCTTACTTATTCCGATAGAGCAGAATAAATCGAAACAGTGTGAAATCAGTAAAATTGCGAATCCACTCTTCGCGCCAAAATTCCAACCAACGCGACGCGCCCATTTTTGCCGCCCAAAAACGACGCGAAGCGACGCACAGTTGGGGGGAGTTCACTGCGCATAGTTTTTGGCGCGAATATCACCAAAGTTCGTGTTGTGCAACGAGAATATTAACGAATACGTATAGTTCGTTACATTCATACCATCCATAAACATCACCCGCGTAAATCCGGTTGTTCGAGCGAGTATCAGGAGAACTAGTACCCTGTTACCATGCCACCAAAACATCCGAAGAAACCTACCGGAAGAGATGCTGGATCGGAATCCGACACGGACGCGGAAGAAAACAGGACGATGGTGCCAACATCAACATCAAAAAACATCACCATGTCCGAAGAAATGCTTCAGTCTTTGGTATGCAATATTACCAAAAACCAGGCGGAAGCTAATCGCATCCTTATCGAGACCATACTGGCGAATAAGGATGAACCATGCACATCATCACCACGAATACCCAATGCACGAGAAAACGTGCGGCGGTCGGGTAATTTCGCCAAGTGCACGGCGCGATTTGATGGGTTATCGATGAGTGCGGAGGAACTCGAGGCGTTCATCGAAGCCATTGAAGTATACCGCGACTGCACCAACATCAGCGACGAGCACGCGCTGCGGGGCCTGCCTATGCTACTGGTCGGCGAGGCCGCCATCTGGTGGCAAGGCGTGAAGGCGTCAGTACGGTCGTGGTCCGACGCACTGCAACGGCTACGTGGGATGTACGGAGTGCCGCGACCGGGTTACAAATTATTTCGTGACATTTTCCGTAAAGAACAAGATAGTGAACGGGCCGACGTATTTATATGTAAAGTGCGCGCTTTAATTTCTAAATTGCCATATGTTGTACCGGAAGTTATGATGGTAGACATTGTCTACGGATTGTTACACCGTAGGATAAGGAAACGAGTATCTCGCGACGAGGTGGACGATCTGGAGCAACTACTAGCGAAGGCCAGGTTTGTCGAGGAGTCGTTGGCGGAGGTAAGTGCTCCTATCCCTATTCCTGATAACACTGTAAACATCGTTAAGTCCGACTCCGTTACAAAAGATAAAAACGATAGTGATGGGAAAAAGCGTGTTAGACCGAAATGTACTTATTGCCGGTCATTCGGTCATACAATTGAAAATTGCCGCAATAAAGCGAAAGAAGGTAAGGTCATTGACCCTTCTGACAAACCAAACAAAAGTTCCGAGTTGCGTTGTTACGGATGTGGTCAGCTGGGTGTGGTACGTTCAAAATGTATTAACTGCAAAGATGCGTCGACTTCAAAAAAGTCTGATTTTTGTAGCGCTCAGGTAGCTAACAATGAGGATCCGCGGCCGTTGGTGGAAATTCAGGTCGTAAATCGCAACGGGGTTGCTATCTTGGATACAGGAGCTACTCATTCTATTGCGGGCCCTATGCTTTACAGTATACTTTTGAAAACCGGCGTTGTTTTTAAGGAAAATTCACGTACTATAGGGCTGGCTGATGGATCACAGCAAGTGGGTACTGTGCTCGAGTGTACCACTAACGTAATATTACAGGGACGCCTTGTACCTATTATGTTTATCGTATTACCAGACGCGCAAACCCGTACATTATTAGGTAGAGACTTTATTATGAAAGCGGGTATCATGTTAGATTTACCTCAGAGCAGCTGGTGTTTTAACAACAAACCGGATTGCTGGTATCCTTTTATCACTAGTTTTGATTTATCTACCGGCGGCCAAATGGAGCTGATGAAGGTGGAAGCTTCAAACCTTGTGCTGAGGGATGATGAAGGCACCAAGTTGACAGCTGATCAGAAGATACAACTAAATGCGTTTCTGTTGAAGAGATCCGACCGCTTCGAAAGGGGTGGGCCACCAACAGAATATGCCATGCACCGGTTGAAGATTGACCCACATCAGGAACCCATCGCCTCACCACCTTACCGGATGTCTCCTAGTAAGAAAGCTCTGCTTGAGCAGGAGTTGCAGAAGTTGCTGGATACTGACGTAATAGAAGAATGCGAGTCTCCTTGGGCAGCCAATGTGGTCCTCGTGACGAAGAAAGATGGAGGGGTTCGGCTATGTGTAGATTACAGGAAGCTGAATGCTGTAACCGAGCCTGATCGCTACCCACTTCCACGCATCGAAGACGTTCTTCACGCAGCCAAGAACACCAGTTTTATGACAACCTGTGACCTCCGATCAGGTTACTTTCAAATTGCTGTGGAACCGGATGACCGTGACAAAACTGCGTTCGTGAGCCCGCTTGGTTGTTTTAGGTTTAAAAGGATGCCAATGGGTTTGAGAAATTCAGGAGCGACGTTCCAGCGGCTTATGGACCGATTCCGATCCGGCAAGGAACTGGCCGATGTTTGCATGTTAACGTATTTAGATGACGTCATCGTTCTATCAGAGTCGTTTCCCAAGCACCTAGAAGACCTGAACGCTGTCTTCGACCGGCTAGAGGTGTACAACTTACGAGTGAACCGTAAAAAGAGTTGCTTTGCTCGCGAATCAGTTAAGTTTTTGGGCCACGTGATCGTACCAGGTGGGGTAAAAGCAGACCCTGATAAGACAGCAGCTATCGCTAACATGTCTCCTCCTGAGAACACGAAACACGTGAAAACCTTTTTGCAAACGTCAAGTTGGTTCCGGCGCTTTATTCCAAACTACGCCGACGTTGCTAAACCTCTGACGGATCTTCTCAAAAGGGACAGCCAATGGACCTGGACCTCGAAGCAACAAGATGCCTTCGATTGCATCAAGGAAAAGTTAATTTCCGCCCCGATCCTGCGTCAGGCCGACGAATCGATACCGTTTACGTTGAGAACCGACAGCAGTGGATATGGCCTCGGAGCTGTACTGATGCAGGGGGAGGGACCTGAGGAAAGACCAGTCGAATACGCCAGCCGTTTGTTGAATAGTGCTGAAAGGAACTATAACACAACGGAAAGAGAGGCGCTAGCAGTTGTGTGGGCGGTTACCAAGTTCCGCGCATACATTGAAGGATCAGAGGTTGTGATAAAAAGTGACCACCAACCTCTGCGATGGCTTATGACTGTAAAATCACCGAGCGGTCGTTTGGCGAGGTGGGCCCTTACCCTCCAGGAGTACAACCTCCGTATAGAGTATACACCTGGCAGGTCGAACGTTATCGCTGATACACTCTCGCGACCATCTGGTGCTGAGGAAACGGATTGCGATATCCGCTACACCGAGGTTGATTTCCCATCAAGAAGTCCTAAGGATGTTCGTGAGAATCAACTGAAGGACCCTGAAGTGCGAAAGATCATTGAAGACCTCGAGTCAACCGACGATCCGTTTAGGGGGAGGAGTTGGTCTGACCGTGGCTTTATCATGTCAGACGGTGTATTGTACAGGTATGGACCTGACGAATATGATGAAGAGACAGGATGTCTCGTTATACCGGAGCATGAACGTGATAAAGTTATGGCAGAGTATCACGACGCACCGACGGCTGGACATTGCGGGGTAGAGCGCACACTGGATCGAATGAAGTGTAAGTATTACTGGCCTGGTATGCGGCAATACATCGTTGGATATTTGAAAAAGTGTGTAAACTGTCAACGATACAAAGCATAAACAGGAAACCAGCAGGACTACTGCAGACTCCCGCAACTAATCGCCGTTTCGAGGTGATTGCCGTGGACCTTTTCGGCCCGTTACCGGAGACCGTTAACAAGAACAAGTGGATCCTAATCGTAGAAGACACGTGCTCGCGATGGATAGAGCTATTTGCACTACAGGATGCTACAAGTTTAAACTGTTCAAAGATCCTGATCTCAGAGGTTTTCCTGAGATATGGTGTACCTAGACGGATCTTGAGTGACAATGGTGTACAATTCATAAGCGAGATAATGCAGCAAGCTTGCCATTCATTTGGCATTTCGCAGTCACTCACACCATTATACCATCCACAAGCGAACCCAGTGGAAAGGAAGAACCGTGATCTCAAACCGCAACTTGCTATTCTGGTGGGGAAAGATCACAATACCTGGGACACTCACTTACCCGCTATACGCTTCGCGATGAACTCTGCAGTGACCAGCAGCACTGGGTTCTCACCGGCTTACCTGACGTTCGGACGAGAGATGCGTGCACCGGCCGACGTCATCGCTGATATGCGCACCATTGTAGAAAGTGACAACGTCGTGACGAGTCTTACCCCTTACCTACAGAAGATTTCAACCGTTCTATTTGAAGCTAGGGATGTGCATGAAAAGGTACAAGCGAATCAGAAGCGCTTTGCTGACGAGGGGCGTAGCCCTGCACCTGATTACTCGATCGGTGATCTAGTCCTTTTGAAGACCCAAGGGAGCAACGACTCGACACATGGGCAGACGCCAAAATTCATACCGAGGAGGGATGGACCATACCGTATTAAGGAGCCCTTAAGCTCAACCACTTATTTGTTGGAGAGGGTTAGTAGCGGTGATACGTTGGGGAGGTACCACGTCTCTCAGTTGACCCCATTCGTAGGCGACGTAGCGCCAACCCCGGTCAACGAAAAGCGTAGGCGCGGTAGACCAAAACGTTATCTTGACTGACTCAGACGCGTGGGCGCATGTCTGGGTCAGAGGGGGAGGATGTAGCACTGCCTTTCAAACATTTTTTTGTGCGCTGGCAATACCGCCCACGACTCCGTGACCCGCCAAGCTGGCCGCTAGTGGACGACGATTTCGCGCGCGGCTTAAAAGCATTCGCGATACGCTCGTACAAATTGTTTAAGTTTGCTGTTTATTCCTGTTTCTTTTGTTTTCCAAGTCCTGTGTCATTTACTGGTTACCCTAATTATATACTTTTTACTATAAAACATACGTGAGCTCATTCAATAGCCCAAAATATGAAACCCCTGAGAAAATCCTTCTTATACATGTCAATACTTTGCATGGTATGCTGCGAGTTACACCGGTTACATTCCATCCAGCAGAAATGTGTTTAACTATGGAAGCCATATCATTAAATAGGTAACCCAGAGATAAAAAAAAAATTCTATCTTTATTACAATCCTCATTAATATTAAGTTTGTTGTTACCCCCTCACGCCTAAGCCTCTAAACCGATCATCTTCAAATTTTGCATATTATACGTTGTCAGGTGTATAGAAACACGGCGGTCACGTGGTGGCTCCCGGCCACCGTAGACGCGGACCTGAGGACGGTGAGTAATGGGCTAGCTCGCCGTCCGTCCGTCTTTTGACGACAGGCCGTGTAGACGGCGCGTTCGTGTTCCACGCGCGCCTCAAAGAGATGTCAGCAAACAGGGAGGGGCCCGCAAGGGCCGATGCCTGTCAGAGCTGCGGGACTGTTCGAAAGAGATACCGCGGCCCTGGAACACAAAGGGAAAGGGAGGAACATGGATGGGTTTTAGTCAGTACAAGTCTGATGCTCCCTTCCGCTCTGCCCAGAGCGGGAGAAGTCATTTGATGACTTCCCATCCGAAAAAAAAGGTGTATAGAAACAGACAAAGTACCTTTCATCACGAAAAAAATGTTTGTTCCCGAGGAAAACTACAATAACGTTTTTATGATAATACATAGATGGCGCCACGTGTCTTTCGAATCATGATTCAATTATATCATCATAGAAACTTTAGTAGTATGTTAAGGCGATACTCGAAAATAAATCGTAGCTCGATGTTCGTGACTTAGCCCCCCGCGCGGGGAGCGGCGAATGCAGTTTACGCGGTAGCATCGGGAAAACCGAGTACGCACTACTTGGAACTTTTGAAATATTAGCACACAGGAGGTATGGAGTAGACAAATAACACAAATATTTAGTCTTTAACCATTTTTTTTATTTAGTACACCATGTAATAAAATTTAATTAGGTAATGAAGGCATATAACAAATGTTTATTTCTTTTCGTCTAATTGTGTTCGTATAATAAAAACGTGGAAAAGTAATCTTTTTTTTTAATAATAATTTCACGCGAATGAAGGTTGCGGGCAACAGTGAGGCATGTTATAATCATGTTATGTCAAAAAACTCGGTTCCTACATAATGACCTACACAATGTGAAAGTTATCGGTATCAAATCGAATCAACATGCGTTACTTGCGTCATGCGTCAGCCCTAACGTGTATCAGGTCCTGTTCCGCCAAGCGTAGCACCGCGCACAATGATCCGACAAATAGTGACAAGTAATGCGTCCGTGAACAGCGGCGCTGTGATGGACGAGAGACAACTCTCGAGATGGCATATTGTTGTCGAGCTTCGGTTTTCCTATAAATGATGTATGGGTGAGATTCGAACCGGATAGGTCTAGTTTCTAAATCGATTGTAGCTATCAATATGTGGATCTTAAGGATCATTAGATATGTATTCATTATCTGTAAAATCTACGAATTCTCATGACAGCAGTTTTCTGTACAATGTTTACTATTTTGAGCGCAGCCTAGTGTTTCTTACGCGATATTCACGCTTAACACCTATTATGCTGCGCTCCATTGCCCGCTGGTAAATCTTGAGTTTAGACTTCTGTTGTTCAGTAAGTGACCAACTTTGTGCACCGTAGGTTAGGACGGGCAGGATGCGCATATCGATGAGTTTTATTTTCAGCGTTATAGGAAGGCTTCCCTTCATGTGTTCTTTTTGGGCCCAGAAGGACTTCCAAGTATTTTAGACTGGTCTTTCAATTTCTTTGTCTTGCCTACTTTTAAAAGACAGTGTCTGGCCCAAGTATGTGTACTCAACTACTCATCATATTGCAACACATGCCCGTCTACCTCGACCCCACGTTTCGTGCTGTTGGTCATGACCTGGGTTTTGGATCTGTTCATAGAAAGTCCAACTTCAAGGTTAGCTGTGCTCAGATCATGGAGCATTTCTTGAAGTTCTGAAGCTAATGTGGATATTATTACAATGTCATCAGATAATCGGAGGTTTGTTAGCTGATGGCCGCTAAAGAATGATAATTGTAAATTCATTCCCTGAAGGGATATATTATACGAATTTTGTACAAAAAATAATTAAAACGTGCTGACCAGAATACACATACATCTCTCTCTCTCTCTCTCTCTCGGTCCTGGTATCCTTCGCTCTGCTCAGGATTCTTATCTAGAATCCTTCGCTGCTCTTGGGGTTCAACTTAGTCCTTCGATTTAAATTCCCTTTGTTCACTTATTGTACAATCTACTATTACATTCAGTTTCGACTTGTCCCCTAGTTTTCTCCTCCTATCTTGTCCACTATAATCCCGACTAGGTGATCGACATTGCTAACTGCAGCTGTCTAGACGAATCGATGCTGTGACCTGCACAATGAGAGATCGGATGTAATGGTAACAGCGAGTCTTGATCGTTACTCGAGTACTGCCTGACTGGGTTAACGACGATCGGTTCAATTGAGAATTTATTCCAGACGACCGCACTGTGCCGGTGCCAATAAACGTACTGCTATGTACCGCTAATATAATTCGATTCCCTTAAATGTTACTGTACAGCTGTGATATCGGTCATTTTGTGAAATAACTAACTACTTTGCGTTTGCACTAGCGAAAAATTCACATAAGACATGTTAAAATCTCTATTTCATCTATCGATTGGAGAGGCCTATGCCTAACAACGAACTGGTGGAAACAGATTATGATGATGTCTAGGAGAAAAGGCAAGCAACCCGACTGCCCATTGTAAATATGTACTCACAGTCGCCAAAGCCTAGGCAGGTTGCCATGCGAAGGACAAGATACCTGTACATTAGTAGCACTTTCCCGGATTAGCTAGTTCACAACGAGCGGTACCATAATCAGCCGAAAGACGTCCAACGCCGGACATAGGCCTGCCCCAAGTGTCGCCACATTACCGGTTCCGTGCGACTCGCATACAGTGGATCCCCGCAACCTTCACCAGGTCATCGGGACATCCGTACTGCCCTACTAAAACTAATTTACTAATTACTAATATTACTTTACTAATTTTACATCTTTCATCCCGAAAGTTGTATGGTTCCCAAAGAAAACAATAATAACGTTCTTATGATAATAGATGGTGCCACGTGTCTTTCGAATCATGATTGAAATATATTATTACAAGCAGAGTACAACCCGAATTCATTGTCCAATTCTAAATTAACGCGAGCGAAACCGCGAGCAAAAGTTTTAATCTAGCACGCAAGCCTTTTTTTTTCGGATGTGAAATCATCAATTGACTTCTCCCGCTCCGGGCAGGGAGTGTCACTCTTGTACTGACTAAAACCCATCCATGTTCCTTCCTTGCCCTTTGTGTTTCAGGGCCGCGGTATCTCTTTCGAAAAGTCCCGCAGCCCTGGCAGGCATCGGCTGTTTACTGACATCTCTGAGAGGCGCGCGTGGAACACGAACGCGCCGTCTACACGGCCTGTCGTCAAAAGACGGACGGACGGTGAGCTAGCCCATTACTCACCGTCCACAGGTCTGCGTCTACGGTGGCCGGAAGCCACCACGTGACCCCCGACGCCCGGGGCGTCTCCCGAGGCGGCTGGGTAGCACGCGAGCCTGGTGTTCGAAATAATGTACTAAGCACGTGGTAGATGTTTGTGCGTTGCTGTCCGCCCTATAATAATTATATTGATTAAATCGAAGCCTTGCTTGGACTGATAATAACTGACGAGTTTCAATCTGTGGGTTGTAATGGATCTGTTTTGAAAAGCCCCATTATCACTTGTTCCTGCAACATACACTATTATTACTATTAACATTAGAGGTCATGTTCGCGCATGTAATACACTTACTCGTATTTATTCATTACTGACTCCATGTCCTCCATTTCCGGGCGCCATGATGTTTTATTGTGATTGAGAAAGCTTGGTTAATTATTATTATAATTAGTTTGTTTAATGACTTATGTTATATCGACTATTACTATGATTATGTGACCGTGAAGCAAACACTATCGATTACTTGTGAAAGGGTTCCCTATATCTGGCAGAATCTTGATGCTCCGAAATTTATTTGGCATAACCTCCTTAACCAAATATTTTAAAGGCATAAAAAGTACTACTAAATATAATTATTGTTTGGCCGTTATGTCCGAATTTACAACAGTATACTTTTAAGATGGCAGCATTTTATTTAGCACCTTTAGCAAAGTTAAAATTCCGCGTAATTTCGTTTAGCATAACGTTTATTTAGAGCGACGAGTATTTTGTAGAATTTCAATATCTTTTTTAACCAAAATTTAAATTAAAAATACTGTCTTAAAAGTCAATATGTTGTGCTACAAAAGTAAGTTACAGAAACGAATCGCTGCAAAACCGAGTCCAACGTAGTCTTGTCTGCCCTACCCCTAGACTCTTATTAAAACCGCGTAGGTGCCCACCACCAGCGCAGTTCAACTAAGTAGTCATGTTGTAGTGTTCGGGTCATTAGATTCCATCCTCCCGGCTCTGTCATACAGTTTGCTGTCGACAACTTTGTTGACTGCGTAGTTTCCACTAACAAAGCTCGAGAGACTAATGTCCGTTTTCGCAAACTAAGTTTGAAAATTTAATACTGTGTTTGTATTTAGGCAAAATTTAAGTGTCCCTTAGTTTCGGTGGAAAGTGACCACACCTCTGCAGTTCCACTAACGAAGTAGTTCCACTAACGCCACTTTTATAACTATCCCTTCATTTAAGACTCGATGACAAGTAATGCCTAAGGCGAGCTCTAATAAACTATTTCCTATACATTTAAATAATTTCTTTCATAAATAACTGCGCCCACGCAAGCATTTATTTACATCAAGTGTAGATATAATGAGATCTAATTGACATGGGTTTACAAAAACCGGACAAGTGCGAGTCACACTCGGGAACTGGTTCCGTATCACTACTGTTACTGTTAGCCTGTGACATCCCACTGTTTATTAATATGTTTAGTACTTGAATGACCGAGCTTTGCTAGGTTTTTTTTTTCACGGATAAAACGATTTTTTCTAAAAATGAAACCTAGCTAGATCGATGTATCGCCCCCGAAACCCCCAGCACAATAAATTTCATGAAAATCGTTGGAGCCGATTCCGAGATTCAGATTATTATATATATACAAGATGATTGGTAATTGGGTGCACACTTTGAAATGGGTGATACTAGACCTCATTTGCAACAATTTTGAATTAACAGAAAACGATGGTTGTTCATGAGAAAATACTACATGTATTTAAACAAAACTGGGTAGTACAGTTCTCTTGATGCACGTCTTCCTTGTTGCAGATTTTCTTGTTACTACTATGTGAGGTGAGCTGTTTGACTTAATGCCGATCCTGGTCGATCGGATTAGATAAGATCTGTCTCTATTGGTGTCATTTACCCTATTCTATTTAATTGCTCATTTTAAGTATTAATAATTTAAAGGATTAGATTTGTGGCTTAAATATTTAAGTGTGCACTTCAATCTCCCCAAGTTTGACGCTTACTAGTATTACCTCTTTGAAGATAAACCTTCCTAACCTCTTTAAATTATATTGAAGGGTCTGTTTGTAATTTCAAAATAACAGTTTTGGACTGAAAATATATCATACGAGTGTATTTGGTACGTATAACAAAAATATATATATTTTTTTTTTTAATCTTGTCCGTCTGTCTGTTTGTTTCGGCTAATCTCCGAAACAACTAGACCGATTTTGACAGGACTTTTTATGACAAATAGCTGATATTATAAGGAGTAACTTAGGTTTATTTCTATTTTAGAAGAAGGATAAGTGTTTCGTGCAAGTAAAAACTGACAGGAGTACGTGTGGTTAATGCCTGGTGCTAGCGATTTATGGCGCCCATGGGCCTCTGACTTGACTTTGTTGGCCATCGAAGACACGCACTTCTAATTTTTCGGAGTCATGTGCGTATTGTATACTTATCACTTGCTTCGGTGAAGGAAAACATAGTGAGGAGCCATGCCTGAGGTGCCAGGTGTAAATTCAATAATTAGGTAATTTCACAAGTTTTGGTCATATTTCGAGTGCTTCATCAAGCAGCGCCCTTCGTAAAATGTATCAAGTTTGTCATCTTGTGATGTTTGTGAATAATGTCGCATTCTTTGTAGACGCCTGGTCAGTCTTGTTTTATGTACGGAACCCTAGACGTCGCTGTGCCCCGTGGCGTCTCTCGCTCATTACCGCGTCATGACTGTGTTATTGAGTCGGTCTGTCCGTGTGTCTGCACGCGATGGGAAGCATGCTATAATGTGGGATAATAACATATTATGTTCTGTTGGCCGTCGGTTAGTAATGATTGTTGTTGACGTTGTTTCTGTTTCTGTAGTTGGTTTCTGAAAACTGATATATTTTGTTCGTGTTGAACAGTTTGATAGCCATCCCGGTGTGGTCTCCGCCACATAAGGATTATTACAATACCAAAGGCTTCGCAGTTGCATCGACATTAACTATTTCAGAGTTTAATCTCAAGTAGCAGGGGCTGAACTGAAGGGGGCGTTCTGTCGTTTTCTGCCTAGCCCCATTTTAATTATTTATTGGAAAAAAGGCATGAATTTATGTACGTATGAATCGGAAATATCATTATATCAAATTGAAAGGGATTTTAAGTTTCTCATAATTATGTAAAACTATTTCTATAATGTTATCTCAGCCAGCGCTGTTTCAACATAATAGATTATAATATTTTTTTCAATAAGACACAGACAAAAATAGATAAGAGAAAAAGTCATAAAACGACAGAACTACCATTTAAAACCTAAAGAAAAACGTTTAAAAGAGACCTATTAATCGAACAATGCATCTGTGTCCTTTACTATCTTATCTTTCACTCTATCCAAAACGTGTTAAGTGACATCCCTAATAGGGTAAAAAGGACGTAATCCACATTTGTCTCGACGATTTTACGCCTTTTTAACATTAAAGTAGCAATTTATTTTATTTTAGAAGGACATGTTGAAAGAATGTGACAAAAAACTGTCCCTTTCGTTGCACGCCGGCTATGGAGACAAGTTAACGTTTGGCCCAATTAGTTAGTTAACTAATAGTGCTGTCCCAACAAAGGGACGTAAGTGACAGATGTCATCGATGCAACTGGTGATAGGGCTGTGCCGAAAACAAATTAAGATAATGTTAGTCCCGTATTGTATTTGTTATTGTTCTTTGTTTTCATCTTACTTCAATACTTCTTTCAATTTATCTAGCTTTTTTCACTGATAGTGTACGATTTAATATTTTACTCATTTTTAAATTTATCTTAACTTACGTGTGAAACAGAGTACTGTGTGCCAACTTTACTTTAAATAAAACCTTATAATGACAGAAGCTAGGTGCACGGTTCGATTTTGTTATTTTTAGTAAGCCTGAACTGTTCCACTCCTCAGCAAACTCTATGGTTACTCTTTAAAATATTTGATTTAACATTACATGTGACGCAGAGAAACTTTTTTGCTACTATTCGTATCTTCTGTGTATGATGTGTCTCGGTTCCAGTAGTCGAGTCCGAGACCAAACTAAACACCTTTTATAACTATTTATTTATCCTTTTACGACTTTATGTTGATGGATTACAGCCATCAATTACTAAGTTACAAATTAATTAAAGATAATAAAAGTGTTAAATGTCAAACTTGTAAATATTTATGAGGCCACATAAAATATCTGATTTAATTCTTAGAAATAACCTAAATGAAAGGTACCTATACTAATATTATTTGTGCAAATCTGTCTGTATTGTCCACCTCTTAACAGCTCAACAGATTTAGACAAAATATGTGTATGGATGACCTAAGTAACGACATAGGACACTTTTTATCCCTGTAGTATACTCCTATGGGGTAATTTCCGACTAACGACGTGGGCGAAGCCGTGGTAAAAACTAGTAAGAAACAACTGATTGTTAAGGCTCAGCAGTAAATCAAGGAGGTTTTACAACTCAGTTTATACTACTGTTCAATTAGCAATTGTAATGTTCCGTGTATGGCAGAACTTGTTCCTTGTTTTGGCAAAATGTTGTACCAGTAAGTAAACGTATGTTTTTGTATAAAAGCCACTGAACGTTATTTGGACTTGCTTGAATCAATCTTGTGTCTTATAGGTATGTATGAGTCACCAAAGTTACTTTATATTTTGTTTTATTTCTATGTCGATGTTATTATCATTTTATCAGATTATATTTATATTACTAGTTTTTGCCCGCGGCTTCACCCGCGTGGAGTTCGAGAATTGTTCACGGGTTATTACTTCTGGAATACAAAGTAATCTATGTGCTATACCGGACTCTAATCTATCTCCGTACCAAGTTTTATCCAGATCTGTTCAGCCGTTCTGGCGTGGTTGAGTTATAAACATCCACTTTGAAGGGCAGATCTGCCATATAATGTGTTATTGCTCATGCTTAACAGGCATGAGGACAGTTGGTGCTTGCACACATATCGTGAGCATTATCTGGTACTTCGGTGTCTGCCAACATTTAGGCACTTGCCTGGGACGATATTATTAAAGTCGAAGGACAATATTTCGTTCACATTCGTTTATTTATTTATACCCAAACATAGTTTATTATTAGAATACAGGATGATAATTAAGTAAAATAAATTTACACAAAATACCATAATCTCGCATTCTCCCCTTCACTCATACGTTCACATATATTTTGTTATCTTTATAACACTATACATGTTTCCATCTGAAACTTAATATGCTACAAGGGTAGCTACGGGATGCATACAAAAGCGCCCATTGTTCTTATCAACTATACGGAGCGGGAGCGAAGCCACGGCCCAAAATTAGTCTTATAATAAATAAGCACTATGCTATTTATTTTCCTCCCTTGTCACTAAGTATGTCTGTGTCTTAAAAATTATACCAAAATAATGATAGTAATACAAGAAACTTGGGAAATAAATGGTCAAACTCAACGTTAGCTTGGTAGCTACCGGCACCGGTGAACATTATATGTATTTGTGGCTAAATAACAAATAACTCAATCTGACATAGTGGCCACTAATAATTTTGTCACATTCGTGTCCGGTTGGTTGGTTGATTGGTTGGTCGGACAGCCCTAATATGGTCTGATATTATTGTCTAAGTACTCTGAAGTTAGGGTTATCCAAAAATTTATCTCATCGGGGTCGACTGACTTGAAAATTTGTGTGCATAGCTTCAGTTAAAATTATGAAAAACGTGTATCACAGTTTTTCCAAAATTATCCCCTGACTAATTTATCAATGCCCAGCCTAAACCGCTGGTCTTACAGACATGAAAGAAGGGTATATTCTTTACACGGTGGAGGTCTGCCCCGCTTGGGCGGAGCACCGCCGTGTCCTCTTAGCGGCGATCGGCGGTGACCTATCGCGTCCGGCCCTGGTCCAAGCCATGGTCCGGAGCGAGAGGGAATGGGACGCCGTCACCTCCTTCTGCGAAGCAGTCATGCTAGCGAAGGAGGTGGCGGAGCGTGAAAGGGAGAGAACCTCTCGTCCCAGCCGCCGCGGGAGACGCCTCGGGCGTCGGGGGTCACGTGATGGCTTCCGGCCACCGTAGACGCGGACCTGTGGACGGTGAGTAATGGGCTAGCTCGCCGTCCGTCCGTCTTGTGACGACAGGCCGTGTAGACGGCGCGTTCGTGTTCCACGCGCGCCTCAAAGAGATGTCAGTAAACAGCGAGGGGCCCGCAAGGGCCGATGCCTGCCAGGGCTGCGGGCTGTTCGAAAGAGATACCGTGGCTCTGGAACACAAAGGGCAAGGAAGGAACATGGATGGGTTTTAGTCAGTACAAGTCTGACACTCCCTTCCGCTCTGCCCAGAGCGGGAGAAGTCATTTGAATGATTTCCCATCCGTAAAAAAAAAGGGTATATTCTTTGGGTGTGTTCTTTCTTTTTTTTCTTTGTGGTATCCACTAAGAAAATTAAAATAGGGGATTGGATTTTCTGTGAAACTTAATGTTCTTTTTGACGTTTGACTGAAATTAGTGCACATTCTCTTCAATTAAAATGATGAGACACGTGTATCGCAGCTTTGGCGCGCTTGTTGCTTAGGGCGTGCGGGGCAAGATTTTTTTTTTTATTACCAATGAAAAATTTGGGGGCTCCAAATGATGAACTGAACACGTGGTAACCATTTTCGCGTCGGTGTCCTTTCCACCCCGTTATCTTACATAATAAACTATTATAAATGCGAAAGTTTAGATGGGTGAATGTTTGTTACTCAATCACGCCAGAACGGCTGAACAGATCTAGATAAAAATTGGCAAAGAGATAAATTATAGTCAGGTATTGCACATAGATTACTTATTATCTCAGAAGTAAGATCCCGTGAGCAATTCCCGAACTCCACGCGGGCAAAGCCGCGGCCAAAAGCTATTCTATTTCAAAATATAACTAATTATGCCTTTTTTCAAGGTTGGCTTTCGAATCATGATTAAATTATATTATTACGAGCAGAGTACAACCCGAATTAATTGTCTGTTTCTCGAAGCTGTGGGCAAAATGTAGTCATATACATATATTATACAGGGTGTTAAAGAAATTGCGTGCCATAACTCCAGGGTGAGTTCAGTATCGTTAGAGGAAAAAAATGCGGCATTTTTGTTGCGAGCCGTTTTCAGTAGCAAGTAACACCCTTAGTATTCGGACGCGAGGAATGAAGGACAAAATAACAACGCGTTCGATAGTAGGAAAGTAATTAAAGCATTTAAACAAATAAAATAATTTTAATTCTAAACGATTGCTATTTTAAGTTAGTAGGTACTAAATTAGATTGATCTTGCAATAATTTTTTGTATGGTTTTTTTTCCTGGGTTACTTTATCGAGACTGAACTACCCCTTAGCATGGTATGACACCATTAACTCACCTAACAAACTCCACTTATAGGGCAGAAGATTTCTAATTGCATAGTTGGAATCAGCAAAACTGTTAGTTATAAAATTACTTTTAATACCAGTTAGTTTTCAAATATAATATATACTGACGATGAGCTGCACGCCTACTAAAAGGATTGGGCTGAAATAGCTCGCGCACGGAGGGTTCCGTACCATAAACCGAAAAAAGCACGTTTCTTGTATGGGAGCCCCCTTTAAATATTAAATAATTAATATTTGTTGTTATAGCGGCAACAGAAATACATCACCTGTGAAAATTTCAACTGTCTAGCTATCACGGTTAGATACAGCCTGGTGACAGACAGACGGACGGACAGACGGGCGGACATACAGCGAAGTCTTAGTATTAGGGTGGGCCTTTAGGTACGGAACCCTCCCAAAAGGAAGAGAGGCCAGTGGCCTGGTGTGGGACACAATGACATAACAGGCCCATACTTGTAGTCGTAGTCATTTACTAGTTTCTTAGAATATTCCAAGGGGACGTACTGCCAGGAATAAAGTATCCTACTACCTTGCTCATTGTCTACCTCTGTGCCATAAATCCATTCAGGGGTTAAAATGTGAAGAGATCTTCTTTAGGTTAAGCCGCGATTGCCTAGGTTGGTACGTAGATGGTCAATGCACGTTAAACCGTTAATCCTGGCTGGCATTTGTAGATCTTTGACAGTCGTTACAGGTAGTCAGTGGCCCGAAAGTCTGAGAGTCTGACAACCAGTCTTACCAATATTAAGTACTGATTGGGCTATGGAGGTCAGATAGGTAGCTCTATGTAACATACAACTGCATCCAGTTAGACTGAAAACCGGCATGGGAATAGGCTAGGCAGAAAATTATGATAAGTATGGATACTCCTATTTAATTTAATGACAAACACTTGTTCATGGAATTCCTCACCCCTAGCTCGCGTCAGAGGCGCGCGCCGCGCTCCTGTAGCGATCCGTCAGCTACTTTACTGCCTCCGTTGAGAACTCCGACGTGTTTATAGTGTTCGACGCGACGCGGCTGATTCGCTTTAAAACGAGAACGCTTTTTATTGCTAGATTGTAGCGTTTTTGTGGGTGTTGGGCAGAGGGTATGGTGTATGAGAGTTAGCGGCCTTAGTGATGGTTCTATGGCGTGGTCTATGATCTTGAATTGAGATTTTTTTATTGGTTTATTGAAATAACACAAAAATAAAAAAACGGCCAAATGCGAGTTGTACTTGCGCACCGGGGTTCCGTATAAACTTGTAGGTATTTTGTAAGAAATTGCTTCTTGCCAAATTTCATGATTCTAGGTCAACTGGAAGTACCTTAAAAATTTTGATTCCCTTGAGAGTGTCGAAACGTTTTTTGCGGCAAAAATGACCATACCTTTTTTTACTTTACTTTAGAAGTTTGATTTTTCACATCTTTAAGAGATTGTAGACTTGAGTAAATGGTCTTAATTTTGTCACGATACCTCAACGCGTTCCCGGGATAAAGGATCTTGACAGACAGACGGACAGACGGACAACACAGTAGTCCTACAAGGGTTCTGTTTTTTCCTATTGAGGTACGCAACCCTAAAAGACCGAACAAGTGCGAGTTCGACTCGCGTGGAGAGGGTCCCGTACGTTTTTCTATATTACTTTGAATACCATAGATTTCTTTTAAGTTTTCCTGTAATCTATAGGCAAAGAACTATTTCTTGTATTTTTTTTAAGTTAAGGGGGGGGGGGAGGGAATGGTAAATTTTCGCCTATTTTCTTAAATAATTTCAAAACTATTTATTTTAAAATTATAAAAAAATATATTTGAGATGCTCACAATGAACTATTTCATTTGTTATGTAACTCAATATAGTTTTCTAAACTTATTTTTTTCATTTTCTAATTTACCCCCAAAAGTGGCCCTATGTTTAAAATTCATTAATTTACGTTACACGTCCATATTAGGGTCAATAACTTACATGTGTGTACCAAATTTCAACTGAATCGGTCGAGTAGATTCGGAAAAAATCGGCTGTGACAGACGGACAGACAGACAGCCGAGTGATCCTATATGGGATCCGTTTTTTAAAAAAAGGTACTGAACCCTAAAAATCAGAAAATATATATTTTTGCCTTCGAAATGCTTTGTTTTCAAAATATGACATTTATGTAAAAGGCTAACCACACAAAATTACAGATAATATTTATTTTGTTAAAACCTGCGTGAACAGACCTTATATTATAAAGAATTAGAAATTAGAATAATAAATTATCATCATCATTCTGTTGCAACCATCATCCCAAAGTGACTTGTATCACCAACAAACGACACTTATAAGGAAAAGACAAAACTTTAAACACGTCAGGAAGTATTAGTAGTACTCAAAATAAAGTGTTAAATCCAGTGACTTTAAAGGCAGGCTATTTATTCGTAACCACGACAAGTCGCAAGTTTGTCACCGTGCGTCGCGCGTCGCGCGTCGCACTAAAAAGGTTAATCGCATTACTGTGTGTGAGGCTGTGAGGTTAGAAGTTAACGTTACGTTTAGGTTTACGTTGCGTTTCAGTTTTAAAAGGCGGTAGGCCTTGCAAGTAATGTCAGGTGAAAGGTCAACGACCTGAGACTTTGATTGATTGCAACAAGTCACTGAGTCGTTAATCTAACACGATTGGTGATGGTCTAGGTATCAGCACATGCGATAAGCGATTTTATAATATTGAGAAAAGTTATTAGTAATCAAATGTTGACCATTGAGACTGTTTAACGTGTTATCCTGGGCCTTATCCCTTGGACAACCCAGATACGATTACGATGAACTAGGCACATATCCAAAGATACTCGTATGTGCCTAGTTCATCGTAAAAGGTTTGCCCCCGTTTGCCTTTCCCCTTTGAGAAAGTATTGTTACGAGCTGGGTATGGGATAAATTAATTAGTACCGATTAAACGCGAAATCATCATTGCGAAATCATCATCGCGAAAGCTCATTGGTGAGGGTCTTCAGAAAGGTCAGGTGCGTAGTACTCGCAACCGGCGTGCGTGTAACCAGATGTAAGGATCGTAGCAGGTGGCGTTATGTGGTTTCTGCCTACCCTCATGCAAAAAGGGCGTGAGTTTATGTATGTATGTAAAAGCGAAATAATTTTATTAATTACAAAACATTTAAAACACAATTACAAATACACTACCAATCACTATTCACTTAGATATCGCACTTCTAGTTCACTTTGAATCGCTTCGTTGTGTAGCCAAAATCAGATTGATCGCTCCCGCAAACATGACGGCTATTTATAGGTCGACTGATCCTTCTCGAACCTTCTTCACAGTGGCACAGTGGAACTTCATCTTTCGAGAAGGTTCCACAACTCTCTTGAATCTTCTAGAAATTTCTATAGTAGAACATTCCAGACTCGAGTCGTCTTAGACAGTTCCATAGTATTCGAGACTCGCATGTAATCTAGAATGTTCTTGTAAAGCAACCGACGTAACAGTATCATTACTCTCCTCATCCCACTGGTGAATTTATTAAATAAATTAGATTACAGATTACAACAGAAAAAAAATACTCCCTGCCCGCTCCGCTCGTGTCGACGTTGCAGCCTTACATCGACGTGTGCTGATGCAACTGACTGAGTGCCGAGCTGTCATTATTTACCTGTCATTGAGAAGCTACCAAGCAGATCTCATTTAAATTATGGATATACTTAAATCAGATTTGCTTGTGAATCAAATGACTGTTTTAGTGAGTTATTTTCATTATCTATTGCCGCGCAAAACCATTTACTCTGACTGGCTATCGACGCACAGCACCATCCTCTGGTCGTATTGCGCTAACATTTCGCATACAGCTAGCTATTGACGAAGGCTTCCGCTAAGAAAGGATTACAACCTCAACCTCTAAGCGGGAATTGGAATTCGATGATAGTTAGTACACAGGTAGGCTTGGTATACCTAGGTTGATAGGATTAAGACATAGATACTTTTATATGTCGGTCATTCCCATAAGAAAGTTCTAGACATTGCTGTCATATACTTAAGTAAATTCGTCAAGTAAAGATCAACAATTATTTTAACTTGTCCTTCCTAAGCCACCTAGATTACAAACTCAGCCACGGAATTTATATGTCATCACTATTTTACGTTTTGCAGTTTCAACACAAGGTGCTCAAAAAAAAACTGGCTAAGTGCGAGTCGATCTCGGGCACGAAGGGTTCTGTACCATTATCTATACAACATTAGACTATTTCTGTATGGGTACACCCTTTAATTTTCAACTTTTTTTTATTTTTTTGGATTTTTCCTTTATTTGTGCTGTAGGTCTACCAAATTTCGTAATTCTAGGTCAACGGGAACTACCATATGGGTTTTCGACCCAAAATCTATAGGGTACTTTCGGTTGACCTAGAATTGTCAGTTTCGGTAAAAAACAAGGTCTTACAGCACAAGTATAGGGAAAATTCCGAAAAATAAAAGAAGTTGAAATTAAGGTAAATTTTGGTACTTACAAGTTTTCACGAAACTCTAAATTTGCCCATATCTTTTTATCGTGTTGACTCAGGACCTTGATTTTGATACACCTAATATGGACTATAGACTTCAGTATTTGGCAATAATTTCAACTAGGTTCACCCGTCCCTGAGAAAATCGGTGGTGACACACGGACGCAGCGACGCAGCGACTTATTGTCAGGCCTACGCTGTTCCCCCATACTTAAGTACTAATGCTGTAACATGATAATATTGTAACACCAAAAGATTTGAAAAGAGTAACCATGGAGTTTCTTGCCGGTTCTTCTCCATAGGAAACAACCAACCGAACATGTAAACGAAAAAATCTGAAAATCGTAAATATGTAGTTTAATAACAAAATACCTACAAGCTTATACGGAAGCTTATGGTGCGCGAATCCAACTCGCACTTGGCCGGTTTTTTTGTAAATGAAATGGTGTATGACAGTTTGGAAGGCTGAGAAACAGTTAGATTCTTATCTACCCGGAACAGTTCCAAGTCCACAGCTCATTACTCCCGCACAACTGGCCACTTGGCCACAATAGAGGCTATAAATAATAGTCTTATTTCATTAGCCGCGGGCGACAATCAGACTTATTATATTTGTTAGAGCCGGCGACGTTATAATATTAATGTAAATTGACGCACTTTAAGCCTGGGATACACTAGGGGGCAAATGAAGAAACATGTTGCGGAACATGTCCCTCAACAACTGCGTGAAGTGTCCCGAGACAATTGTCGCGGAACATTTTGCCGGCCACACTCAACTAGTCAGTGCTCGTAGAAATGTCGCCCGAAGAGGTTGTGGCTATTAGTGCTGCGTATAGTGTTAGCTTATTTATTTAAGTTTATCCTAAGAACCTCCTTCCCTAAAAGCAACTTTGCAATTTTATAACCAGGTTTTTGTAAAAACTTTTTTTTAGTACCCATGGAGTTTCCTACACGTTCTTCAAAAAAAATATTTTTCTAACGGGTAACGAACTTCAACTCTGTCGCTAACTAACCAACTTTTTGTCAATTTTATAGTGCCTGGAAATGGTTTAGTTAAAATAAATTATTTGACTTTGATTTACATAGTTATGATGCCTTTAATCCCCGAAGAGTTAGACCTAATAGTACACCCACATTTCACCACGTAAGTATATGTCCCATGTAATAAGGGCGAGCCTATTGCCATCAACCGAGCGCAAATCCAGACTCTGTTTATGCTACTGAGAAATTCCTGTTGAGAAAACCCAATAACACTTTGCTCGACGTGGTCATCAAAACCCAGGACCTCATGCTCAGTACCACTAGACCAACGAGGCAGTCCTGCCGTTGCTTGTGCCGCTTTTCATAGTTTCTATAAAGTTACTTTTCCAAAACCATACCTAGATCAAAAAAGAATCACCTTTTCACAACATTCTTTGGAAAAAAACTAAAAACCAATGATCAGCAACAGATACTTGTATAACTATTATAATGAAGTGCCCACTCACTGGGCACCGCCTCTCATCCTATCACCATATCAGTTGGAACTGAAGTTATCAGGTTTGTAAATTATGTATTCAACGCGAACAAAGTCGTGGGCAAAAGCAAATGTACAATCAGTAAAAGAGGTTCATATGCAGGTAATTATTTTGATCAATATGACATGAAACAATAATAAGTTAATCATTACTTTTCCAAAGAAAACTTTGAACGACACAAAGATTTGTTTCTGACAATATCAAGACCGTATGGAATTTGAGCGCGCTTTTGGCTTATAAAAATATCGCGACAATATTTGACAATACCAATTTAGATTGACATCGACACACTAAAAAGAAAAGGCGAAGTTATTGATTACACTTTTAACCAGCTCAGTAAACAATTCTGCTTCGTGTACACTTGACTCCCAGCCTTTGTAGCCAGTGCTAGTGATAGTAAACATGATTTATAGCTTCGTAGTGAAACTGGCTCGCCTCAGCGACTCACCGACTCAGAGCTCACTGCGTACAATCATACACTTTCGTTTTCCACGCATTGTTGTCTCTCCGTGAGCCTCCACCCGAGTGGTCCCGATCCTGCACGAATGGATTACGATCTAAAGCTCTCGTTGATGTTGAAAAAGATTTCTCAGGCTTTAGGATGATTTTTTGGCCTTGACATTAAGGCGTGCTTCACCATCTGTACTTCTGTTTCTGGCCTTGACATTCAGGGCACGCTTCACCATCTCTAATTCTGTTTCTGGCCTTGACATTCAGGGCACGCTTCATCATCTCTACTTCTGTTTCTGGCCTTGACATTCAGGGCACGCTTCACCATCTCTACTTCTGTTTCTGGCCTTGACATTCAGGGCACGCTTTACCATCTCTACTTCTGTTTCTGGCCTTGACATTCAGGGCACGCTTCACCATCTGTACTTCTGTTTCTGGCCTTGACATTCAGGGCACGCTTCACCATCTCTACTTCTGTTTCTGGCCTTGACATTCAGGGCACGCTTCACCATCTCTACTTCTGTTTCTGGCCTTGACATTCAGGGCACGCTTCACCATCTCTACTTCTGTTTCTGGCCTTGACATTCAGGGCACGCTTCACCATCTGTACTTCTGTTTCTGGCCTTGACATTCAGGGCACGCTTCACCATCTCTACTTCTGTTTCTGGCCTTGACATTCAGGGCATGCTTCACCATCTGTAATCCTTTTTCTTATTCTTAACTAGCTGTAGCCCGTCACTTTCGTCTGCGTAAAATTATTATAAAAATACTATTCTCCCTGATTTTGCTAAATTTTCCATTGATGCTCCGCTCTGTTTGGTCGTAGCGTGATGTTATATAGTCTATAGCCTTCTTCAATAAATGGGATATCTAATATAATATATATTTTTTTAATTCGAATCAGTAGTTTCTGACATTAGCGCGTTCAACTAAACAAACTCTTCAGCTTTATAATACACACATCAAAAGTGTCTAGGGATATTTTGTTATTCACGAATTTAAACAAAACTATAAACAATTTCTTAAAGCATCCTTATAACAAAGTGTGCAGAATTTTATACTCTTACAGAAAGTATCATAAAAAACTGAACTTTTTTAGTTTATGAGGATTTTTTTAGATAAAAATGGAAAAGTTAAAATTTTACTAAAATTAAGCTTACTGTTCTTGGTGATTAAAGCAGAAACAAAATTAAATGAAACAATAAATTTTGTATAAAATACAAAATAATAAACTGTAAGAGCACCTCGAATGTTTATAACACATCTGCAAAGGTAATTCAAGCTCAAAACAATGTTGTCAAGTTCGCCTTGTGGTGTAAGGTACCAGGTCCGACGAAAAGTGGACTGTTCGGCAGCAGATTCTCGGGAAAATTCGTAAAGACCTTCGTTGTAGCATACTCCAGGCATGAATCATCTTCTTACCTTGTCCTTTTACTTGTGGTCGGCGCAACACGTTTTCTTCTCCCATTCTCCCCTGTCAGACGTCACAGCATCATTTACTCTTATCTATTTCATATCATTCATCCATCATTTCTTTGGCCTTCTTCTCCCTGCCCATCCATGCACATTCATGTTCATCACTCGATTAGTCACATGCGTTTTATCTCTCCTCATTACATGCCTATACGGAGACAAACCACTGTAACCGGTGAAACTTTCAAACCTCCTCTTATATAGTGTGCGTGTTCAGTTTCATAGGTGACATTCACCCAAAGTTTCGTCACATGACTCGTATCAAATCTGACAAATCCTGGACTATCAGTCCAACTAAGAACCTTTTTGATTGGTTGATCTAAGCTCTTCGACAAAGCACGACTCGTTATATTAACTCCGGCTTTGCTTCACCGTCAAAATCTTTTTATTCTTGTCACAATATGGTAATCTATGATGGAGAAACACATCATAATTAAACTCTTTAAGACGCAACTGGTTGCACCAGCCGAGCCGTGCTCAAACAGCGGGTGACCAAACGTTATGGTGTAAGGAGACGCTTATTACCATGACAATTTACACAGAATTACTTAATATAACGTAGCGTGACGATATAATACTGAATAGAGTCCTTTCCATATAATTTGTCAGAGCATTGGTGGACCTGATGGCGCCCACTATCGGCGGAAGTCGCCTCCACACCCACTTTTATAGGCAACATTTAGGAGACACCTGTTTCTACGATTGCTGATTTATTTCTGATTCTATTAGTAGTTGGCATCCAGGAGTCGATGATTTCGTTTTTAAGTTGAATTGGTATTATTTTAATTAGGAGTTATGCTATTAAGTCCTCTGAATGACTAGATAGTTTGAAAATTGAGTGGGTCTGTTGCGCAAAATATGAGGACTAGAATTCATGTGCTAAGCTTTGAAAGCTACATGAACGCTATTGTTAATGATAAACCCGTAGGAAAGTTTAAGCCTGTCACAATTTGCTATCAAATACACCAAGAAAAGGTTCTTACTTCTTAGGGGTTAATACAATTACTAATTTGCTTTATAATTTAGTTAAGGATCAAAACCAAATCTCGGTGACGGCTAATGATTTTTTATACAATATCTACAGAAGCCTTTCTATTACGCAATAAGTCTCCACGACCCTCTGTTACGTAACAACGCGCTAAAGAAAACCAAATGTGATCCAATAAACAAGAAACACTTAACTTTACTATAACTTACCCCAGACAAACTGACCAACATAATAACCTGAGTTAGTATCTCGCGGCCTCATAAATCCAACATTATGTTACAAAGCCGAGGACTTGTCACGATATCGCGATATATCTCTCTTCAATGCAAATAAAGAGGGAAACGATCGCGCAACCGCTCCACAACCATAAATATTGGAGTAAAACTATTGAACGCGATACTCCCTCAAGCATTATACACAATTACAGTCGTCGTTTATCAAGAGTTATCACTGCTTGAATAATAACCAGTGAGCTGGAATCAATTACGAGTGGGTGGTGTCTGTGTGTAGTGTGGTGTCACACCTCTCGTGGTAGCCATTTATATTGGAGCATTTTATAAAACAAAAACCGACTTCCAAAAAACACTGAAAAAATCTAAAATAGCTGTACTTTCGGAAGTCGAGGACTTTGTTTGTTTCATTGACTTTTTTGTCACCATTTCCGTAAGTAGATATATATATTTGTATATTATAAATGCGAAAGTAAGTTTGTTTGTTACCTTTTCACGTCTAAACTACGAAACCATTCATCCTGAAATTTTGCATATACATTGTCAGATGTACAGAAACGAACCTTTCATCCCGAAAAAGAGTACTGTTCCCGAGGAAAAAAAGAATAACGTTCTTATGATAATAGATGGCGCCACGTGTCTTTCGAATCATGATTGAATTATATTATTACAACCAGAGTACAACCCGAATAGATAGTTAAATTCTAAATTAACGCGAACGGAGCCGCGGGCGAAAGATAGTAGACAAAAATAAGGTTTAAAGAGAGGAAACTCTCTTAAAACCTTAAGAAAGTAAAATGATGATCTATTAGTACCTAGACCCCTAGACAAGTAATGTTCCTACTAAGTATGTAAGCATTTATCAAACAACATGTTAGAGGCGCGGTACAACTTGATGATGACAAATCGTCGGCCACTTACGATCTTGTAACAATCGGTCTCGATCGGGCCTCGTCGGGGATCTTCGGCTAGGCTCGTAAATCTTGCACATTGTTACTTTAATAATACTACATACATTGCACTATGGGTGTTACATGCATTTGCTTTTATTAATTCCTTTATCTTTGACTTTACAAATAGTATTTTATCTGAAAAATATAATGATAGTCTGACACACTTCACACTACCCTTCGCTTGCTTATTTCTGGAAACGTCCTGCCGGGATACAAATTATGCTATATCGTAACCCAGGTGATGATGATCTATGATCCATGAACTATCCGCACGCGAAACTCGTTCTGCGTTACAAACAAATAAACATACCTACATGTAGCTTAGGATACAAAACCAGTCAAAAAGCATTATTTAGTCCTCGATGTTAACCGGCTATTGAACAATCTGCCTTGAACGAATGACGAATGAATGCCTGCTCATTCCTATCTCACGCATGTTTAAGTGAAGTGTAGAACCTCGCACTCAAAGTTTCTAGTATCCATCCAGCTTAGCATAGCATGATGGATGTGCGAAAGCCATCGACGTCTGTTACTAATATGTAGTTACTAGTTAGTACTAGTTTCATATAGATAGATATGTACATGAGCCCAACAAATGGCACCTACAGTGTAGACATGGAGCCTGGTCTCAATCTAAAGACTGAGACCAGGCAGTTTTACAGTTTTACTTAGGTAAAAGCTTCAACAAACCTTTAGCCTCTTAAATTCCAAGAATAAGTCCTTAAACAAGCTAAATGGTTATAGGTCCAGTCATGTGTGTAGAAGGACAGATAGCAGAGCAGACGACTAGGTGGAAACGAACGTATCAGCAAGTACGGCACCTGACTGAATTCGGAGAACAGTGCACAGTGGGTGCTGCGGCGCAGATTGGGGTTAGTCTCAGCTTATTGAATTTGAAAAAGCCTACTAAATTGGTCTAGTGGTCGCAAACACGAGTTCCTGGATTTGATTCCCAGGTCGGTCAAAGCGTTATTGATTTTTACTTCAGGAATTTCTTCGTAACAGCCACGGAGTCTCGATTTTTACCCGGTTGATGGCAATAGGCTCACCCTTATTACACTTACTTTTGACTACCTCTGCTTAACCCTTCGGGGATTAGCAGGCGTGATGATGTTATGTTAAATTGAAAACATAGATGTAAAGATTATTGTTGAATGTTGACCAGACTGTATTGCGTTTATTCTGTCACTCATTGCACTAACTCTTTACTACCAATTAAAAAGCCATTAAAACTACCATCAATTACAAATTACCCTAAAACACATACATTTCCACTAATCTACGTAAACCAACATTGAACGCACAGCTAACAACATGGAATCATAAATCAACATAAATAGCTTCGATAGGCCAACCCTCCCGCGCCGGCGGGGTCCCAGGGACCCCACAATCGCTTCGATGACATGTTTATGAGCCCGTGGGACCCTTTATAATGGAGTCACTTTGTATTTTATAAAAAAGGGTAAAGTTTAGTTAGAAAAGGTGGCGGTACTGGAATCATTTTGGAATTGTAATAAAAATGTCCTGTTACATGTTGATTTGTTTAGTTTAATATTGTGTTGTGGTTAAAAGCTATGAATGGGAGGGTTTTGTATTAAGAGCATGATTGTTTAGCGAAACATTTTAGTATTATTTGGTAGGCATATATACAGGGTGGAATGGACACCGACGCTAAAACGCTTAGCTTGGATTTTTTGGCGGTAATTAAAAAAAAAACATCTGTTTCCTACAAATACGTGGTGGTAGGTCGGTGTCCCTTCCACATCTCTCTCTTTGTATATTAGTATTTGTTTTCTTTTATTTATCATTACATACTTTGCATGATTTCAAATATTTGTATATTTAAAAAATAGTAACACTAACAGGGCTTTTAAGGAGGGTGTAAAGATTTCTAATTAGTCATTGTAATAATTTGATAGTGATCGAAAAAACTAAAAAACAGTTTAAAACTAACTAAAAATCATCCCGCTTCTCGTAAAAATCAAAAGCGGCACGATTACATTTTATAACCGACCAATTGTCGTCAGCATCGATAACCTACCTTATTTACGAGTATTAAAGTACATTACGGCGCTCTTACACTAATTTTAACTGCGTCCATTTAAGGACCATAAATGTTAAGTAATGGTTGTTAGTCGACTTATCACCGACCGCCTGTGGACTCTCAAACTACGGTTATTCTGAAAATTTAAACAACAATTGATCAACATTAATTTGGTATTTCCCAGCTTATATTTAGTTGAGCAGGTCGTGCTCGCAGGAGGGTACGCGCTCCTGTCGTTAAGCCGTGCTTCCCTAGATTGGTCCGTGGATGGGGGACCACCCATTACATACCGAGTTTCAGAGTTTAGAAAATACGCTAAGTCGTTGGTCCCGGCTGTCAATTGTAGAATTTTAACAGTAGTTACAGGTAGTCAGTGGCCCAAAAGTGTGACAGCCAGTCTTACCAAGGGGTACCGTATTACCCAGTGCTAACTGGATTATAAGGGTCAGATGGCCAATCACTCCATGTAAAATACTGGTATTCAGCTGCACCCGGTTAGACTGGAACCTGACCCCTACATAGTTGGGAAAGGACCAGGAAGATGATGTTTAGTTCAGCAGTGTAAAATTAGGCTAAGAATGCTAGTACAAAACTAAGCAAGGAATCGGCAATTTCGACATACTTACTAAAAGGCTTGGCATAATCAGCTTATAGTGTTCACTACTTGTGCACAGGCTTCCTCTTTGGGACACGGCATGGGCCGTAATCCACCACGCCAGCCCAGTGCGCAGGTTGGTAGATGTCATAAATGTCTTCGAATTTTGGTTTCCCTCACGATGTTTTTTTACCCTTTTGAGAGCAGTAGTCATGAATTTATTCACACAAAGTAAAGTGCCTCTCTGGGCCAACCAAAAGGCTTGGATTACGAATATTTATTTTATGTTCACTGTAGATAAAACAAGTTGAGATTAACTTGGATATTTTCAATTGTATATGAACATCGACTCAAACGTTTACGTCGATATATATCTTAGGAACATGTGCTCGTATTCTTTTGTTTTTGTTTCATTGCCAGCGCTTTGCGCTAAAATATGATGGCGCCGTGTTATGTTGACGTAAAGCGCATTTAATATTTACATTTGATACTATGTGTAAATGTCCGTTGGTGACGTAAATGGCTGAGCGTGGAGTTCCGGATTCGATTCCCAGGTGCCTGGAGTTTGGGGGCTGGTACTACTGATATGATTCCCCCGGAAACCTCGCTAAACCGTTGGTCTTGCGCCAGATCTCTATCGGCCGTGACAATGAGAGTGAGAAAAGAGTGAGTGCACCTGAGTTATTATTGAGCTATTTGAGAACAATGTTAGTTCGTTGATGTGAAAAGATTTAACCATTTCCGGGTTCTAGTATTAAACCCAAAACCACGAGACACCCAGCCACGCCCCCACCCACATCAACGAATGCCCACAATAAATAAACCCTGTTAAAAACTCCTTTAAATACAGAAAGTTCTCTATAATATCTACTATCGAGGCTCCATTCGTTAGGATCAAATAATGCGTTATTTGAATACGCGAGGTGTAATTATGAGGAGCAAGGGATCCCGTGTGGTCTACAAGGAGTTTGTATGGACCATTGTTGTTTTGGACGCGTTTGCGTTGAAGGACGTCATACGATATTTATAAATCAAATCGGTAAAACTTTAGTAATTATCCTCTGACAGACATCGCAGTCTAAACCACTGGACCTAGAAGCTTGATATGTTGCACGAGAGACACTTATGTAGCGATAGTGAATACAAATAACTTCTATATTAACCTAATTAAGTGGTACTATTGACAGAATTATGTAACTTTTTTCTGGAAGCGAAATTGGCGCTTTCGGACAAATACTTCGTTTAACGAATGAGCCATTTTTATCTTTGCACCTTAAAAACTAAACGAGGGATCGCAAATCAACGGTACTGACTAACAGACAGGTTTTAAGGCCGACAAATGCTAAGATTTGTCACCAAGTAGCTTTATCGAACATTCATTCGTAATTATCATTGAAATGATTAATCTGACAGGGAAAGAGTCTATAGGTAAAATTAAGATGAAGAATCTTAGGTAGGGAATTATGAGGTCAAGTTACATAACATAACATCACGTCTGTAACAGGACACCCACATTTCGTCAGTTATGTTTAAGTCCCATGCAATAGAGGGCGAACCTATTGCCATCATCCGGGCATGAATATAGACTCCGTGGCTGCTACTGAGTAATTCGTGATGGAAGACCCAACAACACTTTTCCCGACCTGGGAACCAAACTCAGGACTTCATGCTCAACAGTACGTTTGCGATAACTACATTTGCAATGGCTAACAATGTACAGTCAACAAAACAGATAGGTATGCCGAGTCGAAATGTATAGTTTTAGTTTTTTAAGAAACTGTTGCACATCTTTAAATGAAATTTGAATTAATTTAACCAATTGATTATTTTTCTTCATTTAATTTTAATTTCATTCGAAAACATCGATCGGTTTTTAAGAAAAAAACAATTATATCTTTCGACCCTTCATACCTATCTGTTTTGTTGACTGTACGTTAGTTTTTCTGTATTTGTTGGTTGTTATAAATTTAAACTATCCTTACTAGGGTCGATTAGAACACTTATCACTTGACAAAACTATTATGTAATAACAAAAACCGGCTAAGTGCGTGTCGGGTCATGCACTGAAGGGAGGGTAGTTGCCCATCTAAATATGCGGACCATTTCTACGGTCCGTACGTACGATTTGCCTCCAAACGATGATTTTTATTGTAATAATAAAAACAATCTTACATTTACATTTGAAAAACCTGTGCTCCCATACGTTAAGTTTAGGAAAATATGTTATCCAAGTACATTTTATAAGTTGGTCGACTATTACTTGTAAACTTGCCTATTTAACTATGATAGTTTTCCTTTTAACTTCTTTATTTTTTTCACACAACCGTTTAGCTGGTTGAGCACTTGAGTCTAACAAAAAATAGCACTTTATAGTTTAATATTTCACAAAAGAATCCCTTAATCGAAAAATTATTTCAAAAAACTCGCAATATTTTTGAAAGACCTATCCAACGACATCCCACACTATGGGGTATGAGAGAAAAAAAACATCCCCACTTTACGTGTACTTACAGGAGATAATACCCTAAAAAAAATACTTTCTAGATTTTATTTTACCACTTTTTCGGCGTAAGTAATCTGTATATTCATGCCAAATTAAAGCTTTCTAGTACTAAGTGTCTTTGAGTTATGCTGCGGACAGACAGTCGGATGGACATGGCGAAAGTATAAAATATAACAGTTCCTTGTTGACTAAGGGAACCCTAAAACCTATAGATGAGACTGTGTTAAAATCTCTGTACAAAGTACACCACATACGTAAACAGCTTAACAATATAAAATTACAATAATATCGTGTATCAATGGGAACGTACCCGCTCACCCAACTATCATGTGTCACTTAATACTTCCTCCGTCTTTAAATAATGCGACAATAACGACCCGTTTCTTTGAGTTATCATCTCCTCCCGCGGGGCCCCACAGACCCCGCCTTTCATTTTAGAACGATTATTTAATAGGCCCGCGTTTTAGGGTTGATGTATGACGTCATAATTAACCAACACAATAGGTTTATCGGTTTCGGATTTGTAATGAGTTTTTGAGTACCTATTTGTCGAGGGTTAAATTTTTTGTTGACTCAATTTATGAAGGTTGAATGCATTAGATACTATTGATATTTTTATTTGACAAAAGATTTTGTTCTGCGATAACTATGTTTTCTTAAGAGGTGAATTATGACCTTGATTAGATACTCAAATGGTAGTCGTACTTGCATATAGTTTTCTTTGCAATCGCAACACATAATATTGAATCAGCTTTCCCTTCGTGCTATCTCAGAAGAAATGTTGACAAAAAACTTTTAGCAAATAAAACTATGTATGCATTTTTACTTCTTCGTCGATGTTGTTGATGTGCTAATATTTTCTTATTAAAATGTAAAATTGATACTTGGCAAGGATTTGTGTGAGATGCCACAAAAAAAGGGTAAAATAAAAACATTTTTGCAGCAAAACTAGCCGATAAAAAAAAACCATTCAAAAAAATGCCGACGAAGTCGCTGGCAAAAAAGTTAATGAAACAAATAAAATTCACTCTTTTTAGAAGTCGGTTGCCAATGTTGACATGTTATACTAGAAGTAGACTTTTTGATTGTTGCAAGCAAATTACGATTATTTTTATTCGCTTGTCTAGTCTCTCTAGTACTGTTATAAATATTAAAGGTAAAGTTAGTAAGTTTGGAAGGAAGGGGTGATCTTCGGAACTACTGATATTACTGAAGATTGAACGATGTTTATGATCACCATCATCTGCTTCGCGTTTTCCCAACTATATTGGGGGGCTTCCGGTCTAACCGGATGTAGCATAATACCAGTATTTTACATGAAGCGACTGCCTATTTGAGCTCCACTAAAGGTTGTTAGACTGTCATGCTTTTCACTAACCATAACCTAACCACTAACCATGACAGCCGGGACGAACGGCTTTCTAAAGCACGGAGGTCACCTGATATGTAATGGATGGTCACCCATCCACGGACCGGCCTCGGCAAGCGTGGCTTAACCTTAGAGATCGACCCGTGCGCCTGTTATTATTTAGAACGATGTATGTACATATAATGGTCATACAATGCATCGTATCGTTGTGTCGAGTCGATGGTGGGCGCCAGTCCCACATAAACAGCGCAGCGTTATTGACAGCGTAATGTCAGATAATGTCTGTAATGACGTCTAACCATGGGAAGAACGCGCGCGCTCACTGCTGCGCTGCGTAGTGCTGAATGATACAAAACTTGCATAAATAAAACTGTAAACATTGTCGACTATAACTGAGACGGACTCATACACACATCACTATCACTATCACTACATAGTATAAATAAAACAAAGTCGCTTCCCGCCGTCTGTTCCTATGTATGCTTGCAATGCTTAGATCTTTAAAACTACGCAATGGATTTTGATGCGGGTCTTTTTAATAGACCGAGTGATTCAAGAGGAAGGTTTATATCTACATTGCACCCGTTCGCAGCCGGGGCTTACATGTAACATCTCTTCTAATAGCTGCTCATATACATTTTAACTGGACAAAGTTTTTTGGTACTTACATACCACTGTCTAAAGGGATAGAGTTTGGTACTTACATACGACTGTCTAAAGGGGTAGAGTTTGGTACTTACATGCGACTGTCTAAAGGGATAGAGTTTGGTACTTATATACGACTGTCTAAAGGGGTAGAGTTTGGTACTTATATACGACTGTCTAAAGGGATAGAGTTTGGTACTTATATACGACTGTCTAAAGGGGTAGAGTTTGGTACTTATATACGACTGTCTAAAGGGATAGAGTTTGGTACTTATATACGACTGTCTAAAGGGATAGAGTTTGGTACTTACTTGCGACTGTCTAAAGGGGTAGAGTTTGGACGTAGGGGTAATCTGCGGAACTACTGATCCGATTACGAAAATTCTTGCACTAATGGGAAGTGACATTATCCCAGAGTGTCATAGGCTATAGTTAGATGTTTCCGATCATGATGCGAGTGAAGCCGTAGGCAAGAGCTAGTATTAGGTAAAATTATTATTTTGCTAGTCAATGGTACGTACACAATAGGAAATATTCTTTAAGTGAGATTATAAACCGCAAGTACATTAGCATTGCTCTTAGCTCTAAAGTGCCTGGGCAACAATAAGCAATTTAGTTAGCGATCTAGACCGCGCCTGCAGCCGCGATGCGTATCGTTAAATGCAAGCGGATGCGCAGGAGTCTGGCGTGTAGCATTATATATCGTGATCGCGGAGGTTTAGGGGTAATAAAATATACTGCTTCATTGGGCTTGTGGTTGCAAGCTCTACTGTTGAACAGGAGGCCCTAGGTTCTATTCCCGGCTCGAAAAAACTATTAGTTGTTGGGATTTTTCTAGGTATTTCTCTACAGCTGTTGCATTGCATGGATTTGTGTAAGGTATAGGTACTTATCTCCAGCTAGAGTGTAGCGTAGAGATGAGTACATGTGTCGCGACTGGTGATGGCGGACGTAACGCAACATGAACATGAACTGTTCCCCAGCGCACTAATGTTAACTGGTTGGAGAGGGCTTTTCGTAGATGCAATCAAAGACTCGTTCACCAGATATATTGTTATATAACAAGAAGAAACACATGAGCACAGCCATCAAAACGGTCACATTGACAAGTACAAAAATAGTCATTCCAAATTCAATTTAACTACCAAAATCAGTGAATGCACTAAGAAGGTCAACATTCAACAACTAACTACACTACGTCAGTTATATTTCACTCCTTTATTATAACATATTGCCATTAACTGGGCCCAAATTCCTGACGCAAAAATTCCAATTGCAGTTTATCCTTCCTGGGTTTTGAACCCAGAACCTCATGCTTGAGACCGATGGTATGCGGTAGGTTTATGAAAGAAATAAAATATTCTGTAATCATATAATATAATAATCATAGGATATATTCAAATCATAGGATCAAGAATCACACAGAGTTTTAATTTTAAAATAAAATACTGTATTTTTGTTCTTAAAATTCCCTGTATTGGTTGGTAACATCAGTATCAGTCAGTACGCATAGCGCTACCTCACCGGGAGTGTTCGCCTGAATGTGACGGCCCATATTCACTTGTTTCTGTACTAAATCGTATCTTGGATTGTTACTTACAGGCGAATGCTGGTGGTGAGGGAGCACCAAAACTATAATATTATTATTGATTGCGATTTAATAATTAGAGTCAAGTAACTATAAACATCGTTAGTTAAAAACTATTAAAATAAACTAACAACAAACCATAAAAAAGCTCATCAACGCTGACAGCTAGTAATGTGCCTAAGAGACTAGCAGCATTGCTACTTTGTATGGCAACACTTGGCTTCTCGCCAAGATAAAAGCCAGCCTTTGGGTCAATAGAAGTGTCAACTAGGCGTTTCGAAATTTCTTTAAATAGCCCAGAGTTTCAACCCCAAACGGCTCGAAAATATATGCACCAATAAGGTTACACAATATTTACGCCGCTTGAGGTTCTCCGTAGCCGCAGCGGCAACCCCAGCGCTGCACGATGATTATGCATTTGGAATATTATGTACGGTGGGCTGCATCAATTGGTTACCCCAGTTGGGAACGTAACACAGTGGAACGAATGTATGGGAGCGGTTGGACGTAGACATGTCCGAAAAAAAAGAGTAAAATTATGCCAAACTAATGATGCCATCTTATTCGATTACTTAATGCCTTCATAACTTGTGGTGATGAATTTCTTCATAACTCCCATATTTCGGGAGTAATTTGAGAAAATGTGAAATTTTACTATGAAAATGAGTGTATCGAGCTCTCTCCCTCCTGATTCCGGGCTTGTTTCAAGTAGCGGTCTCTAATATCATAATGCTAATACTAAGAGCTATATTTAATACTAAGACACATAGTGCGCCAAATGTGCACTTTCTGGGATAAAAGGAAATGAAAATTTAAAAAAAAAAACGTTTTTTCCCCATTTGTATTTACTTTAAACCGCAGACAGACTTATTAAGAGGTCTATAAATATATTATATATATACAGAAATATATATTAACAAAAATATTCACAAGAACTGATGAGAGTATGACTTTTAAGTAAGTTGATAATAAATTACCTAGTTTCATTAAAAGTACAATAAATAATTAAGATGTAAGCTCTAATTTACTAAGTTACACATTTTAAAACAATAACATCATTTAATTATCTTCGTCATCATCATCATCATCAATTAATTCAAATTCAGAATCGATGTCCGCTAAATCATTTATGTTAACAAATTCGATATCACTTTTCTCAGAATCCGTAAGCTCATAAAATTCCTTAAAAGAAGATTTTTTTACAAACTTATTTCCTTTTGGACGGATACTTGTAACAAGTGGATCAGAAGACAGTAAAAGATTGTGCATAATATCTTCATTGCATGAGATACTGCTATGCTTTCGAGAATGCCCCTCTCTATATTTTCTAAAATCTTTATTTCTAACCTCAGATGCCTCTTCGGATAGAAAACCAATGGGCACAATTGACATGTTCTGAACTATGTCTGGCCCATGCATTAAAATTTTATGAAGTGAAGAAGGCATATAATACCATGGGTATAACTCCACGTAAAGCTTAGCAGTATCAAAGCAGAACTCTCGGAATTTAGTTACGTTGATCTTCTCTCCTGATGAAATACACTGCAAGATCACACAGATTTTTCTTAAAAGCATAGCATCTATTCCGGTCAGTTCAGCAGATTTAGTGTAGTTTTCAAAAAATCTCCTTGCCGAGTTGCCATTGTTGGTGGATCCACTGCCTTGTTTCACAACATCGAGAAGTAAGCCCGTTTCTCTTCTTACAGCCTCTTGAACTCTTTTCTTCCTGTCATCAACTTGCCTTTTTGCTATATCACCCCTTACTTGCCATGATTTTATGTCTAATTTGTAGGAAATGTGTAATAAGCATTCCATTGAGCGAATCCAAGCGTGAAGGGTGCTTAAGCTATATTTATACATGTCCTCGTTTGCGTGTTTATCTTTGATTAACTCTAAATTATTCATTTCTTTAGGACAAGCCTTGCATATGTCACACACTGAAGCTGCTGTATCGGATATAATGGAATGAATTTTACCATCAATCATTGTCAACAGCAGTTGGTGTTTGACACTAATTCCATCAGTGATGGTGGATGGAGTTAAGGCTTCAATCTCTGCTTCGATTTCAGCCATCTCTCTCTGCACATTTTCTTTGGTTTCCTTTATAAACTTAAACAATATTGGCCGGCAAAATGAAGTGGAAGATGGTCGCTCGTTTTCCCAAATTGTTACACCTTTTGAGACGAGCCGCAGTGGTACAAGACTAATCATAAAATTACTAGCAAGATCGATTTGCTCATCTTCACTCGTCCTTTGATGATAAATGCTTTGGCTAGATGATCCGTCAAAACCCCATTTGCTGGTCAATACGAGCTGTTGATTGGGATCAACAGGGGTTTCTAACGACCTAATAAGTCTTCTTGAGGTTAAATCCATCAAGGCTTGTAATTTGATTTTTGCAGAGCTCTCTGTAACTGTGAGATCTTCTTTGGCCGGATAGCACTTAATTTTTTCTTTAACCAACATGTAGTAACTCGGGTATTGAAGAGCTCCTTCTTGAGTGTTGAAATCCCGAAGAGTGTTATAGCGCCATTTCGATAAGTTCATCGATACATAAAGAGCCAATGCCTTCAAAGGGGATATTTCCCGTACCTGAATTGATTTACCTTCAATGAAGGCTTTGATTTTTGAGGCCTCTTCTGGATTCTCCGTCAAGTATTTCATAACATAAGCTGTATCGCTTTGTCCTGCCTTTTGAAGCGCCCTTTCGGCCGAAAACATAATTTCAGCGCTGCTACTGCTGCATGAAAGACTATCTTCAGTGCGTCTTCTTTTTTGCCGGTTACTAAGGTCCTCAAAAGATTTACGAGGACTAGGATGTGTACAAGTTGAAGCATCAGATTTAGCAGGAGAAATTATGGGCTCGATGACGTCACTTATATTTTCTGTAGAAGGTTCCATATTTTCATTCTGTAATTCCGGCCATTGAATTGCAGCCTGTAGCCAAATCTCATGTTTCTTCCGAAACTTATCTGTGCTTCTTCCAGACTGTGTCCATTTTGCATAAATGCGGTAGCAAAATCGACGACACCAGTCTTTTAAACTTGTTTCAGCACTTTCACATAACTGAACACAACTGTTATCTTTTAAAACACTGAACAAATAGTTAAAGTCGCGTAAATCTTTATGTGCGCGTGCGCATAAAGCAACTTGAATATCAAGATTTGTATTAAAATTTGGAAAATACATTGCGAGATTAGCTTGGATACAACGAGGTGTAAATCAACACTGATTTTAAAGTTACTAATAGTGACCTATTTATATAAAATCCAGGTATCCCAGGTATCCTTTGTTAAATATTGCAAGGTAATTAGTTATTGTGATAATTAGTAAATGATGCATGCTAAATTAGTGTATTAAGAGCCATTTAGTAATTAAATAATAGCAATGTTCTTATCAGTAATCATTAGTGCATCAGTTTTATATGTAAACCTTAAGTCCCTAATTATATATCCTAATTAGCTTATATCTTCTCTAATTGGCTGCTCAGAAATGTTATTGTAATAAGGTAAACCTTTAGAAAAACGGTTTTAATCAACAAAATAAACAAAAAATAAAAAAATTGTGTTATAAAATAAACATCACTCTTTATCCCAGAAAGTGCACATTTGGCGCACTATGTGTCTTAGTATTAAATATAGCTCTTAGTATTAGCATTATGATATTAGAGACCGCTACTTGAAACAAGCCCGGAATCAGGAGGGAGAGAGCTCGATACACTCATTTTCATAGTAAAATTTCACATTTTCTCAAATTACTCCCGAAATATGGGAGTTATGAAGAAATTCATCACCACAAGTTATGAAGGCATTAAGTAATCGAATAAGATGGCATCATTAGTTTGGCATAATTTTACTCTTTTTTTTCGGACATGTCTACGTCCAACCGCTCCCATACATTCGTTCCACTGTGCGTAAGAGCTTTCAAGGGGGCCACCCACATCGTGACGCTGACTGTACATTTAGGCCGAGTTTCACGTAATAAACTGAGAGCGATCAGCAAATCAAAACCGCGTTCGAAAGCAATCGGTGTCGTAATTGCTATAATGTTTTGATACTCTTAATCGCAATAAAGATATGTTCAGTTGCATTGGTGAAGTTCGTTATTAACCTTACTACCTAACCTATACAAAACTAAACTATTACAATAATGAACTTTACAGATGTTCTTACAGTAAAATATGCTTCGTTTCTAACACATTGATACATTACAATTTCTCGTTGCGACAAAAAAGTTCCAATCTCTTCCTGAAGCTATGATAAGTCATCTATCCTCTGCACATCTTTTCTCAGCGTGAGATAATGCGACGAGTGAATAAAGTAGCACTTTGTATACTCTCGCCCACCTTAGCGCAGCGTCTTGCACACTTCACATGGGACGTATGCCGCGGCGCACGATCCTGGAGCGCCGCGTGTCCCGGTGCGCGACGAGTGCCTGCTGCGCCCAGGGCACGTAGCGCGCGAAGTCGATGAAGCGAGCCGGGAGCGCGCAGCCCGGCCCCAGCACACTTATGCCTAGCTACACAAAACAAAAGAACGAACTGCGTCGTTGGTGTGCCAACATGAAGTTTTGTCTTTGATTAGTAGTCCGGTGTTATTGAGTTTTTCTAACAGGAGCGCGGAGTGTGGATTAGTGGCCGGCTCCCTATTACAATGGGGTTCAAACATAACTTGCGAAAACAGGGTTCTTGTGTTCTCCGGGGATTAAGGGAAAATGTTATGTCAAAAGTACAGAAAAGTACTCACCGTGGAACGGCATGTGTCTGGCATAAGATACCTAAACACCCAAATACTCCGAAATATTTTATTCCGAATTTCAATGTTCCAATTTTCAAAAGTCCGAATTTCATAATACCTAAGAATTATATTGTCTATTACTAAAAATTACGAAATTTATTTTACCGAAAGTCGTTTATTCGATTTATTTGTTTTCCGATTTTCATATACTTTCGAATAATCAAATACTCGATGGGTTCTCGGTCCAAAACACGACATTCCGATTTTAATACTTCGAATAAACTGCTAAAATTAGGATTCTGATTATTTAGTATGTCGGATCCGGGGACCCGATCACTATTCCAATTTTTTTTTTGTAGTGTCCCCGTCGGGCATACAGTCTTTCCTATTTTATCTCTGCAGGAAACCAGCCAATAGCCATCTTTCTGAAGGAAACTCCCAATAACATTTAGCCCGACCCGGAAACCGAACGCAAGACCTCATGGTTAGCAGTAGCGTTATATTTCAGCAGTTATTACTTACCAGTTTCCACCTTCCTGCATTGTGCACAGCGAGCGTCATCCCGGACTCGAACACGCACTTCTCTGTACTGAACTTCTTCCTGAAGCACTGGAACTCCGTTGGGGTAATCCATTGACTGTCCAGCTGAAAACAAATGAAAAGACAAAAAGACGTTAATAATAAATAGAACCCCGGTCAGACAGGAGAGACAGACACCTAAAACAAGTAATACTTTAACCAACAACCAAACAATTCAGCCTATCATAGTCCATTGCTGAAAATACGCGTCTCCCGCTGCAAGAAAACTGGTTCTCCACCTTCTGCATCCAGTCGACACCAATCACATTTTTGAAGTCGTGAAGCTAGCTGGATGGCGTCCCCCACACACAAAAGATAGATGCACGGTTCGGTTGGGCGTTTCCTTTGAAGAAGAATCGGCAAGAAACTTCAACTCAAAAAACCAGCCATATGTTTATTTTTCACAATTACTGCTTATGCACTTTTTTGCGGGGGAGGGTGGTGCTACGTCCAAGCCTGCATCTATTTGTGGAATTAACATTAATTTGGATTTGGATTTCCGCAAAGCAAGGCCTGATTCCAAAACTTAGAAACTCCATGGTTAGACAGACAAGACGGCCCACTGCCAATCCAATATGCTTACTTTGCAAGGTACGTCGATGACTCTGATTCTGTTGAGGATTATTTCACATAATACCTCCATGAAGTGAATGTGCTTACGTCTTCGCTCTTGTAGAAGTTGTCACAGTCGCGCCGGTTGACGAACTCCATCGTGTGCATCACTTGCTCCAATGCTTCTTGGTCTGCAAATAAAACATATTAGGTTACAGATAGATCCCTGTAGAAGTACGCGTTTCAGCGTTCATCGTCTTGTTTAAACCGACGAAAAAAAAGGAGGAGGTCAATTCGACGCGAATATACGACAGGGCGCGAAACCGTACGTCACAGCCGCTCTAAATACCTAAAGTATGCATAGTTTATGGAATTGTACTCTAAGTTGTTACACACACCTTCTAGTACTTATCAGTTAAGAAAATAAGTCGCCATTTGAAAATAAATCAATAAAACAGTTTTATCGCGGGGGTTGATTGTCGAAGAAACTAAAATGGTGTGATATTCTAAGAAAAACTTTTTGCTAAAACCTTAGAAATATTTAATATCTGAAACCCGACTAACGTATTTAGCAATATTATAAGCGCGTCTCAAAGTCAAAGCATATAAAATACTCAAATTTTCATTAAAATAGTACACACGGCGGCACATGAATCTGTATATTTCCAGTATGACTTGACCTTGCTTTGTATAGATTTCTCATACAATAAGAGATCCGCACAAACTGGTTTTGTGTAGCTCGATTGGCCGTCGTGCGTACCTTGCTTACAAGTTGTTTTTTTGTAAAGTATACATGAAATAGGACTAAAGTGCACTTACTCGTATACTACACTGGTTCATCATCATTGATCATCAACCTATATTCGTCGTCGTATTCGTCGTCGTTCGTGTTTCGTCGTTCCGCGAAGCCAAACACTCCGGTGTACATCTCCCGTCTACACTACACCACTACGGCGGAGGATATCGTGGAGTACGCGTGCGTCAAAAGACCAAGTACTTGGCGAGATTGCAGCTGCGTGAGTCGCGCCGCAACGTCAATTTTAAGGCGTTCGTGGTGCGAATAACTACGTGCTATCTGCACCTCGTCTAGGTGGAGGACTTTTGGCCGCAGGGAGTGGTGTTCCGTCGCTTCCACGGGCAAGTGCCACATTAACGCGCAGTGACATAGTGCGCAAGTGAAGTGTTACTGAGAATAAATGTATGTTGTTGTTATGTTACTCCACTGCTGGATATTAGTCTCGTCCTTCGATTGCACGCCACTAATGCACACAGGTTGATTTTTATAAATAATCCATATTAATTAATTAATCGATTAGATTTAAATCAATCGATCGATTAAAAATATGAATTGAAATCAAATTGAACACATAATAGCAACCCTAAACTTCTCCTGAAACTAAAACTTTTTGATTGATAATAAGTTAAATTACTTGTTTATTTGATACTAGTTGATGCCCGCGGCTTCGCCTGCGTGGATGTCGGTTATCGCGACCAAAAGTAATCATGATGATCCCATTTCCTCAACTCATGGGAACCTAGTTTGCCCATTTTCAAAGTATTAAAATGGATATAATATATTATCCTTAAGAGATAGACATAAGCCATCGCGGATTTTTCTGTAGACCTATATAAGATATACAATTCTACCATTCATCATTTTGTTATATCTTAAAGGGCAGCGTTTTCGTTGAAAGCTCCCCCAGACGGCGTATTTTTTCCAAAACCTCCAACAAATATCATTATATTTTAGCCAATCTGTACAAAAACTTGACAAATTATATACTAAAAAATTCCTCGAGAACCACTCTATCTATTTAAGAAAACAACATCAAAATCAGTGCAGTAATTTTTGAGTTTATCGCGAACAGACAGATAGACGCGGCGGAGAACATTGTGTTATAATATGTAGTGATGTTGGGTTCGGCTTCCAGTACAACCGGATGCAGCTAAATACCAGTATTTTACATGGGACGACTGTCTATCTGCCCTCCACAACCCAGTTACTTCTGGGTAATACGATACCCCTTGGTAGAAATACAGTGAAATTAGTGATAGCTTTAATTTCCACATCAGGTGTTCCAGATCTTCAATTTTTATACGTCAACAGAGAGTGCTCATCAGGCTGAACAACTTTTGCAAAGACGTCATTCCTATATATATTATAGTGTAACTGGGCTCTTGGAGCTCCACAACAGCTGTTTCAGATCTTCAAATTTATTCTCTTAGCAGAAAATGCTCATTACGTGGAACAATTTTTGCTATGGTACCTTTTTTGTATCTCTTATAGTTTAGCTGGTCTGTTACGGTTCTGCATCAGGTGTTCAAGTTTTTAAGATAAATTATAGCCTATATGTTGCCAGACTTAATACCTATACAACAAAAAAGAAATCATTAAAATCCGTCGATTAATTCCGAAGATCAGCGTGTACAGACAAACAGACGGATTTTTTTTTTTGGATCCGTGCTCTATTACTGTTTCTAAACCCCCACATTTTTTTGAAGTAAAACTTCTTTAGGCGCGACTAGGGAGTAACTCAGATTTTTTTTCTGACCGAAGTAACGCTTACTATATTTAAAAATGGAACGATCTTATACTCAAAAGCATGGCAACCAAGGAGTCAACTTATCAAAGGTTTTATTTAAATATCGAATTGGCTTGCAAATAGAAAGCAGTTTATTGAAAAAAAAATAGGTAAAAAAACTTTTTAAGTTAAACGGTTTTATGTTAAACATACATTGCAATGTTTAAGATAAATGTACTAAAAACCAAAAAATAATAAAATAGATACAGTCGTGGGAATTATAAACATATGCATAGACTAGACTAAAATAAAACCGTGGGGCACGTCAATTGTCTACAATAGTTGATTAAAATGTTTGTTTTGTAATGTTACACTATAATTAGGCAGTTGTTCAACCGACAACGATGGACGTGTGATAAGTAGGGCTAGAATGTGGAAACAAGCTAGCAAGCTCGATTATAAGCGAGTTTTAGGGTTTCATAGTGGTGAGCGAGTAGTACTTTTATCATATGTTTTGTCGATTAAAGACAAACTACGAGCAGTGAAACGATTCCTCGCCAGCCAGCAGTGTGAATGTCCAACGATAAACTAGTTGAAACATCTCTTTTATTTACATGGAGTGTATAACTATTGGAATTTCCATGATCAAGAAAATAGTAAGTAATTTCCTTCCGGAGGAGCTCGTGGCTAAACAATAACAGCCGCTCGGGTCGATCTTTAGGTTAAGCCGTGCTTGCCTAGGTTGGTCTGTGGATGGGTGACCACCCATTACATACCGAGTTTCCTCCGTGCCTCGGAAAGCACGTTAAGCCGTTGGTCCCGGCTGTCATTTGAAGATCTTTGACAGTCGTTAAAGTAGTCAGTGTCCCAAAAAGTCTGACAACCAGTCTTACCAAGGGGTATCGTATTTCCCAGTAGTAACTGGGTTGTGGAGGTCAGATAGGCAGTCGCTCCATGTAAAATACTGGTATTCAGCTGCATCCGGTTAGACTGGAAGCCGACCCCAACATAGTTGGGAAAAGGCTAGGCAGATGATGATGATTTTGCTTGTTGAGCCCTTTCATTTGATACCCATATTGATGGGATTAATAAAACATAAATTATCCGCCATTTTGTAGCGGCGGCCATCTTGAATTTATAATGATAATGAATAAACATAATTGTATTGTCACCAAAATCCAAAGTGTATACAAAATCTCAGATTAATCAGTTGACAGGAAGAGGGTGAAATTTGAATTACTAAATTTGACCCAAGAATAAATAAAACAAACGGGGTGAGCTAAATAAAACCGTTTAAAAAACAAATGAACTCATCAACGCGATAAAAAATATTGTTGTTTGTGTGCATCATTGATTTTGAAAATTTTAATTCATTTCGTCGCATTATTTGCATGCCGTTTTTAGTAGGCGAAAGAACTATGTTTGTGTTATAAAATCTGTAAAACACCATATTTCAGGCAAATAAAGTCAAAGTCAAAGTTTTTGAAGTAAAACTTCTTTAGGCGCGACTAGGGAGTAACTCAGATTTTTTTTCTGACGGAAGTAACGCTTACTATATTTAAAAATGGAACGATCTTATACTCAAAAGCATGGCAACCAAGGAGCCAACTTATCAAAGGTTTTATTTAAATATCGAATTGGCTTGCAAATAGAAAGCAGTTTATTGAAAAAAAAACAAATGAACTCATTAACGCCAGAAAAAATATTGTTGTTTGTGTGCATCATTGATTTTGAAAATTTTAATTCACTTCCTCGCATTATTTGCATGCCGTTTTAGTAGGCGAAAGAACTATGTTTGTGTTATAAAATCTGTAAAACACCATATTTCGGGCAAATAAAGTCAAAGTCAAAGTTTTTGAAGTAAAACTTCTTTAGGCGCGACTAGGGAGCAACTCAGATTTTTTTGAAAATATTAAATATACTTGTTTATTTATTACTTTTAAAATAAGTAAATTAATAATAAATTTTCTGACGATTGCGACATTCTATAATATTCAATAACAAGATTATATTGACATGTGCTGATCTAACCTTCAATTTGCTACTCTCAATTATTTTATAAGAAGAGAAGAGTTTTTCTAAGAAGTTTTACTTCAATCGCGCGTAAAGGTTACACGCACACATTTGTTTTTTTTTTTTAATATATTCAATGTACAGACACAATTTCTTTACTGTCTTATTATATGTATATATAGATATAGAAGATACAATTCTACCATACATCATTTTGTTACATCTTAAAGGGCAGCGTTTTCGTTGAAAGCTCCCCCAGACGGCTTATTTTTTTCCAACACCTCCAACAAATATCATTATATTTTAGCCAATCTGTACAAAAACTTGGCAAATTATATACTAAGAAATTCCTCGAGAACCACTCTATCTATTTAAGAAAACAACATCAAAATCAATGCAGTAATTTTTGAGTTTATCGCGAACAGACAGATAGACGCAGCGGAGAACATTGTGTTATAATATGTAGTGCTGTTGGGTTCGGCTTCCAGTACATCCGGATGCAGCTGAATACCAGTATTTTACATGGATAGCTTTAATTTCCACATCAGGTGTTCCAGACGTCATTCCTATAGATATTATAGTGTAACTGGGCTCTTAGAGCTCCACTACAAGTGTTCCACATCTTAAATTTTTATACGTCAACAGAGAGTGCTTATCAGTCTGAACAACTCTTGCTAAGACGTCATTCCTATATATGTTTTAGTGTGGCTGGGCTCTTGGAGTTCCACATCAGCTGTTCCAGATCTTCAAATTTATTCTCTTAGCAGAAAATGCTTATTACGTGGAACAATAAAAAACTCAAAAGCATTTATTTCAATTAGACCATTACAAGCACTTTTGAATGTCAGAAAAACAAATTAGGCTAAGCTACAGTCACAGACACAAGGCATAATAACTTGTGAAAGTACTGTAGTTGCCCATTCCAAAGTGTAGATCTCTATGGAGAAGAATGGGCAAGAAACTCCATGGACACTCTTTTCAATCAAAATATTGTTACAAAATCTTGTTTACATCATTCATATTGAGATTATACATATATGTGAGAACGATGTAGAAATACGTGCACGTTAAGAGCGTCAATTTTTGCTATGGTACCATTTTTGTATCTGTTATAGTTTAGCTGGTCTGTTGCGGTTCTGCATCAGGTGTTCAAGTTTCCAAGATAAATTATAGCCTATATGTTGCCCAGACTTAATACCTATACAACAAAAAAAAATCATTCAAATCCGTCGAGTAGTTCCGAAGATTAGCGTGTACAGACAAACAGACAGAATTTTTTTTTGGATTCGTGCTCTGTTACTTGTTCTAAACACCCCCCAATATTTTTTTTTTTAATTTATTATATGTACAGCCACAGTTTTTTTACTGTCTTATTATATGTATATAGATGATCACGGCGTGTTATTTAGAGATTAAACTTAAACGGATAATTCCTACTTTAAAAACAATTTTTTTTTGAATATGGTCAAAATGTGTCTGAGGTGGACCAAAATTGGGCAATATCTTATGTTTGTAAGTTTGTATGTAGGGGGTAATCTCCGGAACTAAAGATCCAATTTAGAAAATTATTAGACTGGTAGAAAGATTCATTATTCGTGAGTGCTATAGGCTATAAATTATATTGATATCAGCCATATTAGCCGAGCTATCACAAAATTATTGTCTGGCCAGGTGGAAAGAAATACCTCTTAAAATCGAGTGATTTGACATGCGCTGTCTAAACCGTTGTATATATACTCGTATAGAGCAATCTGGTCAGTCTTAAATAGTTCTACAAAAAAGTCCACAACACTATATTTCTATCTTTTATATTTTGGAAGGAAAGGGAAATGCTAAGTATGTTATGCTCACCCATCCATGGGCCAACCTGAGCAAGCAATGGTTAACTTCGAAGATCGACGCGAGTGGCTGTTATTATTTAGTCACGAGGTCCTCACATGTGCAAGAACCAATAATTCGAGGTCGTTCCCCAACCGAACACGTGCTGGGCCCGCGGGCTGGACTGAGGACCACTCTCACACAAAGAAGATGAGTGTGTTCCCGCAGTGGACACATTATAGTGTGATGTTGAAAACAAAGTAACGCTCACCGTCAACATATCCGAAAGCATATACATTGCCTAGCTGGCGCATCATCAGCTCGTCTTCCCCAGGCCAGTCCATCAGCAACCCTGTGAACGTAGTCAAACCTTCAATACCCGTCTCGACGTATTCATTTACACGTTACGCGCTCAATATTTATGCTGCGACATTTTTTTACGCTTACGTCAAAAACCGACGTAATTTTCAGTAGGGACTGATATTGCTGTTCATTTAGTCTTACGGCAGCGACTGTTGGGAAAACAAATGTAAAGTTTATTTGCTTAGATTTTAAATTATTTTTTTATGTACCTGCAGGTACATAAAAAAATAATTTAAAATTTAAAAAACCCCCAACGCAAAAAAGAAAAACGAACCATTTGAGCTATCAAATTCGATCGATCAATGTATTGTTTTTATTTATAACTTTATTGTCTTTGAGGAATCGTTTGAAAACACTATCACTTCATTGTTAGTAAACACTGTCACTGTTTTACTTTAAATGAAAGAAGTTGTTTAAGACAGGCTGCAAGTCATTGTGACGGTAGTCATGCGACAGCAACACCGAGCGCGGTTGAGTCACGTCGCATAGCCCCAGGCCACGAATGGGGCCTGAAGCTTCTTTCAAAACTTCGACAACCATCACCATAACTTTCGCCAAGTATGTTGTTATTAATTAAAGACATACACAGGCGTAATCACGCAGAATTATGTTCGCGCAATGTTAGCGGCTGTCTCTTCACTTACAGTCAAACCTGTCCTGGTCATAGTCCAGGTGTACGAGAGCGATAGTGTTCAGAGTGTCCTCATTGAACTCCGGGTGAATGTCGTAGTCCGTGGCGATGGCGTACCGCACCGCGCCCTCTATCGCGAGAAACATGGTACGAGTTGTGTTCCTGGAGAGCAAACAAAGAAATACCTATAATAAAAGGGGAAGGAGAATGGAAGAAGAAAATGGATTGCGTCGACCCCAAAGCAAAGGCAGGAAGATGACGATAATAATGAGACATAGAGAAAGGAAGAACATGGAAGTAAGAAAAGGCAGGACATAATGCAAGCTAGGGCAGGATGAGATACATTTATAGGATGCACTACACTACTGCACTTTTTGTTCTCACACGTCTCCATTTCTTTTTTAACTTTTCCTTCCGCAGGCCTGCTGGTAGAAATTTCTTTTGAATTAAGCTTTGGATTTGTTATATTATGATGCTTCTTTAGTTTCTCTCTTGTGTGTACTTAAACGACAAAATAATTAAAGAAAAAAGGAGTTTTAACAGCTACAGCTACGTCAAAGCGCAGTTAGAGAAACAAATTGGTTCACAAATAAACTCACAGCTATAATGGTGTGTAAGTTACAATCCCATCTGACATTCTTTCATCATCATCATTTGCAGTCTGTACCAGCCACTGCCACTGCTGAGTATAAGCCCCGCTTTTGCACCATTCTTCCCTGGTCTCCACCAGATCTTACCAGCGATATTCTGGATGCCATTCACTCATTTATCATACTTTCCTCATCATCATCATCCACAGCCCCACTTCACCCACTGCTGGGTATAGGCCTCTCTTCGCTTGTCACAAGCTCCACGTTTTAATGCCTTATCCAGGCTCCATCATGGTTTACTATCTGATAGTTATAATATGCATTTCCCCACAAGATTGATATGTAAGTACCTGATATTTATCTTGCTTATATGCGCCACATCATACGCATTTGCCAACCCTAGTTTCGTCTTGATAAGAGTTATTCCTGTTATTGTTTCTTCAGATGATTTTGCTGTAATGAAGATATTTTAGTTGGTTTAAAAACCCTTAACCAACCAGGTTATAAAAGAACCAGCACAATGCCGTCAAACGTTCTCACTTCCCAGGTACAGTTCAAAACAAAAAAAAATAATCGTAATGACGGATAAATGAAAAAAAAATCGGCATCGTTATGTTGCTTTTTTACCCTTTGGTTATATAGTAGAGATATGTGTTCTTACACTCTCGGTGACTGAGCACGCCGACCCAGGGCACGGAGAGTAACTGGATGAACTTCCTGATGGGGCGAGTGGGTGTGTGGCGCGGATCAGCATAACCTGGTCAGAATGAAGATTGCTATCACGATGATGAAGTTAGCTATAGCATAAAGTTAGCTATAGCATAAAGTTAGCTATAGCATCAAGTTAGCTATAGCATAAAGTTAGCTATAGCATAAAGTCGTCGGATCTCTATACATATCTATATCTATATTATTTAAAATTAAATTTCATAAGTGGTTACTCGAGTGTAGTTTTTATAGTTTAAATGAATATATGGATAAAAATGTTGATGTTGCCTTAACTGGGCTTTAAAATTTTGCATGCTATGTTTTATCCTAGCTAAACATGCTTGTGCCTCAATTTATATATAACTCCCCTGTATAGCATGTTGTACGCAAATAAATATTCTATTCTATATCTTAGCCTACCTCGCAAACTAGTGAGTTTATTTTTGAACTACGTGTGATTCTTGAATTTTATTGATATTGTAACGATTTTTAGTAGTTTATTATTATTCCGTTTATTAATTTTTATACATCCTCCTTAAAAATAACTTAAAAAAAAACATTTGAAAATATAAAAAATAGGTTTCGGCCGGCGTCGGGGGCAGGGTCCACGCTACCGGTGGTTAGGGCTTCAGAGACCGGAACCTCCTCACTATGCGAGACAAAGTGATGCCCTTCGAGTTCAAAAGAGTGTAGTTTCCCGTCAAAGTATACCTTGCCATGACCACAGTGGCGTAGCTTGGGGCCTTGGCCCTGGACGGCGCGATTCAGGAGGCGGCAAACGGAGCCAGGCGTCAACGTCAGGTCATAGTTATCAGATCAGGTAATTACTATTGTCATCTGAACTATGTTGTAAAAACAAGCAATGGAGCATTTTCCTTAATATACGCCGCTGGCACGGGGGGGCTTTTCATACCAGCCTCACGTACATATATGCCGCTCTGCCGCCCCGTAGTTACTAGATACAAGCACTATATTCTTCTTCTAGCCCGCCGCCCGCCTTTTTTTATAGCTTGTATTCATGGTAAAAAGAAAATGTAACCTACTTGAGATGCTAAATTTTTCGAGCTTGATTCGTTCGCTCTTGCAACCTGAGTACTCAAGTCTAAAGCTTTTATGCAAACATTGATAAAAAAACTTATAGATAGATAATAAAATGTAATTTTCATTTCGATTATTCACTAAGAAGGATGAGAGCGAATGATTGTTTCTGAAAAAAAAAATCATTTGTTTCATGTAGGTCACGCGGGCGAAGCCACGGACAGAATCCTACTGTATAATATTATTAGCTTGTGCCTGCGGCAATGCCCGCGTGGAGTTTGGTTATTGTCCTACGGGATCGTACTACCGAGATAAAAGAATCCTATGTGTTAATCAAAGGTAACAACTATGTGTGGGCTAAATTTCATCCATCCTCACAAACTTTCGCATTTATCTTCTACTAGCACTTCGCCCGCGACTTCGTCCGCGTGGGTGGAAAATACAGCCCTTGGCAACCAAAGAGAATGTTTGTCACTGGGATTTGTTAATAGTCAGGGCAAATTATATTTTTTACGGGAAACTGGAGTCGCGCCCTCGTTGGTCTAGTGGTCGCAAGCGCGACTGCTGAGCATGAGGTCCTGGGTTCGATTGCCCAGGTCGAGCAAAGTGTTATTGGGTTTTTCCTTCAGGAATTTCTTAGTAGCAGCCACGGAGTCTGGATTTGTGCCCGGTTGATGACAATAGGCTCGCCCCCTATTACATGGTACATAAACATAACTATTAGTACTATTAGGTACACCTTTGCCTATCCCTTCGAGGATTACAGGCGTGATATTATGTTATGTGTGGAGTCGCTTAAACGATATACACAGGTCCGTGGGAATCATTGGAATTTTCGGGATCTCACGTCACGTAGGTAAGTAGGTACTACGGAGGTAGGTACTAGGAATGTAGGTAGGTACTAGGTAGGTATGGTACATTCTCATCGGACCCGGCGCAGATCCCGAGAATTCGAATGATACCCACGGACCTGCGTACGATACCACACATAACATAACATAACATCACGCCCCGCCTTGCCCTGACTATTAACAAGTCCCAGTGACAAACATTCTCTTTGGTTGCCAAGGGCTAATTTTTCGAATCCCACGCGGACGAAGTCGCGGGCGAAGTGCGAGTAATAATATATTAGGATAAATGTGAAAGTTTGTGAGGATGTATGGACGTCTGTATGTGTGTTACTCTTTCATGCAAAACTTTTGACCGGATTGGGATGAAATTTGGCACACAGATAGTTTATAACCTTTTTTTTTTTACGGATGAGAAATCGTCAAATGACTTCTCCCGCTCTGGGCAGAGCGGAAGGGAGTGTCAGACTTGTACTGACTAAAACCCATCCATGTTCCTTCCTTGCCCTTTGTGTTCCAGGGCCGCGTTATCTCTTTCGAACAGCCCGCAGCCCTGGCAGATAGGTTATAACCTGGATTAACAAATAGGATACTTTTTATCCCGGTAATACGATCCCGTGGGATAGTTACCGAACTCCACAGTTAGTCTTAGGTATAATATAACTTACCCAATGATACGAAAATAATCCAAATCAAATGCATTTTACACAAAACTATATACAATCTACTAGTAAGTACGTATATGTCGAGTTGTCTTCAGAACAACTGAACACCGACTGAGTGTATGTCACGATAGTAATTATGATTTTATTATTCTGTATTGTAAACAATAACATAATCGATATGTTATTATTATTGTTATTGAATCATTGGTATGTAAATAAATAAATAAAGATCTGAACTGTAAATTTTACATTCCAAAATAATTCTTTCAAAAGTTTTGTTAAACTTTTGAAAGAATTAAGCAAATGCATTTTCTCAATTGCAGGCATTGTCAATTATTCTAATCTTCATCTATCTATACATATAATAAGACAGTAAAAAAACTGTGTCTGTACATTAAATATATTAAAAAAAAAAATTTGGGGGGTGTTTAGAAACAGTAATAGAGCACGAATCCAAAAAAAAAATTCTGTCTATTTGTCTGTACACGCTAATCTTCGGAACTACTCGACGGATTTGTATGATTTTTTTGTTGTTGTATAGGTATTAAGTTTGGGCAATATATAGGCTATAATTTGTCTTGGAAACTTGAACACCTGATGCAGAACCGCAACAGACCAGCTAAACTATAAGAGGTACAAAAATGGTACCATAGCAAAAATTGTTCCACGTAATGAGCATTTTCTGCTAAGAGAATAAATTTGAAGATCTGGAACAGCTGATGTGGAACTCCAAGAGCCCAGCCACACTATAACATATATAGGAATGACGTCTTAGCAAGAGTTGTTCATACTGATAAGCACTCTCTGTTGACGTATAAAAATTGAAGATATGGAACACCTGTCGTGAAGCTTCAAGAGCCCAGTTACACTATAATATATATAGGAATGACGTCTTAACAAACGTTGTTCAGCCTGATGAGCACTCTCTGTTGACGAATAAAAATTGAAGATCTGGAACACCTGATGTGGAAATTAAAGCTATCACTAATTTCACTGTATTTCTACCAAAGGGTATCGTATTACCCAGAACTAACTGGGTTGTGGAGGGCAGATAGACAGTCGTTCCATGTAAAATACTGGTATTCAGCTGCATCCGGATGTACTGGAAGCCGAACCCAACAGCACTACATATTATAACACAATGTTCTCCGCCGCGTCTATCTGTCTGTTCGCGATAAACTCAAAAATTACTGCACTGATTTTCATGTTGTTTTCTTAAATAGATAGAGTGGTTCTCGAGGAATTTTTTAGTATATAATTCGTCAAGTTTTTGTACAGATTGGCTAAAATATAATGATATTTGTTGGAGGTGTTGGAAAAAAATAAGCCGTCTGGGGGAGCTTTCAACGAAAACGCTGCTGTTTAAGATATAACAAAATGATGAATGGTAGAATTGTATATCTTATATAGGTCTACAGAAAAATCCACTATGGCTTATGTCTATCTCTTAAGGATAATATACTATATCCATTTTAATACTTTGAAAATGGGCAAACTAGGTTCCCATGAGTTGAGGGAATGGGATCATCATGATTACTTTTGGTCGCGATAACCGATATCCACGCAGACGAAGCCGCGGGCATCAGCTAGTATTTAAATATATAAAAGCGAAAGGTCACTCACGCACTCACTCATCACGAAATATCAAAAGCTGCTTGACGTATTAAGATGAAATTTGGCAAGGAGCTAGTTTATAGTTAGCACTTGCGCTAAGAACGGATTTTGCGACAGAGCCGGATTAAGGAGGTCTAAGCCGGGCTCTCGCTAGTTAATTGTCCTTCATTTTTTGTGCTACAAACTTGAGATTTGGTAGGGACATAGTTAAAAATTAGTAGTCATTCGCTGAGAACGGATTTTGCAATAGGGCCGGATTAAAGAGGTCTAAGCACTCTCACAAGTTTTTATAAAATTTCTGTTATTTTTGTACTACCGACCTGAAATTTAGCACGTCTGAGTTTATGAGTAGGAGAAATTAGCTAAGAAAGAATTTGGTGACAGCCTGGACTAAGGGCTCTCGCAAGTTTATATGAAATCTTTGGCATTTTGTACCTGAAAATTGGTAGAGAGATAGAATGGCTTCGGCATATAGCTAAGACATGTCAGGTAGGAACAGATTTTATGACTGGGCCGTCTTTAGGGAACTAGTCGCTTTCGCAACCTATTAGATGTGTTCAAGAAGATTTATTGATGACTTAAGATACAACAAACTGAAAATACAAGGTGTATATACAGGGTGTAAACGGGCTCTTTACGGAGCCGTCAACCAAGCATTATGTACATCAAATTAAGTAATTTTACGCAAAAATTATTACTGGGAAACGACTTTTTTTTTGGGATGAAATTCACGTTTTACGGTAGGACTCAATGTAACGCATTCGAAATATTGTCCTGGTGGAAGAATTGAATAGTACGGGTGCCGTGAAGGTGTCTTAAGTGAAAATAATACATTAAAAACATGTAAAACAAAACTTGTGAAAAAGTTGGAACGTTGACCCCCAATATCTCCGTAACTAGAAGGTTCCCGTGTATGGTCTAAAACAAAAAATGAGCGCAATGACGCATGACGGGGAAAACAAGAAGCTTTCGGCTTCGTTATGAGTGTTTACGAAGGTAAGTAGTGTCATCAAGTTATTGCTCGAATATTTATTTTGTATTTTCCCCTGGGTACCTCCGTGACGCTTTTTCGTGGTAAATAGTATCTTACAGTACGTTGTTTATACGGAACCTTCGTTGCGCGAGTCAAACTCGCACCGAGTCTATGCCTATGTGAAATAAAATATCTTGATTTTGAAAAAAGAAAATATACACATACACATATATTAATGATATGGCGCTGTACAGTAGTACTTAACAACGAATCTGAATCGAATCAATTGAAGCTCTGAATAAAGTTATCCATGACTAGACCTTGATATTGAAAAACCTGACAGCAAATGTCGGGCAGTAGCCCACCAGACACAAAACCCGTCTGGTCGGAGGTTCCTTCCTTTTCTTGAGGATAGAGAACTAAACACATAACCAGAACTGTCTACATAACTACGTTACTCTACTGATGCTTTGTACTCAGAGTGTAGTGTACTTCGTGTGTGGCAGTTGTTTACTGTCTCCACATTGCTGCGTTTCCATAGGCATGCTAGAGAATTGGCCAAACATTCATCCAGAACATTAAAATGGGATCGACCAAGAGTACGCTCATGTTTTGCACGCAGATCGTTTGCATTTCTTGGGCCCTATCTTTATTCAAAATTCTACTCCTACAATAAAACTATACTCACCCTAATGTACAGCTCTTGTAAAAATATTTTATTTAAATGGCTGAATCCCAAAAATTATGACCAAACAGAATACCTTTTGCATGTGCAGTCGTAATTTTGTACAAACATGCACGTACTCACCCACCAAACACACCACACCCACTCATATACGCCATACACACCCTGACACTCATTCTATTATTCACACTTCACCCACACACACACATACACACACAAACTTCCAAAAACACCAAACCTCCTCAAATTTTACTTTAAAAATATTGTTATATTATAATAGTTTTTAGTTGTTATCTTAATCACTATTTTTCGTATTTATTTTGTTATTAGTTCAGCTAGCATGTTACCCTTACTTGGGAAGAGACTGGACCCCACGACACAGGGTATCCTAGTGTGGAGTCCAGGGGATGTGTAAAACTATAGCGCTTAAGGATCATTGTATTTTTGTTACTAGCTTTCTAATACTGTACCGTGTTGTGCGAACTGAATAAATTATTATTATTATATATTATATAACTTTAAACTTATGGTGAGTTAGGAAACCAACATGTCCTATAACTAAAAATTTGAAGACTTGTGACATCTACCAACATTATAGACTTATTATTCTTATGCTATTCCTAACTAGGTTGTGGAAGGCAGATAGGCAGTCGGTTCATCTAAAATACCGGTATTCAGCTGCATCCAGTTGAACTGGAAACCGACCGCAGCATAGTTGTCGTTACCTCGTATGTGGCAAAGCAAGGAAACTTTGCATTGCATAAAATATTGTAACAAACTCGACACGACAAACAACTTTATGCAATTTTCTCACAAAAACACAGTGCACAACAAAAAGGCAGAGAAAGAGGCGATGTAAATGAGCCCAGTTGATTTACTGACGATTGTCTCCGGTGCTGTGTCGCGTTCATTACGAGGACCAAACATGGTTGCCTCGCTAATTACTGCGACTGCAATAATAAATATTGAACGTATTTCTATGAGTGGCACAATGTATTTTTAGAGATTTTCTGCAGTGTTTCGTTTCTTTTGGTTTTACACCTACATCTTCAGACCACACAAGTATTCCAACTTGACTCAAAAACCGGTTAAAAAGTAATTTTCAGCAGTACTCGATATAAATCAGCATATTACCATCTTGGCTATTCTTCTCCATAGAAATCTACATTTTGAAATGGGAAACTACACGCATCTCTGATTTTTCGGATTCATGTGCGTATTGTATAATTATCGCTTGCTTTGGTGAAGGAAAACATGGAGAGGAAACCAAACCAGCATGCCTGAGAGATATTTCTAGAAGGCATGTAAAGCCCAGTCAGAGGCATGAGCAACTGACTGGCTTTTTGGCTGAGACCAGGTTAGGCACTAACCACACGATAGACGAAGAATAAAATGTTGAGTTTGAACCACTTCACTGCAAAAGTACTCTTTTTGTTCCCAGAGGAAGGATTAACCTAAGATTTCAATTGTTAAATCACTTTACAAAAACATGGATCCGCATTGAAACATTGACATTTATGAAAATATTGTCAATATAGTCCTTTGACTTTAAATTCCCTGAAAAACATGTTTTCAGAAAATTTCCATACTCTTTTGTAGCGTTGCCAATAAGGTAATAAGTAAAGCCATTAATTGTCATGCGATTTTGTACCACGCGCAGGGCAACCTTTAGCTACACCTTAACCTGCCCTGCTCCTCCTGTACCCTGTAACGAAGGTTTAGGGGGTGTGTAATCTGTGTGGTTCTCAGGTATCAGCACCTACAAGGCTACAGGGTCGAGGCGACTACCAACAGTCCCCGCGTAGATCACCCGAGCTTGGCTTGTTCCACTTGGGACTTTACTTTGTGCATAATACGGTCACTTCATAATATCCCCAATGCCAGGTCACCGGCCCCCTCTCTATGAGAGAAGCGTTATACACCATACTGGTCCAGCAGGCTTGGTAAATGCGACATATCTTCGAATTTCTGGTTCTAGAACATGCCAATTTGCTCACGATGTCCTTCACTCATTTAAAAGCAGTGATGGTTAAATTAATTACTCAAACTAAAGTCCGTACAGAAGATTATAAGTAATACACAAATAAAAAAAAAAAGATAACAAATTGGATCAAACCATTTACTTATGATAATACTGAGGCGCTCTTACAACACATAGTCTAACTAACCCATTTCTCTCTACACACACACTCACCTACACGCACACACACACACACTAAGCACACACAACCCACAGATAGATAATATCATGCCTGTAGTGTTCGAAGGGGTAGGTAAAGGTGTACTGTACAGTGTACACCCACTTGATGTTATGTTATACGTTACCAATGCAATGTCGGTGTCCACAGTATCTGATCCTAAGAGGAACACACCATTTGTGTCCCCGTGTAAGCATAGGTAGTTAGTTAGTGTAGTGTGCAGGTCGGTAATCTGTTGTGCATCCATTACACTACTTAGTATCCAAAACGACCAAACTTACTTGATCTACCAATACACTCTGTTGTTAAATAAACAGAATTCAAGTTGTACTGGTTGATGACCAGTTCCCATCGACTTATTATTGACAGTGAACAACGTTCCAAATGGTGTAGATTCGATTACCAGGTCGGGTAATTGGAGCGTTTTCGTTAGCAGATCTTGTAACCCTAAAAACACGTTAAAATCACGCCCACAGTCCTTATTAGGTTCGACAGAGGTGTAGGGACGTTACACACGTTTAGTTTAATTTGAAAAAACTCAATAGGCAGGCAATACTTAGTTCGATATGGGTATTGAGTCTAAGACCACAAAGTAGTGATGCGTGCTTTTCTAATTTTTTACCCTATATTTTTACTTTAAAGCATTTTTAGGGTTCCGTACCCAAAAGGGTAAAACGGGACCATATTACTAAGACTCCGCTGTCCGTCCGTCCGTCTGCCACCAGGCGGTATCTCATGAACCGTGATAGCCAGACAGTTGAAATTTTCACAGATGATGTATTTCTGTTACCGCTATAACAACAGTACTTTCAAAGTTGTTATGCCTTGTGGCTGGGACTGTAGCTTCATTACATTGTTATCTTGTCGACAATTCAAAAGTGCATGTAACTGGCCTACTTGAAATAAATGCTTTGATTTCGATTTTGAACAAATAATAAAAATATAAATTATTTAATAATTAGAGGGTGGGTTTATGGTACGGAACCGTTCGTGCGCGAGTCCGACTCGCACTTGGCCAGTTTTTGTTTTACGTAGGACATAATCAATGAGCCGACATAGGCAATAAACCGAAACTGTTGTTATTTACCAAGGTTGGCCAGCGCCCCAGCGGGGTAGAGTCGGACCGAGGGAATGTTAACTATTGTCTACAAGAAACAAATATCTTTGTTTGTCGGTTGAACTCGGAGTAAGTAGCACATGGACGAACATTATAGATGAAATTGAGAGAAGAATAGAATAGAGAGAACTTAATGATAACAGATTATTTATTATATCTTGCTAGCGATTCACTCCAAGTGTGAATACCCCACATATGAATTTTTATACACATAAATCTGCCGTAAGATATTCTATATAACTATATATATAAAACTTAAAAGAATAGCTCGGTCACTCAGACAGCCATGAACAGTGACTTTATTTTAAAATATGTAGAGACAGATTTGTCATTGCATACTTTATGTCATGGTCATTATCTTTCTGTTCTAGTCCCATGTTAGGTTGAGGTCACATAATGTTTTTTTTCTTCCATTCTCCCCTGTCATTCGTTGGCAAAGTATACTGTAATAAATATATAAATAAAATACGTCTTGTCTTTTTTAGTAGCAATGGCTTGCTTCAGCGTCAGTCTAACGCGCGTTGTAATGAATACTCCATTCACTAACTATTCAGTATTTCTAAACCATTTCTTTAGTTTGTAACACGTAGCGACAGTTCCCCAGTCGTAGCTCGAAATTAGCTATTAATTAGAAATGAGTGGCTTGTAGCAATTACATGGTCGGTTTATATACGTGATTAGGCTTCGTTTTATGTACGAAAGTTTAACTTTGCTGGAACGATTACTTCTGAAGCAATGGAAGGACAACGGCTTATTTTCGTTAATTTGTTGATCTTGCTTTTTGGTGAGTTTTGTTTTGTCTATATCAATTTTTATTATGCGGCTTTAATATTAAATTATTTTTACGGGATTATCGTTTCTTACAGATCGAGTACGAATAAGAACAGCGAAATTTTTACTTGCACTAAGATAATATGTTAAAACCTAAAGCTAAATTATTCAAATTCAAATGGCGATGGAAGATATTGTACATCTGTAATAATAATAATTAAAAAAATATTTACATGCGGCAAATGAACGGTCTCGTGATAGCGTTTTCCACAGTGACTTTGTTTCTAGGCTTCTCGTCAACGGAACGCTGCGACCGCGCGACCACGGCGCGGGTGTGGGAGGGCAACCTCGGACAGAGCAGCGATTTCAACTGGCTCGGAGTACTTACCGTGCATCTGCGTTAGTAGTCACATCTTTATCTATCTCATCAATATCATCTGTCTAGCTTTTCCTCAACTATGTTGGGGTCGGCTTCCAGTCAAACCGGATGCAGATGAATACCAATACTTTACATGGAGCGATTGTCTATCTGACCTCGACAACCCAGTTAGTATTGGGTAGTACTATACCTCTTGGTGAGACTGGTTGACAGACATTACCTACTCATCTGATGCTATAAATTCTTTAACTGTTGTAAAACTACACTATTGTCGAGTGCCATAGGATACGTTTCTACGGCGGGAGCGATGTTGCGGGCAGAAGGTAGTCGTACATATACTCGCGCAGGCACGAAGGCAGTACCCACAAAACGCCGCCTGCTACGCTCTTACATCCTCTCGCCTTGTATTCACATGACAGTCATTGTTTGTTCATCATCATTTCCGCCTGAAATCACCCACTGCTGACTCCAGCCGTAGACACAATACCGGTCTGGCCTTACCTCTGTCTTCATTAATCTTTTTTTCAATAGTAGTTGTATTTTTAATTGCATATGCAGACGAGGAGAATAAGATTCGAATAGCCATGACTGGGATCGTTCTCATCAAAAATAAATACGCTCTCGCTAACGCAGACGACGTTGCCAGGATACCACAAGGAGTCTTCGAGTGAGTATCATTAGTAATTTATTTATGGAAAATTGTATCTGAAATTACACAGAACATTTAAATTACATATGGAGAACACAAGAAAACAAAAACACGCCAAAATATATATTACAACGATGCATAAATTTAAATACAAGAACAAAATACAACATATACAGGGAGGATACGGTGAACGGGGCAGTAGAGGGAACTACCTTATCCATTGCAGCTACACGAAAATGGTCTTAGGAGACTATCCATAATTTTTCGTGGAATTTTGATAACCATTCATAGATTTTCAAAAAAATGTACAGTGGTCTTTGCAGTGTTGATTAACGATTTTTTCATAGTGAACCACATGTGAAATGCTTCATTTACAGTCTCTGTTAATTTATCTAAGTCATTTGCTTTTACTATAGCATTTGTGTCATCTGCAAAAATTATTATATCTATGTCAGGTAAAATTAAATTCATGTACATAATTGATTAAGTCATTAATAAACAAGATAAATAAAATCGGTCCCAATGTAGATCCTTGCGGGACGCCCGTATTCATTATTAGGTACAGTTGCTGATTTGTAAACTTTTTAGGAGCCATCTTGTATTTTGTCATTTTCTACGAACATTTTTCTATTTTTGAGTTATGCTAGATTTTTGAGATATGAGCCGATAAATACGAGTAATAAGCCATATATATAAGCCGGCTCCGCGTCGAAACGACCGGCCTCGCCTTAATACAATGCTGCTCTCTGCTTCATTTATACTTCACTACTCTTCCTCTGACATCTACAACAGGTCGGACAGCAGGGCGATGTTCCTCGCGACTCGGGACACCCCGTGGTTCATCAAGCCGGCCTCCTACGTCACTCACCCTGAGTATGAGTCCTCCACCCTAAACAGCATCGCACTCATCGAGTTCAACCTCAACGAAGTGTACGACTGTGAGTCATTATTTTGTTTGGTTACAGTCTTAATTGAAGTCAATAAAGTCCATAACATAGTGACTGCGGAGGAAATAAATGAAGGAAGTTGTTTGGCGCGCGGCGCGCGTCATCGTGACGCGACGACACTCACGCCAAGGAAACAAATGACGCTCAGGCGTGTCGCTTGATGCATGTTGGCGAAGCAAATCACATCGCCTGATATTGTTTGCGTTAGTATTAGTATGTCAAAGACAGCTGTCAGCTGGAAACTTAGTGCTGTTAAACAAAAGTAACAGATTAAATATCACTTACAGTTCCATTGAATCCGATTTGCCTCCCGAGTGGCGACAAGTACAACACTTCTAGATATCTGTACCTCACTGGGTTCACAGACGGTGAGTTATTCATTGCATAATAGAGTATATTGGTATTGTGTGTGTCGGAGTCTGGATTTGTGTCCGGTTGATGGCAATAGGCTCGCCCCCTATTACATGGGACTTAAAATATAACTGGCAAAATGTGGGAGTAATATTAGGTACTCCTCTGCCCAACCCTTCGGGGATTACAGGCGTGATGTTATGTTATGTTTAACCTCTCCGCCCCGAGCGTTCTGAAAACGGTACACTAAATCTTGTATTATTTGTTATTCAGACATCCATTAGTTAGTCAATCTTAATCGAGTTGTACTGACGCCATAACATCAAACTACTACAATCTGTCGAATTCCTTTAATAGATTTTCAACTTTATCGTTACAGCATTAGGTTCAAGATTGATTGAGAAAATTTGACAGTCTTGAGTAGCTTGATGTGCTGGCGTCTGAACTCGACCTCGACTTAATCTCTGTAACAGTCTCTAATTATTTTGCAGAAAATCAAGTAATGGAGAAAATCATTTACAACATACAATATTTGGATAAACATGTATGCGAAGAATTTTATAACAGAGCTGGGGTAAGCAGACTTTTTTTAATAAAAATAAACTTGGAACAACCTACCTACCACCTGCCTACTACTTACCTACCACCTACCTACTACCTACCACCTACCTACCACCTACCTACTACCTACCTATTTCAAAACTGTAATAAGGTACCAGGTGTAATATCTTTGGAGGATATTATATTATGGTGACAAAGTGAAAACAGATATTATATCTATTTGCGATTATTAGATATTATATATATTTGTACATGGGCGGTGGTTACGATCTAAGTGAACGATAACAATACACTTTGAAAAAGGAACAAGATGCGCCTACTTGAATATTGAAGTTGACCGTAGGACGCATCGTATAATTGCTATAACTTTTAATGAAGGCGTTAAGGCCTGCACATATTCCCGGCCATTGAAAGATCTCTTTCAATCCTTAAGCTCCTCTGCTGTGGAAAGTCTACAGAGCCGTACTAGAGACCTTCTTTTCATTGTTGACGTGATAACGTCTTATAAATCGACTAGCACTTCATCCGCGTGGTTTTCGAAAATACAGTCCTTGGCCCTTAAAACATTACTTTCTTAAGTAAATGCCAACCAAAGAGAATGTTTGTGACTGGGACTTGTTAATAGTCAGGGCAAAGTATGTTTTTACGGGGAACTGGAGTCGCTTAAACGATATAAGCAGGTCCGTGGGAATTCTAGAGATCTGCGCCAACTGGCCAGCTCCTGGTCCGATGAGAATGAACCCTACCTACCTTGTACCTACCTCCTTCCCGGCGCTGGAACAACTTGCGACCCACGAATGTCCATCAAGTTAAAGGGTAAAATATACAAGTCAACAAGTCTGTGATATGACCTGTCGTACTGAATGGATCAGTATGCTGGACTGTGAAAAAGATGGATGAAAAATGATTGCATGTAGTGGAGATGACAATGTGGAGATGACAATGTGGAGATGACAATGTGGAGATGACAATGTGGAGATGACAATGTGGAGATGACAATGTGGAGATGACAATGTGGAGATGACAATGTGGAGATGACAATGTGGAGATGACAATGTTGAGATGACAATGTGGAGATGACAATGTGGAGATGACAATGTGGAGATGACAATGTGGAGATGACAATGTGGAGATGACAATGTGGAGATGACAATGTGGAGATGACAATGTTGAGATGACAATGTGGAGATGACAATGTGGAGATGACAATGTGGAGATGACAATGTGGAGATGACAATGTGGAGATGACAATGTGGAGATGACAATGTGGAGATGACAATGTGGAGATGACAATGTTGAGATGACAATGTGGAGATGACAATGTTGAGATGACAATGTGGAGATGACAATGTGGAGATGACAATGTGGAGATGACAATGTGGAGATGGTTATGGTATGGTATAGGTAGAGTGTGAAGAATGGATAAAATAAGGATTGAGTATATTAGAGGACGTTTGAAAGTGGCACCTGTTACAGAAAAACTATAAGAAAGTTGTTTGTCTTGGTATAGACATGTAATGAGGAGGGATGAAACGCATGTGACTAACGGAGTGATGGACATTAATGTTGATGGATGGAGAGGGAGAGGGAGGCCAATAAAAAGATGGACTCGTCAGTCGAGCTCAACGCAACTGCAGCGACCGGAGACTCGAAGCTCACGGTTGGGGCGCCTCCCGCTGCGAGGCGGAGCTGATTGACGAACCCGGAGATGGTAGATGTGCCTCTTTTTGTACTTTGGCCCGGTGCCTATAGTCGACATAGGTGACATTTTGACATATTTTCGATAGGTCAATTTCGATGAAAGTCCAGTAATTGTGTGTCTGTATTTTTTTCCTTTTCATTGTATTTTAAATTGATTTTCTGGTATTAAATTGTTATAATATATTAAAATAAATAATAATTTTATTTATTTTATTTATTTATATTAAAATAAAATTCAGATCGGAAAAAATATGTCTTGTCAATTTGACACTCGGGCCACAGATGGTTTTTAGAATAAAATCGTATTGAGTTTTGCACTAAGGAGTATTGATATCAACTTGGATGCAAATCGCCCTCAAAATAACTTTCTACCCCTTTTTAACCCTGTTAGGCGATGAGTTTCAATACACTACGAAACACGTCTTCCATCAGTTCTGTTAAAGACTGTTTATGCAAAATTTGAAAGTAAGAAATTTTTCATCAATGTTTTCTTATGACGTTATCACGTAATAATATCGTCCGGAAACCGATTTTACAGACAACCATTTTTTTATTTAAAGTTATTAGTTAGTTATTATTAGTTGTTCTTTATGCAGTCGGGTTTTTTTTTTTTATTTTAGACTTTTTAGTTTTAATTATAATAAGATGGAAAATTTCGCATTTTTTTTTACTTGAAAGTTCACAAACCTACCTAGTCATTCGCGCGTATCTCGAATACTTATGTAAATAAATAACATATTTTTTAAAATTGAAATATGGTTTTGATAGACCATTTTAAAATCCTCATGATGAGCCCTTTAATTTGACACCCATATTGCAGAACCCAAAAAAAAAAGCTTTAAACTATAGCGTCTCACAGTCGTCATGTTGTTTTTTTTACGCATCACCTATCTATGAACACTTGGGTTACCAAGAAGAATCTAAAAATATATTAATTAAATAAATCCGTGCAGTGGTTTGGAAGATATGAGGTAATAAAGAATATTGCATGCATACATACACACATAGAAGATACGCGCGAAAAACATGGGTTATGTTTTTCCTTGGCAATCGGGTAAAAAGATAGATTAGGAGTATTTATAAAAGTGTATTTGTCGATAGAAATGAGAATATAATATACCCTTAAAGTATCGGCAACCGTTAGCCAAACACATTGTATATATATACATTTCACGTTTAGAATAGACGAATTGCCATAGAATATTAACAAAGAACAAAACAGGGAAAACTAAACTCATACTGGGCCTAAAATGTAAAATATTCGTAACTTAAAAAAAAATCATAACTTTTATCCATGACTGCTAAAGATTTGTACCTTTTTAGGGTTCCGTACCTCAAAAGGTAAAAAGGTCTGTCTCTCCGTGTGTCACCACCAATTTTCTCAGGAACGGGTGGACCGGACCTAGCAAGTAGAAATTTATACCATATAATGAGGTCTATAGTCCCTATTAGGTGTATAACAATCAAGGTCCTGAGTCAACACGATAAAAAGATATGGGCAAATTTAGATTAATCGCGAAACCTTGGTAGTACCAAAATTTACCTTAATTTTATTTTTTTATTTTTCTGAATTTTCCCTTTACTTGTGCTGTAAGACCTTGCTTTTTGTGATTCTAGGTCAACGGGAACTACCATATAGGTTTTCGACCCAAAACCTATAGGGTACTTCCGGTTGACCTAGAATTGTTGTAAAGGAAAAAATCTGAAAACCAAAAATAAGTAGTTTAATAACAAAATACCTACAAGTTTATACGGAACCCCCGGTGCGCGAGTCCAACTCGCACTTAGCCGGTTTACACCCACTCCTGTAAGAGCTCAAAATATACTTAACTTTTTCTCTTTTTCTCCGATGATGTAATAGAGTACGATGCTTCTGTTTCCAGCTTTCGTCCCAGAAACGCATACCCTCAGCATACTTGTGTGGCTACGCACCGAGTAACGTGAGTCGCTGTATTTGGGACAACGGGATGGCGCTAGTGTCTAACGCGACTGGGTACTTCCACCTGGTATGTGTACTGTGCCCCATACCGCGAATTGCGTTCCAATGTGATTATAGGTATAATGTCTTACAGCACATGTAAAGAAAAAATCTGAAATCCGCAGATATGCACTTTAATAACAAAATACCTACAAGTTTATACGGAACCCTCGGTTCGCAAGTCCAACTCGCACGTGGCCGGTATTTTTTTGATGTGAAACATCTGTAGCCGCGGGCAAAACTCGGTATACTACGTACTATAATATAACTTTTGGTATATTATGTATATACACTGTACTGTTACTGTGTAGGTACTGTTCTTTTATGCATATTACTTGTACAAAATAATTTCAATGTTTCACATCTGCCAGGCGTCCCGTGACGGCTCACAATTTTGTAATGGCGTAATGTATTATGTACAGAAATACAAATATCGCTATCTTCTTGTGGGATTACAGATATTTTTATAGTGGTTTGTTGACCATGTCATCCCCAGATCGGCTTTAGCGTCTACGGCCCCGGCTGCGCGGCGCCCGCTCGCTTCATAGACCTGTTTCAGTACTACTACTGGATCAACTCCATTACCAATCCGGACGAGGTCTATGACGACCCCAGCCTCAGGCGGAAGGATGATGGCGAGTTTATTCCAGTACATGAGCTTGAGCTCTTTACGTGAGTTTTTTTCCTTATCTATTGGCTTAAGCAACACGCGGGTTGTGACAGCGGCTGTGGAAAAAATGAAAAAAAGATGTTATTTATATCTGTTTATATATGCCGCGAATAAACACGACGTTATTTTCGGAGCGATGGTAGTTCCGCGATGGAAACGAGGGAAGCCCCCGCGTGTCGCTTGCGTCTTATCGCCCGAAGCCAGCCGCGGGCGACACGCGCGCGGGGCTTAAGGGTTACTACACTCTGGTTCTGGTCGGTCTAATCGGTACACCTGTGTGGCCAAACCAATAAACGATTTCATTAGATTTGATTTGAAATAAACATTCAATTTTAGTTCCCAAATACTAGACACATACTAGATCCATACACATGTGTAGCACTACTTATATCTGAAGCTAAGTAAAAAATTCTGTCGAAAAAGTCACGCTGAAAGGCCAAATAAATTATTTCTACTATTACTTCAGTTTGATATTGAGTACCAAATAGCTTTTTCTCCATCAGTACCGGGAACAGTGTAGGCCCCAATACGCTCCCCTGATGTACACTATTCTGGGCTCTGACCGATAATTCAGATCATTAATTTGTTTATTGTTTCAGAATGAACGGTTCTCATCTAAATGCAGGCGGGGTTATCAGTCATCAGTTTGATCGCTATCCGTTCGACAAGGATGAAATGAATCACCACATAATCAGGCCCGATGAGGATAAGAGATCTATACTTATTTTTCGTTGTAAGTACTCAGTGAAAGAGGAGAGGGTGAAAATAATGTATTAAGTACGGATTTGATCTACACGCTTACAGATAACTGTGTGGTTAACTAATAATATCTGCATGCATCTCAATTATGACTTGACCAAGATTATGTCTAGACTTTAAAAGAGACTGACCCCTTTTTTTTACTGATGATGCAATTTTAAATATAATAAAATAAATGAGGATTGAATAGACAGGCTTGCATATAAAATATTAATAGAATAAGTAAATGAATAGAAATATAAAATACTTAATAGGATATAAAACAATTCACACCTAGCAACAAGGAAAAATAACAAAGCGCTCTTCTTCGCTCTACTTATTTATATTTGCTGTGCCCGACAGGGTCCATAATTGTTTCTATTTTTTCTGTTTCTGTGGTATTTATAGCTATAGGTATATTATCAAATCAACACTTTTGAATTAGTGAAGAGATAATTTTGCCTGTATATGTCTAACTGTTTATCACTGCAACAACCACTTTATTTAATCATAACAATGTTTATGGATCTCTATTGTTCTTTATAATACGTTCATACTCTTTTTTTTTCTTATCCGTACATAGCAAATAGCTCCAGCAATAATGCAAGGTATGTAACCCTCTGTTTAAAACTTTTTGTAATATATTCTACCTACCTATCGATTTTATAATTACTTATTAAGTTAAAGTTGGGTTTGTTGGTTTGTAGTTTCTGTAGGTACACATTCACACTATGGGTAGGTTCAAGGGTTGATTAATGATTAGATTGGATAAATTAATTGATTTTTATTGTAAACAACATAAAATAATGATGGAAACAATAACAAAAAAAAAATTGCACCACTGTTTCTAAAAAATAACATTTTTGCAAAAACAAACAGTGACAAAAAAAAATTAAGTGAAAAAAAAACAAAAGGTGTTGGTTGATTTGTGACTTTCCTCAATATCTGGCGTGTCCTCCTCGTTTTCTAATGCACTCTTGAAGCCTGGAAGGTACACTCTCCAAAAGGTATACCCTGTTTCTTGAGGAATTGGTTCCCAACTTGATTACAGAACGTTTATTAGCTGTATTTCATTGTGCACGGGTTGGTTGGTGCTTCGAACACTGCGTTTCAGTAGATCCCACATGTGTTCAATGGGATTGACTCCGGACTGTTGGCAGGCCAGGGCAACACCTGTATACCAGCCTCATCTAGGGCTTCTCTGGTGGCCCTAGCTGTAAGAGCGCGAGCTTTATCGTGCATCAGCTGGAATCTTGCGCCGATTCTCAGTGCATATGAGACCACATGGGGTCTTATGACCTCCTCGATGTGCACGATGGGCACTTGTTAATGGTATCCGCACTACGCGTCTCCTGGAGAACTGCTGGTCCTCGTGTAACGAATTTTTATTGGTTTGATCACTAACGCGTGTACCTGTCGCCTGCCGCAAACGGTTTTGTTAGGAACGGGCTGTGATGCAGCGTTCTCTGCGCGCAGTCAAGTGCACGTAGCGGTCTTCCTGTGCGGTAGTTGCTCGAACTCTGCCAGATCCCCGTCTCCTGGTTAGTCTCCCAGTCTCTTGAAATCGATTCCAAGCATTCTGGATTGCTCGCCGGGAAAAACCCAGCTGCAACGCCACAGAACGCTGCGAATGGCCCTCTTGAAGCAATGTTATGTCCCTAGTTACGGTTGGTAAGTCCATATGTCGTCGAATTATCGGCAATTTTTTTTTAAATGTTAATTCAGCCACTAGTTAAACAAAACTTAAACTGTTCTTGACAGAGTCGTCACTTTGAATGAGTTAATATCCGTCTTAAAATCGGGTAGAATCAAGTGGTTACAATAAATTATAAAAAACTATCCACTTTAAAACATTATGCAGGTGGAATACTCAAAAAATTTTTGTAAACAAATAAGGTAACACCACAATAAACAATCAGCTACTTAAGAACGCATAAAAAATAAATTATCGCTACCGAGGTCAAAAATAACAACTGGCCCTTATTTTGTTTCGACTAGTATATAATGGTTGTTGGCTATAAACTCACACAACTACGCTACGTGTGCCTACTGCTTCAAGGAATACAAGTGTTATGTTCTGTTATGTTTCAGTCAACGACACATGGAAGCAGTTCCCGGACGCCTGCTCCTCGCCCCACAAGCTAATGTATAACGAATTCTTCACGCTGACGTCTCGCCCTACGGGAAGCAAGGGATCCATAACTTATAAGGTGGACTCTCTTCTGTTAAAATGTAGTTACATAGAACTTTCATTAATTCATAACAGGGTTCGAGGATATATATCAATGGATATATATAAAGATATATATCAAACAAGGTTCGACGATATATATCAAACTTGATATAATATCCGATTGACTAATTAGAATTTATAAAAAAAGGTTTTATGGTAGAGTTGATTTTTTGATATATGAGATTTTGTTTTTTAGTTGATTTTGCCTGATCTAAAATAAGATTTTATGATTTTTAGTAGATTTTGCCTTACCTAAAAGAAGATTTAATATCTTGGTTTCATTTGTCTGATTTTAAGTACCTAAATAAATAAAACATTAAAAACATTTTAATGTAACACATAAGCAAATGGTATTCATAAATTATTATTATGTTTATGAGCCTATATTGTCCCACTGCAGAGCAATAAATAAATAATACAATAAAATAATAATATGGCTTTCATACAAAATTGATATATATCAAACTTGATATATATCGGATATTTATCATAAATATCCGATATTTTGATATTTATAATAAATATCGGATATTTTCGAATTCGCCTGAATTTTGCCTGATTCATAGGCAGTCTTGTTCTACCCACTGCTGCTGCTTCCCTGGTCCGCGCAAGTCTCAACCAGGTACTTCATCCCTTATCAATAGAACCAATCAAGGTGCAGTCATCGACCATTAGAACAAACTGATAATTTTGTATTTTTGGGAGATCATAGGTATCACAATTAATAGTAATGGGCTCAATACAATACCCTGCGAGACACCATTTTTTTATTCTCACGTTTAATGTCCTCAATGGATGTCCACCACCCTGGCGAGAGCGGAGGGGTCTGTTCCCCCGCCGGCCGGCTGGTGGTGAGGCCGGTGTTCCCTCGCACACACGTCGTAATGCGATTTCCACTGCCCCGGAGTGGCCAGCTTGACCGGCCTCGTCCTGTGGTGTTAAACTCCCCGCGCCACCCCGAATCCATCGTCCCTGGACCTATTTAATGGGGCCGGAACTGGGAGTTGTGTGAATGTCTGCCCTCAGTCTCCGGCCGCTCATCCAGCCGTTTTGGAGATTAGTCGGAACAAACTGACAGACAGACAAAAAATAAACTTTCATAATAAGTATTATGTAAAAAGCTGTTATTTTGATAGTACAAACAGACACTTTAATTTTTTTTATTTGTATAGATTAAAGTTAGTTTCGATTGTTTATTTTTATTTAGAGAATGTTTGTGACTTGTGTCATCTGTTTTCTATAGCTTATATAGCTTAGCATAAGCTTTTCCTGCATAAGCTTATATAGCTTATGCAGGAAAAGCAGCAGGAGTAACACTATCCCCAAATACCGAGGCCATCCGCCATAATATTTTCTTTCAGTCAATAACCGTGCGACACGATTCTTCATTGTTGGTAAATAGGTAGGTGGGTAGTTGAAACCGTCCGTTCGCAAACATGGTTGGGTTTTAGAAAAGAGAAGAACGGAACCGAAGATACTCCTTACTCACTTACACACTTTTTTAAATCGTGTTACAGTTGTCATTTACACAACTTAATATTGTTCATTTCAAAAAGCACTTTTAATTAGTTAGAACTTCAATTGTTTGCTAATAGCGAGCTAACGAGACTCCTCGTTGCCCACGCGCGTTCTCCAAGTCGGCAGAAGTGGAAGTAATAAATATATAAAATATTTTTACATAAACAAAATATCTGAAGGTGCGTACAGACTATATAACATAACATGTTATACAACATTGCTATATAACATGTTTCAGATAATGTGGACACTGGATGTTATAAAACATGTTATATTATCATGTTATTCATATGTACAATGTTATATAACTTAGTCACAGAAACGCGCGGGCGCAGCGGCGCGTGGCGGGGTGGTGGCAGTGTTTAAGTAGACTTTAACGGGTGTAGACGTGATCATTTTTTGTGGTTTTTAAAATGGAGTGGAACAAAGAGAACACTGCATTACTGATGAATGAAGAACGACAATGGTTATATATCGTTGTTATATTGCATTGTTATTCTAATGTGTACAGTATTGTTTTATGTTGCAATGTTGAATAACAAGGATACATAATGTGAACGTGTTATAAAACACCAGTTACATAATATGTTAAATAGTCTGTTCGCACCTTGACATGCATGAAACATACAACATAACTTAATTCTATGGATACAATTTAGTATAATTTGCTGTAGTCCAAGTAAAATTATATCAACAGGAAAAAAATTAGCTTTTATTTGTTTTCTTCTCAGGTAGATTCTGAAAGCCGTTCAGATTGTATCATTTAATGAAGCGTTTAACTTCAAAGAAGGGACAGAGCCAATTGAAACACCCGATGAGATACTCCAAGTATTTATCGGAGCAAAAACAATACAAAAATCTAAACTAGGGACCCAGAAGAAGCCAGGGAGCCAGGAAGAGCCAGAGAGTTGGTTCCCCGACCCCCACCGTTTTAAACCTGTATTTATAACCGACCACGATGTGTTTTACGAAACAGTATTGAATTGTGATTTGTATATTAAATTGGAATTCAGGAAACAGGCTACCTTAACCTATCAATGTATGCGGAACCGGGAGATCTGAGCCCGGATCGTTTGAGGCCGAATTATACTTGAAATTAAGGTTAAGTGCAACAACGCCAAAATCTATTTGGGGAGTAGACGTTTAGGCGGATCATAAGGTAAGAGGTGAAGCTAGTAACTGATGTGCAGGAAGTGGAAGAGACTGAGAGTGCAGCGCGTAGTGAAAGGGCGCCAGGACTTGTGGTGATGGCATGCTGGCTCAGCAGTGCTTTTCTGACGAGAGTGTTCTTCATAAATTAGTCAATATCATCTGCCTAACCTTTGTCCAACTGTGTTGAGGACGGCTTCCAGTTGAACTGCAACTGAACACCTGTATTTTTCTTATTAAGAATAAGAATAATAAGAAAAAGGACACCGGCGTACCGCTATTTTATGTATTTTTAAATGTTTTTTTATGTTTTTTTTGTTTAAGAAATATTTATAAATGTAGCGAAATGTGTATAAAAATGAATAAACGAGAATAATAAGAATTAAATTTAAAGAAAGTATTAAAGCAAAAAGTGTACATTTAGGCGCAGTAGTATTATTAATATACAATGGTATAATTATCGAGTACTTAAACTAGAACTAAAATATATTAAATATATTCTACATTAGTGATAATCTTCAATAAATGTTTGGTAGCGACCTGCCCGATCTAGGTTTATTTGAACCTGTGTTTCAGGCTATCACTTTACAAAGAACAATTAAATTAGGACAGTAAAATAATAAAATAAAATTAATCTATTAACTATAAAATTAAATTGGCACAAAAATCCACTAAAACTAGATTAATTAAATATGTACAGGGGATAACAGTCAAACCACAACTTCTAGAAGTTTTTCTGTGTCCGTGTAATTAAGCGTCGCTAAATAATCCGACGTGACAAAACTACATTTTCTATAACTTAAACTATAGAAGTTTAATATCTTGTTGAGTCTATTATACAGAAAAGTTCCTAAAAACACATAAAATCTATTCGCAAATGCATGTATGCATATTGACCACCACAAGCTAGTTCTTGAGAAACATGATAGCTTGAAACCCCTTAGTAAGACTGGCTGTCAAACTTTCTTCCTGCTTACTATCCGCAACGACTGTCAAAATCTTACAAAAAACAGCTAGGACCACCAGCTCAAAATGCTTTCCGATTCTGATAGAGATTTCTCAGGATGGTCATCCATTCACGGAGCTGCCTCGGCGAGCGTTATGAACCTACACGAATTATTTCCCCTGATTGCCCATAATCAGCTTAATTTGATCGGACTACATTAAAGGTACTAGGTAGGTATACATATAAGTAAGTGTTCAATCAATTAATTGAAAAATTATAATAAAATGATAAAAATTTACTAGTTTCTGATTTATTCCTTTGTATTCACCCAACTACCTATCTGGATTCCAAATTTGGTCTTTCTAGGTCATCTGGAACTGGGTTAGAGTTTTGATCTATTGGACGTTAATATCTTTAAAACCGCTTGAGGTGTGTTTATGAAATGTAGAGCACATATCTATCTCGCAAGTCTCAATATATGAGCCAAAGGAGAATGTCAGTTATACAAGGGGTATTGGTCCAAGTGTGTTGCAGATATGAATTGTACCTTAAATGAAAGGCCTCAACCAGTACAACAATTTATATTACGGTACCAAGAAAAAATATCCCAGAGGAATTGACATTTTTGCATGTGTATTTACATTTTAATCACGCGACGTCGCTTGAAGTGAATTGAAGACTATCGCGATACTGACCAATTGAACGACATATCTGATTATATCATTATTGAAACCAATGTATGATGGTTGAGAATCAAAATAAACAGCAGGCATACATCTTTCAAAGTATACAGGGTGTAACAAGACCCTTCACGAAGCCGTCAAACAAGCAGTCTGTACATCAAACTAAGTAATTTTACGCAAAAATATGCTGATGGATGGATTGAATAGTATGCGGTTCGTGGAGGTGTGTTAAAAGTAAAAATCTTAAATTAAAATGTAATATAAAAAATGGGATATTTTTTTTGCTGCCATAATAAAAAATGTTGTACTCGGTGAGACCTGTCTTTTAAGGTACATTGTACATCTGCAACACACTTGGACCGAAGTTAACAATCTCCTTTGACATGCTTATGTGAAATAGTTTTTGAGTTATGAGGGGGTTAAAAGTGGTTCTAAATGGCTCGTATAATATTACACACGGTGCTGCTCACCAGTTCTGTTAGCTTGAACTTGGCTTGACACGCTGCCGCGTGTCTAGATTTTCTGACGAATAGCCTCATAGCTCGGTTACCAACCAATGGACCTATTCTTGCCACTCGTTAAACGAAACAGAGGAGCCATAGTTTTTGAAAACTGTGGCACAAGTTGTCCAAAATAAGTGGCCAGCCCTATGAACTGTCTCAGTTGAGTGATGGTTTTAAGTGAAGGAAGTCTGAACAAAGCTACAATTTTATTTGGGTTGGGTCTGATTTGGCCGTTCTCAACAACAAAGCCTAGATATTGAGCCCGTCGTCGCTTAAAAAATAAACACTTAGCGAAATTCAGGGAAAAACCAGCTTTTGTTAATTTATCGAGTACAGTGCGAAGACGAACTAAACTCTCTTCCACAGATGATCTAATCTCTAAAATGTCGCAGGTCCATAATTGGTTCACCGCGAATAATTTAGTATTAAATGGAAAAAAAACGAAGCGCATCAGATTTGCTCTACTAATTGTCAACAATAGTGATAGTGACACAGTATTGAATCAAGAGAAACTAGAATTCGTCAAAAAAACGGACTCAAGGCTTCAATGGGGTGTGGAGGATGTGGTGAGCGCTCTGTTCCCCTCGCGTGGGGAACACCCTCCCCCACCTATGGCTCCACCGCTTGCGATGCCAGAAGCGGACCACCCAACGGACGACGACGACGTTCCGGAAGTGACCGGGGTAGACCTGAGAGTGGCGGTAGGCAGGCTTAAGGCCAAAAATACCGCCCCGGGACCCGATGGCTTGCCTGGCAAAGCCTGGGTCCTGGCCTCGGAGGCTCTCGGGCCCCGACTGGAGGGACTCCTAAGCGCATGCTTGGAAAGAGGCCAGTTCCCGCTTCGTTGGAAGACGGGCAAACTGGTCCTCATTCGGAAGCCGGGGCGCCCTGCGGACTCTCCGTCCGCATACCGGCCCATTGTGTTGCTCGACGAGGTGGGCAAGCTCTTTGAAAGAGTAATTGCAAACCGCCTCGCCGGGCACCTTGCGGGGATTGGGCCGGATCTTGCGGAACACCAGTTTGGTTTCCGCAAGAGGCGCTCGACGGTGGACGCCATCATGCGCGTGAGAGCCCTCACGACGGGGGATGCGGTGTCCCGGGGTGGGGTGGTTTTGGCGGTGTCTCTTGACATCGCCAATGCCTTCAACTCCATACCCTGGAGCTGCATTAGGGAGGCACTCCGGTATCACCAGGTGCCGACCTACCTCCGTCGTATTGTCAGGGACTACCTAACGGATAGGGCCGTCATCTACCCCGGTCGCGACGACCAGTGGAACCGGCGAGAGATGTCGTGCGGTGTTCCACAGGGATCGGTTCTAGGGCCGCCCTTGTGGAACATCGGTTACGACTGGGTGCTGCGCGCCGACCTCCCTGGTGGCGTCAGCGTAGTTTGTTACGCTGACGACACGCTGGTGCTGGCGCAGGGGAGGTCGTACGAGGCGGCGGCCGAACTTATGACACGCGGGGTTGCGATAGTCGTGGAGAGGATCCGGCAATTGGGTCTCGAGGTGGCTTTGCACAAGTCCGAGGCCATGTGCTTTCATGGGCCTCGGAATGCGCCACCGTCGGGATCCATAGTAACGGCGGGAGGGGTTCCCATCGGCGTCGAGTCGACGTTGAAATACCTAGGGCTCGTCCTCGATAGCCGGTGGAACTTCGTGGAGCATTTCCGACGTTTGGCCCCCAAATTGCGCGAACGGACCGCCGCTGCCTTCAGGCGGCTCCTGCCCAACCTGGGGGGTCCAAACGCCTCCTGCCGGAGGCTCTACGCGGGGGTCGTGCGGTCCATGGCCCTTTACGGGGCCCCGGTGTGGGCGCGTTCCTTAAGGCGGCGAGCCGCCCACTACCTGAACGCGCCTCAGTAGTTGGTAGCCGTAAGGCTAGTCCGGGGGTACCGCACGATCTCCGGCGAGGCGGCGAGCCTTCTTGCTGGATTGCCGCCATGGGATCTGGAGGCGATAGTCCTCGCGCGCCTACACGAGTGGCGCGTAGAGGCACTACGCCGGGGGGAAACTCCGCTGCCGCGGCAAATTGTCGCACTGCACTTCCGGCGCGATCTCATGGCGACATGGAGAGAGCGACTATCGCAACCCCGTGCAGGGCACGCCACAATAGTGGCGATAAGTCCCCTCTTTGAGGAGTGGCTGGAGAGGGGCCACGGCACCCTCACCTTCCGCCTGACGCAGGTCCTCACCGGACACGGTTGTTTCGGGAGGTTCCTGCACCGAATCGGGCGGGAGGAAACGCCCGGGTGTTACCACTGTGAGGGTCGCCCAGAGGATACGGTGGAGCACACGGTAGAGGTCTGCCCCGCTTGGCACCGCCGTGTCCTCGTAGCGGCGATCGGCGGCGGCGACCTATCGCGTCCGGCCCTGGTCCAGTCCATGGTCCGGAGCGAAAGGGAATGGGACGCCGTCACCTCCTTCTGCGAAGCAGTCATGCTAGCGAAGGAGGTGGCGGAGCGTGAGAGGGAGAGAACCTCTCGTCCCAGCCGCCGCGGGAGACGCCTCGGGCGTCGGGGGTCACGTGGTGGCTTCCGGCCACCGTAGACGCGGACCTGTGGACGGAGAGTAATGGGCTAGCTCGCCGTCCGTCCGTCTTTTGACGACAGGCCGTGTTGACGGCGCGTTCGTGTTCCACGCGCGCCTCAAAGAGATGTCAGCAAATAGGGAGGGGCCCGCAAGGGCCGATGCCTGCCAGGGCTGCGGGCTGTTCGAAAGAGATACCGCGGCCCTGGAACACAAAGGGCAAGGAAGGAACATGGATGGGTTTTAGTCAGTACAAGTCTGACACTCCCTTCCGCTCTGCCCAGAGCGGGAGAAGTCATTTGATGATTTCCCATCCGTAAAAAAAAAAGGCTACAATGGGGTCCGCATATAACATCTCTTGCAGGACGGCTGAGTTCAGCAGCTTATGCTGTAAAAACATCTGTCAATTTACTGATGTAGATACCGCGAGGCTAGTCTATTTTAGTTATTTTTCATAGTATTGTCATACGGTATTTTACTATGGGGACGGGCTGCAGACATCGAGTCTATATACAATACTCTGCAGAAAAGAGCTATCAGAGCCTTATATGATCTACGTAGGCGCGATTCTCTAAGAGAACTGTTTAAGGAAATTAACATCATGACAGTACCTTGTCAATACATCTATGAAAACATCATGTACGATAGGAAAAATCTGCATTTATTTAGTAAAACAGGTGACAGACACCACTATTATAATAGAAACAGAGATCAACTAGTACAGCCAGGTTTAAAATGTTACAATAAAATACCTCCCCACATTTTCTTGTAAAATGTGGGGAGGTATTTATAATGAGACGAAATTTAAATCTTGTATAAAACGCACACTATATAGGCAAGCATATTATAAGTTGGGGGATTATATTGATGATAAAAATGCTTGGCTCAATGCTGGTCCTGCTCCACAATAGGGGTAAACTAATTGATTACTACGAGAAGTTATTGTGGAAGCTGCAGAAAATTGTAATAATATCTTTGCATTGTATAGATTCTAATGGTTTGACTTTAAGCTTTTCCTTCAATATGCGACGAACGCTGCGATCGCTCACCTTGAGATCCTGCCCGAGCTGGTTTGCTGAACACGCTGGATTTTTGTCGATCATATAATCGATGACGCACCTTTTCGACAACAACTGGCGTCGTTGCACTCGTTGCAGTACATCGTCGTCCGCGCCGTAGCGTTTCTTAACGCTACCAGTCTCATCGTGTTGTGATTGTAGTCTGAAGAATCACATTCCTAAATGAATACTGTGGGAATAGCGAAAAGAAAAACTCAGTAAACGTTGTACGATGGTTGCTATTCAAAACTTCTAGTTACGAGTTTTTCATTTCGCTTCATGCCAGAGAACTAAGCTACACATGAAAACTTCTGAACATATCTTCGTTGGATATTCAGATGATCCAAGGAGTTATTATTTCCGTAGTGCGGAAAACCCTCGGAGGTTGATTACGGGATATTACGTTCTTTGAATTTTTTTTTCAGGATTGAAGGATAAATCTGTTCAGCCTAAAGTTGTTGTGAGCTCTAATATCATCAATCTTTTTCACAAACTTCTTCAGATACCACATCGCCACAGGAGATTTTTATCTCATCTGCTTCTACCTCTTCACCTACTTCAGAAGGTGTGGACATGGAGGTAGAGCAAGTTGACGATTTTGTGGATGCGACTGATGAAGCTGGTGGGGTTGATGACACGGAGTCTCTAAATTCGGGTGAACAACGTGATCTGTCCTCCATCCTTTAGATGAACCCAACGATGAGTGTCCTGAGAGAAGGTATCCAAAAAGAGTACGTCAACCTCCAGATTATTACTCATACGGCACTCGCGGTGTTGATTTGTTGTATGATGACCTGAAAAGTTATCGTGAAGCTATGAATAGTGATGATAAAGATAACTGGATCTCCGCTATGAAGGATGAGTACAATGCCTTATTGAATAAGCAGACTTGGAAATTAGTGGATAATCCAAATAAAATGGTTATTCCATGTAATTGGGTGTTTAAGATAAAGAGGGACGCGAACGGTGCAATAATCATGTTTATGGCGCGACTAGTTGCGAAGGGTTTAAGTCGAGTTTGGGGCTATAACGAGACTTTTGCCCCTGTGGTTCGAAATTCATCTCTGCGTACCCTTATAGCGTTGGCGGTAGAAATGGATTTAAAGATCCAACACATGGATGTCGAAGCCGCATTCCTCAATGGGGACTTGGAGGAGGAGGTATACATGCAACAGCCTGAGGGATTTGCTGAGCACGGGGCAGAAGATAAAGTCTGTTTGCTCAGAAAATCCATTTATGGTTTGATGCAGGCAGCTCCAGTCTGGAATATCACATTGCATCAAATTCTATCAAAAATTAGCTTTGCACGAACATCTGCGGGTTCATGTGTTTACTTGAAAAAGTTTGGTAATGAAACATACTTGCAGTCTATGTTGACGATCTAATATAATAGTCTTTTACAAAGAAAAAAGTTTGTTTGACGCTGTCAAAATGTTTTCTCAATAAAAGATTTGGGTGCATTGTCGTATTGTTTAGTAATGTGATTCTTGAGACTACAATCACGACACATTTATAATGTGTCGTGATTGTAGTCTCAAGAATCACATTCACATCTTCAATTCAACGAAAAATTTGTGCATCGCACTATTCAACGTTATACGTTGAATAGTGCGATGCACAAATTTTTCGTTGAATTGAAGATTTGGCAGCGCTCGACGTATTTCGATATTCGATTTTCCCTCCAAATGAAAAGCAATCACTGAATTTTGTTTTAAATCCATTGTTCTAAATTCGAATGTGTTTCTCTCACAACAGAATCACTTTAAATGATGGAGAACGGCATGTCAAAGACCAACATTTGAAATATTGGCGGCGTTCGATTCAGTGGTTCGAATTTTAAAACAGTTAGATAGAGACGGACATTTCAATCCCCGCACCCGGTATATACTTATACAATACATACAAAGAAATATACATTTATAAATATATTTTACATAAATAAAATAATGATGGGTGGTGTAACAGGAAACAGTTTTTCATACATAAAGTTTTGTTGCAGCCGACACAGAACGTAAACACCCGGTTGTCACAAAGAATGCACTTCCGTCGGGGACGGCGTGCATTCTTTGTGGTCGGGCTGATGTCATACTCGGCGACTATTCTGTGTGGTTGCAGGGGAATGGGGACGGGACGATTGTTTGAAAAAAGAGTTTTGGGAAGCTGTATATCAAATTTGCGATTAGAGAGAGAAGAAAAAGGGAGAGAGAAGATGATTGGCGATGGATGATAAAAGATTTGAATATGAAGACGTTAAGAAATCTCCAGAACTATTTTTTGTCCCACACCATTGTTCGTTTCCGCTCAACCGGAAGCATGGCGAGGAGCTGGTCTTTTTTATTCGCGTCACCCATCATGATATTGTAGTCCAATATCAGGGTGGATTTGGTAGATCCTCGGATTATTTGGACGGCTTTGCCATGGTACGTAGAGATTGTAGCTACTCGGTTAGAATCTCTGCATACCATGACATTGACGTCCCCCAAGGTAAGACCAGACACCTGTCCCTCACGCATGTTCCGCTTGGTCAAACCTTGCAGGTGCAAAACATGCATACATACACACACATATCTACGTACTAAATTTTCAGCTCCAATACTTGCATAATTGATAAATTCATTGAAGTTGGTCACAAAAATAAAATACAGATTGGGAAAGTTTTAGCATAGACTTACAAAATATAATAGAACTAAAAACTGCATTAAAAAGCAAAGATCAGCTCGATTTTGAAGTAAACAAGTTTAGCAGCGACATCCAACAATGTGCATGGAACAACACACAACAGTTTAATAAAATATTTAAGGGAAATACCTATCCAAAGGAAATAATAGACCTATTATACGAAAAAAGGAATCTAAGAAAAATATGGCAACAAACTAGATTCCCGAAAGACAAAACTCGATTGAATAACCTATCGAAAAGACTGCAGAGAACAATAAAAACCTTCCATGATGAGGCTCTTAACACTAACCTACGGCAGTTAAGCAGCGATCATACAACGCAATACTCTCTTTGGAAAGCAACAAAGTCATTGAAAAGGCCAATCACATCAATCCCGCCTATCAGAAATGATAATGGAAGCTGGGCCAGAAGCAACGAGCAAAAAGCCCAAAGATTTGCACATCATTTAGAAAAAACCTTTCAGCCAAATGACGGGTCTGTAGACAACCTGCAGTTTCCCAATGTTCTGCAAGATCAGAGAATTAAGCTTGTGACCCCAAAAGAAGTTGCAAAGGAAATTCAAATCATAAGCATAAAAAAGAAACCCCCAGGGTATGATCTCATAACGGGTGAAGTTCTTAAACATCTCCCTCGTAAAGCCATCGTTAAGCTTACCAGGCTCATCAATGCTGCATTCCTGCTAAAGCATGTTCCCGAGCCATGGAAAGTTGCTGAAGTGATTATGATTGCAAAGCCCGGTAAACCACCTCACGAAGCATCATCATACAGGCCCATATCCCTGTTGCCGATACTATCGAAGCTGTTTGAAAAAATGTTTTTGAAACGCCTAAAACCTATTATAAACGAGAAAAACCTGATCCCGGACCACCAATTTGGTTTCAGAGAGAAACATTCGACAATAGACCAAGTACATAGAATTACCAACATCATCGAGAGAACACTTGAAGATAAAAAAGTCTGCTCCACCGTATTCTTAGACGTGGCACAAGCTTTTGATAGAGTTTGGCATGAGGGTTTGATGTACAAGCTTAGACTATTGCTGCCTAATGATTTTGCCGATATCTTGCTATCATACATTACGAATAGAATGTTTAGAGTAAGGCACGAGGATGCTTTTTCCGAGCTAAAAGTAATTAAAGCTGGTGTGCCCCAAGGTAGTGTACTGGGACCAGTGCTCTATCTGTTGTACACGTATGATATACCAGAGCTAGAAAATAATACAATTGCAACCTTTGCGGACGACACTGCCATTATGGCTACAGGGTCATGCCATACGGAAGCAATCGAAAAGGTACAAATCGCTCTAAATAAAGTTCATGATTGGGCACAAAAATGGAGAATCAAATTGAACGAATCAAAGTCGCTTCACATTGATTTCACCAACAGGAATTGTGACTACCACCCAGTCTTCATAAATGGCCAACAAGTGCCATACGCAAATACCGCCAAATACCTTGGCATAACGCTTGACGCGAAACTGCGCTGGAAAGCGCACGTCAAAAAGAAAAGACAGGAACTAGATATGCGCTTTAAAAACATGTATTGGCTGATTGGACGGGAATCCTGTTTATCAATACACAACAAAACTTTATTGTATAAGCATATTCTTATGCCAATATGGACATACGGCATCCAACTGTGGGGCTGTACTAAACCGACCAACATCAAAATCATACAAACATTCCAGAACAAGGTACTCAGGAGTATAGTCAATGCTCCCTGGTATATAAGAAATGACGACCTCCATCGTGACCTGAACATGGAACCCGTCACCAAGATTATACAAAAATATGCTGAGGCCCATGAACAACGACTCCATCAACATGTGAACATCGAGGCGATTCAGCTGTTAGACCAAACAAATATAGTGCGTAGACTAAAACGAACAAAACCTTTTGAGTTAGTGTAGGTAGTGTAAAAGTGTAGAAATAGTAGTGACAGTGACACACATAACAACACATGAACAAAGTGTTTAATCATCAATTCAGACTCAAAGAAAGTGGAACGGACTTGTGTAAAGTACAAAGGACACTATCTAAGTTTTAAGTTATCATCATGTATAAAATTAAGTTAGATTTAAATTGCTTATTAGTCTTATAGACTAGATTGTAATTAATTATTAAGAACGGGGTTCTTTTTAATAAAGGATAATAAAAATACAAAAAAAAAAATAGCAAAAATAATCAAACTGAAATCACGATGTCGCGTCCATAATTTCTACATTCCAAGAAATCGTACAAAGATGGTGTTTTTTAAGTCATTCAACTTAAACTCCGTGTCTGGAATAAAAAGCCGTTACGGCTCTGATGGTTCTACGTAATTTTCATTTCGATATAGTGATTCGTTTGCATCAGCAGTTAATCCACGCATTATGTCTATCGCTTGACTGCTAAAAAACTTGTATTTTATTCTTTGCTCGATTTACTCACCAATCTCATGTATTTCAGTATGCATCTCAACGACAGAGTATCTGATTCAATCTTCTTCATTGTTACTTCTACCGAAAACATACAGTTGTGGACAAACGACCAAATTAATATGCCAAAGTATTTACAGTATACGCTTTTATAACAAATTGCCGAAGTCAGTTATAGAACTGACCGATGAAAAGTTCAAAAACTACACCAAACGCCTCCTAATTAAAAAGCATATTAGTTTAACAAAAAAGCATTTTAGTTCCTTCTGCGCATGCGGTTCCCTGGTAGCTCATAAACGGCACAAATATGTGGATGTATCTAACTATTCTCAAAATCATTTATCTCTTCTTTCTTATCAAACTTTTTGGCGCCCTCATCCTTCCTGACAGTACGGCAATGACTGACTGGACACCACCACCACCTACCAAACCATTCGATATAGTAAAACTCTTTCAATGTAAAAAAAAATGGCTGCAGATTTTTTCTAAGTCCATGTCCAGTATAATTCCCAGTGTCGAATTAAGGGCTACATATTAATGCCAGTATTCTTTATCAACAACTTTAGGTGCTTGTTTGAAAAAAAAAAGTGTTGTTGCTTCCAGTAGATACTTTAAATTCAAACACTGTTTTAAGCTTACACGCGCGCGCATTTGAAACAGCGTCAAAATATCGGGAGCTCAAAATAAATAATAACCATGGAAGATATCCCGTAAGTGATCATATAGGATTAAACATACAATTTTTCGAGTGAACTCTCTGTTTATTAACTACTTCATATTTGTTTGCATTTGAGTTGTCACAACAATGTTTTGAATATCAAAAACAAGCTTGTCCAGTCGGTACAAATAGGCGGTCGTGTGTTAAAATTTTTTTATTTATTCATAATTATCACAAATACAAGTCAGGTTTCAAAATCACAAATCGTAAAATTTAATTTCATTCAAAAACCAAAAATTAATTAAATTCTATGTATTGTATTCTATTCTGTTTATTTTATTCTTAAAACAACTTTATTGTCAGCCGTCGCGCTTAGAATTTTTGTGAAACTAGTGAATAGTTTATTTTATTTTTGGGGGCCTTACGCATAGCGTATGTCAGTCCCATGATCCCATCGTATCCTAAACAATTATAGCTTGTGAATATTTCTGCTAGAATGCTGCTTTTCCTGTCCTTGAAATTGCTGTATCTTATTGGTGAGTTATGTTATAATTATTTACTTTCATCATCATCATCAGCCTATAATGTTCCCACTGCTGGGACACAGGCCTCCTCTCTATGAGAGGGATTATGTACTTTACAAACTTTTATTTAACTTGTACTGTTCTTATGTATATACAAGTTGTCGGTTTCACAATTTGCAAACCATTTTACGACCACTTGTTGGTATCCGATTGAGCTAATTAATTCTCATAATATTAATTAGTTCAATCGGATATAATAATAATAATAATAAATCCAGAGGAATAGCGAACCGATAAATATAGAGCGAGGAATATTTCAGGGCGATAGTTTGAGTCCGTTTTGGTTCTGCTTGGCCTTGAATCCTCTAAACACACTGCTGGAGGATTCAGGGCTAGGCTATCGGTTGAAGAGAGGTGGTCAAGTTATATCTCACCTCCTTTACATGGATGACCTGAAACTCTTTGCCCCCAACGATTTGCAACTGATGGAGCTAATGAAGGTAACTGAAACTTTCAGTAGTGCCATCAGGATGGAATTTGGTGTGGACAAATGTGCGGTCATGCATGTAAAGCGAGGGGAGATTGTGGAATCTGTGGGAACCAAGCTCACGGATTCCATAAATCTTAGATCCCTCTCAGCAACCGAAACCTATAAGTATTTGGGTATGTCAGAAGCACTGGGCATCAATGTTGCTGACATGAAGCAATCGTTGAAGGAGCGCTTCTTTGGCCGCCTGAAAAAAGTATTTAATAGTCTTTTGTCAGGCGGAAATAAGGTGCGAGCCTTCAACGGTTGGGTCATGCCGGTTTTGATGTACTCTTTTGGCATACTCAAATGGACTCAAACAGAACTAGACGCCTTGGATGTGAAGGTCCGCAAATTGTTGACGGCATTTCGAATGCATCACCCACGTTCTTCGGTTATGAGACTGCATATCCCGCGGAAGTGTGGGGGTCGAGGCTTTTTAAATGCTAAGACTCTTCACAATCGCGAGATATGCAGTCTCAGGGAATATTTCCTAGAAGCCGACGTGGGGATGCATCGAGATGTGGTCGCGGTGGACAAGGGCCTCACCCCGCTCTCCTTGGCTAAAGAGAACTGGCGCAAACCTGTAGTACTTGTCACTAACGACCGCAGGGGAGTATGGCAGAGTAAGGAGCTTCACGGACGCTTTTTCCGGGCCCTGCATGGGCCCGATGTAGACCTATCAGCGTCCGTAGCCTGGCTACGTTCCGGGGACCTCTTTGGAGAAACCGAAGGTTTTGTCTGTGCAATTATGGATGAAGTTATGATGACGAATAACTACCGGAGATTTATTGTGAAGGACGGCACGGTTGACATATGTCGGGCATGCCACCGTCCAGGCGAATCAATCCGTCACATTATCTCCGGGTGTTCTCGTCTGGCTAACGGAGAGTACTTGCATAGACACAACCTTGTAGCCAGGATTATCCATCAGCAACTTGCTCTAAAATACAGCCTTGTGGAATCGGAAGTGCCGTACTATAGGTATGTGCCTGATCCAGTTCTCGATAATGGCAATATCACACTGTACTGGGATCGATCCATCATCACTGACAGGACTATTGGAGCCAATAAGCCTGATATAGTGGTGGTGGATCGATCAGAGCGGCGCGCAATGATTGTTGACATTACGGTCCCGCATGACGAGAACCTCGTGAAAGTCGAGAAAGATAAACAAATCAAGTAACTTGACTTAGCTCGCGAGGTTGTCGACATGTGGGATGTGGACTCAGCGATCATTGTGCCGGTAGTCGTATCAGCCCATGGCTTAATTGCCAAGACCCTCGACCAACACCTGAGGAGGCTCTCGTTAGGCAGCTGGATCAAGGGCTTGATCCAGAAAGCGGTACTCCTGGACACGGCTCGTATTGTTAGGAGGTTCCTCTCTCTGGAGCCCTGACCGCTGGTAGCTTGGACCCTATTCCCGATACCGGTGGGCTACTATTTTTAATATTTTTAAATGTTTTTATTTTTATGTCGTTTTATATTTAAATATTTATAAATGTAAAAAATGTGTATAAAGATGAATAAAGGATATAATAATAATAGGTTCACCTTTATTTCTGGTGACGATACAGAAATGACTTGATCCTGCAGCCAGGATCACCTCCTCCGGAGAGAACTCCTCAACGGTTAATAGCACAGACACGAAACTGTATATACGCGTTCAATGTTGATCGATAAACCTAATTTTGTATGTTTTCACTTTAATAAAAGCTAGTTTTTTTAAATGAAGTTAATTTTGTAGTCTGTAAATAATGTACATATCTTTAAATGCATATCCTATAAAAAAAGTAAATCTTTATTATGTTAATATTGTTATCATCATCATCATAATTTTAGCCGAAAGACGTCCACTGCTGGACATAGGCATCCCCCAAAGTTAATTTTTAAACCTATGTAATTTATAATCAGAAATTTTACTCATAATATGACCCAAAATAAAAGAAAAAGAGAATTAACTTTGTCATGGGCTCCGTTCTCAGTTTACGGCACTGTACACAAGCTGTAACATAAATATGTCATTGGAAAGGTCATGATAATAGGTTTCATTCGCATAGCGACGCCAACAGTTAGACATGTGCTGGGCAAAGGGAAGTTTCTCTGACCAGACGGGTACTAGGTCCAGAAGGTCCGGCCTGCGACCGTGTGGCCGCAGCGCATCAGACAAAACCTCCACCGGCTGGTTGCTATCCTATCCAGTTAATGTAAGAAACTTATCTGAGGTCGGAGGGAACGTCGCTCGGGGAGGCTCCTTTCATGCACCCCATCTTGCACCGCATGCCCTATGACCTGCGCTCTTGATGATTTATTTGCTGTAGGTATCAGTGAGCGAGGTTCGCGTGGCTGAGTTTTGGGCTAAACATACTATTTAGACTTTTTGCCATCGATACGCTAAGAAGAAGTTTGTAAGAAAGAAAACAAATGAAGGTTATTTGGCTCCTGAATGAGATTGTCAGGAGGACGCTGTAGGTGAACATTTGTGAAATTCTTGCTCGAAATTGGATTGAAAAAATAACTCGCCGGCTTATGTTCTGACTATAACCAGTTGTCGTTTTGTTTGTCTTTTGTTTCTAGTCCTTTCTACGGCGGAGAACTGCGACCAGGAGCGCACACCCCGTCTTGGGGAGGGGAACCTCGGACAGAGTGCCCACTTCAGCTACATCGGGTTACTCATTGTGCATATACGTTAGTACGACCGTCTTGTTTTCACCCAATCAAGCGTTGACATGATCTTCTTCAACCCTATGTTTCTTCCTTTGCGCACTTTACCTGGCCTTAGGCCTCCTTTCTGCAACTCTTGCCTGCCACTCTGACCAGTTGGGTCTGGCTGGTGGCTCGCCTATGTTTTCACTCTATCACATTCTTACTTCGTCCACCATCCGGTCAGCGGTATTATGTGTTCTGACCATTTCTACTTCTTCCGTGTTATCACCAAATTTATTATCCTCGTTCAAAACTTTGTATATTTGATGTGATCACGACGAAAGATGTGCTCTTTCCGTTGCCTAGGCTATACTGACTTGAAGTTTGGCGATTTGCCACCTGGATGACCAGTTTTCGACTTCAACTTGATCAATCATATCAGATCAGATCATGGGTCAACAGTAAGTTTACCCTCAGAAACGTACCTGTTTGAAATTGTTTTAAAAGAAGTTATTGTGCAAGTCTTGATTTTCAATACTTTTGCAGGCGATTTTGGTGATGATTATGGTGCAATGACTGGGATTGTTCTCATCAAGGAAATATACGCGATTGCTAACGCCGATGACGTCGTCAAGATACCACAAGATATATTCAAGTGAGTACACATATCATCACGCCTGTGTGTCTCTAAGAGGTTCGGTTTCGGTTCTAGTACACCCAGTAATTATGTAGTCCCATGTAGTAGGGAGCTAGTCTATGTCTATCAACCGGGCACCAACACAGACTCCGGGAAAAATTCCTGATAGAAAGTCCAACTGCCCATGTGAGACCTAGAGCGGAATTGACACTAATCATCACCTGCTTGTTGTTTCCAACTAGGTTGGGGTCGTCTTCTAGTCTAATCAGACGGAGCTAAATACTAGTATTTTACATGGAGTGACTGCCTATATCTAACCTCTACAACCCAGAAATTAGGAAGCACCACTAGCTGAACTGACCAATTGTCAATATCATGGACTATTCCCACCTTTATTGACAACTAAAGAACATACGAGCAAATTGAACTTATTAAGCTTGCAATAGGGTGCACGTCAGTGGTAAAAAAACAGTACACGCTGACCTCTTATACTGGATCTTTTCTTAAGGATTCTTTGAAATATTACATTGGCCTGTCACTTAGCTTTCATCCCTAGTGCGTTTACCATTAAAATAAAGGATTGTGTTTCCAAATGGTTCAATGTTATTTTTACAATTCAAAGAAAGAAGGGACGTTTCGTTATTAATTACGGTAAAACGTCAAGCTAGAGGTTTATTGTGGTTTGTAAGTGGTACATACCACGTGGTCATTTTGAAATAAGAATCAAGGCAAAGATATTTGCTTAATAATTAGATGTACGTGACAGACAGTCACACCAGCGGTCATTATTATTTAGCCGTCTTTTGCAACAACTAAACTAATTGTTCTTTGTCTGTACAGGAAGAACACCCGCGCTATGTTCATTCCTACTCAGGACACTCAACGGTTCGTCAAGCCGTCCTCCTTTGTCACACACCCTGAGTACCCGCACTCCACTCTCAGCAGCATGGCCATTATCGAGCTGGACCTTGACCCAGACGACAAATATTGTGAGTCTAATGTTTAAGAAAATGAAGTCTTTATTGATAAGTTATGGAATGAGGCGTACTTGGCAGAAATCCATGACATTAAATGTTGTGCAAACATTTAGTATTGTGTTATTTGAGTTGATATCTTCTACACACTCATGAATATTTTTTCATTTTTTTTTTTAATATTTATTTTATAAATTACAAGTTTCTTCCACTTAAACAAAGCACACAATTAGACCTCTGGGGTCTGTCTTAGCACGCCATGGCCTGAGATTTGATCAACCGGCTATTAAGGGGCCGGCGGACGATGAATTGTCCATACAAACGTAATACCAAATTCATTTTCAGTTTAAGCATATTTCGACCTTATTATGCTGTTTTCGGAACAAGACAGTGTTTCATCATCATCAGCCTATAATGTTCCTACTACTGGGACACAAGCCTCCTCTCTATGAGAGGGATTGGGCTATAATCCACCACGCCGGCCCAGTGCGCATTGGTAGATGTCACATGTGTTCGAATTTTTGGTTCTAGGACATGCCGGTTTCCTCACGATGTTTTCCTTCACCGTTTTTGAGGGCAGTGGTGATGAAATAAATTACACAAAGTAATGCGCCTTGCCTGGGTTTGAACCCACGACTTACTGTTCGTAAGTCGGGGTCACTACCACTGGGCCACCATTGCGCTCCGCTAGACAGTGTTTACCTAGGTATCAATTTGATTTTTTTGCAAAATATTTACCTAAAACGAATTGTAAACAAATTGAATTTCTCATATTTTTACAGTATAAATAAGATGTTTTCATTTCATCTGTTCTATATTAAAAACGGTAATATTTTTAATTTTGTTTATTTTGAAACATGACTTATATTGTTAAGTTACACAATATAAAAAAAAAATGGAAAAGTATTGAGTTTTAATTCATCATTTTTGGTATTACGGCACACATTCAAATTAATCAAAATGTTCAGCGGTGATATGAATGAACGATAATTATAGAATAGTAGCTAGATAAACAGTAGGGAGGCCTTTACACAGCAGTGGGTCACAATGTAGGCTATCAAAAAAATAAAATAAAACGCACACATATTATCCTAAGTTATAAGAAGAAATTATATTTTAAATTGTATAAAATGTTGTATGCTCTTAAAAATAAATTTCAGGACTGACCTGAACTTGGCACCCATTTGGATCTCACTTAATTTGTCGTGGAATTCAACAACCAAGGCATAATAATATATAATATAAAATAATATTGAACTTGGCTCTCATTTCACATTTATATTTTTGATGGGATATCATTACTTTTTGTACAGAAATTATTAATAGGTTTGGTAGGTAATTATTACTTATGTTTATAATAAAATGAATACCAAATGATTTTTGTTAATCTACTGTATTTTCCTATGTTTACGGGGTATAATTGTATTTTTTGATATTTTCTATTAAAAAAATAAGGGGGTACTCCACACGTTATATATTCACGTGAAGACCTTAAAATCCACATAAAGACGCCGGTCTTTATGTGGATTTTAAGGTCTTCACGTGAATCAATTCTGATTCTTACATTACAGGCACTATAGCTAAACACTATATAAGTAAATGTTCTTAATAGAATCACAATACAATCACAAGTTCTAAAGCTGTAAGTTCTTATTTTATTCTTCCGAAAATATGGCTTGCTGGTAGAAACTAGCCATTGAACATAGGGCTCTTCCATGACTGTTTTAGTAGGTACTTAATAATAATTCCTATATGAGAACTAGCCAAGACAGACCTTAGGCTTCAATATATTATCCTAAGTTATAAGAAGAAATGATATTATAAGTTGTTATATAATATTTTATGTTGTTATAAATAAATTTCAGGACTGACCAAGAACTTGGCACCCATTTAGATCTCACTTCTTTTGTCGTTGAACTTGGCTCTCATTTCACATTTATGTTTTTGATGGGTTATATATAGGATGGATGGATGGGTTATTTGTGGGTTTTATGATAGCCGCTCACTTGACACTGCACTTTCAATGCCGAACCAGGTGCCGCCTCTCGATGCGATGGGGTCGAAGACTCCGTCGCCCGCGCAATTTTGAACACCTGATGGTGCCCGCAGCCGCACGTGCACTCCACGCATTCTCCGCCAACTCCATCGTCTTTGCTAATGTCAGGCCCGCGAGAACTTTCGTGAAAAGCTTCTCTCTGTCAGATCCAGGCAACATTCCAATAACAAATTTGTCCCGAAGAGCTTCTTCTACGTTGGGAAACCCGCAGTGCGTCGTCAGACCTCGTAACCTCGCGGCCCATTGTGCTCCCCCTCTTATTGCGAAGCCGCGTAAAACTTATACCGTTCGCCAAAACCACACCGCTTTGGAGTGAAATGATCGTCCAAAAGCTTAAGTACGTCATCATATGGTACGTTCTGCAGCTGCTGTGGCAACGCGAGATCCACCGCCATATTGGGTGTGCCATCCGCGAGTGCGCTCAGCAAGATAGCTCGTCGCTTTGTTCCTGTAGGATCGCTCGTTCCGGTGATGTCGTTAGCTACATATCACTGTTTAATGCCGCAGGTCTCCCATGACTGTATATTGTGATCAAATGCTGGTAAAAGACCAAAAACTTTGCCGGACATTTTTACTTTTATTTTACGTAGGTAGGTTCATCGCCAATGTTAAGTACGAGGACAGACGAGTGAAACCTCTGCTTGATAGTAACGCACTAATGTTTATTCCTTAGTAGGCAGGTGCGTAGTCACACGAACACATACCCAATAGCTCCATAGAAGAAAAAAATAAATGAATATAACCCATTTTCTTGCTGTCGGAACATTATTTCCAAAATATACGAATGCAGATCGCTCGAACAGTATGGATACTCTCCTAAGACTGTGTTCCTGTAGCTACAACGGTAAAGGTACCTTTTTTTCACGATGTGGAAATATTACTCGTTATCAGAAAGAATCTTTCAACGCAGATATGTTTACTTCCAGTTCCGTTGACTCCTATCTGCCTGCCCACCGCCCGCACAGCGCATACTTCTGAATATCTCTACCTCACTGCTATTACGGACGGTAAGTTCTTAATAATAATGTGTGTGACTTTATATTTATGCAACATAACATAACATCACGCCTGTAATCCTCGATGGGTTAGGTAGAGGTTTACCTAATATAGTATTTCCACGTCTGCCTCAGTGGTCTAGTGGTCGCAAGCGCTACTGCTGAACTTGAGGTCCTGAGTTTAATTCCCAGGTCGAGCAAAGTGTTGAGCTTTTCTTTTTTCATCAAGGATTTCTCAGAAGCGTCCACGGAGTTTGGAATTGGGCCCGGTTGATGCCGACACGTTCCGGGCCCCGTATTCCATGGCTCTTTAAACATAACTGAAAATTTAATGTGGGTGTAATATTTATGTAGTTCTTCACGAATTATTCCACTACCCACGGCTTTTCTTGTTGCTCGGCTGCTAAGGGCCGTAGAGCTACGTTAAATGGTCTATAAGCTTCCTCAAAACTTGGTTATCGAATCTCACTCGTAGTTCCAGAGATTAGCGCGTTTAGATATAATTTCGACCTTTTATAACCAAAATATTTTTACTTGCAGATAATGTAAAGTTGGAGAAAATTCTTTACGAAATACAATATCTGGACAAAAAAACATGCGAAGAATTGTATTATACCAATATGACGTCAACGGTAAGTTAATTGTGTTTGATGTTGCTTGTAAAACACAAACCAAACTGGCAAAACATCAATAAAACACACAAAAGTCACCGACTTCCGAAAGTAAAGTTATTTTCTACTTTTTAGGGTTGTTTTTTTTTATTTCGGTTATGTTTTATGGTGATGAAAAATGTGTCGCGCCGGTAACACGTTTGTAGTTACAGAATTACAATCATGAAAATCCTCAATACAACCCTCTCAGTTCATGTAACCTTATTCAATGAATATTTAATGAAAACGTCATAATTTGTTAGAGGCTCATTGCCTCTAACGCATCTGGAGTACGCTCATTTTGATTATTCCACCGTTGAACGATAACATCCCATACATTTTCAATGGGACTTAAATCCGGTGATCTAGCAGGCCAAGGAATAACACAAATGTCATTATGCTGACGAAACCACGCCTGCACACTATGCGAATGATGTATCAGAAAATTATCCTGCACAAATTTTATCTGTGGTAATTCTTCTCGTGGATACACATTTTGAACGGAAGGCAACATGGTCTCCTCCAGCACTTCTTATAATTTGCACTATTTGCTCGACTTGGTAGTCTGACTAGTTCTCCCGGATCGGCTGCACTCATCCATCCCCACATGTTCACTGTTAAATGATCAGATTGCATATTGGGCACTACGTGACCACTTGTGTATCGTGTATTATTTCGACGCCACAAACTTAAGCGTCCCGGGTGTTCACTGGACTTAAAAGATTTTTCTTTGATTGATCTGTAAAGATTACATTACTCCAATAGAAGTTATGTGATCCAAAGCGAACTGTAATCTAGCCCTTTTATCGTTATCCGAGAGAAAGGGTTTCACAGCATGCCTCCGATAATGCAGCTCTTCAGTTTGAAGAGCACGACGGACGGTGTCAACACTTGTGTCAAATAAACCTACCTCAATACCTATTGAGGAGGGAATGTGTTGATTCTTGTGGTTAAATGTGCTCCTCAATACATTCCAAGTAAGGATATATAGGTATGCAAAAAAAGCTTATATAGTCTAGTTTCATTTAAATAGGTTTGTGAATTGGTCCAGTTAGACTCTTATTGGACTAAAATAACTACAAATCATAATACAACAAATATTTTAACCCTTATTCTCAAGTTTACATTTTTTTAACGTACTTAAAACTCGTTGTCGTAATTTTAGTTTTTACATACTTATGTCGATTCTGTATAGTTTCAACTATACACACGTATTTTTAATTTTGGTGTTGCTGCAGTAGTTAATTAGATAATAAGCTTTAAGTTGTACATGACAAGGGTCACTTTAGGTAGGTATTTAAAACGGCTGTGACGTGCGGTTTCGCGCCAGGGCGTACTAATACGTATCACGTGAGATAATGTAGGCAAGCATATTATAAGTTGGGAGATTACATTAATGATAAAAATGCTTGGCTCAATGCTGGTCCTGCTCCACAACCATAGGAGCAAATTAATTGATTACCATGATAAGTATTGTAGAAGCTGCAGAAGATTGTAAAAATATCCTTGCATTGTATAGATTCCTTCTTTTAGTATTATATGTATAATTGCATAGCACATATGTGAGTACTATGTATTGAAAAGCTACCGTTTACATTTAGCTATCTTTCATTGACTTGAATGTGCCCTGGCAGTTGAGAGAATGTCATGCTCTGAATTATTATGCCTTGTGACTGTGACTGTAGCTTAGCCTTCTTGGTTTTTCCGACATTCAAAAGTGCCTGTAAGGGTCTAATTGAAATAAATGCTTTTGAGTTTGAGTTTGAGTTTGTGTGCACTGTGAGCTTAGTTTTTGAGCGTAGTTTAATTGTAGTTTGATATAAATGTGTGCGTGTGAGCGTGTATGCACAGAGCGAGGCGTGGTTTTGCGCATGCTTCACTGTATTGTTCGCAGTGCTTTGTCTTGGTTTTTTATTTGGTCTGACCTCATGAAATGATGACCAATAGAGAAGTGACGAAGAAGACATGCTACCTCGACCCCAAATAACTTGCAATGAGGGCACGAAATTGATGATGTTTCATAAACTATATATGTTGTAATTTTGCGTGCAATATAGAATAAGATAGAATGTTTCAATGTTTCTGTTTCCAGGCGCCATCCAAAGATCTCCTGCCCTCCGAATATTCGTGCGGGAACGCGCCGAACATGGAGACAGTGTGCTACTGGGAGAACGGAATGGCGCTTGTGTCCAACGCTACTGGAATTTTCAACCTGGTTTGTATACTGCCACATATATACACAGACATTCATGCCTTTCTAATATAGGGGTAGTAGGGTTACCAACATTTTTACGGCGAAATATAGTAATTTTCAAATTAGCTATAAAAATATAGTACACTTCAAAATGGTATTTTATGGAAAGCGCTAAAAATAGACAAAGATATTTTCTTGCATTTCTTGTCTAAAATAAAAGTGTCTTAATAATACTTTTTTTTTTTAATTAATTTAAATCCAAAAAAAAGTATTACTAATGAGATACTACTTCTGTTTCGTTCATAACCCTTAATATCCCTTCTGTGAATGCCGTGGTGGCGCACGTGGCGCAGATAGAGAGCAGGAATTAAATTGCTTGAAATGTTGGTAAGTTGTTTTCAGTATTTTTATAAATATGCGACTATTTTTGATCTGTAGTTTTGTCAGTAAACTGACCACGGGCAACGGAACCACGTATTGCCCGTTCGATTCTCGAGTACCTATGTTCATTAGGAAATATTTCCTCAGCCAACTATAGATTTATTGAAGGTGTCCTCGGCACTTCCTCAATTTCCCAAAAAAGGCGTAACGATTTATCAATCGATTGTTCTTCGCCATATGAAACTGATAAATTAAGATTTTGCGAACTATTAGTATTATTATGTGGATATACTTTTCCGCTAATAACATAACCAAAAACTGTTTTAATAACACTCGGAATACTAATATCCTTAATTACTAGTGGTTTATCTATAATTATATCTGGCACTATGTCGTTACCTTTCAAAATATCTATTCGCGAACGTTTAAAAAACAATAGATCCGCTAACCTATAAGTGCCCTATTCGTTAATGACCTTATCTGTGAAAGATACATTAGGCATATCAGCGGGCACCTTTGAAATAACTATTAAATTAACGCTAAATGTCGGACTATTCGCATGTCTTGGTTTTAGTGTACAAGTAACCATGCCTTGATGTTTAACGATGCCCCCCCCCCCCCCCCCCACCTATACCGTGAATAGTAAAAGGTCATTTTTTACGTAGTAATCCTAATTTCTGAGCACAATCAGTAGTTACGAAAGACTTCGAGCTCCAGAATCGATGACAGCACGGCAGTTTTGATATTGACCAACACAGTCAATAACAAATGCGCGCGGGTAGTACCTAGCACTACTCCGTATCCGTATTCGCAGTTATCATTAAAAAATGCTTGCTGAATGGAACAGTTCGTGTCACTTACGAAGTGAGACGGGGTGTTCGCCACAACCGATATTCCCGCGCTTTCGGTCGCATTATAAGTAATGATGCGGACATGCACATAACCCGCAGGTCACAATGATATACAGGGTCTAAGGGTAAACACCTTTGTCACTAAACCATGGGTAGTTGACATCAATAAAAAAAATATAGGAACGAAGACGGACGGAGGAGTTAAAAATCAGAATAAGTAATTTACTTAAAAAACATTAAAAATAAATTATCCGACTCCGTCTGCGAATTCATGGATACGCCCGAGTGACGTTATCACCGCCCGTCCTATCAACCTACATAATACTCGTAACATAATGTGTGATGCAACTTTTCCTTCATACTTTTACTGGCTTATAGTAGGGGAGCCGTAGAAGGGATTTTGGGAGTTACTCGAGCGCGTCAGATTAATATAAGGGAGGATACATTATATATTGACAAGTACCTCCAGCCAGTATGAGCCCTTAATACAGAGAGGTGCGCTCAGGGGGGACCCGACAGATTATTAAAAAAAAACGATCATCGAATTTACACGAGCGCGTCAGATTAAGATAAGGGGGGTTAATTACTAACTAACAAGTGCCAATTTTGCTAATCTGACGATTTGAGCGTAACCTAAGATCGTGGGACCGTTGCAAAGTTGCAAAAAAAAATCGATGTCTGGTTTTAATCTGGTAATCATACCAGAATAACAGATAAAATATAATCTGACGATTTCCGCAAGCCGAAAGTTATAAAAAACGTTAATTAAGATCAGAACTATAAGTATAGTTTACCTTACAGAAATTCATCGAATTATATTATTTTTGATATCAAATCCATAATTAATAATATTTTAAAATATATGTATAATTTCTCACACTTTTTTAGTCCTTCTTTACAGTAAAATTTTTATTTATTTTTTTAAATTGTCAGATTAACGATAACCCTCAAAATAATCGTCATATTTTTAGTCAGTGTGCCTGGGATATCATGATGAACCTTCAGTATGCTAATCGGATGCGCTCGAGTAGTTTAATATGAGGATTTTTTTACATTTTTTAAAATTCGCCGCGTGCTTACGTCAATTCCAAATCGTCAGATTAAGGAATTGGAGCATCTGTAGGCTTCACTGAATAACCCCTATGAAAATCAGACACGCTCGAGTATTTTTTTTTGAGTTTTCACCCCTCTCGCCCCCACCACGCAAATCGCTTAAGTATTTCAGTTTCATTGTTTTTTTTTACAATTTTGAAAATCTGTAGACGCTTCCCCCACCGCTAAAATTGGAAACATTATAGGACCATTTTTTCTTCCTATCATCTAATCTACCAATTTTAATGTTTCTGCGGCGCTCGAGTAACTACACATTTAGCATCATGGGCGCCCCTTCTATTAGGACAGGCAAAAATACCTATCTTAGATGTTGCGTGACGAGTCTAAATGTAAATTTATTTTAACAACAAAGAAAATGAACAAAATAATCCAAACCATTAGGTAGGTATTTTTAGCGTATTTAAAAAGTTCATCACAATTTTATGTACAGTTACAAATCACCGATTACATTTGCACTGATTGACTATCTACACTTACCTACATTAATCTCAACAAACTGTTCAAATGGGATCAATTTACGACTACACAAGCCTCTGCATACATCCTACGAGCTTCGTTTAGGGTATCACCCGTAATGGCGTAAAGCCGTACCATTTCGGTTCACTGTTCATTTGTGTAAGTCATAGCACTAGCACAGTATAAAAATCATACAGTAGGACGACGCCTTTGATCTCGGGTAAAATCACACCGTCACACACACACATATCACATCGTCTCGACAGTAACGCATCGGCCAGGGTTGTCACAAGTAAACAATATTTATGAAATTATTTATTTATTGCAGATCAACATCGATAGCAGTATTATAATTAAAACAATATTACATGTTAATATAATAATGAAAACAATTTTTAACCCGCTCTTTACTGCATGTGTATTATTAAGAAGTTGAATGACAATAAAAAATGCAGATTAGGCGTATACAAAGAGATTTAAAAATTGAACTGATGCTGACTTGATAACTAGTTACTGCAACACTTACTGGACCGTAATCTTTTTAAAGTGAAGTTTTCAAAGAAATAAATAACAATAAGTTGTCAGTGCGACATCACGGTTCGACAAAGGTCACCACGGCTTGAAATCTGCCCACGTGACAGTTGTTTTTAAATCTCTTAAACTGTCATCGTTTTAATTAGCTTACATGAGGATAGTCAATGAAAAAGAAATATTTCATTTGGTAAGTGGTAATGATGTTTAAAGATGTTATATAATATTTTTGTGTTTTGTCGAATTGTGTTTGTGACTGTATGGATATTTTAATTTATCTGACTAATGAATTGAATTGATGTCAATAAATCGATGCCAAATTTCATCTCACCCACCAGTACAATCACAATATGGGCAATTTGGCGTCAGATTCATGACGTTATTATCACTGGCCAGTATAGGTACTGATGCATATTACGGAATACGTACCCTACATTTCTAATACTTGTAGTATTCCGTGAAAAAGTACCAAGTTACAAAACTCGTTAATCATTATTGACGGTGGAACTTGCTGCTTGCTGAAGAACAATTCAAATATTATGACAATAAAAAATTATAAATGGGCCATTGACAAATATTTTCGGTTTCTAGATGTATTAGATTTGAAATTTCTGTGGTTGAACTTAATTATATAAAAAAATCTCATCATTAGGATGAGATTTTATTAATTAAGTTCACGTAAACAATTTTAACAAAAATTTTACTGGGAAGCATTCACATGGTTTTGAACTATATTCTACTAAACCCAAATGTTCAAATAATTTGAGCCCAATGTTAATTTCAGTAAAAGAAAAGGTCGATATAAATTCTGTTTCCAACCTATGGATGTAATTCACAAAATCATCCGGAGGGACTTGTAATCCTCCAAACCGATCACGGCTAGTGTTATAAGCTCTCAGGCGGATGTATAATTTTTTCTCATTTGCTTCGTCTGCATATGATGAGGCGTAATTGACTACCGACAGGCAGTCACTTTTGTGATTTTCAACACACCTTCGCAACAAATAACCACAGATATAGTGGAATGCATTTTTTTCCGGAATATCGTACTCTTTTGTAAGATTTTCGTTAGATGTTTTAGGTGCATTCTGCATAGAAACTTGAGGTTGAGCTGTATTTTTGGTAAATTCTACAAATTGTGTTAGTATGCTGTCGAAATCTTCTGTACAGTTTGTAGCATCTGACAATTTAAGAATCTGACATAAAAAATGTTTTCGTACCACTTGCTCAAAAAAGTGACATTCTATGCCACAAAAAGCGAACATAACAATAGTCATTTTTAATCTGTTAAAAACAGGGAAAGAAAATTGTACTGAATTTCATTCATCCTCTAGGGGGAGAATGTGATTTAAATTTGGAATACTTACCGAAATTTATACTGAACTACATCTGTGTTTACCATTGAGTTTGTATATAAAGCATTATACATCTTTTTGAAAAAGGAATACGCATTTATTATACAGTTATGATTATTAAATAAAATTACGAAAACCGACGAGGCCGCATGAGCTCGATGCCTTTGCTTTTCCGACAAAAAAATATTAGTCTAGGAATTTGCCGCGTTTTTGTTTTCTTCACGTTAAGTTTATTTTAATTTATTTTTATAAATAAGTTAATGTTCTAAAAATACGTTACGATGTTAAATTAAAGCGACAGTGACAGTGAATTGTCGGATTCCATCAGTGCAAATGCTGCCCCAATTATAAATAATTTTTTAAATTATTTAAAAACTTATGAAGAATTTTCAACGTGGAGAAGTGCGAAAGGCCTATCAATTTCCGAATCAGTACTTCTTACTTATCTATTTTGATTATTTATCCAAGACAAAGAATCCGAATACACTTTGGTGCATATACTCAAAAATAAGCATCAAACACAGCATTGAAATAAATAGATTCACGAAATTACTGGCTTTTTTAAAAAGAAAATCAGAAAGGCATTGCGCAAAGAGGTCTAAAATTTTTACGACTCAAAATGTGGAAAAATTTCTTAATGAAACTCCTGACGAAATTTTTCTGGCCACAAAAGTAAGTATACATGATTTAACTATGAATATTTCGTATCTTAGTAATGGTAACTATTCTATATATTTACCTGTTTTTTATCTTTGTTATAGGTGGCCTTAATTTTTGGACTCAATGGTGCTTGCCACGGATGTGAACTTGTAAACTTAAAGGTGGAGGACGTTGAAAATCATTCCAATGAGTTACTGCTGATTAATGTAAAGGAAACTAAGACAAAGAAAAGTCGTTCATTCATTGTACAAGGACAATATACTAAAATCATTCATATATACCAAGCATTACGTCCCACCAACATGGAAAACAATAGATTTTTTATAAACTATCGGAATGGGAAATGTACTCGATAAGCCATCGGCAAAAATAAAGTTAGCAATATGCCAAAGGAAATTGCTAAATATTTAAAACTTAAAGATGTTGAACTCTACACCGGTCACTGAGAAGACCTTCGGCGACTTTCTTGGCGGATTCAGGGGCGGATATTACGTCAATAAAAAGACACGGTGGTTGGGGCTCTGATAGCTGAGGGTTATATCGAAAGCTCAATGGCGAATAAGACCATATTAAGCAGTCAAATTAACAAAAATATAAAACTTAATCCATCAGAGCCACAACCATAAACATCCATCTTATCTTCGTCCGTAACTCACGATGCACCACCACCACTATCTCCGACGTATACTATCTACAATGAAACGCAAGTTCCTCAGACGCAAGAACAGAGAAATACTCAAATAAACTCATCAACAATAAATGTACCAAACAAAAATGTAACTCTCTCTATCAATAATTGGACCAATGTTTCGAATGTTAACTTTTACTTTTAATTGTCATTATATTTAATAAATGCTTATCTCATATTATTATTATGTTAATTTTTTCGCAAATGGTACGAAAAGTAGAGTATTTTCCTCGGTGATAAAGCTATCTTAGTCTTGGGTGAACTTAACAGAAGACACTGCTTTATCCCCTTGGTTAATAATCTACTATTCTAATCAAGTAACTTCTCGCCTGACCGACGCTCAACACGGTTTCCGGACTGGTCGAAGTACGGTGGATACGTCTCCAGGCCTTATTTCACGTTTTCAGGGGTGAGTCAGGGTAGCAATATCGGTTCATTAGGCTTCATTCTGATGGTCAATGATCTCACGGAAGTTGATCATTGACCTCGAAACGACTGGGACTATTATTTTTAATACTTAAATAACAATAAAAAAATAACGAAATATCAAACTTATTGTTTTTTTTTTATGAAATAATGAGAACTCGAAGTAACGCTTCTTTGCAGTCAATGCATATGTGTGTATTGTGTGTGTAACACATCCACGATCGGCAACAGTAACACATGCGAACGGTATCCATTGAAAATCCATTCGGACAGCATGACCCGTAAGCCACGCCCCCGGGCAGGTACACAAATAAAAATACGAAAAGCGAATTCAGACTTTATTTCTTAACTGTAAACGGTGAAAATAGAAATTTTACCAAACTAAGTAAGTCGGTACGCAGTTTACTAAAAATATTCTAAGAAATCAATTGTCTCGTGCGTGCCCGACTGGACTTGTAAGGATGCACAACCGAATTCCGCGGTTAATTTAATAAAAATAAGGTATTTTTCTGTTCAAATTGCCTGCCTTTGTAGAAGCGGCCGCGCGCCGCTTCATACTTTGAATGTCGCTGCTCGAACAAGTATCAAAGCGTCCCGCTCCCGCGCGCCGCCGCCGCCTGCGTCGTCGGTCGGCCTACCTCACCTCGTTGCTAGAGAATGCGCGCGCGCGATCAGCTGCGTAGCGCCATACATACCTAAAGTGTTGTGCGCGTTGGGTAGTTATTAAGTTACTCTGTACTGTGATGTTGTGTGCCCGAATATACACTATGCGTCGCTTCGTTACTCTGCCCGCTAAAGCTACCACCATTAGACATATGGACGTACACTTATGAAGTACCCACTAGTCCGATTGGTCGACAACTCAACACTAGATTCAAACTCCGAAGTGTACCTACTCGTCGTGTATAGTTGAATAGGTACGAGTACTAGTGATTTCGTGATGTTGAGATTGAGACACAGGTTGTTCGAGTGGTGAATTAAATGCCAATTAATTTCTCTCGTTTACGAGATGTGATAGTGGTAACCCTCGTGCCGTGCATCCGATACCAATGAGAAATGATTTAGGTAAATGAACTCATACCTAAATCGTAACTGAAGTGATCGTAACTACTTACAGCCGGTTATTTGTTCGACGTTCATGGGCCCCCGCAAGCGCGCGATCAGCTGTCGCGCTACGTCATCGCCGAGCGGATCGCGTACGATTTTGCGTATAAGAATGAAATAGTGGAAGCGCTAATAAGATAAGATTCAACTCGAATGACAGAAAAAAAGCGATAAATTCTAACTTCTTTATTTGAAGTCTTAAAAAAACAATAACTAAATACCTAGTAACTATTACTCGACTGGAGTGTTTGTTTCGGCTCCAGAACGATGTAAAATTATTCGTGTAGAAGAATCAATGAGAAGAATGTTATTATAAGTAAAGGAGAACATTGTCTTAGTTGTAATTTAATAATGAAATTAATAATAATAATAAATATTTTAATATCCATAAATCGTATCGAGTTTGCCCCCCTATTTTTGACGTGACTAAATGAGTAAATGGCGTTATGGCATTGAGATAGAAAAACACGTACATTTTGCTTATACAAGTATGAGTGGAATACGATACAGAATGTGAAATATCGTTTTGTTTCATTCTTTCTAATGCAGTAATCGTATTTGACGAAAGAGACAAAAATATTTCAGTTGTTGCTCATAATAGCAACATTTTTTTCTTACGAGTCACGGTAAGTGCCGTATCCGCCATATTTTGCGACAAGTTTCGTGGTAGTTCTGCTGTCTAATGGTTGTTTACTTTTTGTCTTATTGAGATTTGTGAGAAAATTACGAGCGGTTTACCTTTAATACTGCATGTATATGTGGAAAAACAGCAATTCAACATGCCTGTGTGTTGTATTGTGACGTGTGGTGCAAGAAATAAGGAAAATCAACCTTAATTGTCTTTGCACAGGTTAGTAGCCGGTTTTCATGCAATAGTACTTAGAGTAATTCACTTTCGATGAAAAAATTGCTAAGCGATCATGAATCTATGGCTAAAGTGTTAATATTTGGGTTTATTTCCGTCCAACAGACCTTTTTGTTAATTCATAATTTCATTCGTTTGTTTACAATAATTTATGTTATGGTGGAATAGTGTTGTACCGTTGCCGTTATATTTTCCGATACTAGTTCCTTCGCTGGGCTGAGACGATATCTGTTCGAGTGACCAGGTCTGGCCCGTGGTTCACAGCACCGAGAGACTGTCCCACAGAATTATAAGATGGTTATAGGGGATCCGAAAATAAGACGTCAGCATTTTGTTATTTGTTTTAGTTAGAAATTATAACAACTCTAACCCAATGATTTACTAATGAAAATATTATCCTTTTTTGTAGGTTTCCTAAAAATGAAGGATTAAGGAAAAAGTGGTTAAAGGCTATGGGTGAAGAAAATATTAATCGATTACTCGACATAAACAACGGTACATCTGTTCACTTCTCGTTTTTTTTTGAAGAAAGTTGTTTCAACAGAACATTGGTTTTACTTTCATCATTATTACACCAATAAACAAATTTAAAAAAAAAAAACTTATTTTATTTTACTCTACCAGTCAGTACGTTAATCATTATAGAAACATTATCTTCTTCCTGTTAGAAGATCTTGGTTTTCACTAGGGTCCACATACCTACTAAAAGCTACAGACCAGATATAAAATAATTAAGCGAAAGCGCAAACGTGACGCACTTAAAAAGCGTTCTTTAATTGTGTGCAGAAAAACCATTTTAAATTAATTTTATTCACAGGTATCAAGGTAAGTAAATTCCCTCATATTTTTCTGTTACAAGGGACTGTAATTATAATTCAACCGTAATATTATCTAGTAAGACTCGTAATACTATTAAGTAGTACTAGTATCGATACTCGTTACAGTAACACTATGTTCCATGATTGACACAACCCTAGCCATTTTAAGCGACATTCTGGGTTGTAGGTATGCACCTTTTTTTTGTAGGTATTTCCAGTCCATACTTTTTATACAGGGTGTAAACAGACTCTTCACGAAGCCGTCAACCAAGCATTATGTACATCAAACTAAGTAACTTTACGCAAAAATTAGTGCTGGGAAACGACTTTTTTTTTGGGCTGAAAAATCACGTTTTACAGTAGGACTCAATGTAACGCACTAAAAGCATTGTGCTAATGGATGGATTGAATAGTAACGGGGTCCTGGAGGTGTTTAAAGTAAAAATATTACATTAAAAACATGTATAACTTGTGAAGAAGTTGGAAATTTGACTCCCAATATCTCCGTAACTAGAAGGTTCCCAGGTATGGTCTAGAACAAAAAAATGATCGTAATGACGGGGAGAACAAGTGCCTTTCGGCTTCGTTAAGAGTCTGTTTACACCCTTTATGTCAAAGTCAAAGTCAAAGTCAAAGTATTTTATTTGTTGAACATAGGTAATATGGTACATGGTATAAAATTTGTGTTGTATCACTATGTTTTGCCTTGCAAGGCGTACAAATTAGGCGTAAAAAAACTACAAATTAAATAAAACTGTTTCAAACAAGTAACATCATAAACGAGACAGAATAACAAGTGGATCGGACATTTTTTTTTTTTTTTTTTTTACTTTGTGCTTCTGTGCTTCTGTGCTTTTTATGTCTATGCTTTATGGCGGTTGTCACTTGTCAGTCTCTCACCTCACCTATGCTGTCACTGCGTCACTTGCTTATTGTTTAAACGTTGTAATAAATTAATAATAAGTAGCTCGGATGTCAAATTGACGTGACATAAAAAATTCACCAAACCGATTTAATTTAATATTTTTAACAAATTACTGCAATAGAACTGAATAAAACAACGAAATAATGAAAAAGAAAAACTAATAATAATTTTAATAAATTGAAACACCGGACTATACAAAAAAAATGAAAATTGAACATTGTCATAAAATGTTTTGAGATGTTAACCAGATACCGAGCCAGACAGCAAGCACACCCACCATCTCCGAGCTCGTCGTTCAGCTCCGCCTCGCAGCCGCCGGGACGCCTCACACCCGTGAACACCGTGTCACCGGTCGCTGCAGTTGCGTCGAGCTCGAGCGACGAGTTTTTCTCCCTGCCGTCGACACCATCACCACCACGACGACGAGGAAGAGGACGGCCGCTGGGCGGCTTAGGACCTCGAGGCCCACCGGCCTCTGATAGGGTCCCACAGCTCCCGGCGGAAGTGTGCAGCGCATGCGATGGACGCAATCCACTAATGAAAATGTCATGCGCGCATACTATGGGGCTACAGAGGGAAGAAATAACCTGACCGCGTACCGTGTTCGGATGCTGTCTCTGTTTCAGGTGCTTGAGCCAGCTGTCAACGTGTCGGCAAAGCGACTATCGGATCTGGTGCGAGTCATCCAGCGTAATCGTATGTGGGATGACACCGTGCTTGATCGCTTGCGGATTCAAATGCAGAGTAGCCATGGCATTGCCACGCCGTCGCAAGCTGTGGTTCCACCACAGTCTACCATAATACCAAATCGCAATAACGACGTGAGTAATGACATGGTTACTAATGTAAGTACTCAGTGCAGTGAGGATATGAGGAGTGCTTTGGAGGGTGCGATTCGAGAATATCGGTTCATGACACCCAAACTTAGACCACGTTTACCTCGTTTTCCCATGCAAAACAAAAATAGAATGCTGGTGGCTGTTCTGGATTCGCAGTTGTCAAACTATTTTGATAACTGCGAAAACCTCACCGATGCTCATTCGATCCTGTTCTGTGCGATTTGTGCGGCTGTTGCGGCATGTCGTTTAGCTCACGTCAAATTTCCGGACGACAGACCTAAACGACCGGAACCAACTGTACCAGCTTTGCAGTACAGGATTGAACGACGTATTGGTGGGGCCAGAGCGCTCATCGGCAAACTAATCTGCTTCAGGGAGAGCAACACTCGCCCTCGAGTGATGCGTTTTGTGAGGCGGGCATTTGCGGGGACTGATATCAGTCCCCGACACTACATGTCCCGTGTCACAGAGCGCATCGATTTTCTGAAGCAGAAAGTGTATGCATGGGCAAACCGTATTCGTAGGTATACGCGGCGGGTAGAACGATACACTCAGAATCGCACATTCCAAAGCGATGAAAGGTGGGTTTATAGAGCATGGGAGCGACCGGACCAAGGTGTGTCTGACACGTGCTTATCGGATGAAGACGCCATGTGTTCTTTCTGGCGCAGCATCTGGTCGGTACCTGTCAGTCATACCGAGGGTGAATGGACTTGGGAGGTCGAACGAGCGTGCGAGCCAATACCAGAAATGGGGGCTTACCTAATTGGAAATCTCCAGGGCCGGACGGGCTGCACAACTTTTGGATTAATAGAATAATATTTATTTCTGAGTTTATGGTACATAAAGATCTTAATACTAAACAGTTTCACATACACTACCGTTCCCGGTGTAGAAATATAAAAATTAACTTACTAATTCAACAAATTGAAAAATTGAAACAAATTGAAATTGAATATAATTGTAAATTAGTTGATTATGAAAATTGGTAATTTTTGTATAATGTCAAGTTTTATAAACACAATTAAGTGGATCCAAAAGTCGCACGCTCGCTTGGCGACCCTATTCCAGTCAGCCTTAGAGTCAGGTTCCCTTCCCGAGTTCCTAACGACTGGAATAACCCACCTGCTCCATAAATCGGGTAGTACTGCGGAACCCAAAAATTATAGACCTATTACGTGTCTCCCGACGGTCTATAAAGTTCTTACCTCCATTTTGAGAGCTAAAATCACTAAACATATTGACGAAAATTCTGTTATGTCCGCTTCTCAAAATGGTACATCCGTTCTCAAAATGGAACGGGTCCCGCGGTACTAAGGAGCTACTCCTCATTGATATGGCCATTAGTCAACAGAATCGCCGTTCACGAAAGGATCTGTCGACATGTTGGATAGACTATAAGAAGGCCTATGAGTTGGTGCCACATACATGGCTCATGAGGGTGCTAGAGTTGTATAAAGTTGATATAAATCTTCGCACCTTCTTGATTTCATGTATGGGGCAATGGAGGACAGTTCTTCGCTATCCAGGATGTCGGCAAATCCATAGGAATAGCGAGCCGATAATGATAGAGCGAGGAATATTTCAGGGCGATAGTTTGAGTCACACTTTGGTTTTGCTTAGCTTTGAATCCTCATAGCACGCTGCTGGAGGATTCAGGGCTAGGCTATGGTTGAAGAAAGGTGGTCAAGTTATATCTCACCTCCTTTTACGTGGATGACCTGAAACTCTTGCCCCCAACGATTTGCAACTGATGGAGCTACTGAAGGTAACTGAAACTTTCAGTAGTGCCATCAGGATCGAATTTAGTGTGGACAAAGTGGTGTAAAGCGATGGGAGATTGTGGAATCTGTGGGAACCCAGCTCACGGATTCCATAAATCTTAGATCCTTCTCAGCAACCGAAACTTATAAGTATTTGGGTATGTCGGAAGCGCTGGGCATCAATGTTGCTGATATGAAGTAATCGTTGAAGAAGCGCTTCTTTGGCCGCCTGAAAAAAGTATTTAATAGTCTTTTATCAGGCGGAAATAAGGTGCGTACCTTCAACCGTTGGGTCATGCCGGTCATGACTCAAACAGAACTAGACGTATTGAATGTGAAGGTCCGTAAATTGCTGACGTCATCTCGAATGCATCACCCACGTTCTTCGGTTATGAGACTGTATATGCCGCGGAAGTGTGGGGGTCGAAGCTTTTTAAACGCTAAGAATCTTCACAATCGCGAGATATGCAGTCTCAGGGAATATTTCCTAGAAACTGACGTGGGGATGCATCGAGATGTGGTCGCGGTGGACAAGGGCCTCACCCCGCTCTTTTTGGCTAAAGAGAACTAGCGCGCAAACCTGTAGTGCTTGACACTAACGACCGCAGGGAAGTATGCCAGAGTAAGGAACTCCACGGACGCTTTTTCCGGGCCCTGCATGGGCCCGATGTAGACCTATCAGCGTCAATAGCCTGGCTACGTACCGGGGACCTCTTGGGAGAAACCGAAGGTTTTGTCTGTGCAATTATGGATGAAGTTTTGATGACGAATAACTACCGGAAATTTATTGTGAAGGACGGCACGGTTGACATATGTCGGGCATGCCACCGTCCAGGAGAATCAATTCGTCACATTATCTCCGGGTGTTCTCGTCTGGCTAACGGAGCATACCTGCATAGACACAACCTTGTAGTCAGGATTATCCATCAGCAACTTCCTCTAAAATACAGCCTTGTGGAATCGGAAGGGCCGTACTATAGGTATGTGCCCGATCCAGTTCTCGATAATGGCAATATCACACTGTACTGGGACCAATCCATCATCACTGACAGGACTATTGTAGCCAATAAGCAATAGTGGTGGTGGATCGATCAGAGTGGCGCGCAATGATTGTTGACATTACGGTCTCACTCGACGAGGCTCTCGTTAGGCAGCTGGATCAAGGACTTGATTCAGAAAGCGGTACTCCTAGACACGGCTCGTATTGTAAGGAGGTTCCTCTCTCTGGAGCCCTAACCGCCGGTAGCTTGGACCCTGTTCCCGATACCGGTGGGTTACTATTTTTTATGTTTTTAAATGTTTTTTTTTTTATATTATAATTTTTGTAAGTAAAATATTTAAAAATGTAATTTATAAGGTTTAAAAATGAATAAAGGAATAATAAATTAAATTAATTAATGTATTAATATTATCGTACGACAAAAGTTGATGTAATTCAAAGAAAGAAAGATTGATTGATTGATTTGATTTGTAAGTTGTTGTGTGTTTTATGGACCAAGTCTGAATTAAATATATAATATTATTATTAATTAAATTTGTAACATATGGCCATAGAAAGTCTTAGGAAATATCCATAAATCGTATCGAGTTTGCCCCCCTATTTTTAACGTGACTAAATGGCGTTATGGCGGTTGTCACTTGTCAGTCTCTCACCTCACCTCTATGCTGTCACTGCGTCGCTTGCTTATTGTTTAAACGTTGTAATTACAATACAGTACATACACTTAGGCTTTAGAAAAAAAACTGCATAGATACATAATTAATTTATTTAACAATTTATGTTCACACTACAAAAATAAACGAAGAAAGGAACAGAAAATAGTACAAAGGTGATGCTTATTTCTAAAGAAATCTTTTCCAGCATACCTGCGAAAGGAGATACTAAAAAAAGAGATGTAGACAGAGTGTGAAAAGAAGAAGAGAAAATGGAATATATAAAACAGATACCTATTTACATATAATATACAATACAAGAATATACTTACATACTTATAAATACCAATAACAATACTATAAAATTTAATAGCTAAAAAATAAATACTTATGCAACTATGACGAAATAGAAAGATAATGTTCTTTCACTCTTCTCTTGAAAACCGCAACTGTTTTACAGTCCCTAATGTCAGGCGGAAGTGAATTCCACAACCGCACTGCGTGTACAGTGAAGGAATAGGAGTAGAAGTCGATAGAGTGGGGAGGGGATTTAAGGAGGTTCTTTAGATGCGACCTGCAAGGTGCATCAGAAGGACGGGAGTAGGAAAAACGTTCCCGTAGATAGGATGGCGTTTTAGGGTTATGAAGGATGTTGAATAGCAGACACAATATCCGAGAGTTCCTGCGAAGTCGAATTGGGAGCCACTTGGGTAGTTTGCGAAAGTTGGAAACTTATAATTAAAATTTTAAAATCATATTTTTTAAGAAAACGGAATACGGATACAGATGTTTTGCAAGCGCTCAAGTTTATTTAGAAGCTCCTCGGTGGCATCCAAATAACAGGCATCGGCGTAGTCAATGATGGGTAGAATGAGAGTTTGCGCAAGCGAAATTTTAGTTTTCAATGGTAGAAAGCCCTGGAGGCATTTCAAAGAGTGGAACGTGTAGTGCACGACTATGTTACTAGTTGCGACTAACTTCAGCAACATGGGCAGTCCAAGATAAGTAGGAATCCATAGTCACTCCCAGGTTTTTTTTAGCCTTAATTGCGTAATCAATCTGAACTCCATTCAGCCTGAGTGGAGACAGCGACGCAACATCGAGCCTATTCCGCATATATCTGCCGCCGATGATCAAGGCCTGAGATTTCTTAGGACTGATTTGCAGTCCAAAGGACCGCGACCAATCACTAATCAAATCCAGATCCTTGTTCATGACAGACACGGCGGCTTCCGCATCTTCCCTTGAGAAATGATGGTAAAGCTGCAAGTCGTCGGCATAGAGATGGAAGAAGGAAGAGATGACTCTCGTGACAGAGTTAATGAAAATAGAAAAAATAAGAGGAGAGAGAACGCACCCTGAGGCACACCCGCGCTAAGAGGGCACCAATCAGAGGAAGACTCATCAAGACGAACACACTGCGAGCGGTCTCTAAGATAGGAGTCAAACCAACCAATAGAGGAAGAGGAGAAATTGATAGATTTAAGGATACCCAGAAGGATGTCGAAATCAACAGAGTTAAAGGCGCTGCTAAAGTCTAGAAGTACAAGTCAACATGACACAAGACACAGACAAGACAAGACAAGACACAAGACAAGTGAATATCGTCAGTAACCTTTAAAAGAGCCGTTACAGTGCTATGGCCAGGACGAAAACCAGATTGAAAAGTGCTAAAGTCCCAGAAAGGAAGGCCGTGAGTTGTTGATGAACAATGTGCTCAAGAACTTTAGAGAGATAAGGGAGGATGGAAATGGGTCTGAAATCCGTTGGTGCAACCGGATTAGAAATTTTAGGCAAGGGGATGATATGGGCTTGTTTCCAGGCCTCAGGAACAGTACAAGAAAACAAGGAGAAGTTAAAAATGTGAGTCAAGACGGGAAGTAGTGTGGGAAGGATAGGAGAAATCATTCTTAAGCAAAGGTTGTCATTACCAACAGCAGAGGAAGAGATAGCAGACATAGATTTTTTGACCTCAATCTCACACACAGGCCTTAAATAAAAGGAAGAACATTGCGGCAAAGGTAAACAGGAAAGTTTATTTAAAGTAGCCGACTTGACGAGCGGATCCAACGTAACAGGGGGTAGTGAGAAATGCTTGTTAAGAGCACACACGTCAATGTCTCTACCAGAAACAACTGGAGACTTGCCAATGCCGACAGATTTTAAAAATCTCCAGACATCGGAAGAGTTGCGGTTGTCGAGAGATTTGTGGAAGTAGCGTCGCTTAGCATCTCTACACATACGACTGCAGCGGTTACGCAACATTTTGTACGCAGTTAGATTGCGCTCAGAAGGACAGCGTTTTAACCTTCTCTTGGCTATATCTCTACTTGCCATCGCATCCTTGATGGCAGGAGTAAGCCAGGGAGCCGGAACGTATTTAACCTTCACTCGACGAATAGGGGCATGACAATCATATAAGCTAAGTATTTTGCTGTTTAAAATACGAACCATTTCGTTAATACACGAACACTCCATGATGTCTGTCCAGTCGATGTTACCGGCATCGTGTAATAAGTGTAATAATGCCTCTAGGTCTATTCCCTTGTAGTTCCGGAGGAGAATAAGAATAAGAATAAGAATCATTTATTTGCATAAAATACAGGTGTTACCAGTTGTTATAATTGGTGGTTTAGGCACAAACCATATTTTGCCTTTTTAGGGCATGCAAATATTATACATTATTATGTAATGCGTATCTAAGTGAAATATTACAACCTTTACATATATTGCACATAAAACTATACATATAACTTAAAATTAAATTTTGTGTTGCAGAAATTCTTGTAAATTGTAAAAACAATTTTCTGTCAACCATTTACGCAATTTATTCCTAAAATATTTAAATGGGAGTTCTCTTATATTTCTAGGTAATTTATTAAATATAGAAATACACATATGAAACACATTGTTTTTAATCAATATATTGCGGCTTGCGCTTAGGAGGGCGTAACTTATATGACAGAAAGATGAGATCATGGTATGAAAAACATGCGGTAAGCTGTCCGTGGATAGAAACATTATTAGAATTGGAAACAATTATCAGGTCCAGAAGAGAAAGGGTGCAGTTAAGGAAACGATGAATAGTAGAAAGAGGCAAGATACTGAGATTAAAAGAGGATAGGATAGATTGAAGTTTGTGAGTACGAATGTCATTTTTAAGAAGGCAAGTATTAAAATCACCCATCCAGACTACGTGGTCGTAAACAGGACAGAAATCGTTTAAAAGCGAGTCAAAAGAGCCAAAGTAGTCGATGCTGAGGTTAGGACTATATACATATAACCCCCAGAAGCATTTTAACGCGGTGAAGTGAAATTTCCACAAATAGATGCTCCGCTGACCCCGAGTACTGAGATGGTGATGTGCTAACAACCTTATAAGGGATATCGGCACGCAAGTAAATGGCTACACCACGGCCCCCTTTCCAGGTTTGTCGTTACGAAAAAGAACAAAACCTGGAAGGGCATAATGTACTGATAAAAGAGAGGGTTAAAGAAAGGACTCAGTGATCAGCAAAGCATCTATTTGTGCACTGTTAAAAGATGCCAGAAGATCGGAGGAATGGCCAGGAACACTCTGAGCATTAATGTGGGCTATGTTGAGATTATTTGGGAAGTGGGTAAGCAAGGAGGAAATCTGATCACTTAGAGTCAGAGAGGAGGAAGAACCACTTCCCGCTCTGAGGAAACTGGTGGAAGAGGAAGAACAAGAGAAAAAATCATCATCAAGATCGACATTGATAATTATAGTTTGCATATACAATATTAAAAAAATACTAATAAAAATATAGAGGTATGGATGTTATTAAAATTACTTATCTAAATTACTAAATTAAACTGAAATAATATTGTTTTGCTTAAAACAACAATAGTCAAATACACATAACTAATAAAATCACCTAGTCGCTGTAACTGGCAGAGATATTAACAACAGTTAACATAGTTAAAAGTGAAGGGAATACAGATTATGTGGTAACAGAAACATTAAGATTTAAAGAAAATACCAACTAGAATATCAGCCACAACATTTGCAAGTAGACAATAATATTGAATTGTAACGGAACGTAATATTATGGAATTAATTAGTTCCATGCAAAAATAGAAACGACATTATGACAGTGACACTTTGACACAATATGTCACGTCGTTACAACAAAAATATAAACATGTACTGGCTATCAAAATAAAGTGATAAGTGAGAAAAAACGACTTGATAAAACCATTGGTTAGAACAACAAAAATTTAAACATGTTCCGACAGTAACCGATGTAGGCGTAGCGATCAAAGAAAATTATGGTAGTTTAGCGACGGGCCTTCCTCACAAGCTTCCCTCTGGGGGTTGCGGTTACAGACATTACATTATCTAGGTAGGTACAAAAAATTGCTAATTTATGTTATTGTTTTTCAAATTCTTAAAAATCACTCTGAGCTATGAAAAGCTATCCTAATATTCGTTGTTATGTTCGATTATAACCTCAAATCTGATACTTTTTTGATTTCATGCCGTTTTTTTGCTCCATATTAATAACGGTGACAGGTAGATGTTTGAAATATGCACAGAATATTTAGTTCTATATTCACTTTAAAAATAAATATTGAAATTAAAATAAAATAAATATTTAAGGGGCCCCCATAAAACAAACCCATAAAATGTTGTATAGGTAATGGTACGGAACCCTTCGTGCGCGAGTCCGACTCGTCAGCAATTTACGGACGGATATTTAAATGTATAAAAAGTACAACAAGGGAAACAATAAATTGTCTACCGAGCACCTGAAAATCACCAGCCCTGCTAAACCCATATTTACGTCCGAAAATCTTTCACCAAAGATGAAACAATTGTTTTTCCTGGCCCGTGACTTTGCCAGTACTAATAAGTACCGGTACTGCTGGATTTAGAATGGTAAAACTTTTGTCCGCAAAAAGGATGGAGCCCAATATATCATGACCAGGGATGAGTCTGACCTTCCGGAAAAAAAACTAGGTACCTATCAATTTACTATAGTATGTCGTAGTAAGGTCGTTTTGCTACACTCTTATATAACTTAACTTACTATGTTGAATAAATTTTTCAAAGATATAAAATATATTTATTTTGCATGTTCACAATTATAAAATAGGTCACTCATGTTATATTATCATTATAATATTTGTAATATTGCTACATACACACAACTACTTCCATTCGCTATACTTACAACCGCGATGGGAGATTTATTCTGTTCAAATTCTACAACAAATGAAATACTTAGGGATTTCCAGTACAATCTCGAGTAATTTCGGATTATGCTTTGTTACGTACACTAAATAAAATCACTTGTTTGTTCTCAGCCTTGATTATGAATGACAATGTTAACATAATAGATGATATAGAAGACCTTTCAACTACAGCGTCACATCAATGCTCCCCGGAACAAGTTGACTCATACCTACATAACGTTAATCACGGCTTGAAAATTTGTCACGTTAACACCAGAAGTATCAGTAACATTGCAAATTTTAATAACCTCTTGATATTGCTGCATCGGATACAGACACAATTTGACCTCGTGGTCTTATCGGAATGCTGGTTACGAAAATAACCTCACCTTCCCACTATACCGGGTTTTGTATCTAATCGCTCTGATCACACAAACCAAAATGATGGAGTTGTGGTTTATACTAAATCAATAGCAAATCAATTCACGCACTGGTCTCTAGGGTAAGAAAATAATTTTTGTTTTTAAAAATCTAAGGACCTCCGCCAATTTCTCTACCCTGAGAACTGCGTACTTTGCTCTTGCCTATTCCGGTTTAGCGTACTGTATTTTGGCCTTCAAACCCTATCGCTTCCCTACCAGCGAACTGTACACGCTATGCAAGCTCCCTACAGTAAGGTACTCTTTTGTGCTAAGTACAGTGTTGCGGAAACATTTAAACATGTATTTGGACCCTGAGTTTAGAAGATAAAAACGTAGAACTGACAGAATCTGCCAGACATCACGTGTTAAAATGGAAATAGTCTGCTGGCAGTTAACTTTCTGCCGACCCGTGCTTTATAACAGAATACATAAAGTCCTGACTATTGATCCATGTACTCTCCGGGATTGCGAAAGTAACTGCTTATTGGTGTAGTAGTCACAAGCGCGACCGCTGTGCATGACGTCTCGGGTTGTATGGGGTGCTGGATTTGTACCTGGTGGATGGCAATATGGTCGCCCCCTATAACATCGGTCTTTGTTAAAGTTAGCTGGCGAAATGTGGGTGTACTATGTAACAGCTCTGCCTAACCCCTCGCGGGTTACATGCGTGAAGTTCTGCTGTGCTTATATCCATCCAAAGGGTGCCTCGAACAGAACGCTGTTAGCGATAACACCGCCCATTGTGGCACCCAATGTATAGCGACTACGTAATGATAACCGTAATTTGTATGGTGTACACGATAAAAAGTAGTCTATCCATTTATCATCAGATTGGTTTGGCCGTCTTTGGTCCCGGCTGCGCAGTGCCTGCTCGCTTCATGGACATATCCCGGTACTTGTCCTGGATCGACTCCGTCACCAGGCCAGCGTTTTTTAGAAATACCGATGATGACATCTGGGGCTGGAAAGAAGGCAACAAGCCTATCCCAAATGTTCCCGTTCACACATTGTTTACGTAAGTGTTCCGCTTTTTATCAGCGCCCAGTTACCATTCAATCAATCGTTAATGTTTTTCAAAGTGTATGTAGATGATGTGTACGTTTTGTAGTCATCATGTACCGCCTTTTCTTAACTTTTCGTTTCCCTTTTATTAGTTAGCTTCCAGCCGCATCCGGTTGTTGGGAAAAGTTGAGACATCTGTAAAGTTTCTCCACTTATATCTACTGTTTCTACATTGTTCTCACAAATGAGAATGTACCCAGAACTTTGTAATACATTATTATGTTGATTTTATAAAGAAATGTCTAGGAAGTTTGTAGCCCATTCACTTCCAAACAGAGCGACACTTTAGAATGGGCAACTACAGTACTGTCATAGTTATTATGCCTGTAGCTGGACTGTAGCTTCATTTCTTTTGTTGTTGACTATTCGAAAGTGCCTATAATTTATCCATTTGAAATACGTGCTTTGTGTTTGAGTCTTGTGTATTATTTCAGAGAGCCAGATGGTCGTCGTCAGCAAGACTACGAGCCTTACCCGTTCGATGTGGAGTCCCTGGAGTTTCACATCATCAAGCCGACCAAAGATTATAAATCTTTAATCATCACGACTTGTGAGTACTCAGTTTTGTGAAACCCTACACATTTGTTTGGTCTATCCCAGGGCCTCTTTCACCATCTCCAAGTAAAGTGACACATTCACGTTTCACGTTTCATTTGTTACTCGCCGATTAGCGTTAATATGCAAGTAAATTAAAAATGTTAATAAAATGTAAAAGAGTATAAATTTGAAGATAAAGATATTGTATTTTAATTATAGACTTTATTGGTGCAGTAATTCATTATGATGGATAGTATAATTACTATGACCTATGACATTATTATTAAGTATAACTTACTAATTCAAATTAAATTATGTGTAATGATTTAATGAAATTGACCATCTATATCCTGAATGACATTGTAATTTAATACCTACTTAATATTTGCACACCTAGCATGGTTATAATACAGTGTACCTTATGAACCTTTTGTAACATCCTCTGAACCTGTGTTACGCAAATACATAAATGATTTGGTTTTGTAAATGAAATGAAAGTAGTCGCATTTTAAAGCAAATATGAAGGTAATTGTGAAAAATGAAATTTTTAATTACCCTCATTTTATTACCGTATATTAGGTACCTACGCACAATAATTATTAATTGAATTCAAATAGTGACAACTAATAAATTATTGTTATTAATATTTAAACCAGTAAACTTATTCGTCTACTTGTAGATTTAATAGTTCAACTTCCTGTCGTACTGATGATAAGGATTCTATGCTAGTCATATCCCATATACTAATCACGTTACCAATAAACGAAGTATACATATTATCAGTGGCGGATCTATCATACAACCCGAAAAGCCCTTATTAGGCCCTTAAAAGGCTTATAAATGATAAAAATGATGTTTATTTTGCAAGTAGGTTTTTACAAACACTTTTACACGTCATGTTTTTTAAAGCTAGATGGGCCCGGTGTTTCGTACCTGACTACTCTGAGAAGAAACAGCCGAAACAAACTCAGAGGTCATAGTCTCTTTTAAAGTCCAGACATAATCTTGGTTTACTCACATGAGGACTATGCAGATTAGTGTCTGAGATGGCCTTTGGAAGAAAGAACCACACAGATTTGAGCGGACCTGTCCAGTCAGTGCAAGCATTTGTCAGTTATCGTGAGCTCGACTTATAACTCAAGGAGCTCAATGACACGACGATCAATATCAAAGAAAGGACATTTGGGTAGGTCGCTTGTAGTGCTCAAACTGCCAGACAATCGTGGGAAAAATTAAAAATAAAATTAAAATATTACCCACATGGTCCTCACATTCCCAGAAATAAAATAAAATAAATTAATAATACTTCACAAAATAAATGTCAATAAAAAATCAAAAAATATCATTAAATGTCACAATAATAAAAAAATATATATAAAAATAAAAGAAATATAGTAAAATACTTAACGAAGTATTCCCGTCAAAAACATTGAATGTAAAAATTCAAAATAGTAAAAAAAAAATGTTTTTAATTTAAATTTTTAAATGTTTTTTTAAGTTGTTTTTTATTTAAATATTTAAAAATGAAAAGAATATGTATATAAATAAATAAAGGAAAAAAAAAAAAGTACTTATTAAGGTAAGTATTCCAATCAACTCGTTTCATGTCACAGTGTAAAAAAGAAAGGAACCAATAATAAACAAGCGAAGTCCGAAATTTCGACATTCACAGAGCAAATTACATTGGAGCAGCTTAATCCCATGCCTTTTTATCTTCGAGATAGTTATTAACATGATAGTAGGCTTTTAGGCATAGCTTCCGTTTTATAAACGATTTAAATTTATTTAGGCTTAGTGCTTGAATATGACTCGGAAATTTATTGTAGAAACGTATGCACTGGCATCTAAATGTAACCCCAATTTTTTTGAGCCTCGTTGTAGGAACAACAAATTTGCGTTTGTTCGTCGTATTTATATTATGGATATCACTGTATTTTTTAAACAAATTAATATTTTTATGTGCGTACAAAAGATTTTCATAAATAAATTGAGAGGGCACAGTAAGTACATTAATCTCTTTAAATTTTTCTCTGAGGGAGTATCTGGGATGTAATTTATAAATTGAACGAATTGCCCTTTTTTGTAAAACAAATACTGTCTGAATATCGGCGGCATTGCCCCACAAGAGAATACCGTACGACATCACGCTGTGAAAATAACTAAAGTAAACTAAACGGGCTGTCTCTAAATCAGTTAAATCACGAATTTATCTAACGGCGTATGCCGCAGAGCTAAGTTTTTTTGATAATTTTTCTATATGGGGGCCCCACTGAAGCTTAGCATCCAAAGTTATGCCTAAGAACACTGTGTTATCTTCCGGTTTCACCTCTTCACCTTTGATTAGTACACTAGTTTCCACTTGTCTTACATGGGGTATCGTAAACTTAATACATTTCGTTTTTTTCTCATTTAGGAGTAGATTATTAACATGAAACCAATTAACAACTTTTGCTAGGGCGCTATTAACATTGTCTGTAACTAGCTGCTGACGTTTGAGTTTAAACAAAAGTGAAGTATCGTCTATCATCACTATGTCATGATTATCCTTTATGAGGTAAGGCAAGTCATTTAAATAAATAAGAAACAAAAATGGCTCAAGAATTGAGCCCTGGGGTACCCCCATTCTTACTACGGATCCGGGGGATCTTTTCCCGTTAACATCAACTCTCTGAATCCTATCATTCAAATATGAAGTAAGAAGATCCAGAGAGGCGTTCCGGATTCCGTAGTGGTGTAGTTTCCTGATTAATGTTTCATGAAGAACGCAATCGAAAGCCTTAGACAAATCGCAAAAAATGCCCAAGGCATCGCATTTATCCTCCCAGGCATTATAAATGTGTCCTAAAAGTTCATCAGTAGTTGAACGACCCCTTGTAAAACCGAACTGTTTCTTATGCAATAACTTATGTTTATTGAAAAAACTTTGCATTTGTTCTAAAATTAGTTTTTCGAAAATTTTACTAAAGGTGGGTAGTACTGAAATAGGTCTATAATTAGTGGGGTCTGATGTACTACCCGATATAAACAATGGTATTATTTTACTATGTTTCATTAAATCAGGAAACTCACCACGGTCAATACAATCGTTAAATATTACAGCTAAAGAAGGAGCTACAATGGTTATAATGGACTTAGCGACGTCCACAGAATGACCCCATAGGTCGGCGGTCTTCTTGACATTTAACGTGTGAAAAGTTTTAATTATATCTTTACCGGTGACATATTGAAAATTAAATTCGGAATCACTGACTGAAACGTTTTCCCTTAGTAAAGACTCGGCAGCAGCAGGTGATGAGTTGAGCGATTTAGTAGTCGATACGGGTATATCCGCAAATAAATTTTCAAATGCTGTGGCAACTAGAGTGTCTGAATTTAAAATATTATCGCCAATAGCAAGGCTGTAGTCACTATTTCGGTTGCAGGATCTGCCCGTTTCGCTATTAATAATGTTCCATGTCGTTTTAATTACATTACTACTATTTTTAATTTTTGAACTCAAGTAACATGATTTTGCTATAAAACATACTTTTTTGAATACTTTAGAATAATTCTTAACATACAATTTAAATTCTACAGTGTTTATATAAGTCCGCTCTTCATACAGCTCATAAAGTCGTTTTCGACTCTTATGAATACCAATGGTGGCCCAGTCGTTGAAAGAAGCGTTACTATTAACCGAGATTGTCTTAGGAATAAACGTGGTTTTAAATTGTGTGCCATACATACTGAAAAAATCGTTATACAATAGTGGTAATTTAGACAGAAGTTTAGTTTTAAAAGCTTCCAGGCGATTTTTAGTATTAACAATGATATCCTTTTTAGTGACCTTTTTGTTTATATTTGGAATTGTGATTAATTGCCCACAATGATCTGAATCTATTAAGTTAATAATTACTTTGTGGGTAAGTATAACATCCGTGTAAATATTGTCTAGGCAAGTGGCACTAGTTGGGGTTATTCTAGTGGGCTCCAAAAATTTGTTTTCAAGATTGTATGACTGAAACAGGCTTATAATTTTTGTACTTAACCCAGAACTTTCCAACAAATTAATATTAAAATCACCACAAATTATTATAGACTTCTTAGAATTAGATTTTATGCAACACTTCATCCATTACCTTTTCAAAACAATCATACAACCCTGGAGGAGGTCTATACACACTTAATATGATAAACCGCTCCAATTCTATACAGGCTATTTCAACTGTTCGCTCAACAGATAGGCTTACAATATCCTTGCGGTCTTTAAATTTAAACTGATTATTTACTCAGATTAGTGCGCCGCCATGTATAGCATTTACCCTGCTGAATGAACTACCAACCTGGTGCTTATTAAAATTAAAATTAATTGGTGACATTTGAGCCAATGCTCCGTTATACAAAGAATATCTATGTTATTACAATTCAGGAAAAGTTCTACTTCTAATTCTTTATTCAAAAATCCTTGAATATTTTGTTCACCAAAAAATTGAAAGTATGAAAATTGAAAATGTCACCAATTATTTTTTAATTTTAATAAGCACCAGGTTGGTAGTTCATTCAGCAGGGTAAATGCTATACATGGCGGCGCACTAATCTTAGTAAATAATCAGTTTAAATTTAAAGACTGCAAGGATATTGTAAGCCTAACTGTTGAGCGAACAGGTTGATACTATTAAAATTCTCAAAACATTCGCCCGATTTATTATCTGGCTTCCTTATAATATTGCAAGAGGTTGCCTCTGTTGTCTCAATTTCTAATTTAAATGATTGACTGATTCATTAATTGTGTTCAAACTATTGGCAGAGTCATTTAACTGAATATTGCATTGTTCAACAGAGGCAACTTGATTAGCCAAGTTCTTGGCTGTAATAGAAAAATAATATGATAGCGACACAGCTACCCGTCGTCGTTTACAGTTGTTTGTGAGATAGCACATACCCACAAGATATCTATCTTGTGTCAAATAAAAATTTTTACCAATATAATTGTTGATGTCAATTAAATGAAATACATCACTATTAAATGTCAGATTATGCATTAAGTTATTAATATTATATCTAGAGTAATTTTGTTCCTGTGGCAAACTTTTACTATATGGAAATGTAAACAACTAATTTTTTCTTAAATTTAAGTTTGACAAAGTCCTATGATACTGGAGCAATTCTCCTTTGTTCACATTTCCTGTATTACCTATCAAAATTAATAATATAGTGTCCTGGTTAACATTTACATATAACATTTGATAATTTCCTTCATTATATGATAAAAGGAACATCCTGGCATACAGTTGTTTAACACTGAGTGTCCCGGATATTCATCTGTTAACAAATTACCTAGGTCTTTTCCAATCTCATCACAAAAAATTACTAGGTCATTATCAACTTGCCTTGCCTTGCAATCTTAGCAGCAGCCTTGCAGCTTAACAAATAAAATACGTTCTTACACAAATAAAAATGTATGTCAAACAATAATAATATCAAAATCTGCGCCAAACGCAACGAGATGCGATGCGACGTTGCCAGGTTTCCACACAACTTATCAATCCAGAAATTATTTTAAATTCGCGCGCATCAAGAACGCGACTTTGTCAAAATTTTCTGATATCTCCGATGCCGGTCGACTCTGGCTCGCTCTAACACTATACAAAAGAAGAGTTGTGCCTACGGCCTACGGCCAGTGACCCAGTGCTAGCGCTTTCTCTTTCACACCCATTGGCTTGTAATTTGGCTTCTCTGACCTTTCATTTTCTCTAGCAAAATGTTTCTGTTTTTGATAACAATAATAGGCACGAAATTTGAATTTCGTATTGAATTAAAAGCAAGGCTTTTTTATGAATGTGTGAGTGTAAGTCAGTGTAAGTTTGAGAAAGAATTATTGTGTGTTCGCGCCAAGAATGCGATTTCAAATTAATTCTTATTTGTTTTGAGCGGTTACTGGTGCATTTCTTTTTTGTGTTTTAGTTTATTTAATTTCTTGTGATTTAAAGTTTTGTGATTAGTTTTTGCTATGATTAACGCTGTTTAGTAGTGATTATTGTTTTTTTAACACAAAAATGAATACGAAAACGGATGCAAGTTCCTTGTGAAGAATTAAAGTGTGTGAAATCGGTACTGGGCAAGGTAAATGCTTTGAGTTTTTTTAATTGGGCTTTGCCTCCATTTCATTGCGGGCACGCCAACTCAAAATAGTAGAAAATCATGAAATGTTCACACGGAAATTTAAGAATTATATCGGTAGAAGTGCTAGCTAGTTTTATAATCCGTAATCGAATCCGGGAACATTACCAAGAGTTTGTAACTAACTAAACTAAGCCGTCAAGTTCATCATATATACATTATCACGAATACAAGTTGCTACAGTTACTGAACCCCTCCGTGACCACCCGTAGCTGATCCGGTTCATTGACAACATTCAAGTAGTCCTGGTGTAGGTCTACTAGCGTCCGAGGGAGAGGAGGAGAGTCCGAGGGCCGTTCTCAGTTTTAGCTTCAGATCCTGAGCAGTAGCCTTACGGGTCATCACATAGTTAGTATATTAGTTAGACATAGTTTCCGGATTGGTTACTGAAAATTGGAAATAAGGAAACGGTGAGAACTAATAGAATAGATCAATGAAGAGAATTTAAAGATGCCAGAGGGAAAAACAGGGAAAAGTTTGCGTTACTCAAAGAAATGAGGTAGGGGTAGAATCGGCGTGGACGTGTTATGTAATTAAAGAGACGATTGTGTGCTAGTATTATATAAAAGTAAATAAATACTCCCCGTATAATTCCGTAGTTAGACCATCTGTCGTAGTTTTTAGATTAGGTACCGGTAATGTCGTATAGGTAACCGAAAACTTTTTGATTTTGATTCTGAATGTTGAACATACTTGCACATTCTTCTTTTTCTATTAAATGCTATTTGGTTTTATGTGGGGGCCGCTCTTTGTTTCCTCTAGACGGGACACTGACGTTTACCTCCATTATGACCTTCTGTGTTGGGGGGCTAAGTAAGTCAGTATTGGGTAGTAACACTATACCCTCGATATATGGAGTACAGATGTGATGTTTTATTTCAGTGGAAGACAAATGGGAGCGATACGACGACGCCTGCGAACTGCCCAAAGACCCAATATATAGAGAGTACTTCGAGGTGCGAGCGCTGGACAAGTTGAAGGGAACGGTGACTTATAAGGTTCGAAGGTCATCATAACTTTTATGAAGAGCAAAATTTATACAGCATGTATACATGAGGAACTCGTGGGTAATTATTTACCCACGAGCTGTTATGATTAACAGCTGTTGTAAATTTTTGACAGTCGTTACAGGTAGTCATATAATAGGCCCGAAAGTCTGACAACCAGTCTTATCAACGGGTATCGTATTATCCAGTATTAACTGGGTTGTGGAGGTCAGATAGGCAGCCGCTACATGTAAAATACTGATATTCAGCTGCATTCGGTTAGAGTGAATGTCGACAGATGTTGGTGATATGAAAATAATCTTCGCGTAATATCTTTCTTAAGCCTTACACACATGTCGTCTTAGTGACAGTTTATGAAGCACTTTTACGATTCATCATTATCATTATCTTACTACCCTCGATGCCCGTGCACGATGTTGTTTCGTTTACTCTTCCCTGTCTGCCGCCACGCTATCATTTATGTCACATATTTGCTAGATATGTGCAGGGCTGCTGGGTTAATTGTTTAAATAAAACTCCGAGTTAACACGTGAGATAACTTTACTCAAGAGAACCAAAGACTACGAATCACAAACACAGACAATCATTATGGGGAAACACCATTACCACAGATAACATTATGCAACACTCCTCTCTTCTAATTTTTATTAATTTTTGAAATGATTACAAATCAAGTCTCTGAACAGGCTTATGAGTACGTCTTCTTCTTCTTCTTCTTTGCTTTATACTATGATCTAAACTATTTTTATCAAACTTACATGCTAACATGGCCTTTTTGAAGGTTTGAACTCCCCTTTCTGCTAAGCCATTGCTGGCTGGGTGATAAGGTGCAGTACATATGTGTCTAATATTATTATTCTTACAAAAAGTATTAAACTCTTCAGATGTCCATTGTGGACCATTATCAGTCACTAATTGTTCACTAATTGTAATCTAGCAAAAATACTCCGTAGAGATTTAATTGTACTGCTGGAGGTAATATTGTTCATTTTAACAACTTCTGGCCATTTCGAGTGTGCATCTACAATAATTAACCACATATGCCCTAAAAATGGACCAGCAAAATCAGCATGAATACGTTTCCAGGGCTCCTCTAGCCACTCCCATCTATGTATAGGTTTGATAGGTGTTATGTTCCTATTTTGTATACAACCTGCACAATTATTAGTTAATGTTTTTATATCATTTGTGATGTTTGGCCACCAAAAACAACTATTAGCTAAAAATAACATTTTATTAATACCTAAATGACCAGAATGCAGTTCAGTTAAAACTTAATCTTTTAAACTGTCAGGTATAACTACTCTATCCCTCCATATAACGCAATCTTTTATTATATACAACTCAGTCTCTTTGCCTTTAAAATTACATAAATCTCTATTAATCAACTTTGGCCAACCCTCTCTTAATAAGTACACACCTTACTTAAATTAGGGTCTTTTTGAGTATGTTTAGCAATTTCAGATAAAGTTACAGGTGGATTATCCAATACAATGCTGTTAATATTACCTTCCAGATTAATTTTATCCTCCTCATTACTATTTCAGCATTGTGTTGTGAAGTCCTGTACTTTATAACATAATTATAATGACATAAAATTAATGCCCACCTAGTCATTCTATCTGCATATATACTACCTGCTGTTTTATTGGGGTTAAATATAGATATCAGTAGTTTATGGTCCGTAACTAATGTAAATTTTCTACCTTTTAAATACAAATCAAATTTCTTAACTGCCCATATAATTGCTAAGGCTTCTTTATCTATTTGTGAATATTTTACTTCTGCTTCATTGAGTGTTCTGCTTGCAAAAGCAATAGGGCGTTCAACAATATCATTACCCAACCTAATTTCATGAGCTAAACAAGCTCCTAACCCATACTTGGAAGCGTCACAGCTCAATACGACTGGTAGCTTTGGATTATAATGAATTAATACTTGATCCGATACAATAGCTTTCTTGGCCCATTCATACGCTAGTTCTTGTTCCTTAGACCATACCCATTCTTCTGAATTCTTTAGTAATGTATATAAAGGTTTTAAATGTTCAGCAGCATTCTTTAGAAATTTATGATAAAACTTAATGGTGACAAGAAAACTACGCAATTCTTTAATATTTTTAGGTTGTGGTGCTTCCAATATGGCCTTGATGTGCCCTGGTGTCTTGTGAATGCCTTCCTTATCAATAACATGCCCACAATACTCTAACCATGGGACATCAACACAGTTTTCTCTTTATTTACTTTAATATTTAAATTTTTAAGCTTTTGAAATATACACTCTAAAGTTTTTAAATGGCAATCCACATCACTATTTGCAACTAAAATATCATCAATGAAACAATATACATTTGGCATATTAAAGTGTTCATCCATAAAATCTTGCCATTCCTGTGGAGCAGATGGCATACCGAACATCATGAACGTTGGTCTATACAATCCCCATGGTGTGGTAATTGTCATAAGCTTTTGGGCCTCCTCATCCATTCGCCTGTTCATATATGCCTTTCTTAAATCAATTTTACTAAATACTGTTTTAACATTTTGATCATTTTTATTTAATTTTGCAAGAATGTCTTCAATGACAGGGATTGGATGATACCTATGGTACCTCCAAAAAAGGATATATTGTTACCTTGTAATCCCCACAAATTCTTATATTATGGGGTCCTTTAATGATGGTCACTATGGGTGTAGCCCATGTGCCTTTTTCATTATTTGTCATTCTATACATTTTTTGGTACATAACTTGTCAAGCTCATTTTTAACAAAATTTTCTACAGCATAAGGTATTCTTCTTGGTTTAAATGCAATGGGTTTAACATTAACTTCTTTCAATTTTAAAGTGCCTACAGTACCTTTAATTTTGCCCGGAGTCCCTGAGAATATATCCCTATATTTTTCTACTAAATTTTTAAGTTTAATATGTGAATCTTGGTGAATAATTAAATTGCACTGTTTTATACAAGTTTGCCAATCAATTTTCATAGCACTCAGCCAGTCCCTACCTAACAATGGCTTTTTACCTTCTTTGACAATAATCAATGTTGCTAAGTATTCTGTATTTTTAGTTTTAATTTTTACATTGGCCTTACCCAATACAGTGATATTATTACCACCATATCCTGATAACTTTAGGTTACATGGAAATAATTTTAAATTAGAAAAAGATGCAATGAACATAGATTCAGGCATTAACGTGACATCTTATCCACAATCAATTTCAAATGATATGTTTACATTATTAATATTTAAACTTATATACCAAGGACTTGGACGCTTCTCATCTATTGATACCACTTTATTAATATTTGACTCTTTTTAACTTGCATAACCGAAAATTCTTCATCCATTGCAACTTCATGGACCTTCTTGGGTGAAGTTTTGTTCCTTTTTGCTTTTCAAAGACTTGCCATATTCTGTGGCTTCTTGTGGCAGTTAAAACATTCTTCTTCTTTAAATTTGCATTGGGAGTTTTACATGCCCCGTCTTCCCGCAGCAATGACATTTAATGTTCTCATGTATTTTACTTATCTTGTGTATGTCTGAGCTTTCTTGCCCGGAACTACCAGCAGTTATTAATTTTGCTCCTTTCTCCGCCAGCTCCATGCTCATTGCTATCTCCACTGCTTTTGCAAACGTTAAATTTTCTTCACCAAACAATCTTTTCATTCTTTAACCCATGAACGAATTTATCTCGTAAACATCTTTCTAAATGTGTGGCAAAATTGCACGTCTGTGCCAATTTCTTCAACGCCGCCACAAACTCACCGATTGACTCGTCTGCCAACTGTTCCCGTTTCATAAACTTATATGTTTCCGCAATTTCTGATTGCGCTGGCTCAAAGTGTTTCTCAACAAGTTCTACTAATTCGACATAGGTTTTATCCTGTGGTGTTTTTGGGAAACAGAGTTCTGACAGCAACGTTACCATGTCAAAACCTATAAACGATATTAAATATTGCGACCACTTCGTTTTATCCACTTCTTACCTGCTAAATACCTGCACGACTGCTATACTATTCAATCCATCCATCAGCACAATGTTTTGAGTGAGTTACATTGAGTCCTACTGTAAAACGAGATTTTTCAGCCCAAAAAAAAAAGTCGTTTCCCAGCACTCATTTTTGCGTAAAGTTACTTAGTTTGGTGTACATAATGCTTGGTTGACGGCTTCGTGAAGAGTCTGTTTACACCCTGTAGATACTCGTTTAACTTTGATGAATAAACATAATTTCTATCGTTAATCGATCCTACAGTCGGTAGTCTTCTCACTCCTCAACGGTAAATAGCACCGATACAAAAAGTTGTAGATGCGTCCATATTTGATGGATAAACATGACTTCTATCATAACTTTATCCTGCAGCCATGATCGTCTCCTCAATAGGGAAGTCCTCAGCGGAGCAAGTGCTTTATAGCCCGGATACAAAGAAAGTGTTGAAATAATGATGCATAATGATCAGAAATGGTTACGACAAAACTAACAATTTAAATTATATTAAAAAACCTTTTTGTAACTAAGCTTTTATAAAAATAGTTTTTTGCCTTTTCTATTCATGCGACAAGCGACGAAGCATTTATGAAAACTATTCTTTTTCGTTTGTATTTACTCCAAGGTTCATTTTGTTCTTTCAAGTGCATTTTTATAAAAGTTTATTTCAAAAAAATATTCGATTAATAATGTTATTATTTCATATAATTTCTCACACAATCCATCCATAAGCGTTTATATTTCTCACTATTTGAACACGTTTTTTCTTCCATTATCCCCTGTCAACCGATATATCATTTATGATACAATTACTTTTGTCGGCAGCTTCGATTGCGTTAATTTATAATTTGTCAATAAATTCGGGTTGTGCTCTACTTAATAATATGATTCAATCATGATTCGAAAGACACGTGGCGCCATCTATTATCATTAGGAAGGTTATTGTTGTTTTCCTGGGGAATAGTACTTTTTTCGAGGTAGTCCGTTGCTACAGCAATGGACTACCTCGAAAAAAACCTGACAACGTAAACGACAACATAATTATATGCAAAATTTCATGATGATCAGTTCAGTGGTTTAGGCGGGAAAAGGTAACAAACAAACTTACTTTCGCATTTACAAAATTAGTAAGAAAACAATAAAACACTTTTGCTTTCAGTTATCATTGTACGACTCGCAAGAAAAGGCGTTTGCCTGTGTCCGCCTCACTGTAAGTATCAAAAGTTAGTTTATTTATTGCTGAGCTATCGATTCCACGCATTAAATGATCTAAAGGGTGTAAACAGACTCTTAACAAAGCCGAAAGGCACTTGTTCTCCCCGTCATTTCCATATTTTTTTTGTTCTAGATCATACCTGGGAACCTTCTAGGTACGGAGATATTGGGGGTCAAAGTTCCAACTTTTTCATAAGTTTTTTTTTTAATACATGTTTTTAATGTAAGATTTTTACTTTAAACACCTCCAGGACCCCCTTACTATTCAATCCATCTATCAGCACAATGTTTTGAGTGCGTTACTTTGAGTCCTACTGTAAAACGTGATTTTTCAGCTCAAAAAAAAAAGTCGTTTCCCAGCAGTAATTTTTGCATAAAGTTACTTAGTTTGATGTACAGAATGCTTGGTTGACGGCTTCGTGAAGAGTCTGTTTACACCCTGTATATGCCTCAACAAGCTTCAGAACAAGCTTGCAGAGGTCCTGGGTTCGATTCCCAGATCGGGCAAAGTGTCATGGCATTTTTCTATCAGGAATTTCTCAGTAGCAGCCCCTTAGTCTGGATTTGTACCCGGAATGTCGCAATAGGCCCACCGCCTGTTACGTGGGAATTTAACATATTTGCTATTACGACGTCTTTGGGGATGACAACCGTGGTATTATGAAGCATCATTTAATACTAGTTAGCGGCGAGATTCGGTAAGGCCATTCAGTGACGTATCCTGTTCGCATTTACGTACTTACGACCAATAATAATATATACAAAATTGATGACGTACCTTATAAAACTGCAAAACTAAAATGGGACTGCCTTGTCTGCCGGAGAGTCGGCAAAGCTGTGGATATCGCAAAACAAAATCCCTGAGACGGCTGGACGGGGTCACGGCAAAGCGAGGTGAAGATGGCAAAACACCTGGCATGGCTTTCTCGTTAATTGGCGGCAAGGGGCGCAACATCGAGAAAGCTGGAAGGAATTGGGGGAGGCCTTTGCCCAGGAGAGAGATAAGTTAACAAAAAAAAATGATAATGTTTCAAATATGTTACTAAACAACTTTAATTCATTCAGTAAAGTAAACATAAAAATAACACAAAGTTTAGAGGTAACTCGGTAAGATGTTTCTGATTTTATTAATGCCTTCATTCTTTCACAGATCATGAGCAATCATAGCTCAAGTGCTATTCTATCGTTCAAAGAAGAAATTGTTAACTATAAGGAGAATACAGAGTTGCGTGATCAATCAGGAGAAACACCCGAAGAATTATTCAATTTTTTTCCAGTCCTAAAAGGATCGGCGAAACAACAGCATAAAGGAAACTGGAAGGAAGACGACGATTTGTACAGACCAGATTCAATTAAAGATGAAAACCTCTTTTATTCTGGCAACGTTATTAATTGTGATTTGTTTATTAAATTCGAATTTGATGAGAGGGCTATAATGCATTTTGAAATGTTTGCGGAATCGGATGTTTTGAACAAATCTCATATTTGGAAGGAGGGTTGCAAAGACTGGATGAACAAGAATTATTGTAATAAGTTCAAAAAATTCCAAGATGAGTTAAGGGAAAATTTAATAAAAATAAAAGGAACGACAGACATGTGGACACAGAAAATTCAACAGTGGCTCCAGGAAAAAGAAAAAGAGGCCTATTTAAAGATACATCCAATGCCTGCATACAATTGCTTTGCCTGGATGGATAGCGATTTGTGTAATCAATTCAAGATTTTCCAAGATAGCTCACGGGATGAATTGATAAAAATAAGTGGAACGACAGACATGTGGCACCAGGAAATTCAACTGTGGCTCCAGCAAAAAGAAAAAGAGGATTATTTAAGGAGAAATCCAATGCCTGCTTACAATTGCTCTGCCTGGATGGGTAGCGATTTGTGTAATCAGTTCAAGATTTTCCAAGATAGCTCACGGGATGAATTGATAAAAATAAATGGAACGACAGATATGTGGCACCAGGAAATTCAACTGTGGCTCCAGCAAAAAGAAAAAGAGGATTATTTAAGGAGACATCCAATGCCTGCTTACAATTGCTCTGCCTGGATGGATAGCGATTTGTGTAATAAGTTCAAGATTTTACAGGATAACTTAAGGGATGAATTAATAAGAATAAATGGAACGACAGATATGTGGGACCAGGAAATTAAACTGTGGCTCCAGCAAAAAGAAAAAGAGGACTATTTAAAGAGACATCCAATGCCTGCTTACAATTGCTCTGCCTGGATGGATAGCGATTTGTGTAATCAGTTTAAGATTTTCCAAGATAACTCAAGGGATGAATTAATAAAAATAAATGGAACGACGGACAGGTGGGACCAGGACAATAAACTGTGGCTCCAGCAAAAAAAAAAAGAGGACTATTTAAAGAGACATCCAATGCCAACTTACAATTGCTCTGCCTGGATGGAGACCGATTTGTGTAATCAGTTCAAGGAATTCCAAGATAACTCAAAGGATGAATTAATAAAACTAAATGGAACGACGAATATGTGGCACCAAGAAATTCAACTGTGGCTCCAGCAAAAAGAAAAAGTGGACTATTTAAAAAGACATCCAATGCCTGCTTACAATTGCTCTGCCTGGATGGATAGCGATTTGTGTAATCAGTTCAAGATTTTCCAAGATAACTCAAGGGAAAAATTAATAAAAATGAATGGAACGACAGACGTGTGGCACCAGGAAATTCAACGGTGGCTCCAGCAAAAAGAAAAAGTAGACTATTTAAAGAGACATCCGATGCCTGCTTACAATTGCTCAGCCTGGATGTATAGCAATTTGTGTAATCAGTTCAAAAATTTCCAAGATAACTCCAGGGATGAATTAATAAAAATAAATGGAACGACAGACATGTGGCACCAGGAAATTCAACGCTGGCTCCAGCAAAAAGAATACGAAGACTATTTAAAAAGACATCCAATGCCTGCTTACAATTGCTTTGCCTGGATGGATACGGATTTGTGTAATCAGTTCAAGCAATTTCAAGATGACTCAAGGGACGATTTAAGAAAAAAACATGGGACGTCAGACATGTGGCACCAGCAAATTAAAATGTGGCTCCAGCAAAAAGAAAGAGAGGACTTTTTAAAGAGACATCCAATGCCTGCTTACAATTGCTCTGCCTGGATGGATGACGATTTGTGCAATCAGTTCAAGACTTTCCAAGATAACTCAAGAGAAAAATTAATAAAAATGAATGGAACGACAGACATGTGGCACCAGGAAATCAAACTGTGGCTCCAGCAAAAAGAAAAAGAGGACTATTTAAAGAGACATCCAATGCCTCCTTACAATTGCTCTGCTTGGATGGATAGCAATTCGTGTAATCAGTTCAAGATTTTCCAAGATTACTCAAGGGATAAATTAATAAAAATGAATGGAACGACAGACATGTGGCACCAGGAAATTAAACTGTGGCTCCAGAAAAAAGAAAAAGAGGACTATTTAAAAAGACATCCAATGCCTGCTTACAATTGCTCTTCTTGGATGGATAACGATTTGTGCAATCAGTTCAAGATTTTCCAAGATAACTCAAAGGATAAATTAATAAAAATGAATGGAACGACAGACATGTGGCACCAGGTAAACAAAGTGTGGCTTCAGCAAAAAGAAAAAGAAGACTATTTGAAGAGACATCCAATGCCTGCTTATAATTGCTCTGCTTGGATGGATAGCGATATGTGTAATCAGTTCAAAATTTTCCAAGAAAACTCAAAGGATAAATTAATAAAAATGAATGGAACGACAGACATGTGGCACGAGGAAATTAAACTGTGGCTCAAGCAAAAAGAAAAAGAGGACTATTTAAAGAGACATCCAATGCCTGCTTACAATTGCTCTGCCTGGATGGATAACGATTTGTGTAATCAGTTCAATGAATTCCAAGTAATGAAAAGGGATGAATTAATTAAAATGAATGGTACGATAGACATGTGGAAGCAGGAAATAAAACTGTGGCTCAAGCAAAAAGAAAAGAAGGACTATTTAAAGAGACATCCAATGCCTGCTTACAATTGCTCTGCCTGGATGGATATCGATTTGTGTAATCAGTTCAAAATTTTCCAAGATAATTCACGGGATAAATTAATAAAAATAAATGGAACGACAGATATGTGGCACCATGAAATTAAACAGTGGCTCCAGCAAAAAGAAAAAGAGGACTATTTAAAGAGACATCCAATGTCTGCTTACAATTGCTCGGCTTGGATGGATAACGATTTGTGTAATCAGTTCAAGATTTTCCAAGATAACTCACGGGATAAATTGATAAAAATAAATGGAACGACAGACATGTGGCGCCAGGAAATTAAACTGTGGCTCCAGCAAAAAGAAAAGGAGGACTATTTAAAGAGACATCCAATGCCTGCTTACAATTGCTCTGCCTGGATGGATAACAATTTGTGTAATCAGTTCAACATTTTCCAAGATAACTCAAGGGATAAATTAATAAAAATGAATGGAACGACCGACATGTGGCACCAGGAAATTGAATTGTGGCTCCAGCAAAAAGAAAAGGAGGACTATTTAAAGAGACATCCAATGCCTGCTTACAATTGCTCTGCCTGGATGGATAGCGATTTGTGTAATCAGTTCAATATTTTCCAAGATAACTCACGGGATAAATTAATAAAAATGAATGGAACGACAGACATGTGGCACCAGGAAATTAAACTGTGGCTCCAGCACAAAGAAAAAGAGGACTATTTAAAGAGACATCCAATGCCTGCTTACAATTGTTTTGCCTGGATGGATAGCGATTTGTGTAATCAGTTCGAGATTTTCCAAGATAACTCAAGGGATAAATTAATAAAAATAAATGGAACGACAGATATGTGGCGCCAGGAAATTAGACTATGGCTACAGCAAAAAGAAAAAGAGGACTATCTAAAGAGACATCCAATGCCTGCTTACAATTGCTCTGCCTGGATGGATAAAGATTTGTGTTATCAGTTCAAGTTTTTCCAAGATAAATCAAGGGATAAATTAATAAAAATGAATGGAACGACAGACATGTGGCACCAGGAAATGGAACTGTGGCTCCAGAAAAAAGAAAAAGAGGACTATTTAGAGAGACATCCAATGCCTGCTTACAATTGCTCGGCCTGGATGGATAGCGATTTGTGTAATCTGTTCAAGATTTTCCAAGATAAATCAAGGGATAAATTAATAAAAATAAATGGAACGACAGACATGTGGCACCAGGACATTAAATTGTGGCTCAAGCAAAAAAAAAAAGAGGACTATTTAAAGAGACATCCAATGCCTGCTTACAATTGCTTGGCCTGGATGGATAGCAATTTTTGTAATCAGTTCAAGATTTTCCAAGAAAACTCAAGGGAAAAATTAATAAAAATAAATGGAACGACAGACATGTGGCGCCAGGAAATTAAACTGTGGCTCCAACAAAAAGAAAAAGAGGACTATTTAAAGAGACAACCGATGCCTCCTTACAATTGCTCTGCTTGGATGGATAGCAATTCGTGTAATCAGTTCAAGATTTTCCAAGATTACTCAAGGGATAAATTAATAAAAATGAATGGAACGACAGACATGTGGCACCAGGAAATTAAACTGTGGCTCCAGCAAAAAGAAAAAGAGGACTATTTAAAACGACATCCAATGCCTGTTTACAATTGCTCTTCTTGGATGGATAACGATTTGTGCAATCAGTTCAAGATTTTCCAAGATAACTCAAGGGATAAATTAATAAAAATGAATGGAACGACAGACATGTGGCACCAGGTAAACAAAGTGTGGCTTCAGCAAAAAGAAAAAGAGGACTATTTGAAGAGACATCCAATGCCTGCTTATAATTGCTCTGCCTGGATGGATAACGATTTGTGTAATCAGTTCAAGATTTTCCAAGATAACTCAAGGGATAAATTAATAAAAATAAATGGAACGACAGACATGTGGCTCCAGGAAATTAGACTGTGGCTACAGAAAAAAGAAAAAGAGGACTATTTAAAGAGACATCCAATGCCTGCTTACAATTGCACTGCCTGGATGGATAGCGATTTTTGTAATCAGTTCAAAATATTTCAAGATAACACAAAGGAAAAATTAATAATAATGAATGGAACGACAGACATGTGGCACCACGAAATTAAACTGTGGCTCCAACAAAACGAAAAAGAAGACTATTTAAAGAGGCATCCAATGGCTGCTTACAATTGCTCGGCCTGGATGGATAGCGATTTGTGTAATCAGTTTAAAATTTTCCAAGATGACTCAAGGGATAAATTATTAAAAATAAATGGAACGACAGACATGTGGCACCAGGAAATTAAACAGTGGCTCCAGCAAAAAGAAAAAGAGGACTATTTAAAAAGAAATCCAATGCCGGCTTACAATTGCTTTGCCTGGATGGATAGCGATTTGTGTAATCAGTTTAAGATTTTACAAGATAACTCAAGGGATAAATTGATAAAAATAAATGGAACGACAGACATGTGGCGCCAGGAAATTAATATGTGGCTCCAGCAAAAAGAAAAAGAAGATTATTTAAGGAGACATCCAATGCCTGCTTACAATTGCTCGGCTTGGATGGATAACGATTTGTGTAAACAGTTCGAGATTTTCCAAGATAACTCACGGGATAAATTAATAAAAATAAATGGAACGACAGACTTGTGGCACCACGAAATTAAACTGTGGCTCAAACAAAAAGAAAAAGAGGACTATTTAAAGAGACATCTAATGCCTGCTTACAATTGTTCGGCCTGGATGGATAGCGATATGTGTAATCAGTTTAAAATTTTCCAAGATGACTCACGGGATAAATTAATAAAAATAAATGGAACGACAGAAATGTGGCACCAGGAAATTAAACTGTGGCTCCAGCAAAAAGAAAAAGAGGACTATTTAAAGAGACATCCAATGCCTGCTTACAATTGCTTTGCCTGGATGGATAGCGATTTGTGTAACCAGTTCAAGATTTTCCAAGATAACTCAAGGGATAAATTAATAAAAATAAATGGAACGACTGACATGTGGCGCCAGAAAATTAAACTATGGCTCGAGCAAAAAGAAAAAGAATACTATTTAAAGAGACATCCAATGCCTGCTTACAATTGCTCTGCCTGGATGGATAACTATTTGTGTAATCAGTTTAAAATTTTTCAAGATTACTCACGTGGTAATTTAATAAAAATAAATGGAACGACAGACATGTGGCACCACGAAATTAAACTATGGCTCCAGGAAAAAGAAAAAGAGGACTATGTAAGGAGACATCCAATGCCTGCTTACAATTGCTCTGCCTGGATGGATAGCGATTTGTGTAATCAATTTAAAATTTTCCAAGATATCTCGCGGGATAAATTAATAAAAATAAATGGAACGACGGACATGTGGCACCAGGAAATTAAACTATGGATCCAGCAAAAAGAAAAAGAGGACTATTTAAAGAAACATCCAATGCCTGCTTACAATTGTTCGACCTGGATGGATAGCGATTTTTGTACTCAGTTCAAGATTTTCCAAGATAACTCAAAGGATAAACTAATAAAAATGAATGGAACGACAGATATGTGGCACCGGGATATTAAATTGTGGCTCAAAGAAAAAGAAAAAGAGGACTATTTAAAGAGAAATCCAATGCCTGCTTACAATTGCTTGGCCTGGATGGATAGCGATTTGTGTAATCAGTTCAAGGTTTTCCAAGATAATTCAAGGGATAAATTAATAAAAATGAATGGAACGACAGACATGTGGCGCCAGGAAATTAAACTGTGGGTCCAGCAAAAGGAAAGAGAGGACTATTTAAAGAGACATCCAATGCCTCCTTACAATTGCTCTGCCTGGATGGATAGCGATGTGTGTAATCAGTTCAAGATTTTCCAAGATAACTCAAGGGATAAATTAATAAAAATAAATGGAACGACAAACATGTGGCGCCAGGAAATCAAACTGTGGCTCCAGCAAAAAGAAAAAGAGGACTATTTAAAGAGACATCCAATGCCTATTTACAATTGCTCTGCCTGGATGGATAACAATTTGTGTAATCAGTTCACAATTTTCCAAGATAACTCAAGGGATAAATTAATAAAAATAAATGGGACGACAGACATGTGGCACAAGGAAATTAAAGTGTGGCTCCAGCAAAAAGAAAAAGAGGATTATTTGAAGATACATCCAATGCCTGCCTACAATTGCTTTGCCTGGATGGATAGTGATTTGTGTAATGAGTTCAAGATTTTCCAAAATAAGTCAAGGGATAAATTAATAAAAATTAATGGAACAACAGACATGTGGCGCCAGGAAATTAAACTTTGGCTGCTGCAAAAAGAAATAGAGGACTATTTAAAGAGACATCCAATGCCTGGTTACAATTGCTCTGCCTGGATGGAAAGTGATTTGTGTAATCAGTTCAAGGAATTCCAAGACAAGTCAAGGGATGAATTGATAAAAATGAATGGAACGACAGAAATGTGGCACCAGGAAATAAAACTGTGGCTCCAGCAAAAAGAAAAAGAGCACTATTTAAAGAGACATCCAATGCCTGCTTACAATTGCTCCGCCTGGATGGATAGCGATTTGTGTAATCACTTTAAGATTTTCCAAAATAACTCCAGGGATGAATTAATAAAAATAAATGGAACGACAGACATGTGGCGCCAGGAAATTCAACGGTGGCTCCAGCAAAAAGAAAAAGAGGACTATCTAAAGAGACATCCAATGCCTGCTTACAATTGCTCTGCCTGGATGGATAGCGATTTGTGTAATCAGTTCCAAGAATTCCAAGTTATCAAAAAGGATGAATTAATAAAAATGAATCGAACGACTGACATGTGGCACCAGGAAATTAAAGTGTGGCTCCAGCAAAAAGAAAAAGAAGACTATTTGAAGAGATATCCAATGCCTGCTTACAATTGCTCTGCCTGGATGGATAGCGATTTGTGTAATCAGTTCAAGATTCTCCAAGATAACTCAAGGGATAAATTAATAAAAATAAATGGAACTACAGACATGTGGCAGCAGGAAATTAAACTGTGGCTCCAGCAAAAAGAAAAAGAGGACTATCTAAAGAGAATTCCAATGCCTGCTTACAATTGCTCTGCCTGGATGGTTAACGACTTGTGTAATCAGTTCAAGATTTTCCAAGATAACTCAAGGGATAAATTAATAAAAATAAATGGAACGACAGACATGTGGCACCAGGAAATAAAACTGTGGCTCCAGCAAAAAGAAAAAGAAGACTTTTTAAAGAGACATCCAATGCCTGCTTACAATTGCTCTGCCTGGATGAATAGCGATTTTTGTAATCAGTTCAAGATTTTCCAAAATAACTTAAGAGATAAATTAATAAAAATGAATGGAACGACGGATATGTGGCACCAGGACATTCAACTATGGCTCCAGCAAAAAGAAAAAGAAGACTATTTAAAGAGACATCCAATGCCTGCTTACAATTGCTCTGCCTGGATGGATAGCGATTTGTGCAATCAGTTCAAGATTTTCCAGGATAACTCAAAGGATAAATTTGTAAAAATAAATGGAACGACAGAAATGTGGCACCAGGAAATTAAACTGTGGCTCCAACAAAAAGAAAAAGAGAACTATTTAAAGAGACATCCAATGCCTACTTATAACTGCTCTGCCTGGATGGATAGCGATTCGTGTTATCAGTTCAAAATTTTCCAAGATAACTCACGGGATAAATTGATAAAAAATAATGGAACGACAGACATGTGGCACCAGGAAATTAAACTGTGGCTCCAACAAAAAGAAAAAGAGGACTATTTAAAGAGACATCCAATGCCTGCTTATAATTGCTTGGCCTGGATGGAAAGTGATTTGTGTAATCAGTTCAAGATTTTCCAAGATAACTCAAGGGATAAATTAATAAAAATGAATGGAACGACAGACATGTGGCGCCAGGAAATTAAACTGTGGCTCCGGCTCAAAGAAAAAGAGGAATATTTAAAGAGACATCCAATGCCTGCTTACAATTGCTCTGCCTGGATGGACAGCGATATGTGTAATCAATTCCGGATATTCCAAGATAACTCAAGGGATAAATTAATAAAAATGAATGGAACGACAGACATGTGGCACCAGGAAATTAAAGTGTGGGTCGAGCAAAAAGAAAAAGTGGACTATTTAAAGAGACATCCAATGCCTGCTTACAATTGCTCGGCCTGGATGGATAGTGATTTTTGTAATCAGTTTAAAGTTTTCCAAGATAACTCACGGGATACATTAATAAAAAATAATGGAACGACAGATATGTGGCACCGGGAAATTAAATTGTGGCTCAAAGAAAAAGAAAAAGAGGACTATTTAAAGAGAAATCCAATGCCTGCTTACAATTGCTTGGCCTGGATGGATAGCGATTTGTGTAATCAGTTCAAGGTTTTCCAAGATAATTCAAGGGATAAATTAATAAAAATGAATGGAACGACAGACATGTGGCGCCAGGAAATTAAACTGTGGGTCCAGCAAAAGGAAAGAGAGGACTATTTAAAGAGACATCCAATGCCTACTTACAATTGCTCTGCCTGGATGGATAGCGATTTGTGTAATCAGTTCAAGATTTTCCAAGATAACTCAAGGGATAAATTAATAAAAATAAATGGAACGACAAACATGTGGCGCCAGGAAATTAGACTGTGGCTACAGAAAAAAGAAAAAGAGGACTATTTAAAGAGACATCCAATGCCTGCTTACAATTGTTCGGCCTGGATGGATACCGATATGTGTAATCAGTTTAAAATTTTCCAAGATGACTCACGGGATAAATTAATAAAAATAAATGGAACGACAGAAATGTGGCACCAGGAAATTAAAGTGTGGCTCCAGCAAAAACAAAAAGAGGACTATTTAAAGAGACATCCAATGCCTGCCTACAATTGCTTTGCCTGGATGGATAGCGATTTGTGTAATCAGTTCAAGATTTTCCAAAATAAGTCAAGGGAAAAATTAATAAAAATTAATGGAACAACAGACATGTGGCGCCAGGAAATTAAACTGTGGCTGCAGCAAAAAGAAAAGGAGGACTATTTAAAGAGACATCCAATGCCTGCTTACAATTGCTCTACCTGGATGGATGACAATTTGTGTAATCAGTTCAATATTTTCCAAGATAACTCAAGGGATAAATTAATAAAAAATAATGGAACGACAGACATATGGCACCAGGAAATCAAACTGTGGCTTCAGCAAAAAGGAAAAGAGGACTATCTAAGGAGACATCCAATGCCTGCTTACAATTGCTCTGCCTGGATGGATGACAATTTGTGTAATCAGTTCAATATTTTCCAAGATAACTCAAGGGATAAATTAATAAAAATGAATGGAACGACAGACATGTGGCACCGGAAAATCAAACTGTGGCTCCAGAAGAAAGAAAAAGAGGATTATTTAAATAGACATCCAATGCCTGCTTACAATTGTTCTGCCTGGATGGATAACGATTTGTGTAATCAGTTTAAGATTCTCCAAGATAACTCAAGGGATAAATTAGTAAAAATAAATGGAACGACAGACATGTGGCACCGGGAAATTAAACTGTGGCTCCAACAAAAAGAAAAAGAGGACTATTTAAAGAGACATCCAATGCCTGCTTACAATTGCTCTGCCTGGATGGATAGTGGTTTGTGTAATCAGTTTAAGATTCTCCAAGATAACTCAAGGGATAAATTAGTAAAAATAAATGGAACGACAGACATGTGGCACCGGGAAATTAAACTGTGGCTCCAACAAAAAGAAAAAGAGGACTATGTGAAGAGACATCCAATGCCTGCTTACAATTGCTCTGCCTGGATGGATAACGAATTGTGTAATCAGTTCAAGATTTTCCAAGATGACTCAAAAGATAAATTAATAAAATTGAATGGCACGACAGACATGTGGCACCAGGAAATTAAACTGTGGCTCCAGCAAAAAGAAAAAGAGGACTATTTAAAGAGACATCCAATGCCTGCTTACAATTGCTCTGCCTGGATGGATAACGAATTGTGTAATCAGTTCAAGATTTTCCAAGATGACTCAAAAGACAAATTAATAAAATTGAATGGCACGACAGACATGTGGCACCAGGAAATTAAACTGTGGCTCCAGCAAAAAGAAAAAGAGGACTATTTAAAGAGACATCCAATGCCTGCTTACAATTGCTCTGCCTGGATGGATAACGACTTGTGTAATCAGTTCAAGATTTTCCAAAATGACTCAAAAGATCAATTAATAAAATTGAATGGAACGACAGACATGTGGCATCAAAAAATTAAACTGTGGCTCCTGCAAACAGAAAAAGAGGACTATTTAAAGAAACATCCAATGCCTGCTTACAATTGCTCTGCCTGGATGGAAAGCGATGTGTGTAAGCTGTTCAAAATTTTCCAAGATGATTCCCGGGATAAATTAATAAAAATGAATGGAACGACAGACATGTGGCACCAGAAAATTAAACTGTGGCTCCAGCAAAAAGAAAAAGAGGACTATTTAAAGAGACATCCAATGCCTGCTTACAATTGCTTTGCCTGGATGGATATCGATTTGTGTAATCAGTTCAAGATTTTCCAAGATAACTCAAGGGATAAATTAATAAAAATAAATGGAACGACAGACATGTGGCGCAAGGAAATTAAACTGTGGCTCCAGCAAAAAGAAAAAGAGGACTATTTAAAGAGACATCCAATGCCCGCTTACAATTGCTCTGTCTGGATGGATAGCGATTTGTGTAATAAGTTCAAAATTTTCCAAGATGATTCCCGGGATAAATTAATAAAAATGAATGGAACGACAGGCATGTGGCACCAGGAAACTAAACAGTGGCTCCAGCAAAAAGTAAAAGAGGATTATTTAAAGAGACATCCAATGCCTGCTTATAATTGCTCTACCTGGATGGATAACGATTTGTGTAATCAGTTCAAGATTTTCCAAGATAACTCAAGGGATAAATTAATAAAAATAAATGGAACGACAGACATGTGGCACCAGGAAATAAAACTGTGGTTCCAGCAAAAAGAAAAAGAGGACTATTTAAAGAGACATCCAATGCCCGCTTACAATTGCTCTGCCTGGATGGATAACGATTTGTGTAATCAGTTCAAGATTTTCCAAGATAACTCAAGGGATAAATTAATAAAAATAAATGGAACGACAGACATGTGGCGCCAGGAAATTAAACTGTGGCTCCGGCTCAAAGAAAAAGAGGAATATTTAAAGAGACATCCAATGCCTGCTTACAATTGCTCTGCCTGGATGGACAGCGATATGTGTAATCAATTCCGGATATTCCAAGATAACTCAAGGGATAAATTAATAAAAATGAATGGAACGACAGACATGTGGCACCAGGAAATTAAAGTGTGGGTCGAGCAAAAAGAAAAAGTGGACTATTTAAAGAGACATCCAATGCCTGCTTACAATTGCTCGGCCTGGATGGATAGTGATTTTTGTAATCAGTTTAAAGTTTTCCAAGATAACTCACGGGATACATTAATAAAAAATAATGGAACGACAGATATGTGGCACCGGGAAATTAAATTGTGGCTCAAAGAAAAAGAAAAAGAGGACTATTTAAAGAGAAATCCAATGCCTGCTTACAATTGCTTGGCCTGGATGGATAGCGATTTGTGTAATCAGTTCAAGATTTTCCAAGATACTTCAAGGGATAAATTAATTAAAAATAATGCAACGACAGACATGTGGCGCCAGAAAATTAAACACTGGCTCCAGCTAAAAGAAAAAGAGGAATATTTAAAGAGAAATCCAATGCCTGCTTACAATTGCTCTGCATGGATGGATAGCGATTTATGTACTCAGTTCAAGATTTTCCAAGATAACTCAAGGGATAATTTTATAGAAATGAATAGAACGACAGACATGTGGCACAAGGAAATGAAACAGTGGCTCCAGCAAAACGAAAAAGAGGACTATTTAAAGAGACATCCAATGCCTGCTTACGATTGCTCTGCCTGGATGGATAGTGATTCATGTAATCAGTTCAAGATTTTCCAAGATAACTCAAGAGATAAATTAATAAAAATAAATGGAACGACAGACATGTGGCACCAGGAAATTAAACTGTGGCTCCAGCAAAAAGAAAAAGAGGACTATTTAAAGAGACATCCAATGCCTGCTTACAATTGCTCTGCCTGGATGGATAGCGATTTGTGTTATCAGTTCCAAGAATTCCAAGTTATCAAAAGAGATGAATTAATAAAAATAAATGGAACGACAGACATGTGGCAACAGGAAATTCAAATGTGGCTCCAGCAAAACGAAAAAGAGAACTATTTGAAGAGACATCCAATGCCTGCTTACAACTGCTCTGCCTGGATGGAAAGCGATTTGTGTAATCAGTTCAAGATTTTTCAAAATACCTCAAGGGATAAATTAATTAAAATAAATGGAACGACAGACATGTGGCACCAGGAAATTAAAATGTGGCTCAAGCAAAAAGAAAAAGAGGATTATTTAAGGAGACATCCAATGCCTGCTTACAATTGCTCGGCTTGGATGGATAACGATTCGTGTAATCAGTTTAAAAATTTCCAAGATAACTCAAGGGATCAATTAATTAAAATAAATGGAACGACGGACATGTGGCACCAGGAAATTAAACTGTGGCTTCAGCAAAAAGAAAAAGAGGACTATTTAAGGAGACATCCAATGCCTGCTTACAATTGCTCCGTCTGGATGGATAACGATTTGTGTAATCAGTTCACAATTTTCCAAGATAACTCAAGGGATAAATTAATAAAAATAAATGGAACGACAGTTATGTGGCACCAGGAAATTAAACTGTGGCTCCAGCAAAAAGAAAAAGAGGACTATTTAAAGAGACATCCAATGCCTGCTTACAATTGCTCCGCCTGGATGGATAGCGATTTGTGTAATCAGTTCAAGATTTTCCAAGATAAATCAAGGGATAAATTAATAAAAATGAATGGAACGACAGACATGTGGCAACAGGAAATTAAACTGTGGCTCCAACAAAAAGAAAAAGAGGACTTTTTAAAGAGACATCCAATGCCTGCTTACAATTGCTCCGCCTGGATGGATACCGATATGTGTAATCAGTTTAAATTTTTCCAAGATAACTCAAGGGATAAATTAATAAAAATAAATGGAACGGCAGACATTTGGCACCAGGAAATTAAACTGTGGCTCCAGCAAAAAGAAAAAGAGGACTATTTAAAGAGACATCCAATGCCTGCTTACAATTGCTCCGCCTGGATGGATACCGATTTGTGTAATCAGTTCAAAGAATTCCAAATTATCAAAAGGGATGAATTAATAATAATTAATGGAACGACAGACATGTGGCGCCAGAAAATTAAACTGTGGCTCCAGCAAAAAGAAAAAGAGGACTATTTAAAGAGACATCCAATGCCTGCTTACAATTGCTCCGCCTGGATGAATGGCGATTTGTGTAATCAGTTCAAAATTTTCCAAGATAATTCAAGGGATAAATTAATAAAGATGAATGGAACGACAGACATGTGGCACCAGATAATTAAACTGTGGCTCCAGCAAAAAGAAAAAGAGGACTATTTGAATAGACATCCAATGCCTGCTTACAATTGCTCTGCCTGGATGGATAACGATATGTGTAATCAGTTCAAAATATTCCAAGATAACTCAAGGGATAAATTAATAAAAATGAATGGAACGACAGACGTGTGGCACCAGGAAATTAAACTATGGCTCCAGAAAAAAGAAAAAGAGGACTATTTAAAAAAATATCCAATGCCTGCCTACAATTGCTTTGCATGGATGGATAGTGATTTGTGTAATCAGTTCAAGATTTTCCAAGATAAGTCAAGGAATAAATTAATAAAAATGAATGGAACGACAGACATGTGGCGCCAGGAAATTAAACTGTGGCTGCAGAAAAAAGAAAAAGAGGACTATTTGAAGAGACATCAAATGCCCGCTTACAATTGCTCTACCTGGATGTATAGCGATTTGTGTAATCAGTTCAAACTTTTCCAAGATAACACACGGGATAAATTAATAAAAATGAATGGAACGACCGACATGTGGCACCAGGAAATTGAATTGTGGCTCCAGCAAAAAGAAAAGGAGGACTATTTAAAGAGGCATCCAATGCCTGCTTACAATTGCTCTGCCTGGATGGATGGCGATTTGTGTAATCAGTTCAATATTTTCCAAGATAACTCAAGGGATAAATTAATAAAAAAGAATGGAACGACAGACATGTGGCACCAGGAAATTAAATTGTGGCTCCAACAAAAAGAAAAAGAGGACTTTTTAAAGAGACATCCAATGCCTGCTTACAATTGCTTTTCCTGGATGAATAGCGATTTGTGTAATCAATTCAAGATTTTCCAACATAACTCAAGGGATGAATTAATAAAAATGAATGGAACGACAGACATGTGGCGCCAGAAAATTAAACTGTGGCTCCAACAAAAAGAAAAAGAGGACTATTTAACAAGAAATCCAATGCCCGCTTACAATTGCTCTGCCTGGATGGATAGCGATTTGTGTAATCAGTTCAAGATTTTCCAGGATAATTCAAGGGATAAATTAATAAAAATGAATGGAACGACAGAGATGTGGCACAAGGAAATAAAACTGTGGCTCCATCAAAAAGAAAAAGAGGACTATTTAAAGAGACATCCAATGCCTGCTTACAATTGCTCTGCCTGGATGGATAGCGATTTGTGTAATCAGTTCAAGATTTTCCAGGATAATTCAAGGGATAAATTAATAAAAATGAATGGAACGACAGAGATGTGGCACAAGGAAATAAAACTGTGGCTCCATCAAAAAGAAAAAGAGGACTATTTAAAGAGACATCCAATGCCTGCTTACAATTGCTCTGCCTGGATGGATAGCGATTTGTGTAATCAGTTCAAGATTTTCCAAGATAACTCAAGGGATAAATTAATAAAAATAAATGGAACGACAGACATGTGGCGCCAGGAAATTAAACTGTGGCTCCAGCAAAAAGAAAAAGAGGACTATTTAAAGAGACATCCAATGCCTGCTTACAATTGCTCTGCCTGGATGGCTAACGATTTGTGTAATCAGTTCAAGATTTTCCAAGAAAACTCTAGGGACAAATTAATAAAAATGAATGGAACGACAGACATGTGGCACCAGGAAATTAATTTGTGGCTCCAGCAAAAAGAAAAAGAGGACTATTTAACAAGAAATCCAATGCCTGCATACAATTGCTCTGCCTGGATGGATAGCGATTTGTGTAATCAGTTCAAGATATTACAAGATAATTCAAGGGATAAATTAATAAAAATGAATGGAACGACAGACATGTGGCACCAGGAAATTAAACTGTGGCTCCAGCAAAAAGAAAAAGAAGACTACCTAAAGAGACATCCAATGCCAGCTTACAATTGCTTGGCCTGGATGGATAGCGATTTGTGTAATCAGTACAAGATTTTCCAAGATAACTTAAGGGATAAATTGATAAAAATAAATGGAACGACAGACATGTGGCGCCAGGAAATGAAACTGTGGCTCCATCAAAAAGAAAAGGAGGACTACTTAAAGAAACATCCAATGCCTGCTTACAATTGTTCTGCCTGGATGGGTACCGATTTGTGTAATCAGTTTAAAATTTTCCAAGATAACTCAAGGGATAAATTATTAAAAATAAATGGAACGACAGACATGTGGCATCAACAGATTAAACATTGGCTCCAGCAAAAAGAAAAAGAGGACTATCTAAAGAGACATCCAATGCCTGCCTACAATTGCTCTTCCTGGATGGATAGCGATTTGTGTAAACAGTTTCAAGAATTCCAAGTTATCAAAAGGGATGAATTAATAAAAATAAATGGAACGACAGACATGTGGCAACAGGAAATTCAAATGTGGCTCCAGAAAAAAGAAAAAGAGAACTATTTGAAGAGACATCCAATGCCTGCTTACAATTGCTCTGCCTGGATGGATAGCGATTTGTGTAATCAGTTCAAGATTTTCCAAGAAAACTCTAGGGACAAATTAATAAAAATAAATGGAACGACAGACATGTGGCACCAGGAAATTAAAGTGTGGCTCCAGCTAAAAGAAAAAGAGGACTATTTAAAGAGGCATCCAATGCCTGCTTACACTTGCTCCGACTGGATGGATAACGATTTGTGTAATCAGTTCAAGATTTTCCAAGATAACTCAAGGGATAAATTAATAAAAATGAATGGAACGACGGACATGTGGCACCAGGAAATTAAACTGTGGTTTCAGCAAAAAGAAAAAGAAGATTATTTAAAGAGACATCCAATGCCTGCTTACAATTGCTCGGCCTGGATGGATACCGATTTTTGTAATCAGTTCAAGATTTTCCAAGATAACTCAAGGGATAAATTAATAAAAATGAATGGAACGACAGACATGTGGCACCAGGAAATTAAACTGTGGCTCCAGCAAAAAGAAAAAGAGGACTATTTAAAGAGACATCCAATGCCTGCTTATAATTGCTCTGCCTGGATGGATACCGATTTGTGTAATCAGTTCAAGATTTTCCAAGACAACTCAAGGGATGAATTAATAAAAATAAATGGAACGACCAACATGTGGCACCAGGAAATTAAACTGTGGCTCCAACAAAAAGAAAAAGAGGACTATTTAAAGAGACACCCAATGCCTGCTTACAATTGCTCTGCCTGGATGGGTAACGATTTGTGTAATCAGTTCAAGATTTTCCAAGATAACTCAAGGGATAAATTAATAAAAATTAATGGAACGGCAGACATGTGGCACCAGGAAATTAAACAGTGGCTCCAGCAAAAACAAAAAGAGGACTATTTAAAGAGACACCCAATGCCTGCTTACAATTGCTCTGCCTGGATGGATAACGATTTGTGTAATCAGTTCAAGATTTTCCAAGATAACTCAAAGGATAAATTAATAAAAATAAATGGAACGACCGACATGTGGCACCAAGAAATTAAACTGTGGCTCCAGCAAAAAGAAAAAGAGGACTATTTAAAGAGACATCCAATGCCTTCTTACAATTGCTTTGCCTGGATGGATAGCGATTTGTGTAAACAGTTCAAAATTTTCCAAGATTATTCACGGGATAAATTAATAAAAATGAATGGAACGACAGATATGTGGCGGCAGGAAATTAAACTGTGGCTGCAGCTGAAAGAAAAAGAGGACTATTTAAAGAGACATCCAATGCCTGCTTACAATTGCTCTGCCTGGATGGATACCGATTTGTGTAATCAGTTCAAGATTTTCCAAGACAACTCAAGGGATGAATTAATAAAAATAAATGGAACGACCAACATGTGGCACCAGGAAATTAAACTGTGGCTCCAACAAAAAGAAAAAGAGGACTATTTAAAGAGACATCCAATGCCTGCTTATAATTGCACTGCCTGGATGGATAGCACTTTGTGTAATCAGTTCAAAATTTTCCAAGATAACTCAAGGGATAAATTAATAAAAATGAATGGAACGACAGACATGTGGCAGCAGGAAATAGAACTGTGGATCCAGCAAAAAGAAAAAGAGGACTATTTAAAGAGACATCCCATGCCTGCTTATAATTGCTTTGCTTGGATGGATAGCGATTTGTGTAATCAGTTCAAGATTTTCCAAGAAAACTCAAGGGATAAATTAATAAAAATAAATGGAACGACAGACATGTGGCGCCAGGAAATTAAACTGTGGCTCCAGCAAAAAGAAAAAGAGGACTATCTAAAGAGGCACCGAATGCCTGCCTACAATTGCTCTGCCTGGATGGATAACTATTTGTGTAATCAGTTCAAGATTTTCCAAAATAACTCAAGGGATAAATTAATAAAAAAGAATGGAACGACAGACATGTGGCACCAGGAAATTAAACTGTGGCTCCAGCAAAAAGAAAAAGAGGACTATTTAAAGAGACATCCAATGCCTGCTTACAATTGCTCTGCCTGGATGGATAACGATTTGTGTAATCAGTTCAAGATTTTCCAAGACAAATCAAGGGATAAATTAATAAAAATAAATGGAACGACAGACATGTGGCGCCAGGAAATTAAACTGTGGCTCCAGCAAAAAGAAAAAGAGGACTATTTAAAGAGACATCCAATGCCTGCTTACAATTGCTCTGCCTGGATGGATAGCGATTCGTGTAATCAGTTCAAGGATTTACAAATTATCAAAAGGGATGAATTGATAAAAATGAATGGAACGACAGATATGTGGCGGCAGGAAATTAAACTGTGGCTCCAGCAAAAAGAAAAAGAGGACTATTTAAAGAGACATCCAATGCCTGGTTACAATTGCTCTGCCTGGATGGATAGCGATTTGTGTAATCAGTTCAAAATTTTCCAAGATAAATCTCGGAATAAATTAATAAAAATAAATGGAACGACAGACATGTGGCACCAGGAAATTAAACTGTGGCTCCAGCAAAAAGAAAAAGAGGACTATTTAAAGAGAAATCCAATGCCTGCTTACAATTGCTCGGCTTGGATGGATAACGATTCGTGTAATCAGTTCAAGATTTACCAAGATAACTCAAGGGATAAATTAATAAAAATAAATGGAACGACAGACATGTGGCACCAGGAAATTCAACTGTGGCTTCAGCAAAAAGCAAAAGAAGACTATTTAAAGAGACATCCAATGCCTGCTTATAATTGCTTTGCCTGGATGGATAGCGATTTGTGTATTCAATTCAAGATTTTACAAGATAACTTAAGGGATACATTAATAAAAATGAATGGAACGACAGACATGTGGCGGCAGGAAATTAAACTGTGGTTGCAGCAAAAAGAAAAAGAAGACTATTTAAAGAGACATCCAATGCCTGCTTACAATTGCTCTGCCTGGATGGATAGCGATTTGTGTAATAAGTTCAAGATTTTCCAAGATAACTCAAGGGACAAATTAATAAAAATAAATGGAACGACAGACATGTGGCACCAGGAAATAAAACTGTGGTTGCAGCAAAACGAAAAAGAGAACTATTTAAAGAGACATCCAATGCCTGCTTACAATTGCTCTGCCTGGATGGATAGCGATTTGTGTAATCAGTTCAAGATTTTCCAAGATAAATCAAGGGATAAATTAATAAAAATAAATGGAACGACCAACATGTGGCACCAGGAAATTAAACTGTGGCTCCAACAAAAAGAAAAAGAGGACTATTTAAAGAGACATCCAATGCCTGCTTACAATTGCTCTGCCTGGATGGATAGCAATTTGTGTAATCAGTTCAAGATTTTCCAAAATAACTCAAGGGATAAATTAATAAAAATAAATGGAACGACAGACATGTGGCGCCAGGAAATTAAACTGTGGCTCCAGCAAAAACAAAAAGAGGACTATTTAAAAAGACATCCAATGCCTGCTTACAATTGCTCTGTCTGGATGGATAGCGATTTGTGTAATCAGTTTAAGATTTTTCAAGATAACTCAAGGGATAAATTATTAAAAATGAATGGAACGACAGGTATGTGGCACCAGGAAATTAAACTGTGGCTCCAGCAAAAAGAAAAAGAGGACTATTTAAAGAGACATCCAATGCCTGCCTACAATTGCTCCGCCTGGATGGATAGCGATTGGTGTAAGCTGTTCAAAATTTTCCAAGATGATTCTCGGGATAAATTAATAAAAATGAATGGAACTACAGACATGTGGCACCAGGAAATTAAACTGTGGCTCCAGCAAAAAGAAAAAGAGGACTATTTAAAGAGACATCCAATGCCTGCTTACAATTGCTTGGCCTGGATGGATAGCGATTTGTGTAATCAGTTCAAGATTTTTCAAGATGTCTCAAGGGATAAATTAATAAAAATAAATGGAACGACAGACATGTGGCGCCAGACAATAAAACTGTGGCTTCAGCAAAAAGAAAAAAAGGATTATTTAAAGAGACATCCAATGCCTGCTTACAATTGCTCTGCCTGGATGGATAGCGATTTGTGTAATCAGTTCAAGATTTTCCAGGATAACTCAAGGGATAAATTGATAAAAATAAATGGAACGACAGATATGTGGCACCAGGAAATTAAACTGTGGCTCCAGCAAAAAGAAAAAGAGGACTATTTAAAGAGACATCCAATGCCTGCTTACAATTGCTCTGCTTGGATGGGTAACGATTTGTGCAATCAGTTCAAGATTTTCCAAGATAACACAAGGGATAAATTAATAAAAATGAATGGAACGACAGACATGTGGGACAAGGAAATTAAACTGTGGCTCCAGCAAAAAGAAAAAGAGGACTATTTAAAGAGACATCCAATGCCTGCTTATAATTGCTCTGCCTGGATGGATACCGATTTGTGTAATCAGTTCAAGATTTTCCAAGATAACACAAGGGATAAATTAATAAAAATGAATGGAACGACAGACATGTGGCACCAGGAAACTAAACTGTGGCTACAGCAAAAAGAAAAAGAAGACTATTTAAAGAGACATCCAATGCCTGCTTACAATTGCTCTGCCTGGATGGATAACGATTTGTGTAATCAGTTCAAGGTTTTCCAAGATGACTCAAGGGATAAATTAATAAAAATGAATGGAACGACAGACATGTGGCACCAGGAAATTAAACTGTGGCTCAAGCAAAAAGAAAAAGAGGACTATTTAAAGAGACATCCAATGCCTGCTTATAATTGCTCTGCCTGGATGGATACCGATTTGTGTAATCAGTTCAAGATTTTCCAAGATAACTCAAGGGATAAATTAATAAAAATGAATGGAACGACAGACATGTGGCACCAGGAAATTAAACTGTGGCTCAAGCAAAAAGAAAAAGAGGACTATTTAAAGAGACATCCAATGCCTGCTTATAATTGCTCTGCCTGGATGGATACCGATTTGTGTAATCAGTTCAAGATTTTCCAAGATAACTCAAGGGATAAATTAATAAAAATGAATGGAACGACAGACATGTGGCACCACGAAATTAAACTGTGGCTACAACAAAAAGAAAAAGAAGACTATTTAAAGAGACATCCCATGCCTGCTTACAATTGCTCTGCCTGGATGGATAACGATTTGTGTAATCAGTTCAAGGTTTTCCAAGATGACTCAAGGGATAAATTAATAAAAATGAATGGAACGACAGACATGTGGCACCAGGAAATTAAACTGTGGCTCCAGCAAAAAGAAAAAGAGGACTATTTAAAGAGACATCCAATGCCTGCTTACAATTGCTCTGCCTGGATGGATAACGATTTGTGTAAACAGTTCAAGGTTTTCCAAGATGACTCAAGGGATAAATTAATAAAAAGGAATGGAACGACAGACATGTGGCACCAGGAAATGAAAATGTGGCTTCAGCAAAAAGAAAAAGAGGACTATTTAAAGAGACATCCAATGCCTGCTTACAATTGCACTGCCTGGATGGATAACGATTTGTGTAATAAGTTCAAGATTTTCCAAGATAACTCAAGGGATAAATTAATAAAAATGAATGGAACGACAGACATGTGGCACCAAGAAATTAAACTGTGGCTCCAGCAAAAAGAAAAAGAAGATTATTTGAAGAGACATCCAATGCCTGCTTACAATTGCTCTGCTTGGATGGATAGCGATTTGTGTAATCAGTTCAAGATTTTCCAAGATAACTCAAGGGATAAATTAATAAAAATGAATGGAACGACAGACAAGTGGCACCAGGAAATTCAACAGTGGCTCCAGCAAAAAGAATACGAGGACTATGTCAAGAGAGAACCAATGGATGCTCACAGATGCGCTGTCTGGATGGATGATAATTATTGTAAGCAGTTCAAAACATTTCAAGATGAGTTAAGGAATGATTTAAGGAAAGTAAACGGAACCACAATCAAGTGGAACCAGGAAATTCAACTGTGGCTCCAGCAAAAAGAAAAAGAGGACTATTTAAAGAGACATCCAATGCCTGCTTACAATTGCTCTGCCTGGATGGATACTGATTTGTGTAATCAGTTCAAGATTTTCCAAGACAACTCAAGGGATAAATTAATAAAAATGAATGGAACGACAGACATGTGGCACCAGGAAATTAAACTGTGGCTCCAGCAAAAAGAAAAAGAGGACTATTTAAAGAGAAATCCAATGCCTGCTTACAATTGCTCTGCCTGGATGGATAGCGATTTGTGTAATCAGTTCAAGATTTTCCAAGATAAATCAAGGGATAAATTAATAAAAATAAATGGAACGACAGACATGTGGCACCAGGAAATTCAACTGTGGCTCCAGCAAAAAGAAAAAGAGGACTATTTAAAGAGACATCCAATGCCTGCTTACAATTGCTCTGCCTGGATGGATACTGATTTGTGTAATCAGTTCAAGATTTTCCAAGACAACTCAAGGGATAAATTAATAAAAATGAATGGAACGACAGACATGTGGCACCAGGAAATTAAACTGTGGCTCCAGCAAAAAGAAAAAGAGGACTATTTAAAGAGACATCCAATGCCTGCTTACAATTGCTCTGCCTGGATGGATAACGATGTGTGTAATCAGTTCAAAATTTTCCAAGATGACGAAAGGGATAAATTAATAAAAATGAATGGAACGACAGACATGTGGCACCAGGAAATTAAACTGTGGCTGCAGCAAAAAGAAAAGGAGGACTATTTAAAGAGACATCCAATGCCTACTTACAATTGCTCTGCCTGGATGGATAACGATTTGTGTAATCAGTTCAAGATTTTCCAAGATGACTCAAGGGATAAATTAATAAAAATGAATGGAACGACAGCCATGTGGCACCAGGAAATTAAACTGTGGCTCCAGCAAAAAGAAAAAGAGGACTATTTAAAGAGACATCCAATGCCTGCTTACAATTGCTCTGCCTGGATGGATAACGATTTGTGTAATCAGTTCAAGATTTTCCAAGATGTCTCAAGGGATGAATTAATAAAAATGAATGGAACGACAGACGTGTGGCACCAGGAAATTAAACTGTGGCTCCAGCAAAAAGAAAAAGAGGACTATTTAAAGAGACACCCAATGCCTGCTTATAATTGCTCTGGCTGGATGGATAACCATTTGTGTAATCAGTTCAAGATTTTCCAAGATGACTCAAGGGATAAATTAATAAAAATGAACGGAACGACAGACATGTGGCACCAGGAAATTAAACTGTGGCTCCAGCAAAAAGAAAAGGAGGACTTTTTAAGGAGACATCCAATGCCTGCTTACAATTGCTCTGTCTGGATGGATAACGATTTGTGTAATCAGTTCAAGATTTTCCAAGATAACTCAAGGGATAAATTAATAAAAATGAATGGAACGACAGACATGTGGCACCAGAAAATTAAACTGTGGCTCCAGCAAAAAGAAAAAGAGGACTATTTAAAGAGACATCCAATGCCTGCTTACAATTGCTCTGCCTGGATGGATACCGATTTGTGTAATCAGTTCAAGATTTTCCAAGATAACTCAAGGGATAAATTAATAAAAATGAATGGAACGACTGACATGTGGCACCAGGAAATTAAACTGTGGCTCCAGCAAAAAGAAAAAGAGGATTATTTAAAGAGACATCCAATGCCTGCTTACAACTGCTCTGCCTGGATGGATAGTGATTTGTGTAATCAGTTCAAGATTTTCCAAGATAATTCAAGGGATAATTTAATAAAAATTAATGGAACGACAGACATGTGGCACAAGGAAGTTCAACGGTGGCTCCAGCAAAAAGAATACGAGGACTATGTCAAGAGACAACCAATGGATGCTCACAGTTGCGTTGCCTGGATGGATGATAATTTTTGTACGCAGTTCAAAACATTTCAAGATGAGTTAAGGAATGATTTAAGAAAAGTAAACGGAACGACAGTCAAGTGGAACCAGGAAATTAAACTGTGGCTCCAGCAAAAAGAAAAAGAGGAGTATTTAAAGAGACATCCAATGCCTGCTTACAATTGCTCTGCCTGGATGGATAGCGATTCGTGTAATCAGTTTAAGATTTTCCAAGATAACTCCAGGGATGAATTAATAAAAACAAATGGAACGACAGACATGTGGACACAGAAAATTCAACAGTGGCTCCAGGAAAAAGAAAAAGAGGACTATTTAAAGAGACATCCAATGCCTGCTTATAATTGCTCTGCCTGGATGGATAACGATATGTGCGATAAGTTTAAGATTTTCCAAGATAATTCCAGGGATGAATTAATCAAAACAAATGGAACGACAGACATGTGGACAAAGAAAATTCAACAGTGGCTCCTAGAAAAAGAAAAAGAGGACTATTTAAAGAGACATCCAATGCCTGCTTACAATTGCTCTGACTGGATGGATAGCGATTTGTGTAATGAGTTCAATGAATTCCAAGATGTCAAAAGGGATGAATTAATAGAAAATAATGGAACGACAGACATGTGGCACCAGGAAATTAAACAGTGGCTCCAAAAAAAAGAACAAGAGAACTATTTAATGCTACATCCAATGCCTGCTTACAATTGCACTGACTGGATGGATAGCGCTTTGTGTAATAAGTTTAATAAATTCCAAGATGAGACAAGGGAACACTTAATAATGTTGAATGGAACGTCAGACATGTGGCATCAGGAAGTTAAAAAGTGGCTCGAAGAAGAAGAATACGCGGAGTACGTAAAGAGAGAACCAATGGAGGATCACAAATGCCCTCGCTGGATGAAGGATAAGAAATGTCGTAAGTTCGAAACATACCAAATCAAGTTAAGGAAATATTTAAGAAAAAAAAAGGGAACGACGGCAATGTGGAACCAGAATATTCAAGATTATCTGCAGAAAGCTGAGTGGTATAATATGGGGAACAGTTGACCATGTAAGGAGAAGTCCCATGCCTGCTTACAGGTGCCTTCCCACTCATTTCATGGCAAAATAATCTCATACGCAGATGACACTGCCCTTATATTTGTTGCTAAAAGATGGAATGAGACGTACCAGCTAGTTCAGAAAGGTTTTGATCTGGTGAAGAGGTGGCTTTGTTATAGTGTGCTTACCCTGAATGTTGAGAAAATTAAATACTTGACCTTTTCGATCCGTGCTTCTTCACAAGTCAATCAAAATTTAATTGCACTTAACTGCTCCTTCGGCACTTCGGTGGATTTAAAATACTCATTTTATTTTATTTATTTATTTATTGGCCTATCTACAATTGTTACACTGTTTTTTCCTAATAATACAAGCAATATGATACAAGCATAGTGTACAATATGATGCGATAGACACAGCATGCAAAAAAAAACTAAATTAAAAACCTAAAAAAAAATTACAATAATAGTGCAGAGTCACTTTCAACAGCAGCGGGTGCAAAATACAGCAAATACGAAGATGACAGAAAAGCAAAGAAGAAAAGTCAATAAGGTGGTTAGTTTTGGTGGACTTAGCGCTTGAATTTTTGAAGGGTTGCGGAAAAAATAACAATTGATTCGTCACAATTATTGAGAAGCCTGCAAATTCTGGGGATGGGGGAGTTGGATCCTGATACAGTTTTGCGGAATGGGGGCGTAATAATTGTATAGGGTGACTCATGCAATCCTTTGAAGCGTGCAAAAACAATTAAATATTTAGGCGTAATTATTGATGTCAATTTTTGCTTCAAAGCTCACACTCAGTCACTGAGTTGAAGAGTTGGTAATCTTACTTACATTTTTAGGATGTTGAGGCATGTAGTCTCCCCTAGAATACTATAGCAAATCTATTAAGCGGTTTGTCAATCACTGATTACATACTGTAATGTATATCGTCTTGGGGTGGTGCACCAAAAACTACGATAAAGCAACTTGAGGTATCCACAAAGATCTATACTGAAACTAAGTACTTTTTCCCTACCACGGTTCTTAATGAATACTGTGAAGTCCTGACTGTACGCCAACTATTTATGTTAATTGAAATTGAAAATATTTATTTCAGACTTACACATTAATATACACAAGTCCATATTATGTTAGTAGGTAGAAACTTATAACTATGTTAGTAAAATTTAAAGCTAAAATTATAAAGCTGTTAAGCATCATAACAAAGCAAAGTTCGAGTATGTTAGCAAGGCGGAGAGGTTTACCTGTTTGTAAGAAGAGCATAATAATATCAAGCTCAAGAACTGCTTTTATTTGTAATGTTTTCCCTTTTCGGGCCCATTTTTGTATGACAAAATTAATAAGACTCTTAATATATATTCTATGAATAGGGCAGCGATAAAAGCATCTGTAACTCATTGGCTGGGGAGAACAACGTACGATCAGACTGAGGATTTGCTGGCTATCTTAAAGTAATGATATAATGCTGTGATACAATTTATTGTCGGCTTTGGATATGTATTGCAGAGGTATTCTATAAGACTCCACTCGCAAAATTATTCAAATAAACTTTCTCACACACCCATACACTCACCCTTTTTCATCTTACACACCCAGAGGACAGTTAAGTAATCCTAGTTTTTAACCAAATATAACCGAAATTCTGCGTCCTTCACGCTGAACACGGAGGCCACCATACATCCTGACGTCAGAATGGCGGGTCAAAAAAATATTCATATTTCTCTGAATGTATCATATGTAGCAATTATTGAAGAAACGAAGCAAATATAAGCAATTGGATAGCAATTCTTCAATATACTTTCAAAGCCGCCTACCATAGGCAACCACCCATTCTGACGCTAACAATAACTAACTATACTGCTTGCTCCGGCAATCACTATGTAACTGTGACGTTGTTTGATATTGTTTTGGTAAATGTTTAAAGACGGGTCCTGACACCCATAAGTTTATACTCAGTAGTAGTTTTAATTTTTTTAGGTTTATATACTTTGTTCTACTCTTTGGAAATAAAGCATTATTACTATTATTCTTTTATTAATTTTTCTTACCTTATTATTTACATTTTTAAATATTTTAGTTTTAAAAATATAAAAAAATTAGCCCACCGGTATCGGGAACAGGGTCCAAGCTACCGGCGGTCAGGGCTCTAGAGAGAAGAACCTAACAATACGAGCCCTGTTCAGGAGTACCGCTTTCTGAATCAAGCCCTTGATCCAGCTGCCTGACGAAAGCCTCCTCAGGTGTTGGTCGGGCTCTTGGCAATTAAGCCATTGGCTGAAACGACTATCGGCACAATGATCATGAGTTCACATCCCACATGTCGACAACCTCGCGAACCAAGTCAAGGTAACTACTTGATTTAATTATCTTTCTCGGCTTTCACGAGGTTCTCATCATGCGGGGCCGTTATATCAACAATCATTGCGCGCCGCTCTGGGGATCTAAAATGGCCACTTTTAGCAATTCCTCTAAAAGTAATTCATTTTCTGAATTCCCAGCAGATCATTAGCAATTCTGCTAATTTTCGTAAAATGGTGACACATGGTAGCTGAATCATACTCAATTCATTTCATATCCAGAATCAGATTTGTTGTAAATGTTGCCACGTGAAAAATAAAAGACCGTATTTTTACCGGTTATTTTTTCTCTCCAGATTTTATTAATTAAATTCATTTTATTGGAAGCATTCCAGTGATTTAAACACTATTTCAATAAAAGACAAATATGGCACAGTTAAAACACTGCAAATAAGGTCTTAGAAAGGGAATTTGAAACGATAAAGATTGACTTTTTAGCCTGGCAACATGCGCATAGATGTCTATCCTTGATGGAGATGTCAAGGCGTCATGTCAACTGTCAATTATTGGTCTTGTCTATTTGTTGTTATTGGAAACCAATAGTTTTGTTGTATTTTTGTTTTCAATGGTATTTTCTCAAGCAGTATTTATTGATAACTAGGCGTACAGTACCTCTGTTAACCTATTTCTGGCTAAAGCTGCGACCCCACTGGATATACTTCTACATTCACGTATATGTAGCTACTAAATGATACTGGAATTCGACAAAAAGGCCGTAAGGTCGTTGTGTTTGAAGAGATGGCTGAAACTCATAAAGGAGCTGCTTGAAAAATTCTCTTGTTATTCCGTCAGGATATAGAAATAAGCAAATTCAAGGGATTTTCCATTTTCACGCTGATTTCGTGTGATGTGTCGAACCATACCAAAGCTATTGAAGGCAGCATGTAGCGAGCTGTTCACACTACAGAAGACCTCTCAGGGGCTGGGACTAAGGAATGACGAAGAACAAGCAGAAAATCAAACCGAGTGAAATAGTGTAGTGTGTGTAATATTGGTCAGAATTTTTCAATACCAATGCGTGTATTTGTTGTGTTCCAATATTCGATATTACCATATTATAATTGAAGGGGATACCTACACAGCAGAGCTATTACGAGCTTAAATGGCACAAAAGAAATGCTTGTGTGTAAAAAAATCCAAAATATTCAATATACAAAGGTTTCAATCTTGTCAACCTGTCTTCAAATCACAGAACCTTTTAACTAAAAGGAATAGAAGAGGATTACATTTATGCATTATCCAAACCTGTTATGTGTAAAATGAAACTCTTTCAAAATAGAAATAACTTAAACATGTGTGAACTCGTAGAATTACCCGTACACAGAATTTTAATATTTAGGAGTACCATATTATAATGAAAGTAGTTGACCTATCCTATATATTATTTGTACCTATGTATGTATTATATAATTATGATGTATTGTAATTTGTAATTTTCATGCCATTGAGAAGAGATTGATGAGTATGACGGAATGTGTTCTGCACTGAAATAACTGTAACATCCTTTTCCTTCACATTTTATGCAAATAAAGATGCTTAAGTACATATGACTTTCATTACATGTTTTATACATTTACTTTTAAACAGTACATAGACTTAAAAATGTGAGATAATTCTGATTTTTGACATTTAAATTAGTCATCATCTCCCTAGCCTTTTCCCAACTATGTTGGGGTTGGCTTCCAGTCTAACCGGATGCAGTTGAATACCAGTATTTTACATGGAGCGACTGCCCATCTGACCTCCATGACCCAGTTAGTACTGGGTTGTACGATACCCCTTGGTAAGATTGGTTGTCAGACTTTGAAAATGTCTGTTAAAGTTAAACCCATGTACAATTTTTTAAATTGATAGATATCCTTTATTCGCCAATTATGTTGCGTACTTTACACGAAAATAAAGTAGGAACGTTTAAATTCAATAAGTCATTGGACTCTTTTTTTTGTTGTAACCTCTTTTTACAGATGTTATATTCTTGTCCCAATTTTTTTTTTACCTTTTTCCATTTCGTAAAGTCCAAAATATATCATTATTTCAATATTTTTTTACAAAATCTGTAAAATGAATTGTGAGATTTTGCTCTTGACAATCTTTTTATGAATCTGCTTATTGACAGCAAAGCAATTCATAATAAGTGGACCATTTTACGATTCTCCATACAATACTGTCAAACCAGTGTCTGACAGATGAATTACGTAATATGAATTGGACGCAGTTAATATTATGAATTGTCAATTTGTGGCCATTTTAGGAATTGATATGTGATTCATATTATTATCCTAATATGATTCTGCCAATGTTACCATTTTAGGCCCCCTGATTGATTCACCACCACTATATCAGGCTTATTGGCTACAATAACCCTATTAGTGATCATGGATTGATCCCAGTACAGTGTTATATTGCCATTTTCCAGAACTGGGTCGGGCACATACCTATAGTACGGTACTTCCAATTCCACAAGGCTGTATGTGGGAGATAGGGGAGATGTAATACGAAAGAAACAGTTATACATAAGGAAATACATTGCTATATTACTCGGGCTACAAAATAAAATAATTGATACATTCTACAACTATATTCACATAATACATAAAAGCATGAAGCATAAGGCATGAAATAAACAAAATAGGAAGGAATACAGCAAATAAACAATTTATATAACCGTTCAGGGGGCTTAAAATGGTAACATTGGCAGAATCATATTAGGATAATAATATGAATCACATTTCAATTCCTAAAATGGCCACAAATTGACGATTCATAATATTAACTGCGTCCAATTCATATTACGTAATTCATCTGTCAGACACTGATTTGACAGTATTGTATGGAGAATCGTAAAATGGTCCACTTATTATGAATTGCTTTGCTGTCAATAAGCAGATTCATAAAAAGATTGTCAAGAGCAAAATCTCACAATTCATTTTACAGATTTTGTAAAGAAATATTGAAATAATGATATATTTTGGACTTTACGAAATGGAAAAAGGTAAAAAAAAAATTGGGACAAGAATATAACATCTGCAAAAAGAGGTTACAACAAAAAAAGAGTCCAATAATTTATTGAATTTAATCGAAAAAAGTAAGGTTACCTACTTTATTTTCGTGTAAAATACGCAACATAATTGGCGAATAAAGGATATCTATCGATTTAAAAAATTGTACATGGGTTTAACTTTAACAGACATTTTCAAAGTCTGACAACCAATCTTACCAAGGGGTATCATACAACCCAGTACTAACTGGGTCATGGAGGTCAGATAGGCAGTCGCTCCATGTAAAATACTGGTATTCAGCTGCATCCGGTTAGACTGCAAGCCAACCCCAACATAGTTGGGAAAAGGCTAGGGAGATGAGGACTAATTTAAATGTCAAAAATCAGAATAATCTCACATTTTTAAGTCTATGTACTGTTTAAAAGTAAATGTATAAAACATGTAATGAAAGTCATATGTACTTAAGCATCTTTATTTGCATAAAATGTGAAGGAAAAGGATGTTACAGTTATTTCAGTGCAGAACACATTCCGTCATACTCATCAATCTCTTCTCAATGGCATGAAAATTACAAATTACAATACATCATATATAATACATACATAGGTGCAAAAAATATATAGGATAGGTCAACTACTTTCATTATACTATGGTACTCCTAAATATTAAAATTCTGTGTACGGGTAATTCTACGAGTTCACACATGTTTAAGTTATTTCTATTTTGAAAGAGTTTCATTTTACACATAACAGGTTTGGATAATGCAAAAATGTAATCCTCTTCTATTCCTTTTAGTTAAAAGGTTCTGTGATTTGATGACAGGTTGACAAGATTCAAACCTTTGTATATTGAATATTTTGGATTTTTTTACACACAAGCATTTCTTTTGTGCCATTTTAGCTCGTAATAGCTCTGCTGTGTAGGTATCCCCTTCAATTATAATATGGTAATATCAAATATTGGAACACAACAAATACACGCATTGGTATTGAAAAATTCTGACCAATATTACACACACTACACTATTTCACTCGGTTTGATTTTCTGCTTGTTCTTCGTCATTCCTTAGTCCCAGCCCCTGAGAGGTCTTCTGTGGTGTGAACAGCTCGCTACATGCTGCCTTCAATAGTTTTGGTATGGTTCGACACATCACACGAAATCAGCGTGAAAATGGAAAATCCCTTGAATTTGCTTATTTCTATATCCTGACGGAATAACAAGAGAATTTTTCAAGCAGCTCCTTTATGATTTTCAGCCATCTCTTCAAACACAACGACCTTACGGCCTTTTTGTCGAATTCCAGTATCATTTAGTAGCTACATATACGTGTATGTAGAAGTATATCCAGTGGGGTCGCAGCTTTAGCCAGAAATAGGTTAGCAGAGGTACTGTACGCCTAGTTATCAATAAATACTGCTTGAGAAAATACTATTGAAAACAAAAATACAACAAAACTTGGTTTCCAATAACAACAAATAGACAAGACCAATTGACAGTTGACATGACGTCTTGACATCTCCATCAAGGATAGACATCTATGCGCATGTTGCCAGGCTAAAAAGTCAATCTTTATCGTTTCAAATTCCGTTTCTAAGACCTTATTTTCAGTGTTTTAACTGTGCCATATTTGTCTTTTATTGAAATAGTGTTTAAATCACTGGAATGCTTCCAATAAAATGAATTTAATTAATAAAATCTGGAGAGAAAAAATAACCGGTAAAAATACGGTCTTTTATTTTTCACGTGGCAACATTTACAACAAATCTGATTCTGGATATGAAATGAATTGAGTATGATTCAGCTACCATGTGTCACCATTTTACGAAAATTAGCAGAATTGCTAATGATCTGCTGGGAATTCAGAAAATGAATTACTTTTAGAGGAATTGCTAAAAGTGGCCATTTTAGATCCCCAGTTCTCGTGGAGCGCGCTCGTGCATGGACGTGTGAGCGATACGCTGTACTTAACTGTTGCCGTCGCGTTGTTAGTTATACGCCGCCGCTGTCGTGATATTAAATATGCAGAAAACACCAACCAAACACGGATCTGATCCGAACTTAGCGTCGGTGAAAGATAAGGAATGGTTTACTGCGAGGCACGGCAATAAGAAAAGGGAATATGAATCGGATATCGATTCTACACGAGTGGCGCAGGATAGTAGGAGATTCAAGCCTTGCTGTTCAACAGGTGCACTGAACGAAACACTTAACGCATTTCGCGAAGAAATGAAGGTCATGCATACCTTGTTGACCACCATGAAGCAGCAACAGGATGAGAAATACGCTGCTATTCAGTCCGACATTACGGAGATTAAAAGGGAGGTAGTGGAAATTAAAACAGAGAACTGTGACACGGATAACGTTATTAAGAATTTAAAAGGTAAACACAGGGAATTAGATCAAGCGCACCTAAAACTAATTGATTCGAACTATAAAAATGAAAATAGGATGAAGGACGGGGTATATTTCTCGAAAAATATAATTAAGTCACTTGAGGAACGTATAGGATGGCTGGAGCAGAAGGAATTGAAATTAAATATTGAGAATGTACGTAAACAAGAGGGAGAGGAGCTCGTGGCTAAACAATAACAGCCGCTCGGGTCAATCTTTAGGTTAAGCCGTGCTTGCCTAGGTTGGTCTGTGGATGGGTGACCACCGATTACATACCGAGTTTCCTCCGTGCCTCGGAAAGCACGTTAAGCCGTTGGTCCCGGCTGTCATTTGAAGATCTTTGACAGTCGTTAAAGTAGTCAGTGGCGCAAAAAGTCTGACAACCAGTCTTACCAAGGGGTATCGTATTTCCCAGTAGTAACTGGGTTGTGGAGGTCAGATAGGCAGTCGCTCCATGTAAAATACTGGTATTCAGCTGCATCCGGTTAGACTGGAAGCCGACCCCAACATAGTTGGGAAAAGGCTAGGCAGATGATGACGTAAACAAGAGGGAGAAAACATTAACGCCACGGTCGTGTATAGCCGACAAATGAAATCGTGCTCAACACGCCACCGTCGTCTATAGACGACAAGAAAACGACATTTTTTTAGTAAAAAATAAATATACTAAATTAAATTTTCGGTGTTTCTTTTTCCTATTATTTAAAAATACACTAATGAAATATTGTAAAATGACACCAAGATATATTCATTAGTTACATTTCACTAGAAAAAAAATCATCAAAAATTGCTAATCGAAATCCGTAAAAAAGTGTTCTTCCTCACGCCACAGTCGGCCAGACACGACAGCTAGTGATGAAATATTTTATTAAAAGTAGCTTACTCTTATTTCGACAATTATTTTTAATGACAACCTTTCGTATCTGAATATTCCTAATGCATAATATTTATAAAATTGTGGGAAAAAAACATAATTGATATCTATCGATCGATAGTTACCTCCGTTGGATTTTAACCAACCAGGACCTACCGACCCACGAAATGCGGCGTTCGCAAGACTCGTTGCTTTTGAACTGGTTCGAGCGCCAGAAGAGAAGCGTTCAGTAACGTATGTCAATTTACTGAACGTGATTAGAAAAGTGCGACAGCAAAACTTGGATGACACAAGTTTGCCAAGTTACGAAGAATCTGATTAATAATTATAAGTAAATTGATTAAATTATTTTTAATTTATTATTGTTTAAATAGTTACTTGCCGCACTTACAGACTTTTAAACACTATATGATTATTATTTATTATATCCCACAATGTCACATCCCTAATCGCATGCGAGGAAGTTGTCAAAAGTCGTGCCAGCCACGCCAGAGTCGGGTCTTCCCGACAGTGGATGACGTCACGAACGAGATTAGTTATGTACCTTATTATTATTTGATTTATTCGTTTGTAGTTCTAAAGTCTGCTTTTAGGTTGTTTAGAACTTTGTAACTGGTGTTTAATGATAGTATGTTACTGTTATGTTATTCTGTTACTAAACTGATTTAAAATAAACGTGCATAAAGCGAGCGGTGAGGGCAACCCCGACAAGGTGGATGGGGGGCACTCCGCTGTCATCCACCGTAGAGGACGGTCGTTGTGATCACTGGGCGTTGGATGTACCCAAAATACAAACCTTGTGTTTTATTTCAATATACAAACTAATATTATTAGTGGTGGTTCGGAGTACACCACAATTGGCGACGAGGAAATCTGGTGAGTGCTGAAAGATTATTTCAAATCTAGTTGCATGCAAATCGGCCGTCAAAAGTTTGTTATTATGTGTTAATATCCTACCTACATGGAATAAGATTACATTTTGCTAGATAATATTATGTCAACAATTAAATCTTACATTGATCGGACATATGAAATATGCAAGTACCCTAAAGAAGTAGGCAAATTAGGTAGCAGGGATTTATAAGTGTGTGCAGTCAATCTAAGCGTCAACCTACTTATAAACTAATAACAACATTACAGTAGGTACTGTAATGTTGTTATTAGTTACAAATAATTAATCAATGAAAAGTTAAATTAAGAAAAGGAAGTAGTTACCTACCTACCCTCGTTGTTATGTAGTATGACGTAGGTATTACTTATTTTGATGACAAGAAATGAGTGTAATTATTTTATGTTAATTTTAGGTAGATTTTATCTATGCGCGATTATAAATAATTGTTATTTAACCATAACTCAGGCAGTAGACATTATTCGTAACGGCCGAAGCCGAGATAAGAACTCTTTTGTTGCAACTTTTTTGTTATGATATTTTTAGATACTTCTTGTAGGTCTAAAAATTAAAGGGGGTTGATAGCCGATTGCATGTTAATTGGGTATGTAAATATGTTATTATGAAACGAAACAAAATAATTTGTAAAATAGTCAGCAGCGAAATACTATTAGTGAGGAAAAATAGTGCTGACATCAAGTATAATGTGAGTGTGAACTCTCAAAACTGTGCCAAAATATGCTAATATTTAGTAGCCGAGTACTAAATTGAATAACTGTAATAAAAATTTAAAATAACTACAGCTTCCTCTTTCTCAATACATTTGTTTATATTAATAGTTTTGTTTCAATCAACATTTTGAGTTTTATTTGCAGAAAACCCTATTATGTCTCAAAATATACCTCCTCTTGAGCAGTTTGACTGTGAAGGCGAACCGAATTCCCTCTGTACTCGATGGGAAAAGTGGAAACGCGGATTAGAAATTTATTTTCAAGCTGCGAATATTGATACATCGGTTAAGAAACGGGCATCTCTTTTGCATATCGGAGGGTTATCATTGCAAGATGTTTACTTTAACATCCCCGGCGCTCACGTAGAGGAGAATGAATCGGTTGATGTTTATAAGATAGCAATAGAGAAACTGAATGAATATTTCGCGCCGAAACAAAGTAATCTGTTCGAGCGGCATTTATTACATTAATGAGACAAGAACCGGGTGAAAATTTTGAAAAGTTTTTAGTAAGGTTGCGCCGTCAAAGTGCCAAATGTAATTTTCTAATGAGAATGAGAGTTTAATTGATCAGATAACCGAAAAATGTTTATCGACTGAGTTGAGAAAGAGGATTCTGGTGTTGGGAGATACAGTTACAGCGGATAAAATTATTGCGGAGGCTAATGCGCTCGAAACTGTCGAAAGGCAAATGACTGATTTCCAAGATAAACAAAATGTGAACGTGAACAAAATAGACTCTGTGAAAAACAAATCGATCAACGAGGAAAAATAGAATGCACTAGGTGTGGAAGTAAAAATCATAAATTTGATAGCGTGTGTGGCTAAAGATAAAATATGCGCCAAATGTGGTTCATTTCCTTAAAATGTGCAGAACAAGAGCCAATAAACGTAAACCTAATCCCAGAGACCAAAAAACCAACTCAAAAAGGCGTCGTTTTGAGAAAAACGATACCGCGGGCCCATCAGAAAAAAAGAACAAGTCTGATGCGGTAATTGACTACATATTTCACATCGACGAAGATGCTGCTATTTCATGTCAAATTGGTGGGGTCGACGTAGATCTGCTCATTGACTCGGGGAGTAAATGTAATATCATCAGCGAAAAGTCCTGAAATCTTATGAAGGCAAAAAAGGTGATCGTTTCGAATCAAGAAAAAAACCCAGATAAAACATTTATGTCCTACGGGTCTAACAATCCCCTGACACTACTGGGATCGTTTGAGGCTGAAATTCGTGCAGGTCCAGAAACTATTTTGGCAAAATTTTACGTGATAAAAGATGGGGTAAGAAATCTATTAGGGAAAGACAGTGCGATAACACTAAAAGTATTGAATCTTGGTTTGCAGGTTAATGAGGTAAGTGTAACTCAAATACCAAAATTTAAAAATGTTGTTTTAAAGATTGCAATTGACAAAACGGTTACACCTGTTTGTCAGCCGTATAGGCGTGTCCCAATACCATTAGAAGTCAAAATCAACAATAAAATTGACGAGTTAATGAAGATGGATATCATAGAACCAGTGAATGAACCATCTCCTTAGGTATCCCCTATGGTCCCCGTTCTCAAAGAGGATGGTGATGTTAGGATTTGTCTTGATATGCGTTGTGCAAATAAGGCAATCATTAGAGAACACCATATTTTACCAACCATGCACCAATTAATGCCAAAATTCCGAAAAGCCAAAATCTTTTCTAAATTAGATGTCTGTAATGCTTTTCATCAGGTGGAAATTGCTGAAAACTGTCGAGAAATTTATTACAAGCAAGGGACTATATAGGTATAAAAGGCTCATGTTCGGTATCTCGAGTGCTCCGGAACATTTCCAGAAAATAATGGAACACATGTTGATCAAATGTCAAGGTGTCGCAAATTTTATTGACATTATTGTGTGTGGTAGAGATGAGAAGGACCATGACGAGAACCTCAAAAATGTTTTGGATGTTCTCAAGGCAAATAACGTATTGTTAAATAAAAAGAAATGTCTGTTCAAGGCCAGAGAAATCGAATTCCTTGGACACCGACTATCGGCAGACGGTGTAAGACCTTTAGACAAATATATAAAAACAATTGAGTCTTTTCGAGAACCTAGAAATGTCGAAGAGATCCAAAGTTTCCTAGGCTTGATTAATTTTGTAGGGAAGTGGATACCAAACTTAGCCACCTTGACTGAACCAATCCGTGAAGTTTTGCGGAAAAAACTCCATAAACATGCAGACATTTTTTTAATTTCTGGACAGTTAAACAGAAAGAAGCCTATAACCAACTCAAACAATGTCTGACCAAAATAGATACGTTGGGTTACTATGACCCAGATGACAGAACACAAGTCATTGCTGATGCCAGTCCTGTAGGTTTGGTATACAATATGATTCGACTGGGCCGCGCATCATTGCTTTCGGAAATAAAAGTTTGACAGACGTCGAAAAACGTTACTGCCAAACCGAAAAGGAAGCGCTGGCTTTAGTTTGGGCTATAGAGCATTTTCACATGTATTTATATGGGAAAGAGTTTGAGTTGGTTACAGATCACAAGCCTTTAGAGATAATTTTTAAACCACGTTCGAAACCTTGTGCTCGAATTGAGCGCTGGGTTCTGAGGTTACAAGCATATAATTACAAAGTTGTGTACAAACCTGGGAAATCTAATATTGTTGACCCATTGTCACGACTTTGCACAAATCAAAACTGTGCTCCGTTTGATAGTGAATATCATATTAACCAAATTGTACAGTATGCGCGTCCAACAGCGTTGTCTTTAGAAAGTATTTCAGAAGCATCTAAGTCTGATAAAGATTTTATACTCGTTAGGGATGGATTACATAATAATAAATGGGATCAAATTGTAAATAATTATAAATTATTTGGAAAGGAACTCTGGCTGCATGAGGACCTGTTATTACGTGGCAACAAAATTGTGATTCCCTCTAAATTAAGACAAGAAGTGTTAGCGGCTGCTCATGAAAGCCATCCCGGAATAGTAAACATGAAAGCTAGGTTGCGTACAAAAGTTTGGTGGCCCAAAATTGACAAAGACGCAGAAAATGTTGTAAAAAATTGTAGAGGTTGTATCTTGGTGTCAGGCCCAAACCAAACAATTCAAGCTTGGGTTGACACCGCTGTAGACTTCCTAGGTCCATTGCCCAGTGGAGATTATCTTTTTGTTATAATTGATAATTTCAGTCGCTATAAAGAAATTAAAATTATGAAATCTATCACAGCTAAAGATACAATTAATGTCCTAAAAGAAATTTTCTCCCGTTTAGGCATCCCAGTTAGTCTAACTTGCGACAATGGCCGCCAATTTATCAGTCAAGAATTTAAATCATTTTGTGAAGAGTTAGGAGTTCGCATTTATAACACAATCCCTTACTGGCCTCTATGAGAGGGATTGGGCTATAATCCACCACGCGGGTCCAGTGCGGATTGGTAGATGTCACATGTCTTCGAATTTTTGGTTCTAGGACATGCCGGTTTCCTCACGATGGTATTAGTAATGTTTATCTTTATATATATAATTCTACTGTGCGTGTGTATGTCACTGAACTCCTCCTAAACGGCTGGACCGATTTGAATGATTTTTTTTGTATGCCTTTGGGTGGCACCCTGGATGGTTTAGATTCACAAATCAGCCCGACAGATGGCGCTGCTGTCGTTATCTAGGTTTGACGCAGACGAAGTTGCGAGGGACAGTTAGTGTTTATTTATTTTTCTAAAAAAAAAGGAAGAGATGTGGTATTCTGTTACTAAACTGATTTAAAATAAACGTGCATAAAACGAGCGATGAGGGCAACCCCGACAAGGTGGGTGAAGGGGCACTCTGCTGTCATCCACCGTACCGTAGAGGACGGTCGTTGCGATCACTGGGCGTTGGATGTACCCAGAATACAAACCTTGTGTTTTATTTCAATATACAAACTAGTATTATTAGTGGTGGTTCGGAGTAAACCACAGTATGATACTAAATAGGGTCAAATTAAATAAAAGAATATTGCAACGAGTAATATTTTATTTAAAAATATGGAACGAAAAGCAATGATGAATTGGTTATCGATAACTTATCGATAAGGTGTTGGAATCCCTATGTTTTTGTAGGTATTTGCGCTGAATTTGTGGCTTGGCGTGGAAGGGGCGCCGATGCGTTTACGCTCTGGCGTTCAAAAGGTTAAAGAGGTAGTGGAGAAGATTGCGAAAGAATTGAAATTGGGGGTAGATGGCATAGAAAAGGTATGGAGAGTCAGAGGCGAGGGAAGTGGTATGCCAATTATTGTAAAAATGTGTGACGCGGAAACGCGCAATCAATGGCTAAAAAGCAGGAGACAACAGCTGACGAAACAATCCATCTACAATAACAACGATGATACCCGCATCTATATTCATGAGAATCTCACACGCCAAATGCGCCAATTACTCTGGACAACGAAACAAAAACTAAAGGATGAGTTCAAGTTTATATGGATACAAGATGGAAAAATTTTAATTAAGAAGAGTGAGGTCGAGAAGAAAGTACATAATATCTCCTGTGACAGCGACATAAATAAATAAATATCTATTAATAGCGAAAACGGAGAGTAAATACTTAGACAGAACTTACTGTAGAATAGAATTTCCTAATTAGAAGTTTCTTAATACACAAATATGAACCCTGAAGATCTACAGGATATTATATACTCAAAATATGAATCTACAAAACATTGGATAGATTACGTAACACATACTGAAAATAAATTAAATATCATACACATGAATATCTGTTTGATAAGGAAGCATTTTAATGAATTTATAGTATTAGTAAAAGACTGTTTACCTAAATTGGAATTTATATGTCTAACAGAAATAAATATAAAAGAGGAGGAAGTTTATAATTATGAAATAAATGGTTACTGTTCATATTACTTAACTAGAACGGAAAGAAGGGGAGGTGGTATAATTATCTATGTACATGAATATATGGAGTTCGAAATTATTAAGAAATATAACGTATGCTGTGAACTAATACATGGTCAAATTGTCACGAAACGCAAAAAGATTGACATAATAATTACTTACAGGCCACCGCAAATGAATAAATCACACTTTATAAATGAACTCAAGAAATTAATACCAGATATACCTATTGGAAATGATTTAGTGTTATTGGGAGACTGCAACATAAACATATTGCAAGGGGACACCGACTCACGCGCCAACGAATATCTAAACACGCTGAGTGAGTTAGGTATGGAATGCTGCATTCAAGATGTTACGCGAGAAGTAGTCCTGTCAGAGCGACGAGTGACATCATGCATCGATCATATTTTTGTGCGAAGTGCGCGACCGGCCGGCGAGCTTCACGCCTACGTACTTTGGTACTAACGACCACGGGACTCTCGATCGGAGTAAATAAACAGCTGATGCCTCCGTGTTATCGCACGATACTTAATAATGAAACAGTTAAAACTAAGTTATGTAAGGTAGAATGGATTAATCTCGTGTATATTGAAGACCCTTTAGATTTATAATATGTTTAGCAACATTTACAGCACGTCGGATACAAAAAAGCTAGTTAAACATAGGGAATCTAACATCTGGGTTGATAAAAAATTGAAAAAAACATTAGAAACTAAAGACGTATTGTTCAGAAAATGGAAAGCAAATCCTAATATCCGTAATAATCCATAATCCAATAGTAAATAAGTAACTAATTGTCACATCAACAAAGCAACCAGCATAGTAACAGTATAAAGTAATAATAAACTCAACGTGTCGGCGCAACGACTACCGGATCAGTATGCTTAGTGCGAGTTTCATACTCACATTCGAGTAACGTCTCGATCGCGTAAATCGAGTTAACGTCAAACGTCTTCGACCATCGTTAAATTGTGAGTGCGACTTACCAAACTTCTAACCATTCGCTTCGCGTAAGTTCACCGCGAGAAGTGACGAATGGTGAACGAATGAAACGAACAAACCGAACCAACGTTGGTAACCGGCCAAAATAAATTGACATTCTTATTTTGTGTTCATAATAGAAGCGACTGCTTATTCAAATAGTGGTGGTTATACGACGAAGTTAGATGTTTATTTTGTGTTTTGTTTAGAAAAGTTTGTTTAGTTGTGTTTGCAGTTTTAAATATATTTGTTAAATAAAAATGAAGACTAGTCCGTCCCAATTTGAAATGCTGATGACATATATGGAGCAGTAAGTGTAATTTATAATAATTTGGTGTGTAGTGAACTAGATGCAATCAGTGAACTTTGTAAAACTAAGTTTCTTACTTTTTAGGCATGGAGATTTAAGTAAATTATCTGCTGATGCTCGAGGCAGGATAACGAGCTTACGGAAATGGGAGGAATTAACTGCATTGTTGAACAGTGATGGTGCTGGTGATACTAAAACCACTGAGAAATGGAAGAAGGTTAGTCAAAAGGTGTATTGCTAACCCATTTTGGTTTAAACTAGGTGTGGTGGTGTGGAATAAAGTGTTGGCTTCTTTGTATGGTTTAAGGTGTGGAGTGACTTCAAAAATAATACAAAAAGAAAAGCTGCACGTTTGCATCGAGGCGCTAGTGGTACTGGTGGCGGGCCCGCAGTTTTTGCCAAATTATCAGATTTAGAGCAGAGAGTTCTAAATCTGATGGGTTTGCAAGTAGCTACGGGTTTAGCAGTGGAGGAAGCTGGGTTGTCACAGGTATATTTTAAATTCTTATACCTATATTGCATACATGACTATTAAATTGCGGTACCTGCAATTGGTGTCTTATATATTGTATTCTTTTACAGGAAGTTCACATTCAGCCCAGTGCTGACAATAATAATGAATCAGGTATACTAACTCTGCATCAGTTTGAAGAGTGTAAGTTACCTGGAACCATGTTCTTTATAAATTGGTAACATGGTTGCTAATAAAACATACATAATTATGTATTTTCTGCTTCAGATTCTCAGAATATCAACCAAGCTGCGTCGTCAGATCAATCCCCATCCCTCTTGCGGGCTATATCTTCTCCCCCTCTTATGTTTGTGGAGGAAGAAGTTGAAAGTAAGATATACACCATTTTTTCTAGATAAGCATGAAATTCATAACAAAGCAGTGATAACGTAAGCACAAATATGAATTAAGTTTTACTTAAAAAAGAGTCAATTTGTTACTTATTTGTGTTGTTGTTGTGGCATCAGCTGAAACCCCTTTTTTATATTTTAGTTTCTCAACCTGGGCCATCAAGATTATCAATTGCCCCAGCACTTTCACCACCTGAAGAAAGACCTACCACGGCAGCATCACATACATTAGTGGGACCACAAGTGGAAGGTAAGATTAACTTGAAAGAGAGAATTCTAAAGCTTTTTGACAACAATTATTATTGAGAATATACCTATAACTAATTACCTTTTTATACTTTTATAGAGACGGGCTTGCTCTCCCCAACTAGGCCGTCAACTGAAGTTCGAGTTGGGCACAGGATTGCTCCATCTGTGCAAACCACTCCTCGCCGTACAAGGAGAACTCGAGGTTCACCTCATAGACGAGCAAGGCCAGCACACACTGAGCAGGCAACTCAACACTTTCTCCAAGCTGATTCTTTTTGGAGAAATTTCAAAGAACAGCAGCACAAAGATAACTTTGAGTTGAGAAGAGAGCAGAACCGTATAAGGGAATTGGAGGTACAGGCTCAGAGGGACTGGCAAGAAATAGGCAGAAGACTTGTGAATGTTTTAGAAAAACTAGCTGATAAATATTGTAAAGATTAATTACAAAAAAAAATCTTTACAGTATTTATCAGCTAAGTTCCTGTTAATAGAGAAATAATATAATAGAAGCCTTTGCCCAGCTGTAGGACAGTTACAGGCTGGTATTATTATTATTTTATTTAAAAATAGCTTTATTATACACTCGGTGACAAGGCGACAAAATCGCGCTTACCTTGTATATTCTACTCATGATAGCAAAAACTTTAAGTGTTTCCAATGATTGTTTCTTATGAGAGGGGTACAAAAAACGTTTACTTTTAGTCCAAGAGGGCAATTCATTATGTTTAAGTGCACTATGGAGTCACTTTAATTTTTTTGTGGAAGTGTGTCAAGAGTTATTCCATTTTGTTATTCCACTTGATGCAATTTACATTCTACAGATTGGAGTGTTTTCCAATTTAACTGTTTATGTTACTTTAAATGCTGAAAGTATGACGAAGTCCAAACTCCTCTGTGAATTGTCATGAACGTATTTTCGGACTTAAACTGGATCTTATGTTTTGTTTTGTTGTACACATGATAAATGATGCAAAATATTCTAAGTTGAACATACCAAATTACTGATTATATCCTGCGTAACTAACATTTATTAATTTATTCGAAATCGGTTGTGTATTTTACTTTTGACTTGTTTTTTTTTTCTTTTGTTAAGTGTAATTCTGACATTTAGGTTTTAATAATATTTTGTGTTTGTATTTTTGTCTGTCGTTGTTTTAAATGGGTCTCGGACCTGAAATAATAAATTTTATTATTTTTTATAAAGCAGGTGCTAAAATATTGTGTGGTGTGTTGAAATATTATTATTGTTTCTCACGTCTGTAACTATAAAGTTGTTAAAATTAATTATATTGTGTAAATAATTATCTAATATTTGAGAAATGTTGTACAAAAATATCTAAATAAAGTTAAGTTAAGTAAAGTTAAGTTAAGTTTTGAACCATAATTTTAAGAATCATGTTAATAAAAGTGTCACTGACTCTGGCAGAGCCACCATCAGGGATTTTCATTTTGAAAACACAAAAAAATTGTCGCTAATTAGTCGAAATTTGTCGCCAAATATCAGAATTTGTCGTTCACTGGTTCAAAAGATATAAGGGTTTATAGGTGGCCGATCTGGAGAGAGTCTCCCCAGCAGGGCCACATTTATATCTCAAAAACTAGGGCACCTAGCAAATATCTCTTTTCTCCCATAATTTGTCGCCAATTAGTCGGAATCAGTCGCCAAATATCAGAGTTTGTCGGTCACTGGTTCAAAAGATACAAGAGTTTATAGGTGGCCGATCTGGAGAGAGTCTCCCCAGCAGGGCCACATTTATATCTCAAAAACTAGGACACCTAGCGAAGATGTGTTTTCTCCCATATTTTGTCGCCAATTAGTCGCAATTTGTCGCAAAGTTACAGATTTAGTCGGTGTGTAATTAAAAAGATATTAAAGAATTCAATTTCCCCATACAGTGGTACAAGCGAGTACAAAATACTTTATGTAGTTTCTAGACAGTATCTATGACGTCTTATGGAGGAATGTTTGTTTCGAATTAAATAAATGTAAACTTATTCTATAATTTCAACCCACCATAGGAAAGCTGTATTCATTACCTATAAACAAATCTACAATACATATAATTATGTAATTATTTATCTAACACAATGTGCACTTACCACTTAGTCGCTGGCAGATAGATCGCTGCGCTCCGTTTCATTTACGGTAAGTAAGAAAGAGATAGATGCGCGTGTACAGATGAGCTGCTTCGAACGAGTTGCCCGTCACGTAAGTTGAAGTCAGCCAGTTTAATTAAAGTGGAACTTATTATGAATAGTTACGAACTCGAGTGTTGTTATCTCTAGGTATTCCGAAAATACAAAAACGGAGAAACGAGCGAGATATAACGAGGGTGTCACCTGCTGTACGTCACGGGTGCGGCGCGTCGGCGTTCGCGCCCGCCGCTCAAAGTAGCTACTTAAAAAAAAATAGGTAAACAAACAAACTTGCTCTAAAGGATTTTTTCTTTAGTCATCCACCGGAAGTACAGCGAGAAGGTTTGTTTGTGTGAAAAATTAAAAGAACAATTACGAATACGGGTGTTTAAGTGCATTGAACAAGTTAGTGGACAATTTGAGAGTGTTTTGAAAAGAGGACACCGTATGAGTGCAGATTAATATGTAAGTTACCTTGATTTTTCACGTCACTAGCGTGTTTGTGTGTGCGTCCTTAGATACCAATACCGAGGCGCTACCTGCTAAAGTAAGCCGTCGATGTCCATATATTATTTAGCTACAATTAGGATAGCTAATTTAAATAAAAACAATACTTAGGTGTTTCAGTGCATAAATTATGATTGTAACTTAATTTTCTAATTGGGGTGTATCAGGCAGGGTGTGCATTATTCCAGTTACATGTTGTTTATCCTCGCGAGGATATTTTCATTCAGGCCGAACCATTTAGTATATTATAACTAAAATTCAATAGATTTGTACCTATGTAGTAAAATAAACATAGGTACATAACATAACATCACGCCTGTAATTCCCGAAGGGTTAGGCAGAGGTGTACCTAATCGTTCACCCACATATAACGTAGGTACTCAGTTAGTCCCTTTTTTACTTTCAGAAACCATAGAAAATGTCAAGACGCGGTCGCCGATTAAAAGTTAACATAGACAGCCAGAAAACCATATATCTTGAACATAAAGATGTACTTTACCCAATACAGCCAAAAAGAAATGAGGCAATTTATGATCTCCTGTTTAAAAAATTTAACAAACAAATGTCTAAGGATTCAATATTTATGAGCTTAAAGAGAAATTATGCACTTTTTTTTGTTTCAAATGTTGAAGAAGAGGAAGACAGAGAAAAACGATCGATTTCGTATAGTGGTACACAACAGGAACTCTTGTCGGAGACTGAATTTTCATCCAGAACGTCATCTTCCAAAGATAATTATGTACTAAATGATAATTTAGAAAAACAAGTAGATCATAGTGGAATTACATTTTCTATATTTATAGATGCTTATCAGTGGCGAGAAATAGAGCCTATTAAATATTTCTATCACCGTAATGATCCTAAAATACCCAATTCACGCTACAAGTCCACAAGAAGATTTCAAAAGCAAAAGTGGCCTACCATTCTTCGACAAGAAATTTGGAAACAGAGCAGGAACGAATGTAGTTGGATATTTAAAAATAACACAGTTCAACCAAATGGTCACATTCTTTGCCAAGGCAAATGCAAACTATGCAAAGCAAAAATAAATATTTATTACTCAGAAAACTGCATATCATCCGAAAATTTTTATGAAATGAAATGTTCGATATCAAATATTGACGAAAATTATAGACACAACAAGTCTGTAAAAGTTAGAGTAACAAAGTACCATAAGCAACAATTAGAAGAAATTTTAGCAAAAAAAAAACCAATAATAACTAGAAATTTGCTAGCTAATCAATACATGGATATAAATGATGTAGAACCCCCTATTATACCAAATTTAGGAGCTCTACAACAAATAAGAAGTAAGATGAAACAAGCTCCCCTTCTTCACTCTTCACCTGTATTATCAGTTTGGTCTATGGCTTTTACACCACCTTACAATGAAACAATTCGACAAATTTCCTTATTTCCTTTTTTTATTCTGTACTGGTCAAGGGAACAAAATTTTTTTTATAATTTATTTTCTAAATCAGAAAGATATATAAGAGTGTCAATAGACGCGACTGGTTCTATTGTCAAAAGAAATGTATTACCGGAAGTCAATATTTTTACAAAAAACGCTAACAAGCAGAAAAAACACGTATTTTTATACGTATTGATGTGCTATCGTGAAGAAGGTAGCAGTATTCCGTTGTGCCATATGTTATCTGAAGTTAATACGCAAGAAAATATTAGTATGTTTTTAAAGCAGTGGTTGAGTGGTAAATCCGCACCAAATGAATGTGTCTCTGATGATTCTGCTGCAATATTGGGTGCTGTTGTAACAAACTTTACAGGGTTTATTTCTACAAATATCTATTTACAAAATTGCTTTAACATATTAGAAGGCGATAATCACAACAATATTAGGATACCTTGTTACATTCGTCTCGATAAATCACATTTTGTTAAAAATTTATATAAACAATCATGCTTTGAACATGTAGATAATCGTGTAAAAAACTTATATGTTAGATGTGTCTTACTACTTAGACAAACTACAAGTTATAGCCAATTAAAAAATATTTTGGATGATGCAACAGATAACTGCAACAGATATTGTGGTGTAACAGACCAAAAAAAGTCTCCAGGTGCAGTAATGCATTATTAAAATTACAATCAATGATCACGATTGTAGACACAGTGCCTAGTGAAATGTCTGAAGGGGATTTAACTACTGCATGCATAGAAGAATATGACGATATCGATGAAAACCCTTTGATAAGGTTTTGTAAAAACGTACAGAGACGAGAAACAGTATATAATGAAAACATAACACCGAATTTTGATACCGAAAACCTTTACTATTTCCCTACTTTTTTAACATATTTATATCGAATTTTAAAAAAAATACCTTTGTGGGGTGAAGTTATGTCTGAATATTTTTATTTATCCAAACCTAATCCATCAAGTACAAATGTAGAGAGTTATTTCAAAGACATAAAAACTCTTTTAATGGATTCTAATAGGGAAAGATTAAGAATTGATTATTTTTTAATCCAACACATAACACAAGTAACAGGTTGCCTGAAATTAGCCATCAGCGATTTAAAACAACATAATATGGATAACACACCTGTCAAAAAAGACATAATAACTTTAGAAACAGATGATCGCAAAAGTTTTGAACAAGAATCTGTATTTTTGGACGTTCCATCTACCATGGAAAACTGGCGAGGACAGATGAAACCCAAATCAAAAAAACCTAAATCAATCCATATTTTAAAAAATGGCTCTGTAGCTAATTCTTATGTACAAAATGTTGACACCTTTAATACTTGTGCCTTTGATAGTATGTTTCAAAGTATGGCTATAGCTTATGTTGATCGACCCCATGTTAAAAAATATATATTAGAGAATAAGGATGCTGAAATTTGTCAAATTATTCAACAAATAGTTGAAAACAGTGGAGATAAAACCGACTTATATAGAAACCGAACTAAATTATTGTTAAAGCACTTTCGGACAGAGGATGACACAATACACCAACTTGTTAACTGCGAATGCAATACGTCTAAAATTATTGATCACATTCTTTATCCCCTATTTTATAGCACAATGCGCCAAAAGAAATGTACTAACGAGCGTTGCTCTAGTCAGAGTAATTTATTAAGGAAATGTCAGTATTTGCCGATTAATATCGATGTAATAAAGAAAGATGGTATTTCAGCATTAACTAAATCAATAAAGTTAACAATTGAAAAAGACAAAGGGATGTGCTCTGTATGCTTAGTGCGAGTTTTTTTTACGCATCGAGCGCGTAAACGTTTACGCAAATTTGTATGGCGCTGGATAAGCGCCACCTAGCGTCATACGTGAGAATTAAATGTTGTGAGTGTAAGTTATAAAATTTACGTAGTCGATAGTGACAATCGAGTACTACTCGAAAGTGAGGACCGTTTCGAGCACGTCGATAAACATTTGCACGTTTACCGTGAGTGTAAGTTACAATTTTTACAGTTTTGACAGCTCGATTAAGAAACGCAGTCACTTGCGAGTGAGTAAAGTTGTCACGTAAGATTTTGTGGTGAGAGCGTCGTGAGAGTGGTGAAATAACTAAGTAATTTAATTTAATTTCATTTCGTAAGTAAAAATTACAATGGCATCTCGAATGTATTTCGCTTGGAGGATGTTTGAGACCGCGAGAGTACAAGATGAGCGTAATTTAACGTCCTTTGGTCGAGCAAGAGCACGTAAATCGAGCAATCCGCTAAGAGACCTTCCGGAGGCTGAATTTAAGAGAAGATATAGGCTTCCTAAGGCAGCCGTCAGGTTTTTGTGCCAAGAACTGAGGCAGCTGGCTGGTTTAAAGTCTTCTCAACGGGTATCCTTGGAAGATAAGGTAATGTACCGGTACTTTTGAAACACTTTTTTCATCCTGCCCCCTAGCACAATGTCCTTACTTTCTATGTTAATTATTTTAGGTCCTTACAGCCCTGTTTTTTTATGCAACTGGTTCTTACCAGCGCCCAGTGGGAGTTGCTAAAAACTTCTCTCAAAAAATGTGCAGTATCTACATTGAAGAGGTGACCAAAGCTCTGACACATAAGAACATAGTAAGAAAATATATTCGGTTTCCTAATACTACAAGTACCAGGCAAACAATCAGTCAAAGGTATAATTTACATGATTTATAGACTGTAAATAATGAATATACAATATCATTGTACTATGAAATGCATAATAAGTACATATGTTGTTTGTTTCAGGTTTTGTGACAAATATGGAATACCCGGAGTAATTGGGTGTATTGATTGTAGCCATTTTAGAATATTTGGTCCACCAAAAGATGAAGAACATCTGTATTATTGCCGCAAGCACTATCATTCAATAAATGTTCAAATGGTAAATAATAATTTAATAAGATATAGTTACTTATGATTTATTTTACCTTCTTTATAGATTTATTTTTCTTAACTGTAATTTTATTTTACAGATAAGTGATGACCAATATAGAATTTTAAATGTAAATGCCAAATTTGGAGGTGCAAATCACGATTCTTTTATATGGGAGAACAGTGATATCAACCATTATATGCAGTCCTTGCACCAAAATGGGGAGATAGTATGGCTTTTAGGTAAGCTCTACACAAAAAAAAAATTGTTTAAATAACATTGTGCATTAAAGTAAATAAACTAATACTTGATCATCATTGCAGGAGACTCTGGTTATCCACAACGACCATGGCTGATGACTCCGATTTTAGATGCTGCTCCGAACACCCTGCAAGCCAATTACAACCATAAGCATGTGGCTGCCAGAGTCGTCATAGAAAATACGTTTGGGCGGTTGAAGAATCGATGGCGATGTCTAAACAAAGATAGAGTGCTCCACTACAAACCACTGAAATGTGCAAGAATTATACAAGCCTGCAGCGTTTTACATAATATTGGCATTGATCTTAATGTTGTAGAAGACGAGGACATGACTGGTATGAATGTATTAATAAATCGAAGTAATCAATGGCACAAATGAGTATTGAAAATTAAATTATTTTTTGTTTTTAGGATTGGAACATGAAGAACCAGATAACAATGAACCTATTCCCACAGAGAGAGTAATAGGAGCTTCAACGTCTGACCTAATCAGAGGAAGGGTACTAAGGGAACAATTGGTTAGAAGACTTGAACACATTTAGTTTTAAAACACTTTATTAATCATGTTTATGCAAATAGTTGTACATTTTAGTTTTCTACACCTGTATACTATATACTAGAATAGAAATATTTGTTTATTGTACCACCTTTATTTTGTAAGAACTACAATATTTTTAATCTATTTTACTATTAGATATTTGTATCTTGCCTAAAATGTTTGAGATGTTTTTACTCTTATTTAGTTTCTTAGATTAGATTTCTATATAAGTTAAGGCATTGTAATAGTGACTAATTGGACTAGAATAAATTATGAAACACTTGTATAACAATATAATCTTATTTTCCTAACCAAAATCAGACCTTAAGGCTTGCCCAGTTATGTTGGTTGGGCTTCCAATCTAACTTGATGCTGCTGAATGCCTTTGGTACTTATAAATGGAGCAACTGCCTGTGTAACATTACACACTGCTTACTAACTAAAATGAATACATAATACTAGAAGTTTAGAATTTTAAGAATAAATACCTAGTGAGGTCATTGTAAAATGTAGCTAAACTACTTTAATAATAGAGGAATAATATTAAAATACCAAATACTAAGGCTGCAATACTTTTATTAAGTGTCACTGACTCTGGCAGAGCCACCATCAGGGATTTTCATTTTGAAAACACAAAAAAATTGTCGCTAATTAGTCGAAATTTGTCGCCAAATATCAGAATTTGTCGGTCACTGGTTCAAAAGATATAAGGGTTTATAGGTGGCCGATCTGGAGAGAGTCTCCCCAGCAGGGCCACATTTATATCTCAAAAACTAGGGCACCTAGCAAATATCTCTTTTCTCCCATAATTTGTCGCCAATTAGTCGGAATCAGTCGCCAAATATCAGAGTTTGTCGGTCACTGGTTCAAAAGATACAAGGGTTTATAGGTGGCCGATCTGGAGAGAGTCTCCCCAGCAGGGCCACATTTATATCTCAAAAACTAGGACACCTAGCGAAGATGTGTTTTCTCCCATATTTTGTCGCCAATTAGTCGCAATTTGTCGCCAAGTCACAGATTTAATCGGATCTTAGTTTAGGAGATATAATGAGTTCAATTAGTAAGGTATAGTCCAAGAGCTAGGTCGAAGAGTTCACGAAAAATACCAAGAAAAAAATATTTCTATTAATATGTGTAATATACTTCTAGTTTTATCGGTCTAAAGTCTTTAGAAATGTCCGAGAGAGATAAATTCTCAATTTAATTCATGTTTTTATGTTTTAAATTACTAGGTTAGAGTGGCTTAAACTTCTTTGAAAACATTAAACCTTGCTCTTGGTCTATTTGGTGAAAGATGTACAGTCGCATGCAACTGTTTTACCACTTTACAATGTTAAGCTCTAATTAACTTTAGAATAATAAATAAATGTCGTACCTTTAGTAAAATGTTTAAAATACTTAAACGTTGAAAAAGTATTGTCAATTGTAATCAAATTTTATTATATAAAAATGAATTTCCATAAAGTTCGTTTGATGTGTGTTGTGTTGGTGTGTATTTTGAGGTGATTGCGAGTGTTGTGTTGTGGGTATGGACGGGTTGAGTTTTTATTTTATCTTAATTGAGGTTAGAATAATAAAACTTCTGTTGTCGAAATATAAAATGATTTATTACCTTAAAATTATTGTACTTTCAGAAAATGTTACAAATAGGTATTTGTAACATTTATAAGTAGGTACTTATTCAATATTATTAACAGATACAGTTTGTGACTTTGGATGTTAGGGGTAATCTCCGGTAAAACTGATCCGATTTTGAATTTTTTTTCACTTTTAGTCTAGGCTAATAACATTATGACCGATAATATTATGACGTTATGACCAATAGGAGCGGAGCCTCAATGAAAAATGTTGCAAAAACGGGGAAAATTATTTCTTTGGCTCTATATCTCTGTGACGCAGACGAAGTTGCGCGGGTCAGCTAGTTAGGTACCTATATATGGATTATATCTCTCAATAAAAATTTCAATGGGTGTTTCTTCATTGGACGACTCTGCTTGAAACCAATACCTATGCCGATCGATACCTTCCTATCTACTCGACGACACGTCACCGACAGCTACATTCTTCATTTCGCCACCGACACGACCGCGACCGACCCGATACGACGTCATTAGCTGTATCTACTACAAGTACCGTAGAAACTCAATGAAGTCCAATTACGTTGTTTTATATCCACATAATTACATGAAGTTACAGTCATCGTACCTACTATTATTGCTGTATTATTTAGGTAAATTTCTACCAACCCTGATTATTAATTATAATGATTTGCAGGTAACAATTAAATACTATAATTAACAATAATAACAAAAAATAATTTCTACTCTTTGCACTAACCATGCCAACAACATAAACAATATCAAATATATCAATAACAGTACGACATTTTACACATTTTTAGAAAATCCTTACAATTATACATTTATCGTGAAATTCTAATTACAATAGACATTTTAATCACAGTATAAATTTTAATCACAGTATACCTAAATTTTAATCACAGTACTTACTTATACCTAAATTTTAATCACAGTATAAATTTTAATCACAGTATAAATTTTAATCTCTGTATAAATTTTAATCACAGTATAAATTTTAATCACAGTATAAATTTTAATCACAGTATACATTTTAATCACAGTATAAATTTTAATCACAGTATACCTAAATTTTAATCACAGTACTTACTTATACCTAAATTTTAATCACAGTATAAATTTTAATCACAGTATACATTTTAATCACAGTATAAATTTTAATCACAATATATAAACACAGTACAAATTAAACCACAGAACTTTCATTATACCTACTTAATGTTAGCACTATTTGGTCCGTTGGTTAGACAACATATTTTTTTTACATTTTTGAACCTTAATTCTACCCCTTCCTGGGAATTAAGACATATTACGTATATATACATATATCTTTTAATCATTATTATGTGTTTACTTACAACGTGTAAATAAGGTTATGCGGTATTATTTCTGTGGAAGGTAATGAAATTAAATCTTGTAAGTCGTCGTAGCATTCCCAAGTTTTTGTAGACTTTCGGTAGCACCAACTTCTGTAATGACCTATAGAACCAGGTATGTACTCAATCACCGCTAAAACAGTAAACTTTTGTTTTTTTACTGTAATATGCAATGGTATGTTAGTTATGTTGATTTTAGAAATACCAGTCATTTCAAGAAATAATATTGTCGTTAAATAGTAATGAAATCTCACTTGCTTTCCGCAATCAGTATGCTTAGTGCGAGTTTCATACTCACATTCGAGTAACGTCTCGATCGCGTAAATCGAGTTAACGTCAAACGTCTTCGACCATCGTTAAATTGTGAGTGCGACTTACCAAACTTCTAACCATTCGCTTCGCGTTAGTTCACCGCGAGAAGTGACGAATGGTGAACGAATGAAACGAACAAACCGAACCAACGTTGGTAACCGGCCAAAATAAATTGACATTCTTATTTTGTGTTCATAATAGAAGCGACTGCTTATTCAAATAGTGGTGGTTATACGACGAAGTTAGATGTTTATTTTGTGTTTTGTTTAGAAAAGTTTGTTTAGTTGTGTTTGCAGTTTTAAATATATTTGTTAAATAAAAATGAAGACTAGTCCGTCCCAATTTGAAATGCTGATGACATATATGGAGCAGTAAGTGTAATTTATAATAATTTGGTGTGTAGTGAACTAGATGCAATCAGTGAACTTTGTAAAACTAAGTTTCTTACTTTTTAGGCATGGAGATTTAAGTAAATTATCTGCTGATGCTCGAGGCAGGATAACGAGCTTACGGAAATGGGAGGAATTAACTGCATTGTTGAACAGTGATGGTGCTGGTGATACTAAAACCACTGAGAAATGGAAGAAGGTTAGTCAAAAGGTGTATTGCTAACCCATTTTGGTTTAAACTAGGTGTGGTGGTGTGGAATAAAGTGTTGGCTTCTTTGTATGGTTTAAGGTGTGGAGTGACTTCAAAAATAATACAAAAAGAAAAGCTGCACGTTTGCATCGAGGCGCTAGTGGTACTGGTGGCGGGCCCGCAGTTTTTGCCAAATTATCAGATTTAGAGCAGAGAGTTCTAAATCTGATGGGTTTGCAAGTAGCTACGGGTTTAGCAGTGGAGGAAGCTGGGTTGTCACAGGTATATTTTAAATTCTTATACCTATATTGCATACATGACTATTAAATTGCGGTACCTGCAATTGGTGTCTTATATATTGTATTCTTTTACAGGAAGTTCACATTCAGCCCAGTGCTGACAATAATAATGAATCAGGTATACTAACTCTGCATCAGTTTGAAGAGTGTAAGTTACCTGGAACCATGTTCTTTATAAATTGGTAACATGGTTGCTAATAAAACATACATAATTATGTATTTTCTGCTTCAGATTCTCAGAATATCAACCAAGCTGCGTCGTCAGATCAATCCCCATCCCTCTTGCGGGCTATATCTTCTCCCCCTCTTATGTTTGTGGAGGAAGAAGTTGAAAGTAAGATATACACCATTTTTTCTAGATAAGCATGAAATTCATAACAAAGCAGTGATAACGTAAGCACAAATATGAATTAAGTTTTACTTAAAAAAGAGTCAATTTGTTACTTATTTGTGTTGTTGTTGTGGCATCAGCTGAAACCCCTTTTTTATATTTTAGTTTCTCAACCTGGGCCATCAAGATTATCAATTGCCCCAGCACTTTCACCACCTGAAGAAAGACCTACCACGGCAGCATCACATACATTAGTGGGACCACAAGTGGAAGGTAAGATTAACTTGAAAGAGAGAATTCTAAAGCTTTTTGACAACAATTATTATTGAGAATATACCTATAACTAATTACCTTTTTATACTTTTATAGAGACGGGCTTGCTCTCCCCAACTAGGCCGTCAACTGAAGTTCGAGTTGGGCACAGGATTGCTCCATCTGTGCAAACCACTCCTCGCCGTACAAGGAGAACTCGAGGTTCACCTCATAGACGAGCAAGGCCAGCACACACTGAGCAGGCAACTCAACACTTTCTCCAAGCTGATTCTTTTTGGAGAAATTTCAAAGAACAGCAGCACAAAGATAACTTTGAGTTGAGAAGAGAGCAGAACCGTATAAGGGAATTGGAGGTACAGGCTCAGAGGGACTGGCAAGAAATAGGCAGAAGACTTGTGAATGTTTTAGAAAAACTAGCTGATAAATATTGTAAAGATTAATTACAAAAAAAAATCTTTACAGTATTTATCAGCTAAGTTCCTGTTAATAGAGAAATAATATAATAGAAGCCTTTGCCCAGCTGTAGGACAGTTACAGGCTGGTATTATTATTATTTTATTTAAAAATAGCTTTATTATACACTCGGTGACAAGGCGACAAAATCGCGCTTACCTTGTATATTCTACTCATGATAGCAAAAACTTTAAGTGTTTCCAATGATTGTTTCTTATGAGAGGGGTACAAAAAACGTTTACTTTTAGTCCAAGAGGGCAATTCATTATGTTTAAGTGCACTATGGAGTCACTTTAATTTTTTTGTGGAAGTGTGTCAAGAGTTATTCCATTTTGTTATTCCACTTGATGCAATTTACATTCTACAGATTGGAGTGTTTTCCAATTTAACTGTTTATGTTACTTTAAATGCTGAAAGTATGACGAAGTCCAAACTCCTCTGTGAATTGTCATGAACGTATTTTCGGACTTAAACTGGATCTTATGTTTTGTTTTGTTGTACACATGATAAATGATGCAAAATATTCTAAGTTGAACATACCAAATTACTGATTATATCCTGCGTAACTAACATTTATTAATTTATTCGAAATCGGTTGTGTATTTTACTTTTGACTTGTTTTTTTTTTCTTTTGTTAAGTGTAATTCTGACATTTAGGTTTTAATAATATTTTGTGTTTGTATTTTTGTCTGTCGTTGTTTTAAATGGGTCTCGGACCTGAAATAATAAATTTTATTATTTTTTATAAAGCAGGTGCTAAAATATTGTGTGGTGTGTTGAAATATTATTATTGTTTCTCACGTCTGTAACTATAAAGTTGTTAAAATTAATTATATTGTGTAAATAATTATCTAATATTTGAGAAATGTTGTACAAAAATATCTAAATAAAGTTAAGTTAAGTAAAGTTAAGTTAAGTTTTGAACCATAATTTTAAGAATCATGTTAATAAAAGTGTCACTGACTCTGGCAGAGCCACCATCAGGGATTTTCATTTTGAAAACACAAAAAAATTGTCGCTAATTAGTCGAAATTTGTCGCCAAATATCAGAATTTGTCGTTCACTGGTTCAAAAGATATAAGGGTTTATAGGTGGCCGATCTGGAGAGAGTCTCCCCAGCAGGGCCACATTTATATCTCAAAAACTAGGGCACCTAGCAAATATCTCTTTTCTCCCATAATTTGTCGCCAATTAGTCGGAATCAGTCGCCAAATATCAGAGTTTGTCGGTCACTGGTTCAAAAGATACAAGAGTTTATAGGTGGCCGATCTGGAGAGAGTCTCCCCAGCAGGGCCACATTTATATCTCAAAAACTAGGACACCTAGCGAAGATGTGTTTTCTCCCATATTTTGTCGCCAATTAGTCGCAATTTGTCGCAAAGTTACAGATTTAGTCGGTGTGTAATTAAAAAGATATTAAAGAATTCAATTTCCCCATACAGTGGTACAAGCGAGTACAAAATACTTTATGTAGTTTCTAGACAGTATCTATGACGTCTTATGGAGGAATGTTTGTTTCGAATTAAATAAATGTAAACTTATTCTATAATTTCAACCCACCATAGGAAAGCTGTATTCATTACCTATAAACAAATCTACAATACATATAATTATGTAATTATTTATCTAACACAATGTGCACTTACCACTTAGTCGCTGGCAGATAGATCGCTGCGCTCCGTTTCATTTACGGTAAGTAAGAAAGAGATAGATGCGCGTGTACAGATGAGCTGCTTCGAACGAGTTGCCCGTCACGTAAGTTGAAGTCAGCCAGTTTAATTAAAGTGGAACTTATTATGAATAGTTACGAACTCGAGTGTTGTTATCTCTAGGTATTCCGAAAATACAAAAACGGAGAAACGAGCGAGATATAACGAGGGTGTCACCTGCTGTACGTCACGGGTGCGGCGCGTCGGCGTTCGCGCCCGCCGCTCAAAGTAGCTACTTAAAAAAAAATAGGTAAACAAACAAACTTGCTCTAAAGGATTTTTTCTTTAGTCATCCACCGGAAGTACAGCGAGAAGGTTTGTTTGTGTGAAAAATTAAAAGAACAATTACGAATACGGGTGTTTAAGTGCATTGAACAAGTTAGTGGACAATTTGAGAGTGTTTTGAAAAGAGGACACCGTATGAGTGCAGATTAATATGTAAGTTACCTTGATTTTTCACGTCACTAGCGTGTTTGTGTGTGCGTCCTTAGATACCAATACCGAGGCGCTACCTGCTAAAGTAAGCCGTCGATGTCCATATATTATTTAGCTACAATTAGGATAGCTAATTTAAATAAAAACAATACTTAGGTGTTTCAGTGCATAAATTATGATTGTAACTTAATTTTCTAATTGGGGTGTATCAGGCAGGGTGTGCATTATTCCAGTTACATGTTGTTTATCCTCGCGAGGATATTTTCATTCAGGCCGAACCATTTAGTATATTATAACTAAAATTCAATAGATTTGTACCTATGTAGTAAAATAAACATAGGTACATAACATAACATCACGCCTGTAATTCCCGAAGGGTTAGGCAGAGGTGTACCTAATCGTTCACCCACATATAACGTAGGTACTCAGTTAGTCCCTTTTTTACTTTCAGAAACCATAGAAAATGTCAAGACGCGGTCGCCGATTAAAAGTTAACATAGACAGCCAGAAAACCATATATCTTGAACATAAAGATGTACTTTACCCAATACAGCCAAAAAGAAATGAGGCAATTTATGATCTCCTGTTTAAAAAATTTAACAAACAAATGTCTAAGGATTCAATATTTATGAGCTTAAAGAGAAATTATGCACTTTTTTTTGTTTCAAATGTTGAAGAAGAGGAAGACAGAGAAAAACGATCGATTTCGTATAGTGGTACACAACAGGAACTCTTGTCGGAGACTGAATTTTCATCCAGAACGTCATCTTCCAAAGATAATTATGTACTAAATGATAATTTAGAAAAACAAGTAGATCATAGTGGAATTACATTTTCTATATTTATAGATGCTTATCAGTGGCGAGAAATAGAGCCTATTAAATATTTCTATCACCGTAATGATCCTAAAATACCCAATTCACGCTACAAGTCCACAAGAAGATTTCAAAAGCAAAAGTGGCCTACCATTCTTCGACAAGAAATTTGGAAACAGAGCAGGAACGAATGTAGTTGGATATTTAAAAATAACACAGTTCAACCAAATGGTCACATTCTTTGCCAAGGCAAATGCAAACTATGCAAAGCAAAAATAAATATTTATTACTCAGAAAACTGCATATCATCCGAAAATTTTTATGAAATGAAATGTTCGATATCAAATATTGACGAAAATTATAGACACAACAAGTCTGTAAAAGTTAGAGTAACAAAGTACCATAAGCAACAATTAGAAGAAATTTTAGCAAAAAAAAAACCAATAATAACTAGAAATTTGCTAGCTAATCAATACATGGATATAAATGATGTAGAACCCCCTATTATACCAAATTTAGGAGCTCTACAACAAATAAGAAGTAAGATGAAACAAGCTCCCCTTCTTCACTCTTCACCTGTATTATCAGTTTGGTCTATGGCTTTTACACCACCTTACAATGAAACAATTCGACAAATTTCCTTATTTCCTTTTTTTATTCTGTACTGGTCAAGGGAACAAAATTTTTTTTATAATTTATTTTCTAAATCAGAAAGATATATAAGAGTGTCAATAGACGCGACTGGTTCTATTGTCAAAAGAAATGTATTACCGGAAGTCAATATTTTTACAAAAAACGCTAACAAGCAGAAAAAACACGTATTTTTATACGTATTGATGTGCTATCGTGAAGAAGGTAGCAGTATTCCGTTGTGCCATATGTTATCTGAAGTTAATACGCAAGAAAATATTAGTATGTTTTTAAAGCAGTGGTTGAGTGGTAAATCCGCACCAAATGAATGTGTCTCTGATGATTCTGCTGCAATATTGGGTGCTGTTGTAACAAACTTTACAGGGTTTATTTCTACAAATATCTATTTACAAAATTGCTTTAACATATTAGAAGGCGATAATCACAACAATATTAGGATACCTTGTTACATTCGTCTCGATAAATCACATTTTGTTAAAAATTTATATAAACAATCATGCTTTGAACATGTAGATAATCGTGTAAAAAACTTATATGTTAGATGTGTCTTACTACTTAGACAAACTACAAGTTATAGCCAATTAAAAAATATTTTGGATGATGCAACAGATAACTGCAACAGATATTGTGGTGTAACAGACCAAAAAAAGTCTCCAGGTGCAGTAATGCATTATTAAAATTACAATCAATGATCACGATTGTAGACACAGTGCCTAGTGAAATGTCTGAAGGGGATTTAACTACTGCATGCATAGAAGAATATGACGATATCGATGAAAACCCTTTGATAAGGTTTTGTAAAAACGTACAGAGACGAGAAACAGTATATAATGAAAACATAACACCGAATTTTGATACCGAAAACCTTTACTATTTCCCTACTTTTTTAACATATTTATATCGAATTTTAAAAAAAATACCTTTGTGGGGTGAAGTTATGTCTGAATATTTTTATTTATCCAAACCTAATCCATCAAGTACAAATGTAGAGAGTTATTTCAAAGACATAAAAACTCTTTTAATGGATTCTAATAGGGAAAGATTAAGAATTGATTATTTTTTAATCCAACACATAACACAAGTAACAGGTTGCCTGAAATTAGCCATCAGCGATTTAAAACAACATAATATGGATAACACACCTGTCAAAAAAGACATAATAACTTTAGAAACAGATGATCGCAAAAGTTTTGAACAAGAATCTGTATTTTTGGACGTTCCATCTACCATGGAAAACTGGCGAGGACAGATGAAACCCAAATCAAAAAAACCTAAATCAATCCATATTTTAAAAAATGGCTCTGTAGCTAATTCTTATGTACAAAATGTTGACACCTTTAATACTTGTGCCTTTGATAGTATGTTTCAAAGTATGGCTATAGCTTATGTTGATCGACCCCATGTTAAAAAATATATATTAGAGAATAAGGATGCTGAAATTTGTCAAATTATTCAACAAATAGTTGAAAACAGTGGAGATAAAACCGACTTATATAGAAACCGAACTAAATTATTGTTAAAGCACTTTCGGACAGAGGATGACACAATACACCAACTTGTTAACTGCGAATGCAATACGTCTAAAATTATTGATCACATTCTTTATCCCCTATTTTATAGCACAATGCGCCAAAAGAAATGTACTAACGAGCGTTGCTCTAGTCAGAGTAATTTATTAAGGAAATGTCAGTATTTGCCGATTAATATCGATGTAATAAAGAAAGATGGTATTTCAGCATTAACTAAATCAATAAAGTTAACAATTGAAAAAGACAAAGGGATGTGCTCTGATTGCGGAAAGCAAGTGAGATTTCATTACTATTTAACGACAATATTATTTCTTGAAATGACTGGTATTTCTAAAATTAACATAACTAACATACCATTGCATATTACAGTAAAAAAACAAAAGTTTACTGTTTTAGCGGTGATTGAGTACATACCTGGTTCTATAGGTCATTACAGAAGTTGGTGCTACCGAAAGTCTACAAAAACTTGGGAATGCTACGACGACTTACAAGATTTAATTTCATTACCTTCCACAGAAATAATACCGCATAACCTTATTTACACGTTGTAAGTAAACACATAATAATGATTAAAAGATATATGTATATATACGTAATATGTCTTAATTCCCAGGAAGGGGTAGAATTAAGGTTCAAAAATGTAAAAAAAATATGTTGTCTAACCAACGGACCAAATAGTGCTAACATTAAGTAGGTATAATGAAAGTTCTGTGGTTTAATTTGTACTGTGTTTATATATTGTGATTAAAATTTATACTGTGATTAAAATGTATACTGTGATTAAAATTTATACTGTGATTAAAATTTAGGTATAAGTAAGTACTGTGATTAAAATTTAGGTATACTGTGATTAAAATTTATACTGTGATTAAAATGTATACTGTGATTAAAATTTATACTGTGATTAAAATTTATACTGTGATTAAAATTTATACAGAGATTAAAATTTATACTGTGATTAAAATTTATACTGTGATTAAAATTTAGGTATAAGTAAGTACTGTGATTAAAATTTAGGTATACTGTGATTAAAATTTATACTGTGATTAAAATGTCTATTGTAATTAGAATTTCACGATAAATGTATAATTGTAAGGATTTTCTAAAAATGTGTAAAATGTCGTACTGTTATTGATATATTTGATATTGTTTATGTTGTTGGCATGGTTAGTGCAAAGAGTAGAAATTATTTTTTGTTATTATTGTTAATTATAGTATTTAATTGTTACCTGCAAATCATTATAATTAATAATCAGGGTTGGTAGAAATTTACCTAAATAATACAGCAATAATAGTAGGTACGATGACTGTAACTTCATGTAATTATGTGGATATAAAACAACGTAATTGGACTTCATTGAGTTTCTACGGTACTTGTAGTAGATACAGCTAATGACGTCGTATCGGGTCGGTCGCGGTCGTGTCGGTGGCGAAATGAAGAATGTAGCTGTCGGTGACGTGTCGTCGAGTAGATAGGAAGGTATCGATCGGCATAGGTATTGGTTTCAAGCAGAGTCGTCCAATGAAGAAACACCCATTGAAATTTTTATTGAGAGATATAATCCATATATAGGTACCTAACTAGCTGACCCGCGCAACTTCGTCTGCGTCACAGAGATATAGAGCCAAAGAAATAATTTTCCCCGTTTTTGCAACATTTTTCATTGAGGCTCCGCTCCTATTGGTCATAACGTCATAATATTATCGGTCATAATGTTATTAGCCTAGACTAAAAGTGAAAAAAAATTCAAAATCGGATCAGTTTTACCGGAGATTACCCCTAACATCCAAAGTCACAAACTGTATCTGTTAATAATATTGAATAAGTACCTACTTATAAATGTTACAAATACCTATTTGTAACATTTTCTGAAAGTACAATAATTTTAAGGTAATAAATCATTTTATATTTCGACAACAGAAGTTTTATTATTCTAACCTCAATTAAGATAAAATAAAAACTCAACCCGTCCATACCCACAACACAACACTCGCAATCACCTCAAAATACACACCAACACAACACACATCAAACGAACTTTATGGAAATTCATTTTTATATAATAAAATTTGATTACAATTGACAATACTTTTTCAACGTTTAAGTATTTTAAACATTTTACTAAAGGTACGACATTTATTTATTATTCTAAAGTTAATTAGAGCTTAACATTGTAAAGTGGTAAAACAGTTGCATGCGACTGTACATCTTTCACCAAATAGACCAAGAGCAAGGTTTAATGTTTTCAAAGAAGTTTAAGCCACTCTAACCTAGTAATTTAAAACATAAAAACATGAATTAAATTGAGAATTTATTTATTTTATTTATTTATTAAAACTTTATGCACATAATGTACAAAGGCGGACTTAATGCCTTGGGCATTTTCTACCAGTCTACCTTAGGGTGATGCAGAGACAAAACAGTAGGTGCAATAGTATAGAAAATTTCAAGAATAAAATATAATAATAAATACATATATACATACATACAACAAAATATACAAAGTAAAGAGAGATATAAAAATACATAGATGAAGAAAAACAACAAATTAATTGTGAGACGAGTCTACCAACTTATGAAAGTGTTCACGAACTTTAACCTTAAAAGTGAACCGACTGGTTGCCGTCCTGATATTCAGAGGGAGCGCATTCCAAAGGAAAACCGCCTGGACAAGAAAAGAAGATTTAAGAAAACCAGAGCGGTGAGTAGGACATCGTAGAAGACGATTATTAGAAGAACGAAGAGTCTTGCTGTGCGCAGAGCATAAATATTGGAAGTGAGAAGTCAGATAAGAAGGAGAAGTGGGTTTGTCTAGAAGAGAAAACAAGGTTGTCAAAGCCCTTAACGCTCTGCGCTGTCTGATGGGTAACCATTTTAAGCGTGACCTATGTGCGGACACATGATCATACTTACGAAGATTAAAAACGAATCGAATGCAGTTATTTAGAAGTCGGTCAAGTTTATTGAGGAGATCTGCATTCAGGTCATAGTAACACACATCGCCATAGTCAAGTATAGGGAAGATAAGGGACTGAACCAACATTACCTTTATGTGTGATGGGATAATATTTTTCAATCTATAAAGCGACCGCAACGTCCCAGTGACTTTTTTGCTCACAATCGCAACCTGCTTACGCCAGTCCAGGCAAGTGTCAACATACAAACCTAGATCCTTGACATCGGAGCCAAAAGGAATGACAGTGCCATCAAAAGTTACCGGCGCTACCGTTAAACCACTCAGCCTCCGTAAGCTATGGGTGCTCCCTATAATAATAGCCTGACACTTGGTTGGGTTAACGGCTACCCCGAAACGATCAGACCAGTTTTTCACCACTGCTAGATCCCGGTTTAGCTCCTCAATCGCATCAGATAAGTTGTCAACACCCGCCCGACTGTAGAGCTGTAAATCATCAGCGTAAAGATGATACGCACACTGAAGCTCGGTAGTTATAAGATCTATAAAAATAGAGAACAGAAGTGGAGATAAAATACCGCCTTGAGGGACGCCAGCATCAAGATCACACCAGCTGGAAGAAGAGTCTCTCGCAAGAACCGACTGCTGACGCCCCTGAAGATAGGAAGAAAACCAACGCAAAACCTCAGGAGAGACCATTCTATAGGAGAGGATGGATAAAAGGACTTCGTGACTGACGGTATTGAATGCATTGGAAAAATCTATCAACACTAAAACGGTAACTTTAGTGTCTTCCATTCCCCGCCTTATATCGTCGGTCACTTTAAGGAGAGCTGAAACAGTACTGTGGCCAGGCCTGAACCCCGATTGGAAAGGACTAATGAGGGAGTTTTGGTGAATAAAGTGAGAGAATTGTTTATGGACACAGGCCTCGAGTACTTTAGATAAAAAGGGAAGGATGGAAATTGGTCGAAAGTGACTGGGAAGAGTGGGATTAGGGATTTTAGGCAGTGGTCGCACATGGGCTTTTCGCCATAGCGAAGGGAAATCACCGGAGTACAGGGAAAAGTTAACGATATGGGAGATTGCAGGAAGGAGCTGTTCAAGAGCCGTCACGATCATGTGGCGACTGATGTTATCACAGCCCACGGCTTTGGATTTAATGGAGAGGATAATCTTCTTGATCTCTCCCGGGTCGACTGGGGTGAAGGAAAATGGAGTAATATTGGGTCGCGTCAGACCAGCAAGATAGTCGATGGTTTGACATTTGATAGGCCTATCAAGAGTAGGAACAGTGGCGAAATGGCGATTTAGAACGTCCAAACCAAATGTATTAGGAAGGTCTGAATGCCGTGATCTGCCGATACCTAGAGTTCCAAGGAACTTCCAAATATCAGCAGGAGAAGAAGAAGTGATATTATGAAGAATGTGGCGGCGTTTAGCGTTACGTATCATCTGATTACACCGATTGCGAGCAGTTTTGAAGAAGGTCCAATTATCCTCCGACCGATCCTTTTTAAACTTCCGAAACGCGCGGTCCCTTCGTCGCATTGCCATTCGAACTCCCTCGTTCATCCATGGCGCAGGCGGGCGCTTTAACTTGACTTTCCTGATAGGAGCGTGGGTGTCATACAACTTGACTACAGCTGAATTAAAAAGATTAACTTTGTCATCAACTGTAGTGGCTTCCTCCAGAGGTGTCCAGTCAATATTCGAAGCATCTTGGATTAGTTTTCCAGTATTCATCCGCGCAAAGGCACGCCTGTACTGGAATGTAGGTTTGGGTTTAGGAGGTTTGAGGACATACGACAGGAAAATAAGGTCATGATGGGAGAAGCCGGGAGCGTCATGTTGACCATGTGAAGAGACTAGGGCGGGATTAGAGATGAGGATTAGGTCGAGCCAAGTATCATCACCGACAATGTTGTGATGCGTAGGCTGGAGAGGCAACACATGCAAACTAGCTGACTCGACCAGATGAAGGAGTTTAGAGGATCGAGAAGAGTTATGGGCGAGGAGATTGGTGTTGAAATCCCCCATGACAATGTGATGTGCATACTCCGAACCTAAAGATTCTAGAACCGATTCGAATTCGATGAAATAATCAAGGGAAGGGGGACAATATACAACTCCAATAACGGTTTTAGCTCCTTTAACAGAAACCTCAAGAAAAAGAAACTCAGCCGAATTATTAGAGGATGAAGTAGCGAGAATTTTGAAAGGAAAATCAGCACGAAGGTAAATAGCTACACCACCCCCTCTCTTACCAACACGATCATTCCGTAGAAGAACGAATCCTGGGAGAGAGTAAGTGGTAGATAGGAGTTCAGGTTTAAGCCAGGTCTCGGAAATCAGGACGGCATGAACGTTGCTGTTCGTAAAAGTATCATAAAGTTCATTGTAATGGCTTGGAATACTCTGAGCATTGATGTGACAAACGTTAAACAGCCGGTCAAGGTTTTGGTTGAAAGTTTGTCGTAAAAGATCGCCAAGGGTGTCTACAACGGAACAAAAACTATCATCATCAAAAGTGGCAGAAGATTCGTTGGCAGAAAAGAAAGATTCATTATCAGAAAAAGTTGCCATAGATATAAATAGAATATAAATACAATAAGATAAAGACTATAAATATAAGAGAACTACACTAAAATCTAGTACGGCGTTTGCATCTCTGCACCACCCGCCAGCTAACATCATCATATTAAAAAAACAGCGATACAAAAAGTAATGACAAAGAACACACTACGAAATAAAAAAATAAAATAACGGCGCATAAACAATATAACAGTAGGACAGCAAACTTAACTATGGTATTTGGAACGCACCCTACAAGCCTTTATCACAATATCTAATTATCTCTCTCGGACATTTCTAAAGACTTTAGACCGATAAAACTAGAAGTATATTACACATATTAATAGAAATATTTTTTTCTTGGTATTTTTCGTGAACTCTTCGACCTAGCTCTTGGACTATACCTTACTAATTGAACTCATTATATCTCCTAAACTAAGATCCGATTAAATCTGTGACTTGGCGACAAATTGCGACTAATTGGCGACAAAATATGGGAGAAAACACATCTTCGCTAGGTGTCCTAGTTTTTGAGATATAAATGTGGCCCTGCTGGGGAGACTCTCTCCAGATCGGCCACCTATAAACCCTTGTATCTTTTGAACCAGTGACCGACAAACTCTGATATTTGGCGACTGATTCCGACTAATTGGCGACAAATTATGGGAGAAAAGAGATATTTGCTAGGTGCCCTAGTTTTTGAGATATAAATGTGGCCCTGCTGGGGAGACTCTCTCCAGATCGGCCACCTATAAACCCTTATATCTTTTGAACCAGTGACCGACAAATTCTGATATTTGGCGACAAATTTCGACTAATTAGCGACAATTTTTTTGTGTTTTCAAAATGAAAATCCCTGATGGTGGCTCTGCCAGAGTCAGTGACACTTAATAAAAGTATTGCAGCCTTAGTATTTGGTATTTTAATATTATTCCTCTATTATTAAAGTAGTTTAGCTACATTTTACAATGACCTCACTAGGTATTTATTCTTAAAATTCTAAACTTCTAGTATTATGTATTCATTTTAGTTAGTAAGCAGTGTGTAATGTTACACAGGCAGTTGCTCCATTTATAAGTACCAAAGGCATTCAGCAGCATCAAGTTAGATTGGAAGCCCAACCAACATAACTGGGCAAGCCTTAAGGTCTGATTTTGGTTAGGAAAATAAGATTATATTGTTATACAAGTGTTTCATAATTTATTCTAGTCCAATTAGTCACTATTACAATGCCTTAACTTATATAGAAATCTAATCTAAGAAACTAAATAAGAGTAAAAACATCTCAAACATTTTAGGCAAGATACAAATATCTAATAGTAAAATAGATTAAAAATATTGTAGTTCTTACAAAATAAAGGTGGTACAATAAACAAATATTTCTATTCTAGTATATAGTATACAGGTGTAGAAAACTAAAATGTACAACTATTTGCATAAACATGATTAATAAAGTGTTTTAAAACTAAATGTGTTCAAGTCTTCTAACCAATTGTTCCCTTAGTACCCTTCCTCTGATTAGGTCAGACGTTGAAGCTCCTATTACTCTCTCTGTGGGAATAGGTTCATTGTTATCTGGTTCTTCATGTTCCAATCCTAAAAACAAAAAATAATTTAATTTTCAATACTCATTTGTGCCATTGATTACTTCGATTTATTAATACATTCATACCAGTCATGTCCTCGTCTTCTACAACATTAAGATCAATGCCAATATTATGTAAAACGCTGCAGGCTTGTATAATTCTTGCACATTTCAGTGGTTTGTAGTGGAGCACTCTATCTTTGTTTAGACATCGCCATCGATTCTTCAACCGCCCAAACGTATTTTCTATGACGACTCTGGCAGCCACATGCTTATGGTTGTAATTGGCTTGCAGGGTGTTCGGAGCAGCATCTAAAATCGGAGTCATCAGCCATGGTCGTTGTGGATAACCAGAGTCTCCTGCAATGATGATCAAGTATTAGTTTATTTACTTTAATGCACAATGTTATTTAAACAATTTTTTTTTTGTGTAGAGCTTACCTAAAAGCCATACTATCTCCCCATTTTGGTGCAAGGACTGCATATAATGGTTGATATCACTGTTCTCCCATATAAAAGAATCGTGATTTGCACCTCCAAATTTGGCATTTACATTTAAAATTCTATATTGGTCATCACTTATCTGTAAAATAAAATTACAGTTAAGAAAAATAAATCTATAAAGAAGGTAAAATAAATCATAAGTAACTATATCTTATTAAATTATTATTTACCATTTGAACATTTATTGAATGATAGTGCTTGCGGCAATAATACAGATGTTCTTCATCTTTTGGTGGACCAAATATTCTAAAATGGCTACAATCAATACACCCAATTACTCCGGGTATTCCATATTTGTCACAAAACCTGAAACAAACAACATATGTACTTATTATGCATTTCATAGTACAATGATATTGTATATTCATTATTTACAGTCTATAAATCATGTAAATTATACCTTTGACTGATTGTTTGCCTGGTACTTGTAGTATTAGGAAACCGAATATATTTTCTTACTATGTTCTTATGTGTCAGAGCTTTGGTCACCTCTTCAATGTAGATACTGCACATTTTTTGAGAGAAGTTTTTAGCAACTCCCACTGGGCGCTGGTAAGAACCAGTTGCATAAAAAAACAGGGCTGTAAGGACCTAAAATAATTAACATAGAAAGTAAGGACATTGTGCTAGGGGGCAGGATGAAAAAAGTGTTTCAAAAGTACCGGTACATTACCTTATCTTCCAAGGATACCCGTTGAGAAGACTTTAAACCAGCCAGCTGCCTCAGTTCTTGGCACAAAAACCTGACGGCTGCCTTAGGAAGCCTATATCTTCTCTTAAATTCAGCCTCCGGAAGGTCTCTTAGCGGATTGCTCGATTTACGTGCTCTTGCTCGACCAAAGGACGTTAAATTACGCTCATCTTGTACTCTCGCGGTCTCAAACATCCTCCAAGCGAAATACATTCGAGATGCCATTGTAATTTTTACTTACGAAATGAAATTAAATTAAATTACTTAGTTATTTCACCACTCTCACGACGCTCTCACCACAAAATCTTACGTGACAACTTTACTCACTCGCAAGTGACTGCGTTTCTTAATCGAGCTGTCAAAACTGTAAAAATTGTAACTTACACTCACGGTAAACGTGCAAATGTTTATCGACGTGCTCGAAACGGTCCTCACTTTCGAGTAGTACTCGATTGTCACTATCGACTACGTAAATTTTATAACTTACACTCACAACATTTAATTCTCACGTATGACGCTAGGTGGCGCTTATCCAGCGCCATACAAATTTGCGTAAACGTTTACGCGCTCGATGCGTAAAAAAAACTCGCACTAAGCATACAGGTGCGAGTCGTCCAGCGTAATCGTATGTTGGATGACACCGCTGCTTGCTCGCTTGCGGACTGAAATGCAGAGTAGCCATGTCATTGCCACGCCGTCGCAGGGTGTGGTTCCACTACCATCTACCACCACAATACCAAATCGCGATAACGACGTGAGTAATGACATGGTTACTAATGTAAGTACCCAGTGCAGTGAGGATATGAGGTGTGCTTTGGAGGGTGCGATTCGAGAATATAGGTTCATGACACCCGAACTTAGACCACGCTTACCTCGTTTGCCCATGCATAATAGAAGTAGGATGCTGGTGGCTGTACTGGATTCGCAGTTGTCAAACTATTTTGATAACTGCGAAAACGTCACTGATGCTCATTCAATCTTTATCATATTGTGCGGCTGTTGCGGCATGTCGTTTAGCTCACGTCAAATTTCCGGATGACAGAGCTAAACGACCGAAACCAGCCGTTTAACGACGTTTTGGTGGGGCCAGAGCGCTCATTGGCAAACTAATCTGCTTCAGGGGGGCAACACTCGCCTACGAATTTAGCGCTTTGTGAGGCGGGCATTTGCGGGGACTGATATCAGTCCTCGAGACTACATGTCCCGTATCACAGAGCGCATCGACTTCCTGAAGCAGAAAGTGTATATATGGGCAAACCGAATTCATAGGTATAAGCGGCGGTTGGAACGATACACTCAGAATCGCACATTCCAAAGCGATGAAAGGTGGGTTTATAGAGCATAGGAGCGACCGGACCAAAGTGTGTCTGACACGTGCCTACCGGATGATGACGCCATGTGCTTTCTGGCGCAGCATCTGGTCGGTGCCTGTCAGTCATACCGAGGGTGAATTGACTCGGGAGGTCGAGCGAGCGTGCTATTCAATACCAGAAATGGGGGCAATCACAATCAGCCTCCAAGATGTAGCTCGTGCAGTCCATCCGTTACCTAATTGGAAATCCCCAGGACCGGACGGGCTGCATATCTTCTGGATTAAATGGATCCAGAGGTCGCACGCTCGCTTGGCAGCCCTATTTCAGTCAGCCTTAGAGTCAGGGTCGCTTCCCGAGTTCCTGACGACTGGAATAACCCACCTGCTCCATAAATCAGGTAGTACTGCGGAACCCAAAAATTATAGACCTATTACGTGTCTATACCCAGAGATACTATAACCAGCAGTGGGTGATTCCCAGCTGATATGATGATGACGTGTCTCCCAACGGTCTATAAAGTTCTTACCTCCATTTTGAGAGCTAAAATCACTAAACATATTGACAAAATTCTGTTATGTAAATGGATGTAGGAACGGGTCCCGAGGTACTATGAAGCTACTCCTCATTGATATGGCCATTAGTCAACAGGTTCGCCGTTCACGAAAGGATCTGTCGACATGTTGGATAGACTATAAGAAGGCCTATGACTCGGTGCCACATACCTGGCTCATGAGGGTGCTAGAGTTGTATAAAGTTGATACAACTCTACGCACCTTCCTGATGTCATGTATGGGGCAATAGAGGACAGTTCTTCGCTATCCAGGATGACGGAAAATCCAGAGGAATAGCGAACCGATAAGTATAGAGCGAGGAATATTTCAGGGCGATAGTTTGGGTCCGCTTTGGTTCTGCTTGGCCTTGAATACTCTAAGCACACTGCTGGAGGATTCAGGTCTAGGCTATCGGTTGAATAGAGGTGGTCAAGTTATATCTCACCTCCTTTACATGGATGACCTGAAACTCTTTGCCCCCAACGATTTGCAACTGATGGAGCTGGGGCTGCTGGAGCCGATGGGGGTGCAGCGACATCTCATGACTTCAATCAATTTACGACGGGATTCCAATAGAGAATAAGCTCTGTACGGTGAAGTCCACTACACTAAAAGTGAACAAGTGTCAGTGACAAGGGATAGGGCGCCGACGCTCTATCGCGTCCCTACATTTCCAAGGAGTCGTGCTTAGAAGTATAGAGGCTCCCTGGGGTACGCTGCTTGCCGACGCCATTGTGTTGGTTGCTGAGGGTGGCCTAGAGGTCCAGAGTAGAATGGAGGTGTGGTGGTAAAGACAGAACAAAAATAACGTTGGCCTGAAAGTTGCCAAGATTTGCTGTAAATTTTATGGTGAGGCTGTTTCAGATAAATTTCAGCCCCTACAGCTTGGATACGGCTCTAAAGGGGGCTGCGAGGCTGCCGTACACGCTTTGTCGACCTACCTAAATTGTGGCAAAGGTGAGGTCATCCTGAAGGTTGACATAAAGAACGTCTTCAATTCAGTGAACAGGGACACCTTGTTAACAGAAACTATAAAAGAATTACCCCAAATTTATAGTTTTCTTTGGCAATGTTACAGACACCCATCTAAAATACTGTATCGGGACAAACTTTTGAAATCTGCTGTTGGCTGTCAACAAGGTGACCCCCTCGGGCCAGTGATTTTTAGTTTAGCTATTCACCCAATTGTTCGACAGCTAAATTCCAAATTTAACGTTTGGTATCTAGATGATGGAACCTTGGGAGGTGATGTAGATTCTGTTCTAAAAGATCTAAATTTCCTAAAAAATGAACTTCATTCTATTGGCCTCGACCACAAACTTTCAAAATGTGAAATTTATGTAGCGGACAGTACCGACAGACAACTGACTCTATCAAAATTTAACGCAATAGCCCCTGGCATCAAAATTACAGAAAAAAGCTCTCTTCGTCTCCTTGGGTCTCCCATCATTGAAAATTCTTTTCCCGATTTTATCGAGGAAAAAATTCAAAATTTCAATGATGTTTCGGAAAGATTGCTCGAAAACAATTTGTTGATTAACATACATTCGGCCATCACAATAATTCGTTACTCAAACTCAAAACTCAAAAGCATTTATTTCAATTAGACCATTACAGGCACTTTTGAATGTCAGAAAAACAAATTAGGCTAAGCTACAGTCACAGACACAAGTAATAATAACTTGTGAAAGTACTGTACTACTGTACTGTGTGTTGTTGTACTACTTTATCAGTCCAAAATTAACGTATTTCCTTCGTGCTTACCCTTCATGGAAGCACACTCCCCTTTTGGGCAAAATGGATGAAATTATCAGACATACTCTAACGTCAATTTTAAATGTGGCTTTGGACGACCGAGCTTGGGCACAAGCTACTCTTCCTATTCGCATGGGAGGACTCGGCGTCCGCAAAATTTCCAGTATTAGTTTACCGGCTTTTATATCCTCGGTCCATGGCACTAAGAAATTAATCAAGAATATCCTGTCTTCCACACTGATTGATTTTAATTTGCCGTGCATGTCCGAGGCTATCGATGCTTGGAAACTCGCTTGCCCGAATACTGAAGAACCCGACCATCCATTTTCCCAGAGACGATGGGACGAGCCGCTCTGCAGAGTAGTTCAGAGCAATCTGCTGAACACGTCTGCTACTACTGCTGAGCGTGCGCGCCTACTGGCTGTGGGTGAGTGAGAGTCGGGTCTTTGGCTTCACGCACTGCCGTCGTCGAGCATAGGCACATTGTTCGACGACACAACCTTCCGCCTCGCTGTGTCTTTACGCCTTGGTGCCGCCTGCTGTTCTCCTCATCGCTGTCACTGCGGTGAAGCTGTCAACAACCTCGGTCACCACGGCCTGTCATGCAGCCGAAGTGCGGGCCGTTTTGCACGGCACGTAAATATAAACGACATCATCCGACGAGCTCTTGACACCGTCGGCGCCCCAGCTGTTTTAGAACCCAATGGCTTGGCACGCGACGATGGCAAGAGACCGGACGGCATGTCTTTGTTTCCTTGGAAGATGGGTAGGCCTTTAGTGTGAGACGCAACATGCGTCGCTACTCTTGCGCCATCCCATCTTCCAAGCTCATCGTGCTGTGCTAATGCTGCCGCTGCGGCTGCAGAGAACCTCAAGCGGCGTAAATATAGTGTACATAATTAATAAATAATTATGTACTTGTCTTAAGTGAATTCAATTCCTCCTATACTTACACCAGTAACATCCTCAACAAAAATACTTTGATTCTCATCCCAAGTCCAGACTGAATCTTTTTTCAAAAGAATTTTTAATATTTGAGTTTTTCTGACATGTTACTTATAAAAGGTACTAAATAGTTTAAATGTGCGTATGAAGAACAGGACAATACAGAATTATACTAATCTATAAAAACAGTAATTTATCTAATCTATAGTCGGTATAGTATGTCTATGGACGTTGTTTGTTCTGATAATAGTTTACCTCTATGCCTTTGTCTGTGGTAGGAGATTAAGAAATAAAAAATCATCTCTCTGGTATAATAAAAACAGCAATGTGTATTTTTATTAATATTTAATACTCTGCTACTAAAACCCCTAAAACCTATAAAATACCAAATAAAATCATAACAGGCATACCAGTTGCTATAGTGCGCGCACGAATTTTTTTGGTGTCACAACATGTTTAAAATGCCCTTTGCCGTAAAAGCAGCACCAGCGTCAGTAATGAGTCTTCACGAATTGCCAAAAATCTTAAACAAATGGTCTAATTCTTTTATGACACAAGCAGTGCTTGTGCAGAATATGACAATTGCGCATTGATGATTTTACAAATGGACCCACATGGTCCATATGGAGGAAATGAAAGGAGCGAGCATATTTTGGAATTGGAAACAAATGACCTCCTGATAGATGATAGATGATAGCAGAATATAGCGCGTTCCGTATCGACATTTTTGCGTGACAATTCTGCGATAAATGGTTATGGAGATATCCATGGTTAAATTTTTGAGGTTAGAATATTTTTTTCAATAAATGTCCATCGATTTATGGTGCGGGGGGCGGGGGGGTGGGGCGATGGGGATACCTCCCTGTACCATCCCCACCCTGCGGAATAACCATGGGGTATAGAGATATCCATGGTTAAAGTTTTTAGGTTATAATATTTATTTTTTCAATATTTCTTTCTATATAATCTAATAGTTTCAGGTCTCAGTTCTAACCTAACCATTAACATTTGACACACATTCACTAAACGGCGAATTTTTGTTTACACTGAGGAACGGAACGTGAAGGGAGTGTCAACAAAAAATCGTTATTTTATGTGTAAAAATGTCAATGTAATTGTATATTATTGTGCTCATTAATTACACACCAAGTTTAATATGTGAATATGTGAAAATAAAATTATATTTAAGTAAAAAAAATTACATAAAATTTAATAAATACACCTCTACCGTCAACGGAATGTGAAATGCCAACATTGACGTCTATAAAGACAATTTAACCAACCTAAAAATTTGCAAATGGCGTGATAATAGTGAAGTATGTATTTGTTAACTTCAGCACCATGCAGCAAGTCTGTGGATACTCGAAGTCATGTAATACCAGCCATAGAGCTCCACGTATATTTCTGCAGTAAGGCGTGCAATGATTGCAAACGCCTTCTCTACATTCAATACTATGTCACAATTGCTATGTTTAACATTTGGTAATGCAAATCTTATGCATTTCGTTTTTTTTTTTCATTAAATACTAAATTGTTTGCTGTGAACCAATTATGGACTTAAATTAGGGCATTATTCACATCATCTAGATTTTGGGCCCATCTATTTATCTTAAAAATTAGGGAAGTGTCATCTAATAGCAACCTCTACAAAATGGGTACTCACGTTTGCAGCACATTAATTTATGTGACTTAAGTTATAATGTTACACCACCTGCCAGCTCATCTCTTTACATCACTATCTTTCACAGTCACTGGACACAAGTGGAACAATATATTATATTACAATGTCTCAGTTTGACGAGATCATATCAGCACAGAACAGTCTGGAAGATAGCTTTGAACTGGAAGCGCAGATTCAGTGTGCTGGACCTGCCAACGATACTGTGGCGAGGGTAGCTGAATTTCGCACCTTCAGGGAGCTAATCTTCAGCATGCTAAGTTTGCTTAGAAGACAGATAAGCAAGTGTTCAGTACACATCGACAGGTTGGAGACCAGGCATCAGAGAAAGGCGCTGAACTTCCAGGGCGCTTGCAGAGGTTGATGGGGACATCAACAGTGCGGTCATCTTGGAGGTGATAAATAAGAAGCTGGCTCTTAAAACTGTCACTGCATCTTCCATAAAGGCCTGCTACAGACTTGGTGTAGCCAATAAGGATCACCATAGGCTCATCCTTGTCAAGTTTGCAAGTTATGATGACCGGTCTGCAGTCTGGAGAGCAAAGACTGGGCTGAAGGGTTCTTCGATCTCCGTCAAGGAGTTCTTGACAAGAACCAGGCGTTGCTTCACTTCTCTATGCGGTCGACTTGGACTCAGGACGGTGTCACTGTTATTAAAGCCCCCGACGGAAGCAAACGCCGCTGCTGGTGAAGTATCCCAAGGTTCAAACTTCTGGAGATAGCCTGAAAAACAAGACGCGTTAATTATGGTAATAATATTCTATTATTAACTCACAGCAATCTCATTCCTATGTAACGTTGGATTTACTTACTTACTTACGAAATTGACATCTTTCACTATTTATTAATTAATATGATTATAGTTTGAACTTTGGGCTTGTAATCATTGATGTTATTCATCACACGTCTCTGTGATTATACTTTACAAGTTTCGCATACAATAGGCAGTTTACCCCCAACGAGTTGTCTATATTTATTTTATTATTTACATTACATGTCAAATCTGACATCATAATATTATTTCAATGACGTTTAAGATCGGATACGTTCACAAAAATTAGAAAAGGCTTGTAGGGTGCGTTTCGAATTATTATTACTATTATAAGCCTATGTTGTCCCACTGCAGGGCAAAGGCCTCCCTTCCCTCCTTTCACATTTCGCGATCCAGTGTGATTGCAGGCCTACCCTTTGCGAAAGAGTCCAGCTCATCCCGCCACCTCCTTCTAGCCCTGCCGCGTTGTCGTTTCCTGCCATTTGGTATCCACTGAGTGGTAATTTTTGCCCATTGCTCCTCCGACATGCGGCAGACGTGACCAGCCCAGTTCCACTTCAACCTAGCAGCTGTAAGGCCAACGTCAGCTATTTGGGTTTTGGAGCGAAGTATGGAGTTTTTGATGCGGTCCGTAAGTTACCCAGTATACTTCACTCCATAGCTCGTTGGCAGACCCCAAGTGCGGACTTCTGACGTTTTGTGAGCGACCACGTTTGCGCTCCATAGGTCCTTTTTTTAGTCCTCAGCAGCTGAGCTAGGCCTAATGCTCGATCAACTGAGCCACGCTAGTCTCCAAGTTGGGCTTTCAATGAATATGTCGAAAACAAAATTGATGACGAATACTACATAAAATTATGTTGTCCCAAAAACTCTTGACTTGACTACTGTTACTGTGTACTGTGATCGTTATTTTATTTTTATCTCATTAAAACAGGGTCTATATTTTTTTGGGGGTGCGTTTTTCGCAAAGCCAGTGGAAACTCCTGGCCGCATTTTTCACGGTCGGAACTGTTTGCGGCGGTGGTAGTGCGAACTCCAGTAAGTCGGGGCCGGCACTGCGTTTGTTCCGGTGCGTTGGACGTAGTACAGCGCCGTGATGTGGCTGACTGCTGGCGTTGACCGGGAGATCGAGCTCTCAACCGGCTAAAGATGCAATAGTGGCCAAAGTCGCTTGATAAGGTTGAGGGTGCTGATCAGGAATGTGCAACCTGCATGCTGGTGGCCAGGAATACCCGTTAGAAGCTGGCTGGCATGACTTGCTGCTCGAAAGCTTGAGGATCTTGATATTAATGACGTCACGTTGCTCGAAGGCTGCGTCGTCCATTTCGGGATCATTAATTTGGGGGTGTGAAGAACAGGGTGTAAAGCTCTTCATCCCCCATAGAAAAGGGAGGATCCTCCGACCAGACGGGTGTTATGTCTGGTGGGATACTGCCCGACAGTTGTTGTCGAGTTCTTGTATAATTATAGTCTTAAGTCGTGGATAACTTTAATTGAGCGATGTAGGATTTAGTTAATTGGTTGGTCCGCTCCGTCATAGATGGCGCTGTAGTACTTTTTTTTGTTCTTTGATGCTTAGTACTTTTTGTAGTGCCGCTACAGTATTTGAAACCAAAAAAATAATAATAGTATGAAACCCATTGGAAAAGGAAGAGAATATAACAAAAATGAATGGAAAAATAATTTACGGGCGATCTGAGGTCGGGAAGTGGTAAAATGGGGGGTATTTTAAGGGTAAAAAATGGTTTATCTCTTGTTCCGGCAAAACTACAAGTCCTAAGGAAAAAAGTTAAATGGCAAAGTTGTAGGTAATAAAAAGATCTACAACTTTTGAATTTACACTTTCTTAACATAACCTTAAAATTTATGTGAAAAATTCAAATAACCAAGTTGTTGGTTTTTTATTTTAATCTTCAACGAAACATTTTTTCTTATGTCCCAAACGCAATGTAATTTTTTTTATGAAAAAATTTTTTTTTTTCACCTTATTTTGACTTGATAACGAAAAAGTACCCTAATTTTCAATCGAAAATTTCCGCTTTTTTTCAAAAGTCGGTGGGCTTTTTGTTCGTTGAAATCTCTACTTTCTGATGGTCTAAAAAAAATATACATTACTATGGTAATTTTCTCAGAAAATGCAAAAGAACTCGAATCCGATTTTTTTTTGTTTTATTCATTATGTACAATTTTGCTATTTATTAAAATTTACACTTTAATTACTCAAAATTAAAGTGTGAATAAACTATCTATTAGAATTGTTTCATTTCGCCACTGTTCCTACTCTTTATAACCCAACCAAATGTCAAACCATTGACTCAACTCATCATCGCTTTTCTCGCCCAGCCGCGCATTGAAGTCACCCATAACAACAGTGAAGTGTGTTTTGGAGTTATGTATGGCCCTACTAATGTCCTCATACATAACATCCACTTCATCCTTCGAGTGTGCCGAGGTCGGTGCGTAAACCTGTATGACCTTCAACGAATACCGTTTAAATATTCTACCCTGCTCGACACACTATTGATAGACACAATGTTGTTTACGAGTGGCTTATGGACGATAAACCCGACACCACCTTGGGATAGCTGGTCTCCCTCCCGGTAATAGAACAAGTTACCGGATTCCAGGATTATCGTGTCCTCCCCCTCTCTTCGAACTTTTCATAAACCTGTAATAACCCAGTGTAACTTGCCTATTTCCTCTTCCAGCTCGATTAGCTTCTCGTCTGTCCTCAAAGTGCGCGTGTTGTGTGTTACCAGGGCCAATTGTCTTCTATGATGGTAGCCTAATCTCTGCCGGGGATTCTTCGCACCCCCTGCCCCGCCGTTACCGTGACCGCTACCGTGGTCAGGACTAGCGGGGCCGCCGGGGACTGGGGGCCTGGTTAATCGTTGTAATTTCATATTGGGGGTTCTTGCCGTACTCGCCACGCTTGGATAGAGGGCTTGGCAATTGGTGTTTTAGATCCACGAAAGCTTATCAACGAGCCCCATGACAAAAACTCTGCACACTCTGCACTCTGCATATGCCTCAGAGATCTTAATAAGAATTAATAAATCAACCGTGCCTTCACAATGTATTTCCGATAGTTATTCGTCATCATAACTTCGTCCATTATTGCTCAGACAAAACCTTCGGTTTCCCGAAAAGATCACCAAAGCGCAGCCAAGATACGGACGCTGGGCTGCGGGACTGTTCGAAAAAGATACCGCGGCCCTGGAACACAAAGGGCAAGGAAGGAACATGGATGGGTTTTAGTCAGTACAAGTCTGACACTCCCTTTCGCTCTGCCCAGAGTTTTATTTTTTGCAAAAAGGTTTTTTATTTTTCCATATTTAGTTGTAATATCCTGTAAAAATATGTGCTATGCATTTATTTTACATTGTTAACTATATATTTTATGGTAATAGGCTTAACCTTAATAAAATGGAACTCAACATACTAACTGTCGAAATCTGGGTGTAATGTACACCTGTGTACACTCTCAGAGCATACAGGCGTTATGTTATGTTACGATATTGTGTAAACAACAAACATCCAAGCGATTGCAGCAATCACGGCAGATTTGCTGTCAATTATTGAAGAGTTCCTTAGTTTATCTCCAAAGATCAGTATTAGATCTTCACCAAATTTAAACGGGACCACCGCGAATTAATATATTATACTTCGAACCAAAACAAGAATCATCAAAATCGGTTCACAATTGGCGAAGATATCGCTGAACATACATAACTGGCGAAATGTGGGTGTACTGTACATATCTGCGTACCCCTTCAGAGCAAACAGGCGTGGTGTTACGTTATGAAATTGTGTAAACAGTAAATATCCAAGCGATTGAAGAGTTCCACTGTATATCTCCGAAGATCAACATCAGATCTTCACAAAATTTAAACGGGACCACCGCGAAATAATACTCTTCCAAAAAAAAAAGAATCATCGAAATCGGTTAACAATTGGCGAAGAAAACGCTGAAAATACACACAAAATAAAAAAAAAAACAGTCGATTTTTTGAAGTCGGTTAAAAATATTGTTTTATCGATTTCGATTTCATTGCAGTCGGGGGATGGTTCCTTGGAATAATTCTTTACAGGTCCCCTGAGTTTTCCACTTTTGGGCATAATGGCATTTTAGTTGCACAGTAAATCTATACTTCATTATTTTATTTTATATATTATATTATTAATATTATGAAGCTGAAGAGTTTGTTTGTTTGGTTGAACGCTATAATCTCGAGAACTACTGATTCGAATTAAAAAAATCTTTTAGTGTTGAATAGCCTGTTTTTCGAGGATAGCCTATAGCCTGGGCTATATATCGTCACGCTACAACTAACAGGAGCGGAGCATCAATTACAAATCCTTAGATCCTATCTTAATATATTTATAACAGTTTAATCCCATAAAATCATTTTAAATACAATGAAAAGGAAAAAAAAATCAGTTACACAGTTACTGGACTTTCACCGAAACTGACCCATAAAATAACCACATCGATTTTATTCAAAAAACCTTGAACTCACATAAGAGCTTGGTGCAATGCAATACTCTTCTCTCCTTCCTGACGATGACACACGAAGCTTTCACAATTAAAGCGATTTTAAATTACCGCAATTGATCGCCCACGTCACTTAGGTAGGTACATACTACGGAGGTAGGTAGGTTAGGTAGGTACTAGGTAGGTAGGGTAGGTAGGTACTAGGTACGTAGGTAGGGACTAGGGAGGATGGAAAAACCCAATAACACTACTCGACCTGGGAATAGAACCCAAGACCTCATACTCAGCAGTCGCGCTTGCGACCATTAGACCAGCGAGGCAGTCTCTAAGCGACTCCAGTTTCACGTAAAAACATAATTTGCCCTGACTATTAAGAAGTCCCAGTAACAAACATTCTCTTTGGTTGCCAAGGGCTGTATTTCCGAAACCCACGCGGACGAAGTCGCGGGCGAAGTGCTAGTAATATCATAACGACGACGAGGGTCCATAAGAAGATGACTCTCAATGGGAAGTACGCTTTAATAAGCTGTTATATGATGTACAGCACAATCAACAACATATTAATATGTTACTGTATAACATAACATTTGGCCTGTATTTCTCAGAAGGATCAGGCAGAGTGTACCATTAATAGACCACCCACATTTTACCATTAATGTTTACGTCCCATGTAATAAGGGACGAGCCTATTATCATCAAAAGGCTTGGTAATATTATCAATTCACAGTAACCGACCTGTACTGTTGGATATTACTTAACCACGAACGAAGCCATGAGTCCTAACCTACGGTGCTCAGACCTTGCAAAATAAACATAATTTATCATTTATGTTTAATTTAAGTTATTTGACATCTGTGAATGTTAATGTCTTAAGAGATTAATATGCTATGAGTTTATGACATAAGCTTTCGGCTGCGCCTACGGCATTTGCTTGCGTCAAATAGTCGAAATATTTTCGCTTTCTTTTTGATCAATAATAGTGATCAAATTAAAGTAAATCAGACCAGAAGGTCTATCTTCCATTTTGGTTCTGATTCGACAGTCAAAAAGCAGGACAGTCCTTATGGGTGGTGAGACAGAAGGAAGCTTGAAAGTCGGACGATCAGTTTTACTAATGGGGATCCTGTCACCCAGTAATTAGGCTATGTTGGTCAGATAGGCAGTATTCAGCTGCATCCAGTCAGACTGGAAGCCGACCCCAAAGGACTTGGTAAAAGGCTAGGATCCGCCTAGCCTTTTACCAAGTCCCCTACCCAATGGCAGGACGAAGAATAGCCTTATGGGTTGGTGGCTGGCGGTGTGGTTTGATTTTCTGGAAACTTTCGTCATATCTTGCCAGTTGTACTAGAGCTCCCTTGCGGATAGGCAATTAGATTCAATTCTATTCCCTAATAAAGTTTGATGTTCAAAAGTTCTTTTTTACTGTGAATTTGATCAGACAACGTCAATGCATCTTTGAATACATAGCAAAATTGGTTAAAGACTGTTGGGCGAGTTCCTGCCAAGGAAGAAAATATACAATTGGCCAATGAATTACTTTAAACAGGGACTGGCGACTCACAAGCAAAATCATCACCATTTGTCTGCATTTTGCCATAGAAGTTGGGGTCGGCTTTAGGTCGCATGCAGTGAATGTCAACATTTTACATCGAGCTAATCTGACCTCCTCAACTCAGTTACTGGGTAATACGATACGCCTAGATACGGTTGATAATGGTTGTCAGACTTTCGGGCTTCTACCCGTACTGACTGTTAAAGATCTTCAAAAGACAGCTGAGAACAACAGCGTAACATACTTTCCGAGACACGGAGGGACCTCGATACGAAATGTGTGCTCACCCATACGCGGACTGCACCGCAGAAATCGTTGCTTAATTTCGAAGTTCAATCTGACCGGCTATTATTGTTTAGCCACGAGTACTTATTCTGATTAGTCTTATTCTTATATATATCTTATCTTGATTAGTTTTTTATTAAAATATGAAATTCCAAAGATCCAAGTGGTTTAAAGTGGCTAAGTGGACTTTAAAAAAATTCTGCACGCCAACCCAATGGCGTTCTACATGTTCTGTGTTTTAGTTTGGTTCCAAACCTATCGGAAGTAAGTACACAGAAACATTTATATTTAAATATACAGCACAGTTTCTGGAACTAATAGCTATGTAACCAAAACATATAACTTTTAGTGTCTCGCAACGCAGCTCCTTCGTTAAATCAGCTGGAGAAGCTAGTAAGCTTATTGGAAAGCAAACCATGGTTGGCTATGGGCCATGCTCGGCATTCGCAGTCGTCAGGCAAAATCGTCCGAAATAACAACAGCCCTGAACAGTGATGGTAGTGGGTGTACGAAAACATCGGAACAGTGGTGTAAGGTTGGTAATTATATGTATTGTGTGTGTATACTGTTGCATTGAGTAGATAGCCTTCTACTGTATACCTGGTATCCTTTTACATTGACAGCCCCCGTGAGTATGTTCTTTATTTACTAAATTAGTATTAACTACAGGCATGTACTGTAACTTTAGGCTAGGCTTCAAATTGCAATTATAAAAGCATATGAAATTGCAAGAGAAAGTTAAACCAAACTGAGCTAGGTGTTCTATTTATTTAATACATCAAATCATATAATTCTAACTTGTGTTGCAGTACTAAAAGGACAAGAAAAGAGCATTTCATAGCCATCGAAGAACACCACGCACAAGCAGAACTCTTGATTGCCCAAGCAATTAGTCGACAAGGAGAGGGCCATCAGGCTATAGCTCAGGCTCTAGGTAGAATAAGTAGTGCAATTCGAGATGTAATAAATAAATAAAATGTATGTTATAAGATTGTTTTATTTATTAATTAATTATATTAGAATGACTTTTCCTAGGTACATACTATTTTGTTAGACTATATTAATTTTATCTTTAGGTAAAACATTATATACAAGAAGTTTAAAAAAACATCCACTTTCTATATTTTATGATGAACAATTACAATATTATTTAACATACACTATATTTTTTATTATACAAACTGTCATAAAACCTCAATTGATAGTATCTTAAGTCTATTGTTAGTATTTACTTCTATTATTAACTATTTTGTCCACGCCACAGTCTATTAATTAGACGACCTCAAGCAAGACGTCCACTGTACAAATTACTGATAGAGTTACTTATAGCTTCCTTGTTGTAGTAACCGGATAACCCTCGTTTCTGTTCTCTGTAAATGAGCTTGTAATTCTACTGGAGGAACTCCATCTTGATTGCAAATATTATGATCATAGTGAAGAACACAATGAACCAAAAGGCACCTAAAACGGCCTTTAAGTATGCCAATGGTTCGTTCTGCAGTATTTCTTGCAGAGGCATGCAGATCATTATAGTATTCTCCCCTTGATCCAGGCTCAGGGTTGCTACATGGAACCATCATGTATGGCCTAAGAGCAAAACCGGTATCTCCTGAAATAAATTAAGTAGGAATTTAATTTAATTTTACAATAATAAACATACACGAATTTATTATTAATATTTAAATACCTCCGAAAACAGGTACAATTTCTGATGGTAATAGTAAAGAAACATTTTAAAATACATACCAAGCAGATACACTGTTTCTCCTGCACGCATTTAGCTGCTCTGAATGCGTTTTTATAACTGAATTTAAAGCTATCATGTGTTGCACCTCCATAAGTTACGTCCACATGCATTTCATTTAAGTCTGGATTTATCCTAAAAGGCAAAAATAAAAGATTAAAATATGCTTTGAAACAGATAGGTTCCTTCCATTATAAGTCAGTGAAAGTAGTGTTAATTCTATAAGTTTAAAGCAATAATAAAAAGAAACTTACAATAACAGCTTTTTGAGCATGCTACCCTTTTCTACAATAATATCTTTCTTCATGTTCTTTGAGCCGAACAATTGATACCAAGGTACCATTAACACAACCAATGGTTCCAGGCATTTTGAACTTTTCATAAAATCTAAATAAAAGAGACAATTTAAAAATATTATTTAAGTAGGTATGTAACATAAAAAGAAATAGCCATATGGTTTGATTCATGAAAGTATCTACTTAGTAAATAATTAACTAAAGTGTGAAACTTAAGAAATACTTACTTTTCTTTGAGAATTTGCCTTTTGTTTGTATTTTGAGGAAATCTTATGTACTTATCTATAGGTACATAATAAGACAGTAAAAAAACTGTGTCTGTACATTAAATATATTTAAAAAAAAAAATTGTGGGTGGTTTAGAAACAGCAATAGAGCACGAATCCAAAAAAAAAAAATCTGTCTGTTTGTCTGTACACGCTAATCTCACGACTACTCGACTCGGACCTAACTCGCAACTACTCGACGGATTTGAATGTTTTTTTTTTTTGTTGTATTGGTATTAAGTCTGAGCAACATATAGGCTATAATTTATCTTGGAAACTTGAACACCTGATGCAGAACCGAAACAGACCAGCTAAACTCTAAGAGATACAAAAATGGTACCATAGCAAAAAATTTCCACGAAATGGGCATTTTCTGCTAAGAGAATAAATTTGAAGATCTGGAACAGCTGATGTGGAACTCCAAGAGCCCAGCCACACTATAACATAAATAGGAATGACGTCTTAGCAAGAGTTGTTCAGACTGATAAGCACTCTCTGTTGACGTATAAAAATTGAAGATGTGGAACATCTGTTGTGGAGCTCCAAGGGCCCAGTTACACTATAATATATATAGGAATGACGTCTTAGCAAAAGTTGTTCAGCCTGATGAGCACTCTCTGTTGACATATAAAAATTGAAGATCTGGAACACTGTATTTCTACCAAGGGGTATCGTATTACCCAGAACTAACTGGGTTGTGGAGGGCAGATCGACAGTCGTTCCATGTAAATTACTGGTATTCAGCTGCATCCGGTTGTACTGGAAGCCGAATCCAACATCACTACATATTATAACACAATGTTCTCCGCCGCGTCTATGTGTCTGTTCACGATAAACTCAAAAATTACTGCACTGATTTTCATGTTGTTTTCTTAAATAGATAGAGTGGTTCTCGAGGAATTTTTTAGTATATAATTTGTCAAGTTTTTATACAGATTGGCTAAAATATAATGATATTTGTTGGAGGTGTTTGAAAAAAAATAAGCCGTCTGGGGGAGCTTTCAACGAAAACGCTGCCCTTTAAGATATAACAAAATAATGAATGGTAGAATTGTATATCTTATGTAGGTCTACAGAAAAATCCGCGATGGCTTATGTCTTTTTCTTAAGGATAATATACTATATCCATTTTAATACTTTGAAAATGGGCAAACTAGGTTCCCATGAGTTGAGGAAATGGGACCATCATGATTACTTTTGGTCGCGATAACCGACATCCACGCAGGCGAAGCCGCGGACATCAGCTAGTTAATAATAACTGGGTGTTTGATGGCATCTACTACGGTTCTTATAGCCCTCGAGGCAGATGCTTGCGAGATATAGATTCTTGCATTCTCACATAATATTTTTTTGTAACTCCCACTAGCTAAAAATGCGAGAGTGCATAAAACCTGAAATGAGAGTAAATTTTAGACATTTTTCCACTTTAAGGTAATTTATATTATATTGATTTAGTAGTAATACCTTGGTTCGGTTGCTAATTCCTCCTCGACGTTTCGCCTTTGCTGGGAATGGGGAAATGATCTTCTCCAATTGTGTAATTAAGGTCTTCAGTCAACCTAAATAACTTAATATAGTATATATCAGTAGTAAGAAGATCCAAATTACGTATCACATGTGCCTGACGTCTTTTTTCTATATTATCTTGACGCTTAGCTTCTTCCAACAAAAAAATCATACAGGAAAGACGAACTGCCATCTAAAACATTAAAAATAGGCATAAACGTTTCAGGAATTAAAGTACGATAAACAAAACAATATTAAGCATTTTAATTTAAAACAAGGAAACATCTACAATTCACAAGCTTTACGGTTTGACAGTTAAAATCGAAGGCGAAGGCGACGTTGTCGTTGAAGGCGAGGATGATTTGTGTTTCTGAATACCGTTTTTAATACATTCGGAACTATATTTTTGTTCTATGTAGCGCCGTCGACATCGTTGAGGCACTACGATCGCGCAGTTTTAACTAAAGAATACCGATATAATTATTTTCATCAGATGTTTCAACGATTATTCTTGGTTGTAAAGATGTTTTGCCTTACTGAATAGCACTCCAGACCTGTTCGCTCACCGTGTTGAAAAGTTCCGCCCTGGAGTTTGCCTAAGGGCAAGTAGCAATGGGATGCAGCATTTTGGGTGTAAAAAGACAAAACAGAGTTCAAAATACAGAGTGGTAGTCCATGCTCTAAAACGGGAGTAATGGACGTCGGTAAGAAGCTGTTTGGCTGACATGGCATTGGGCAGGTCAGGAAGAAGTGGAGCACCCTGGACGACCTGGACACTAACCGCGAGGGCTGGTTCGAGGTGTCGTAGGAAAAGAGTTCCTAGAAGGAATTAGGGGAGGTCTTTGCTCAGAAGTGGCTCAACATTGGCTAAACAAAAGAAAAGAGGAGTTTAAGCAAGACATGGTAAATTAAATAATTTAATATAATAATAATAATTTATTTCTTTCAATAAAGTACTTAATCTAATTTACAAAATCAATGCTACAAACAGTATTTTGTACACAAAAGTTTTAGCATCTGGAGCCGAACTAGGAGGAACCTGTATTTCGGCCTTCAGCGCCAATCCCCTTGAGTTAATTTAGTTAAGGTTACTTATATGCTTGCATTTAACAATAACATTTAGTAGTTTGTACTCATATATATTTGTAATAAATAGTGGTCTGAACCTCTCTTTGTGTGTTATGCTAGGTGAATGAGTGAGTGTGATATGTGGCAGTTTGTGAGTGGATATGTTCATGAGTGAGATACGATTTTGTGAGTATATATAATAATATAAGTGTATATATATAATAATAGTGTATAATTGCTGTCTATCTTGATACGGTTAAAAGCTGCTCGGTCTCGTCATAAGTGAGACTTTGTAGGTATTCCAATACCTTTCTCTTACAACGATCTGTATTGAGGGGATATATGTTAAGGAGTTTATTAATTTTGTTGTAAATATAGGGGCCAAGAGAATTAATGAATTTTGTTATAAATTTAGTATTATAAGATCTTTGTTGTGTGCAAACCGTGTAATATCTGCGTTTACTCAATATCTGGGGGTTGTAAGTTATTTGTGAATGCTGCATTGTGATTATTTTTAATAAGAATAATTGTCTCACGGTTAGTACTCCACACAGTTTATAAAGTGAGGCAGTTGAGAAAAGTATCGGTTTGAAGGTACTTACCTTCAGTATCGCACGTTGGGCAACCTCAATAGATTTAAGTGTCGTCTTCGGAGCATCTCCCCAGACGGAGATGCAATATGTTGTAAGTGACTGGCAGAGGGCAAAGTAAATCCGTTTCAAGATAGGAGGATCGGCGATATGTCGTATATTTTTAAAGATATATATAAGTTTTCGAACCCGTCCCGTTAAAATTCTTATATGTTCTTTAAAGTTAAGATTTTCATCTATGGTAACGCCCAAATATTTGATAGAATCAACCCTCTCTATTTTAGTACAAGAGCAATTACCATGATCTGTACATTCGTGTGTGATAATGGCATGGGTGTGATCAATCTCTAAGTCTGATCGAATGCTAAAACAAATATATTTGGTTTTATCGGCATTTAGCGTTAAGACGTTGTCATTTAGCCACTTTCTGACAGTATTGAAACCAGATTGGGAAGCATCAAAAACTTCATTCCAGTTATCGGCGGAGAAGAGGAGAGCAGTATCATCAGCAAAAGAAATAATATCGCCCCGGGTAAGTTTTAGGTTAGTGAGGTCGTTGATATATACGAGAAATAAGGTAGGTCCTAAGATACTGCCCTGAGGGACTCCATGTGTAACTAGGAGGTCAGAGCTAGTGAAGTTTCCCACACGGACACACTGATGGCGATCAGTGAGGTAGCTTTCAAAAAGTTTCAACTAAATCTTACAAGTAACTTTGTTTTGTTTCCAAATACATTGCATATTCAGAACATATAGACGAAGTCACATAGTTGATCCAGGACAGGCCTTTTGTCGCAAACAAATGATCAAGTCGATCGCGTTTTCTATTACATCATAATGCACTATCACTTATTTACGAAATACTAATGTAATTTTGTCTATTAAATGCGGACATTCGTCACGGAATTCTAGAAAATGAGATTTTAGGGCAGGCCATATTGTTGTTGTTTGATGCGAACGTTACGTGCGTGAATACTAGTCAACCGTAGATCGATCGATTTCATAAAAAAAAAATGGAGCACGGTTAACATACGGGACAGACTCAGTGCCGCCGGGACTTTTAAAACTATGCCTAAAATACGGGACGTCTTTCAACATTCATGATGTACGCACGACGGCTGATCTAGCTATACAAAACCAGTTTTAGCGGATCTCTCATTGTACAGAAAATATAAACAAAGCGTGGCCACGTTATTCTGGAAATGTAAAGCTTGATGTGCCGCCGTGTGTACGCACGCAATCAAACGCCCATTTTGATCAATAGAAGTTCGTACATAAAATCATACCTGTAATAGAGTTAAGTAGGGGTGTACCTAATCTAGTACACCCACATTTCCCCAGTTATGTTGTCCCACGTCCCATGTAACATAGGGGGCGAGCCTAGTACCATCAACTGGGCACAAATCGAAACTTCATGGCTGGTACGGAGAATTTCCTGGTTGAAAACCCAATTACAAAATAATAGCGAACCGATGCACGGAAAAATTCTTTTTGATTTCAAATTCCAAATCAATGTTATCAAACCGATATTATGATGCAAAAGGTTTATTATATATATTAGTTTTTGCCCGCAGTTTCGCCCGCGTGGAGTTTGGGAATTGCCCGCGGGATCTTACCTCTGGGACAATTAGTAATTTATGTGCTATACCATACCATAATCTATCTCTGTGCCAAATTTTATCCCCATCTTTTGAACCGTTCTGGCGTGATTGAGTAACAAACATCCATCTATCCAAACTTTCGCATTTATAATAGTTTATTATGTAAGATAACGGGGTGGAAAGGACACCGACGTGAAAATGATTACCATGTGTTCAGTATATCAGTTGGAGCCCCACATAGAATTCTTTTCATCGGTAATTTTAAAAAAATCTCGCCCCGCACGCCCTACGCAACATGGGCGCCAAAACTGTGATACACGTGTCTTATCATTTTAATTGAAGAGTGTGAACACCAATTTTTGTGTCAAACGACCAAGAGGATACTACACTTTTCACAGAAAATTTAACCCCCCCCCCATTTTACCCTCTTAGGGGTAGAATTTCGAAAAACTCTTTCTTAGTGGATACCTACTCTTCACAAAAAATACACCCTTCTAATTTCATGTCTTTAGGATCAACGGCTTGAGCTGTGCGTCAATATTTATAAGTCAGGGGATGATTTTGGAAAAACTGTTATACTCGTTTTTCATAATTTTAACAGAAGAGTTTGTACCCTAATTTTCAAGTCAATCAACCCCGAGAGTAAAATTTTCACAGAAACCATTCACCCCATTTCACCTCCTTAGGGTGGGAATTTCGTAAAACCCTTTCTTAGTGGATACCATCTCTTCACAAAGAATACACCCTCCAAATTTCATATCTTTAGGACCATCGGTTTGGGCTGTGCGTTGATATAATCAGTCAGGGGATAATTTTGGAAAAACTGTGACACACGTTTTTCATAATTTTAATCGATGAGTTTGTACACTAATTTTCAAGTCAATCAATCCCGAGAATAAAATGTTTCACAGAAAATGTAACACCTCATTTTACCTTCTTAGGGGTGGAATTTCGTAAAACCCTTTCTTAGTGGACTCTTCACAAAGAATACACCCTCCTCACGTCTTTAGGACCAGCGGTTTAGGCTCTGCATTCAACACCCTATTTCACCTTCTTTGGGGTGGTATTTCGAAAAACAATTTCTTAGTGGATACCTACTCTTTACAAAGAATACAGCAGTTTTCAGTTTTCTACTTTTGGACACAATGGCGTTTTAATTGCACAGTAAAAATTATAATCTATTTAGTTCCTACCTTGATACTAAAATCATGTAACTTGTTTTTAATTTTTTAGTTCACTTTTTAAATTCATTTTTTGATATGGCAGGCGTGTTATTTTATTATTATTATTATATAATCATAATTTTATATAGACCATTATTATGAAGTTTAGTAAAGTTTCAGTCAATGCTACTGAACAGAGAAAGAATAGATAGTTCAACAATTGTTCGTTTAACAAATTAATGTTCGACGTGAGTCTTTAAATTGGCATAACTTTTTTATTTATGAACCGATTGACATAAAACAAACACTAAATGTTAAGTGAAGCTTACCACAATATATTAGCGAAAACATCCAAATCGGATAATCCGTTTCTGAGATTAGTGTGCACAAACGCACGGACAAACAGACAGACAGATAAACAGACCAACAGACAAAAATTCTAACAATCATTGTTTTGGGTCCTATTTGTATTGATAATGGTCCCAATAATATTTTTTCTCATATATCTTCCATGTACAGACAGCGATCCGTTACATTTTTATTATATGTATATAGAAGATAGATAATATCAACAACAAACAAATTTATATAGACTAAGTAGTACATGGAGTGCTCATTAGACAATGCAACGAACCCATTCGAGTCCACCCCCGTTTCATAGAACTCATGCACCATCCCACCATACATATTGCAAGTGGACCCTCCAGGTGGGTCACTGGCATTACGTTTGCGCAAAAGTGAACCCACCTGGAGGGTTCTCGGCATTAGGTTTGAGATTAAGATTTAAAACTCTAAAATAAGTGGTAAAATAAAGTTTTCAGGGGGTTTTGTCGCTATATTCACTATCTGTGGGGATATTTTCATACCCCAGTGGGTTGGGGGAAGTGCAATAATCAAAAAATTAAAAAAGCAAAATTACCCGCTGATCCCGTGACAGGGGTGTTCAACCTTTTGTGAGATTTTCATACGTTTTTTTTAAATTAATTTAAGTACCTAATCGAAAATATTGTTTCTTTTTAAATTTAATAAATAACATTTTAAAACTTTTGAATGATTAGGTCCAAAGTTGCATTGCATTTATAGGAATACCTACGTATAAATGCAATGCAACCTTTGACAGGTTTGTGTGAACCACCCTGTAATTACATAAAAAAGGCACCGAAAAGGCACCGGAAAGGCACCGGAAAGGGCACCGACGCAAAAGTACGATTATTTAAAATACAACATCTGTTCCATACATTTTGACTGTGTAGGTATTGCTCTTTTGTAGGGAATAACTGTTTTTTTTTATAATGATCGATGAAAAATTTCCATGTGGCCCCACATAATGATGTACTGTATATGTGGTAACTGTTTTCGCGTCGGTGTCCCTTCCACCCCGTATTATTCCACCCTATTCCTTCACTTGTTATACTGGGTTAAATTAAATTAGCTAGCGATACTCCGCAGACGTGATGGATATCGATAACTAAACCAAACAAAAAATGGATTTGAGTGCATCATAGAATATTTGTCCTCGTCGTACTTCGCGCGAAAAAGTGTCCATAATGAGATGAGCTTGCTCGTTTAAACGCCACGGCTGATAGGTTAATAAGCACGATATACAATTTAGCGAAACCGACTTAGGTGTCGGTACCGAAGTTGGTGTCTTTTGTTTGTTTCATTGACTTTTGACCAGCGACTTCCAAAAGTAAAGTAATTTTCCACTCTTTTTTTGACAACATTTTTTTATTTTATTTTAGGCGTTTTAGTTTTTATCTCATATAAATTCTTGTAGAGTATTAATTTTCCATTGTAACTAGAAGTTATTAGCAGATCATCCACAAAGACGAAGAAGATAAAATACACATCATAAAGGGTAACCCATAAACTACCCAGGAAAAGTTAATAAAAATCAAATAGGACCACAGCGCAAGCTAAAGCTAAAAAAGAATCTCGAAAGTCGGATCAGTTACCACTGACAAATCGGCATACTTACATTAAAAAAAGAAAAGATGATGCCAAATACATAACCTCCTGCTTTGTAAGAAGTCGGTTAAACACGAAATGATTTTCTCATTTCATACTTCATATGACTACACTATTAGTTAGTCGACCCCAAAAATAATATAGTGTTTTAGTTTCACGCCTGCTAAGTTTCTCTAAGCAATTTAATTTACCCAAAAAAATGGTTTATTCCCGGTCGTCCCCACCTCGTAGTCGCCACTGGGTACGAATGGGAAAAAAAAAATTCGTTCCTCCCCAGTGGTGACGATTGGATTTTTTTTTAATTTCCCGCTCGTTCCGCTATAGACCGAGAGTCAAAATGCAGTATAAGGGATATCAATAACAGATTTCACGGATTGTTAAAATGTTTTAATTACGACTTTCTGACCAAGAGTGAACAACGTTTTTGATTAAAAATAATTTAAAAAAACTGAAGCACAGGTAATCAACGAATTTACAATAATTCTCTCAATTGACTCTCGGTCTATAGCGGAACGAGTGGGAAATAAAAAGTTTCAATCGTCACCAGTGGGGAGGAACGAAACTTTTTTTTCCCATTCGTACCCAGTGGGGACGACGAGGTGGGGATGGCCGGGAATAAACCAAAAAAATACTAAGCATTAATTATTCCAGATATTCATAACCTACAAATAACAAGTCTGTAGTGTTAGTAGTTTCTGAAATATGTATGTAATTGTGACAGAGATACGAAGATACCATTATAAGTATTTGTTTTTAACTATTTTGATACCGAATCCATATCGATTGGGGAGGCCTATGTTCAGCAGTGGACAGCAACGGGCTGATATGATGATACCGAATCCTGAAAAGCCTCGACTTCGAACTCATTCTAATGTAAAAATTTTTGTTTAGAAAATAGTTAAAATCGTGCGAATGGTTTTCCACCCCTGAAATAGGACCCACCAGGTTCTCGGCATCTAGGAAGAGGTTAAAAATTTATTGGAAATAAAAATGCTTGTAATTTGTAACCACGACGTATTCTTAATATTCTTGTAAAAATATACAACGGTTTTTATTTTTACATTATTTGATGCTGTATTCGCTAAGAAAAACCTACATTTAAAATGAGCCCATCAGTTGGGTTCCCGGCATCGCAAGTGCCACTACTGAATGTGACCATACTTACAGCAAAAAGAAAAAATATATATATTTTTAAATGGGAGAGACTCGAGTAACATTTAGCTTAGGTTGTTTTTTTTTTCAAATGATAAATATAAAAGAAGACAATGAAATGATTAATAACCATGTTTACCTTTAATCTGGCAAGCGGAAAAAAATATTGAAATATTTGCCGGGTTGTAAGGATTTATTCCGTTAGGCTCGTATATCATGTGGGCAGAAGATGGGTTTCGTGCAATGAAAATACGTTGGGTGCGATACACTGTTTCTGTTAAACTAACAAAATACTTGAAATTTGAGTAAAGTATTTAATTGCTCAAAATAAATAATAACCATGGAAGATATCCCGTAAGTGATAATATAGGTTTATACTTACAATTTTTCGAGTGAACTCTCTGTTTATTAACTACTTCATATTTGTTTGCATTTAAGTTGACTGTCACAACAATGTGTTGAATATCAAAAACAAGCTTGTCCAGTCGGTACAAATAGGTGGTCGTGTGTTAAATTTCTTTTATTTATTCATAATTATGACAATTACAAGTTAGGATCCAAAATCACAAATCGTAAAATTTAATTTAATTAAAAATGCAAATATTATAATTAAATTCTATGTATTATATTCTATTCTGTTTGTTATTTTATTCTTAAAACAACTTTATTGTCAGCCGTCGCGCTTAGAATTTTTGTGAAACTAGTGAACAGTTTATTTTTATTGTTAGGGGTTTTTACGCATAACGTATGTCAGTCCCATCGTATCCTAAAAAAATATAACCTGTGAATATTTCTGCTAGAATGCTGCTTTTCCTGTCCTTGAAATTGCTGTATCTTATTGGTGAGTTATGTTATAATTATGTACATACATACTTTACAAGCTTTTATTTAACTTGCACTGTTCGTATGTATACATATACAAGTGGTCGGTTTCACAATTTGCAAACCATTTTACGACCACTTGTTGGTATCCGATTGAGCTAATTGATACTCATAATATTAATTAGCTCAATCGGATGTAATAATAATAATAGGTTCACCTTTACTTCAGGTGACAATACAGACATGACTTGATCCTGCAGCCAGGATCACCTCCTCCGGAGAGAACTCAACGGTTAATAGCACATACGCGTTCAGTGTTGATAGATAAACCTAATATTGCATGTTTTCACTTTGTTTAAAAAAAAAAGGTTGTTAGTCTTTATTATGTTAATTAATATTGTTATACCTACGTAATTTATAATCAGAAATTTTACTCATAATATGACCCAAAATAAAAGAAAAAGAGAATTAACTTTGTCATGGGCTCCGTTCTCAGTTTACGGCACTGTACACAAGCTGTAACATAAATATGTCATTGGAAAGGTCATGATAATAGGTTTCATTCGCATAGCGACGCCAACAGTTAGACATGTGCTGGGCAAAGGGAAGTTTCTCTGACCAGACGGGTACTAGGTCCAGAAGGTCCGGCCTGGGACCGTGTGGCCGCAGCGCATCAGACAAAACCTCCACCGGCTGGTTGCTATCCTATCCAGTTAATGTAAGAAACTTATCTGAGGTCGGAGGGAACGTCGCTCGGGGAGGCTCCTTTCGTGCACCCCATCTTGCACCGCATGCCCTATGACCTGCGCTCTTGATGATTTATTTGCTGTAGGTATCAGTGAGCGGGGTTCGCGTGGCTGAGTTTTGGGCTAAACATACTATTTAGACTTTTTGCCATCGATACGCTAAGAAGAAGTTTGTAAGAAAGAAAACAAATGAAGGTTATTTGGCTCCTGAATGAGATTGTCAGGAGGACGCTGTAGGTGAACATTTGTGAAATTCTTGTTCGAAATTGGATTGAAAAAATAACTCGCCGGCTTATGTTCTGACTATAACCAGTTGTCGTTGTGTTTGTCTTTTGTTTCTAGTCCTTTCTACGGCGGAGAACTGCGACCAGGAGCGCACACCCCGTCTTGGGGAGGGGAACCTCGGACAGAGTGCCCACTTCAGCTACATCGGGTTACTCATTGTGCATATACGTTAGTACAACCTTCTTGTTTTCACCCAATCAAGCGTTGACATGTTCTTCTTCAACCCTATGTTTCTCCCTTTGCGCACTTTACCTGGTCTTAGGCCTCCTTCCTGCATCTCTTGCCTGCCACTCTGACCAGTTGGGTCTGACTGGTGGCTCACCTATGTTTTCACTCTATCACACTATCTTACTCTTACTCCGTCCACCATTCGGTCTGCGGTATTATTTGTTCTGACCATTTCCACTTCTTCCGCGTTACCAACAAATTTATTATTCTCATTCAAAACTTTTATATTTATATATTTTGATGTGATCACTAAGAAAGATCCGCAACTATGCTCTTTCCGTTGCCTAGACTATTACTGACTTGAAGTTTCGCGATTTGCCACCTGGACGACCAGTTTTCCACTTCAACTTGATCAATCATATCAGATCAGATCATGGGTCCAAAGTAAGTTTACTCTCAGAAACGTATTTTATTATTATTATTATGAGCCTGTTGTGTCCCACTGCAGGGCAAAGGCCTCCCTTCCTTTTTTCCATCCTTCTCTGTCTAGAGCTATTTCAGCCCAATCCTTTAGATAGCAGTAGCTCATCGCGCTATCTCCTTCTGGGCCTGCCGCGTCGCCGATTGCTGTTGTTCGGAACCCAATCTGTGGCTATTTTCGCTCAGAAACGTAGCTGTTTGAAATTGTTATAAAAGGAGTTATTGTACAAGCCTTGATTTCCAATACTTTTGCAGGCGATTTTGGTGATGATTATGGCGCCATGACTGGGATTGTTCTCATCAAGGAAAAATACGCGCTCGCTAACGCCGATGACGTCGTCAAGATACCACAAGATATATTCAAGTGAGTACACATATCATCACGCCTGTGTGTCTCTAAGAGGTTCGGTTTCGGTTCTAGTACAACCAGTAATTATGTAGTCCTATGTAGTAGGGAGCTAGTCTATGTCTATCAACCGGGCACCAACACAGACTCCGGGAAAAATTCCTGATAGAAAGTCCTACCGCCGACTACACATGTGCGACCTAGAGCGGAATTGACACTAATCATCACCTGCTTGTTGTTTCCAACTATGTTGGGGTCGTCTTCTAGTCTAACCGGATGAAGCTGAATACCAGTTTTCGATATGGAGCCAATGTGACAGTTCCTAAAAACCCCAGGCTCATAAAATTTTGTTTTTCCTAAATCATATTAATATTAGCGTCAAGGTCGGTTTCCCTGAAAGGGAAAAGGCCGCGCCCCGCCATCCGCGCGACCCTGTTAGGCTCGTCCCGGACTGGTTACCTTCCCACCGACTAAAAGAACTGAATTCCTTAACATGAAGAAGTCCAATGCCTCGTATCATTATTAGATCAAGGAAAGGATTGAAAGATATAGTAAATCAGACTATGGAATTCATAGTTATTTAAATATATTGAAAGTGGTTTCGAATGGGTTTTTTTTGAGGCAAAGGCACAAAAACAGTCTGTATTACTAATACAGTAAATTAATATTTTTGTGTTTTTGTTACAGATAAATGGTTGTAATTTATTGTCTAAATTAATTAAAGAATTAAATGTTTATTTATTATATTTTATCTCTCAAAGTTAATTTTATTCATAAAATGTTGACCACTTTTCTTACATAAGAACTCCTTGCTAATATTTAAAAAAGTACTGTACCATTTAAAATAAACCGTGCGTTTTACATTACAGTAACGCACAAGTACGTAATGAGATACAATACGATATTGAAATTGGTGAAATAAGAGACCTTTTACGAGCAAATGTGTTATAAATTACATTTATACGCCAACCAATAGTTTTTGTTAATAACCATTACGCTAGCGTAATAGGTAATTGGTCAGTCGTGACTCACACGATACTTCACATCCCCACCTGGTGCACTCAGAGCAACACTTCCATAAGTGACATAGGCGGCTTTTCAGCGCGTCGTCGTTTCAATGCGTCGGCATCACGCTCCTAGTGAGCATTGTCCCTAGCAATCCTTTCGCACTGGTGAACGTGACATAGGCGGCTTTTCAGCGGCAGAACGTCAATCATCATGCTAACCAATAGTCATGGTCCCTAACAGTCCTTAGACTGGTTATGTAATAGCTGTGATATCACAAACCATTCTAATCCCTCCCCCATGGATCATGTGCTCTGTTCGTCCAACTTGCATATCTGCAAGACATGTGTTTGTGTCGGCGTGATCGAAACATTTGTTAGAGATAAGAACATAATATTATTCTAGAATTACTATATTACTGGTCATATTATTATAATAGGATTGAGATTCCAAACTCAAAAGGCAGTTGGCTGAATTGATGGTTAGAGCTAATGAATACATAATTCAAGAATTACCACATAATAGAGTTAATAACCAACACTCAAAAACCATTTTGCAATAGAGTCGGAGATTTACTCTATTGTAACCCGATAGACAGCCCGAAAAGCGCCCACCTTTCACCAATTTTTAGTGTTGGAGCTGGGGAGAAGAAGTGGCGCCACAAACTCCCCAGCAACACGTTGCTGTCTATTCAGTTTTAAGAACTATAATTACACCAAGGATAATTATTGTAATAAAAGACTCACCCAGTCCCTTATCGACAAACACACACATATGGGTAAAAAGCCCTGTTTAGAATAATCTAGATTATTCTAAACAGGGCTTTTTACCCAACTATATTGAACTTATTCAACCATTATCACACTCTTGCGACAGCCCACTTGGACATGCCTCTCGGTATTCATCAAGTCTCCTAACTTAGCTCAAATTGCTTATATCGCCTCAACCTTGTCGCCTTCGCGGTGTAAGCCCGACTGCCACGAGTTTCCTCCTCTTCCTTCGGCCCAAGCAATCTTAAAACCTCCACGCGTGGTCTCATACTGTCACAGAATGGGTTTATTTCCGTTTTTTTGTGCCAACGTCTCAATTGTTGTATGGGTCTCGTTGGTTGCTTATGACATAGTGACCAGATGTCGGCGTTAGTTTTGAGAAATGCATTTAAAAATCGAATGTTTTTATCTTTTCTTAAGGATTCTTTGAAATATTACATTGGCCTGTCACTTAATTTTCATCCCTAGTGCGTTTACTACTAAAATGAAGGATTTATGCGTTTCCAAATGGTTCAATGTTATTTTTACAATTCAAAGATAGAAGGGACTTTTCGTTATTAATTACGGTAAAAAGTCAAACTAGAGGTTTTTGCTTAATAATTAGGTGTACGTGACAGACAGTCACACCAGCAGTCATTATTATTTAGCCGTCTTTTGCAACAATTAAACTAATTGTTCTATCTCTCTACAGGAAGAACACCCGCGCCATGTTCATTCCTACTCAGGACACTCAACGGTTCCTCAAGCCGTCCTCCTTCGTCACACACCCTGAGTACTCGCACTCCACTCTCAGCAGCATCGCCATTATCGAGCTGGACCTTGAACAAGACGACAATTACTGTGAGTCTAATGTTTAAGAAAATGAAGTCTTTATAATATAAGTTATGGAATGAGGCGTAAATGTTGTGCAAACATTTAGTATTGTGTTATTCCAGATATGTGTTATTTTGATATCACCTGAGAATGCCCCGTGGAGGGGCGAAACAAGTGTCGAGTGTAGGCTTGGGTGCATCTTACATGTTTATTTTTGCACTTCCTGCATTTGCATATATTTACGATCGGATCGGATGCGAGGTGTTGCTGCATCCTGCATTCAGGCCTAGATCTAGACCATTCGATCCACGATGCTTCCCGAGAAAAGCCAGCAATGCCTTGTTGTACCTGACGATCTCGCCGAGAGTATCGAAGCCATTTCAATATCACTACATAATTATTATGAAACAAAGTCCTCCGCCGCGTCTGTCTGTTCGCCGTAAACTCAAAAACTACTGAACGGAGTTTCATACGGTTCAAGCATAAAAAAAAAAAAAAAGTCACATAGGCCCAGATGGGCACTTATAAAACGTTGACAAAAGGTGCACAATGCGGGTTGGTCGTTTCTTATGGAGAAGAACCGGCAAGAAACTCCATGGTTACTCTTTTCAAATCATTTAATATTACAATGTTACAGCATTACTACATATTTATGTATGGGGGAGCAGCGTAGGCCCGTCAATAAGTCGCTGCGCATTACATAAAAAATGTAATCCAAATATTTAAAATGCTTTGTCCTGAATGACTGACGGATCAACGCACAGCCTAAACCGCTGATCGTAGAGACCTGAAACTTGGAGAGTGTGTTCTTTGTATGACGTAGGCATCCGATAAGAAAGGATTTTCCGAAATTCTACCCCTAAGGGGGTGAAAGACGGGGGCGAAGTTTGTATGGGACAACGTGATTCCTTGGTCCAATCTACTTCAAATTTTGCATATACATTCTTTAACAGAATTGATAGAAGACGTGTTTCGTATTTTATTGAAACTCATCGTCTAATGGGGTTAAAAAGGGGAAGATAGTAATTTTGCTGGTGATTTGCATCGAAGTTGATATCAATACTCCTTAGTGCATAAAGCAATCCGATTTTATTCTAAAAACAATCTGTGGCCCGACTGTCAAATTGACATAGACATTTTTTCCGATCCGAATTTTATTTTAATAAATAACAGTTTAATCCCAGAAAATTAATTTTAAATACAATGAAAAGTTACTGGAATTTCATCGAAATTGACCCATTCAATAACCACATCGATTTTATTCAAAAAACGTTGAACTCACATAAGAGCTTGGCAATGCATTTTTAAACTAGCGCAATTGATAGCTCACGCCACGTAGGTAAGTAGGTACTACGGAGGTAGGTAAGGTAGGTAGGTAAGGTAGGTAGGTAAGGTAGGTAGGTAAGGTAGGTAGGTAAGGTAGGTAGGTAAGGTAGGTAGGTAAGGTAGGTAGGTAAGGTAGGTAGGTAAGGTAGGTAGGTAAGGTAGGTAGGTAAGGTAGGTAGGTAAGGTAGGTAGGTAAGGTAGGTAGGTAAGGTAGGTAGGTAAGGTAGGTAGGTAAGGTAGGTAGGTAAGGTAGGTAGGTAAGGTAGGTAGGTAAGGTAGGTGGGTAAGGTAGGTGGGTAAGGTAGGTGGGTAAGGTAGGTGGGTAAGGTAGGTGGGTAAGGTAGGTGGGTAAGGTAGGTGGGTAAGGTAGGTGGGTAAGGTAGGTGGGTAAGGTAGGTGGGTAAGGTAGGTGGGTAAGGTAGGTGGGTAAGGTAGGTAGGTAAGGTAGGTAGGTAAGGTAGGTAGGTAAGGTAGGTAGGTAAGGTAGGTAGGTAAGGTAGGTAGGTAAGGTAGGTAGGTAAGGTAGGTAGGTAAGGTAGGTAGGTAAGGTAGGTAGGTAAGGTAGGTAGGTTAGGTAGGTAGGTAAGGTAGGTAGGTAAGGTAGGTAGGTAAGGTAGGTAGGTAAGGTAGGTAGGTAGGTAAGGTAGGTAGGTAAGGTAGGTAGGTAAGGTAGGTAGGTAAGGTAGGTAGGTAAGGTAGGTAGGTAAGGTAGGTAGGTAAGGTAGGTAGGTAAGGTAGGTAGGTAGGTAAGGTAGGTAGGTAAGGTAGGTAGGTAAGGTAGGTAGGTAAGGTAGGTAGGTAAGGTAGGTAGGTAAGGTAGGTAGGTAAGGTAGGTAGGTAAGGTAGGTAGGTAAGGTAGGTAGGTAAGGTAGGTAGGTAAGGTAGGTAGATAAGGTGGGTAGGTAGGTACTAGGGATGTAAGTAGGTACCAGAAGGTAGGTAGGTAGGTCCTAGGGAGTAGGGTACTAGGTAGGTAGATAGGGTAGGTACTAGGTAGGTAGATAGGGTAGGTACTAGGTAGGTAGAGATAGGGTAGGTACTAGGTAGGTAGATAGGGTAGGTACTAGGTAGGTAGATAGGGTAAGTACTAGGTAGGTATGGTACATTCTCATCGGACCAGGAGCAGGCCAGTTGGCAGATCCCGAGATTTCCAATAATTCCCACGGACCTGCGTACATCGTTTAAGCGACTCCACACATAACATCACGTCTGTAATCCCCGAAGGGAAAGGCAGAGGTGTACCTAATGGTACTAACAGTTATGTTTATGATCCATGTAATAGGCGGCGAGCCTATTGCCATCAACCGGGCACAAACCCAGACTCCGTGTCCTCCAGTTTTGCCTAGGTCGAATTGGGGCACCCTGACACGGATAGATTAGGTTAGAAGGGTATGGCGGGGTCGAATGAGCGAGCGAAGCGAGCGAATAATGGTTATTTTTTTATAAACCATTCAGAAGTAGGAGCCCCGGCGGGGCTCCGTCGACCGGGTCTCCCTCTACTCGGATGCAAGAGCATAACAGTTCAATTTCTGGTGGTCAATAACTATTTTTGGTTCTAATTTCACGCTAAAATGGGGATCTAATTTTGGTGATCATTTACTATTTTTGGCAATCAAAAGTGATTTTTTACCGTTACGTTTTACTAAGTCTGGTGGTTCGATAAATATAAGCCTTATACAAATAATGTAATGACAATTTACATTATTGGTATACCTAACTTAATGTGACTTCTTCACACATTTCCTGACTCAACATTAGTATTGCCTAATGATCATTAGGATCATTAAATTGAGATTTTTCTGGACGTCATGTAAAGCCAAGTCAGAGGCCCATGGGCGGCATAAACCTCCGACAGCAGGTTAGGCACTAACTACACGAAAAAGAAAGAAAGAACTAGGAATTAACGAATTAAAAAATACAGGATGATATTTTGGGGCAGTAAGGGGTAATCTTAACCGTACTTCCCATAAACGCTTTTGCTCCTTAGAAGAAAAAAATATATGATAATAACCCATTTTCTTGCTGACGGAACACTATTTCCAAAATATACGAATGCGGATCGCTCAAACAGTATGGATACTCTCCTAAGACAGTGTTCCTGTAGCTACGACGGTAAAGGTACCTTTTTTCACGATGTGGAAATCTTCAATAGTGATCCTCCGCCCTGGGGAACCCTCCCCAAGGCGGAGGATCACTGGTTCTGGAGGATCTACTGGAGGATCAAGGGTTTGTTGAACAGTCTCGTACTGACTAAAAGCAGACCGGTGTTACCTCGCACACTTCCCCGACGCAACTGTGCGAGGTAACACCGGTCTGCTTTTAGTCAGTACGAGACTGTTCTGCAGGATATAATGCGACTTCCGCTGCCCGGACTGAGGTCTAAAACTCCCCCCGTTACGACGGATGCGTCGCAATCGAAGAGAGGCACGCGTGGAACACTACGCGCTGCCCTTTTCGGATCCGGTATGATGGGGGGCGACGGATGTCAACGATTAAGGTACCTGCCCTAACTGCCCAGCCCGTATTACTCGTCATCAGAAAGAATCTTTCAACGCAGATATGTTTACTTCCAGTTCCGTTGACTCCTATCTGCCTGCCCACCGCCCGCACAGCGCATACTTCTGAATATCTCTACCTCACTGCTATTACGGACGGTAAGTTCTTAATAATAATGTGTGTGACTTTATATTTATGCAACATAACATAACATCACGCCTGTAATCCTCGATAGGTTAGGTAGAGGTGTACCTAATATAACTCAGTGGTCTAGTGGTCGCAAGCGCTACTGCTGAACTTGAGGTCCTGAGTTTAATTCCCAGGTCGAGCAAAGTGTTATTGAGTTTTTCATCAAGGATTTCTCAAAAGCGTCCACGGAGTTTGGAATTGGGCCAAGTTGATGCCAATGGGTTCCTGGCTGCGTTTTCTATGGCTCTTTAAATATAACTGAAATTTTAATGTGGGTGTAATATTTTTGTAGTTTTCACGAATTATTCTACCCACAGCTTTTCCTTTTGCTCGGCTGCCAAGAGTCGTAGCGCTACGTTAAATGGTCTATAAGCTTCCTCAAAAATTGGGTTATAGAATCTCACTGGTAGTTCCAGAGATTAGCGCGTTTAGATATAATTTCGACCTTTTATAACCACAATATTTTTACTTGCAGATAATGAAAAGTTGGAGAAAATTCTTTACGAAATACAATATCTGGACAAAAAAACATGCGAAGAATTGTATTATAGCAATATAACGGCAACGGTAAGTTCATTGTGTGTGTTTCATGTTGCTTGTGGAACACAAGCCAATTTGGCAAAAACGTTAATAAAACAAACAAAAGTCACCGACTTCCTTCTTTTTAAGGGTTTTTTTTTTAATTCTGTTATGGTTTTGTAAAAAAGTTTTCGTACCTAATACCGTTCCGTTCTCCCATACTTCTTATATGCTTTTTATTTTGTAGTGTGTGTGTACATATGCATGTTGGTATGTATGCATGTGAGTCAGTTCCAATGTGTGTTGGATAAATAGTCGTCGTCGTTGTCGTCGTGTCGTTAGAATTTTCTTGGTGGCACGAGTGTCACTGGCTACATAGCCATTACAAAAATGTATACTTTATAACTTTGTAATTCGAAAAGACAAGTCGTACAAAAGTGAAAAAATCTTAAATAACAAAAGTTAAATCGTCTGCGAAATCATTCACATTAAGTACTAAAATAAAAAAAAACGGGTTGCGCTCCGAGAGTGCCGGCAGAAGTGAAAACTTGAAACAACGCCATCTAGCTTAAATATCAGAAATTTCAAAAGCTAAAAATTCTTTTAGTGTTGGATAGCCCATTCATCGAGGAAGGCTATAGGCTATATATGATCACGCTAATAACTTTAAAAGGTGAGCATTATTGCATTATGTCCATATTTCTCAACTGTTTGACAACTGACAACTGTCACAAGTAGCCTAACGGTTCAACGGCCGTCATGTAAACCGTGTGCCGTAAGTTCAAACCTCTGTCAGTATCCACTTTTTGTGTTTATTTTGTTTTTTTTATTTATGCTGAAAAATATTCTAAAATAATAACCATGTTTCGTAACTTCGATCCCCAACCGGTTTTCACTTTTTGTAAAAAGGTATTTTTTTTTTAATCTAAACTTATAATTCTTTTTCTGTTGGATAGCCTATTTATCGAGGAAAGCTATAGGAAGGTTTTAGTTTTTGTTTCATTGTAATTTGTGCTCTCTATCAAAAGATATATTATTATGAATTTAAAGTTTTCAAGAAGAACTTATCATCATTACGTAAAATACATGTAACGAGATCTATTGCACCAAAATGGTAATAATAGTAGTAAAAAAATGTGCATACAAGATAACTTTTAAATCGACTGACCGGTTTTTAAAAAAAGTTATGATAGCAAAAGGTATTCGAGATTAGTCTACATGACGCTTTGCTTTCGCGGACCTGTGGACGGTGAGTAATGGGCTAGCTCGCCGTCCGTCCGTCTTTTGACGACAGGCGGCGCGTTCGTGTTCCACGCGCGCCTCAAAGAGTTGTCAGCCAACAGGGAGGGGCCCGCAAGGGCCGATGCCTGCCAGGGCCGCGGGCTGTTCGAAAGAGATACCGCGGCCCTGGAACACAAAGGGCAAGGAAGGAACATGGATGGGTTTTAGTCAGTACAAGTCTGACACTCCCTTCCACTCCGCCCAGAGCGGGAGAAGTCATGATTTCCCATCCGTAAAAAAAAAAGCTCTGCTTTTTAATCTACATAGCCTATAATAGAGTGTGTGTTCGCTCGCTTTCCAAGATTTATATTTTAGCGGTTTAACTTGGTGCTCGATAGGTGGTGTTGTTCATTTGACTCCATTTTCTGAATTTCGGTGTTGTAATTTTCCGTGAAAGAATGACCATCGCCCGTGTCAGCTATGTCATGGTTGATTTTTGGAAGTTTTAGATGAGAACTTTCGACCTAGCTAGCGGGGAAAATGTATTCCTTTAAAGCTTCCGTTACGTGCGCTGCTTAAGCGGTTTAAGTTACGCGACAATCACGTACGACAGAATTGTTCCTTTTAAAGACTTCTAAAAACGTCCGCGAAAGCATACATATGTATATCTCTTAAGGTTGACTCACACTCTCTTTCACTCTTCTGTGACGCAAATGAACGCGGGTCAGCTAGTATAGAATAAGAATGTTTCTGTTTCCAGGCGCCATCCAAAGATCTCCTGCCCTCCGAATATTCGTGCGGAAACGCGCCGAACATGGAGACAGTGTGCTACTGGGAGAACGGAATGGCGCTTGTGTCCAACGCTTCTGGAATTTTCAACCTGGTTTGTATACTGCCACATATATACATAACAGACATTCACACCTTTTCACTATAAGGGTAGGTAGAAGTTACAGAACGTCATCTATCGCTACAAACACCTTTGACGTCATCTACGTTCACCCATCTAGTCACGTATACACGCGCACCAGTTGCGAGTACTACCGTCCGACACCAAGAAATATGTCTTCTTATCCTCTATTCATATTTATGTAAGTTTTATCATAACAACTCAGTAGTCAGCACTGAGATTGATTGTTTTATTATCGGATCATTACATTCATCTACCAATTGAAGAAGACAACGAGGACTTAAATACGGCGCGTAAACGGTTACGTAGGTCACCGTGTTCAATTTTAAATACGCCGCCGGTTGAGTGCTTATCCTCCCGGTCGAAGTCAGCAGTCAACCACATCGCGGCGCTGTACCACATCTGACGCACCGGAGCAAACACAGCGCCAGCCCCGACTCACTGAGGTTCGCACTACCGCCGCAGACATTTCCGACTCACCGTGAACAATGCGGCAACGACTTTCCACTGGCCCGGCAAGAACATCGCAAGATGATGACGACTCTTTCTACTATCGACCCTGGTCTCCGGGGAAAGTGATGTAGTGGCACTACAAAAAGTACTAAGCAACATAGAACAAAAAGTACTACAGCGCCATCTATGACGGAGCGGACGAACTAAACAACGAATTCCTAGATCACGCAAGTAAAGTCATCCGTGACTTAAGACTATATCCAAGAACCCGACATCAACTGTCGGGCAGTAGCCCACCAGATACTACACCCGTCCGGTCGGAGGATCCTCCCTCGACTTTACACCCTGTTTTTCGCACCCCCAAAACGTCGTAGCTACCGTGCTGTAACCTGCTATGCGCGCCTAGTGCTTACTTAAGAATTTCGAATACAATTTATATTGTAAACATTGAATGAAACAGTTGGAGTGGAGCGGAGAGACTTGAAACTGACAAAAACGTTATATCGGGTACCACGTCAGCTTACTAGGCCTTCATCCAAGAGAGCTGACAGGATTTACGGAGTAAAGGCATAAATGTGTAATATTACAGTCCGTGTTACGCAGTTGGAAATACTACAAAGAAGTACCCTCTCCATGAATCGCTTGCGCTCTAGTACTTGTTAAATTGGGAAATATGCCGATAAACACATCGCCACCAACAACACCAACAACTACATCGTCATGGCATTATGTGCGTCGGTTGACAAGATTAAAATTCAAAAAACCACTATACAATCGACGGTTAGCTTTCTGTCTCAAAACTACGACGACCTTAGAATTAAATTACAAAAATGGAATCATAACTTGAAACTGAACGGAAAAATAACTTGGCGTAGTTGAAAATCCTAGAAGATAAACTGGAGAACCTGGAACGTGGTGCGAGATCGCCCTGCGTGGAAATTAGGAATATACCTACTAGTCAATCAGAATTCAAAGATGGCTTACTAAATACAAAAAAGTGGTTAAAAAAGGTGCAACCCTCAATGTCCCCATTCAGCCTCTCGAGATAAAGGATATTTTCCGTATAGGAGCCAAAGACTCTGACAACACGACTGTCGTCGTGGACTTTACGAGCAATCTTATTCAAATTATCCTTTATAACATAATAACTACGGAGTATTTATCCATGTACTCTCCGGGATTGCAAAAGAATTATTGATAATTGGCTTCATACTCTGACATACGAAGTGTATTGGAGCATTTAGTCAAACCCTAAAGATCTTTCTTCCGTAGACAAGCACACAAATACTCGTAGCGTAGAGTGGTACTTGCGGGGAGGTTCCACATACACACACTACACTCACATACAATACTATCACATGTAGAATATTAAGCACTTACTTATTTTTTTCTATTTAACTTTATACTATTTTAATTTTTACTAGTTTAATTTTATTTAATGTTTGAGTGCACTATGATTTCACGCACACATGTAAATCAACTAGATGGATCGACTGTACAATAATAGTATGGATAGTGTAGAATAGCTGACAATAGTACTAATTACAACGCGCAAGTGACTACTGCTTATTGGTGCAGTAGTCACAAGCGCGACCGCTGTGCCTGACGTCTCGGGTTGTATGGGGTGCTGGATTTGTACCCGGTGGATGGCGGTGGAGAGCAACGGTGGCCCAGTGGTAGCAACCCCGACTTACGAACAGTAAGTCAAGGGTTCGAACCCAGGCAGGCGCATTACTTTGTTTAATTTATTTCATCACCACTCCACTCAAAAACGGTGAAGCAAAACATCGTGAGGAAACCGGCATGTCCTAGAACCAAAAATTCGAAGACATGTGACATCTAGCAATGCGCACTGGGCCCGCGTGGTGGTTATAGCCCAATCCCTCTCATAGAGAGAGGAGGCCCGTGTCCCAGCAGTAGGAACATTGTGGCACCCAATGTATAGCGACTACTTTGTAATGATAACCGTAATTTGTATGGCGCACACGATAAAAAGTAGTCTATCTATTTATCATCAGATTGGTTTGGCCGTCTTTGGTCCCGGCTGCGCAGTGCCCGCTCGCTTCATGGACATATCCCGTTACTTGTCCTGGATCGACTCCGTCACCAGGCCAGCGTTTTTTAGAAATAACGATGATGACATCTGGGACTGGAAGGAAGGCAACAAGCCTATCCCAAATGTTCCCGTTCACACATTGTTTACGTAAGTGTTCCGCTTTTTATCAGCGCCCAGTTACCATTAAATCGTATACGTATGTACGTTTTGTAGACATCATGTACCGCCTTTTCTCAACTTTTTGTTTCTCAATGATTAGTTAGCTTCCAGCCGCATCCGGTTGTTGGGAAAAGTTGAGATATCTGTAAAGTCCTTGAATGAGCGCCGGCACTTGAGGCTAGTTACCTTTTAACTGCCAGGGTTTAACCTAATTTTTATATTTTGTTTTTTTGAAGTGAAACCTTCTTTAGCGGCGTTGTGCACTTTTTGGGATGGGTAAAAACTGTTAAACTCGCTTCAGATCGAATCGGCGGCACAGGGCGCTTGCGCGTGTGTGCTTATGGTTTAAGCTAGATGGCGTTGTTTCAAGTTTCCACTTCTGCCGGCACTCCCGGAGTGCAACCCGTTGTTTTTTTTTCAATACACTTTCTCAAAAACTGGTTCTTATCGCACTACGATTAGGTTCAACATGCAATGCATTTCACAGCGAGGGTGTCATGGAGCCGAAAACTGTAACAAATCCCCACACGTATCAAACGACGATTTTCAAAACACTTTCGAAGAATTAAAATATTAGAACGGGAAGTATTTTTGTCAGGAATTATTAAGAAACTATGATTTAATTTACTTTTCTCCGTACTTTGCTTTCGCCAGGTTCAAGAAGAAGCAAAGTTATGACGTAGCTAAACAGCCTAATATGAAAAATAGAAAATTCAAAACTTTTTGAATTTAGAACACAAATAAATATTAATTCGTTCATAAAAGTTAAGTAAAAAAACAAGTTAAGTAAGTGTAGAGGGTGTGTGTGTGTGTGTGTGTGTGTGTGTGTAGTGTGTAAGTGTAAAGTTAAGTTAAGTTAGTTTCGTTCATTTGTTTAAAATAATCGTGTTTATCTATGATATTCAATTTATAAACACAATATAAACATTCAAAAAATATTTACGCCGTAAAGACGCATATCTTTTTGCCGAGATTTAAAAAAAAAACAATCAATGCTGACTATGGTTATCTGTGGAATTTTTTATTTCCGCATTGTGCGGAAAAACGCCGCCTCGAATGCAATAACTTAGTTTCCCCACTTATATCTACTATTTCTACACTGTTCTCACATAAGCAATGAGAATGTACCCAGGACTTTGTAATACATATTTTGATTATGTAAAGAAGTGTTGAAGTGGTGAATTAGGTTTGCTGTAAGAAAACCCAATTCTGGGTTAAGCTCGCCATTGTATATAAGCTATACCATTGCAATTTGTATGTATATTTTTAATTTGTGTACAATAAAGAATAAGAATAAGTGTCCATGAAGTTTGTAGTCCATTCACTTCCAAACAGAGCGACACTTTAGAATGGGCAACTACAGTACTGTCATAGTTATTATGCCTGTAGCTGGACTGTAGCTTCATTTCTTTTGTTGTTGACTATTCGAAAGTGCCTATAATTTATCCATTTGAAATACGTGCTTTGTGTTTGAGTCTTGTGTATTATTTCAGAGAGCCAGATGGTCGTCGTCAGCAAGACTACGAGCCTTACCCGTTCGATGTGGAGTCCCTGGAGTTTCACATCATCAAGCCGACCAAAGATTATAAATCTATACTCATCACGACCTGTAAGTACTCAGTTTTGTGAACCTCCCCTACACGTAAAGTGGGGATGCATTTTTTTGGTCTATCCTAGGGCGTCTTTCACCATCTCCAAGTAAAGTGACACATTCACGATCCACGTTTCATTTGTTACTCGCCGATTAGCGTTAATATGCAAGTAATTTAAAAATGTTATTTTAATGTAAAAGAGTATAAATTAGAAGATAAAGATATTGTATTTTAATTATAAAATTTATTCGTGCAGTAATTCAATAATGATGGATAGTTTAATAACTCTGACCTCATCATTATCTTCCTACCCTTGTCCCATTCTACTTGTGGTCGGCGCAACACGTTTTCTTCTTCCATTCTCCCCTGTCAGACGTCACGGCATCATTTACTCCTTTCTCTTTCATATCAGTCTTCACACAATCCATCCATCTTTTCTTTGGCCTTCCTCTCCCTCTCCATCCATCAACATGCATGTCCATCACTCTTTTAGTCACATGCGTTTCATCCCTCCTCATTACATGTCCATACCAAGACAAACGACCGAGAAACAGGCGCCACTTTCAAATTTCCTCTAATATACTCATTTCTTATTTTATCACACATCCATCTCAACATTGTCATCTCCCATCTCCGCTACATGCAACTTCTTTCATCCATCTTCTTCACGGCCCAGCATTCTGATCCATACAGTACGACCGGTCTAATCACGGACTTGTATATTTTCCTTCCTAATTTTTACTTTAGTTTGTGGGGCATCCGTGGGTTGCAAGTTGTTCCAGTGACCTGTCGCCATTTCATCCATCCTGAGTTGATCTGATGCGTTACGTCCCGGTTTACTTCGCCATCCCCTTGCACAAGCGACCCGAGGTACCGAAAATCGGAACAAATCGGTATGGGCGTTCCGGAAAGACTTATAGGCACAGGACTGGAGAGACCGCTGAAATCACAGAATAAGTATTCTGTTTTGGTCCTACTTACTTTCAGGCCAACATTCTCCAGTCTTTGCCACCACACTTCCAATCTGCTCTGGACCTCTAGGCCACTCTCAACAACCAACACAATGTCGTCAGCAAACAGCATGCACCAGGGAGCCCCTTCCTGGATGACCGACGTAAGTGCGTCCATTATCACCAGGAAGAGGTAAGGGCTTAGAGCCGACCCTTGGTGCAAGCCGACAGCCACATTGAAGCTGCCGGTAGTGCCCGCTGTAGACCGGACTTGAGTACTACATCGACTGTACACCGCTCGGATCAACTGCACATACTTCCCAGGCATACCTTTCTCTTCCAGGGCCCACCACGAAACCTCACGAGGTACCCGGTCGTATGCCTTTTTGAGGTCGATGAACACCATGTGCAAGTTTTGTGTGCACTTCTGTATTTCCCGCACAGCTGGCGGATGGCAAAAATAGCATCTGTCGTTCCCCGTATTTACTTTGACCTATGACATTATTAATTTGCATGACATTATTATTAAGTAACTTACTAATTCAAATTAAATTATGTATAATGAAATTGACTATCTATATCCTGAATGACATTGTAATTTAATACTTACTGAATATGAATAATTTTAATCCCATAATGTTCCTAATATATTTGCACACCTAGCTTGGTTATAATACAGTGTACCTTATGAACCTTTTGTAACATCCTCTGAACCTGTGTTACGCAAATACATAAATGCTTTGTATTTGTAAATGAAATGAAAGTAGTCGCATTTTAAAGCAAATATGAAGATAGTTGAGAAAAATGAAAAGAGTATGCCCACTTTTGGGCCCACGCGTCACAGTCAAATTTTTATTTCAAAATTATCGTCATTTTACCATAAAACAAAAACACGAAAAACCAAACCAATTCACAATTGCAAAACTGAGAAAATTGCATTTTTATTGTGTTTACTAGCGACCCGCCCCGGCTTTGCACGGGTGCATTGTGGGGCAGTGTGGAGTGATTTGTATACATATAAACCTTCCTCTTGAATTACTCTATCTATTGCTGAAAATTGCATTAAAATCCGTTGCGTAGTTTAAAAGATCTGAGCGCACAGATAGGGGTAGCGAATTTAGTGTCAAGTTTTAAAATACATGTCATCATTTGTCAAACATAACCTCAAACATCAAGTCATTCGCATTCGCTATTCGTATTTTCTAGACATTATCAAGACAATATTTCACCTCCAGCACACTTTACCAAGGGGAGGCCTATACCCAGCAGTGGGTGATTCCGGCTGATATGATGATGATGATATTAATTGTTTACCAAGACGAATGACAAAATAAATGAAATTGTATAAAAATGAGTTCCTTTTTATATTCAGTCCCAGTAGGTACTAAGCGCTAGATATATACATTTACAGTACTTTATAGACTTATTAAACTCTTAGCCAGACTATTACAAACACAATGTCATGAACCTAATGATGGAAAATAATGATAGGTTTACAGGCAATAAACATTTAACAATATTGCACATTTTTATATTATTTATAGCATGATCTAGGTAGATACTACAAAAAAATATGAGGTTAAGGTATATAATCACACGTAAAATGAAATGCCTGTAACCAGTTTTCCATTACAAACCAGCTAAATAATAATAATTCTTGATTTAATCTTATCTTAGCTTGTCACTTAATGCAATTTCTAACCTAACTTAGCTGTAAATTCATATTAAAAAATCTCAGAAATGCCATTGCCAATTTAATTGAAATTAAGTGAGATTATACCTGGTGTAGTTCTCTAAAAAATGACACCAATTTCATGACTGTAACAGGTGGGCCCAAAGATGTAGGGAAAATGGGCTTTCTCCTTTCTTAATTACCCTCATTTTAGTACCGTATATTAGGTACAATAGGTGCGCGATAGGTTGGGACCTGAGCGCAATGAACACGGTAAAACTATCATCACAACTATAAAAAGTATTCAATAAAATTTAGAAAACATAAAAATCAATAAAATTATTGTCAATCTGATTCAATAAATTCGATATTATCATTCTATTTACATTAAAAAAAAGTTTTAGTATACTACGCGTGTCCCAACTTATCGCGCACGGGTAGTACCTACGCACAATATTTATTAATTGAATGCAAATAGTAACAACTACTAAATTATTGTTATTAATATTTAAACCAGTAAACTTATTCGTCTACTTATTGATTTAATAGTTCAACTTCCTGTCGTACTGATAATAAGGATTCTATGCTAGTCATATCCCATATACTAATCACGTTACCAATAAACGAAGTATACATATTATGTATTATGTATAAGTAGCATTAACAAATGTATTGTTTAGCAATATTATGGTTTATTGCTTTCGATGCAAGACATATTGCCAAATAAACTTTTAACTTAAGTAAAAAAAAAAAAATTAGAAAATAGTAGAATATCATGAAATGTTAACACGGTACTTTAAGAATTATATCGGTAGAAGTGCTAGCAAGTTTTATAATCCGTAATCGAATCCGGGAACATTACCAAGAGTTTGTAACTAACTAAACTAAGCCATCAAGGTCATCATATATACATTATCACGAATACAAGTTGCTACAGTTACTGAACCCCTCCGTGACCACCCGTAGCTGATCCGGTTCATTGACAACATTCAAGTAGTCCTGATGTAGGTCTACTAGCGTCCGAGGGAGAGGAGGAGAGTCCGAGGGCCGTTCTCAGTTTTAGCTTCAGATCCTGAGCAGTAGCCTAACGGGTCATCACATAGTTAGTATATTAGTTAGGCATAGTTTCCGGATTGGTTACTGAAAATTGGAAATAAGGAAACGGTGAGAACTAATAGAATAGATCAATGAAGAGAATTTAAAGATGCCAGAGGGAAAAACAGGGAAAAGTTTGCGTTACTCAAAGAAATGAGGTAGGCTGCTATATATACTATATAATTATATATAAAAAAAAAAACAAAGTTTAAATCGTTATAGTTTTACTTTGAACAAACTGACATTTGTCAACAAAGCGATTTAGAACTAATACAGGGTACTCATAATCAGCAGAAAAAACTGTACTAGAATCGGCGTGGACGTGTTATGTAGTTCTGGAAGATTGTGTGCTAGTATTATATAAAAGTAAACAAATACTCCCCGTATAATTCTGTACTTCGACCGTCAGCTGTAGTTTTCAGATTAGGTACCGGTAATATCGTATAGGTAACCGAAGGTATCAGGACACTTGCGCGAAAGACATTTGCGCGAAGGATACTTGCGCGAACTCACTTGCGCGACAAGACACATGCGCGCGTGGACTTTTGGGCGATTGAACTTTTGCGCGAACGGACATTTGCTTGCATAGACACTTGCGCGAATGGACTTTAGCGCGCATGGACACTTGCGCGAATGGACTTTTGAGCGAACGGACATTTGCGCGCATAGACACTTGCGCGACTGTACTATTGCGCGACTTAGTAGCCACTGAGGTTTTTACTGTAGAGTAAACATAAACATCACGGCTGTTATTACTTGAAGGGTAGGCTTGAAGAAAATAGTTAGAATCGCTGTTTTCTTGTTCTTAATTTGAATGGGTGTTTTTTTCAGTGGTTGTCAAAAGGAAAATTTTAAGTTTTTCCGCAATGGGTGTCGTTTTCGTGTTTATTAAGGTCGCTGATAATGAAAATGAGGTCAAAATGAAAATCCAAAATGGCGCCCAGGATTTTTTTTGGTTTTTCCGTCATTTACATTTTAGCCCCATTTTCGTTATCAGCAACCTCGAAAACCACGAAAACGACACCCCTGACGGAAAAACCAAACATTTTCCTGGGTGCCATCTTAGATTTTCATTTTTACCTCATTTTGGTTATCAGCGAACTCGAAAACCACGAAAACGACACCCATGACGGAAGAACCAAAAAATTTCCTTGGCGCTATCATGGATTTTCATTTTGACCTCATTTTCGTTATCAGCGACCCCGAAAACCACGAAAACGACACCCATGACGGAAAAATCCAAAATTTTCTTCGGCGCTATCTAAGTTTTTCATTTAGACTACAATTTTGTTATCAGCGTCTCCGAAAACCACGAAAACGACACCCACGATGGAAAAACTAAAAATTTTCCTCGACGCCATCTTGGATTTTTATTTCAACCTCAGTTTCGTTATCAACGACCTCGAAAACCACGAAAACGATATCTATAACGGAAAAACCAAAAAAAAAACTCAGCGCCATCTTGGATTTTCATTATTAAAAACTCTAAAAAAAACACCCATTCAAATTAAGAACAAGAAAACAGCGATCATAACTATTTTCTTCAACTCAGCCTACCCTTCAAGTTGGCGTGATGTTTACTCTACAGAGAAAACCTCAGTGGTTACTAAGTCGCGCAAAAGTACAGTCACGCAAGTGTCCATGCGCGCAAATGTCCGTTCGCTCAAAAGTCCATTCGTGCAAGTGTCAATGCGCACTAAAGTCCATTAGCGCAAGTGTCTATGCGCGCAAATATCCGTTCGCTCAAAAGTCCAATCGCCCAAAAGTCCATGCGCGCAAGTGTCTTGTCACGCAAGTGGGTTCGCGAAAGTGTCTTTCGCGTAAATGTCCTAGATCCGTAACCGAATACTTTTTAATTTTCCTGGGTATTTCAATCGTCTTATCTACTACCTGGATGTTGAACATAATTGCACATTCTTCTATTTTTTTCTATCAAATGCTATCTGGTTTTATGTGGGGGCCGCTCTTTCTTTCCTCTAGACGGGAAACTGACGTTTACCTCCATTATGACCTTCTGTGTTGGGGGGCTAAGTAAGTCAGTATTAGGTAGTAACACTATACCCTAGATATATGGAGTACAGATGTGATGTTTTATTTCAGTGAAAGACAAATGGGAGCGATACGACGACGCCTGCGAACTACCCAAAGACCCAATATATAGAGAGTACTTCGAGGTGCGAGCGCTGGACAAGTTGAAGGGAACGGTGACTTATAAGGTTCGAAGGTCATCTTAACTTTTATGAAGAGCAAAATTTATACAGCATGTATGCATGAGGAACTCGTGGGTAAATAATAGCAGCTGTCAATTGTAAACTTTTGACAGTCGTTACAGGTAGTCATATAATAGGCCCGAAAGTCTGACGACAAATCTTATCAACGGGTATCGTATTACCCAGTATTAACTGGGTTGTGGAGGTCCGATAGGAAGCCGTTACATGTAAAATACTGATATTCAGCTGCATTCGGTTAGAGTGAATGTCGACAGATGTTGGTGATATGAAAATAATCTTCGCGTAATATCTTTCTTAAGCCTTACACACATGTCGTCTTAGTGACAGTTTATGAAGCACTTTTACGATTCATCATTATCATTATCTTACTACCCTCGATGCCCGTGCACGATGTTGTTTCGTTTACTCTTCCCTGTCTGCCGCCACGCTTTCATTTACTTTTTTTTATAAGCTTTTATTCAACCTGCCTTGACAGATAGTATGTATTGGTTAAATCTTGCAACTGAATTTCAAACCAGTTCCCCCAAACAGATTAAGCTGAAATTTTGCACACACTTTTGGTTCAGGATCATCTTCTCACGAGGGAACTCCTCGACGGTAAATAGCATGGATAAAAAAAGATTTAGATGCGTCCATATTTGATGGATAAACATGATTTCTATCATAACTTTATCCTGCAGCCATGAGCATATGATTAAATCATGATTCGAAAGACACGTGGCGCCATCTATTATCTTAAGAACGTTATTGTTGTTTTCCTTGGGAATAGTACTTTTTTTCGAGATGAAAGGTACCCTATGTCCGTTGCTGTACACCTGACAACTTATACAACAACGTATACGACAACGTAATTATATGCAAAATTTCAGGATGATCAGTTCAGTGGTTTAGGCGGGAAAAGGTAACAAACAAACTTACTTTCGCATTTACAAAATAAGTAAGGAAACATTAAAACACTTTTGCTTTCAGTTATCATTGTACGACTCGCAAGAAAAGGCGTTTGCCTGTGTCCGCCTCACTGTAAGTATCAAAAGTTAGTTTATTTATTGCTGAGCTATTGATTCCACGCATTAAATGATCTACATGCCTCAACAAGCTTAAGGTCCTGGGTTCGATTCCCAGATAAAGTGTCATGGGGTTTTTCCATCAGGAATTTCTCAGTAGCAGCCCCGTAGCCTGGAGTTGTACCTGGTAGATCGCAATAGGCTCACCGCCTGTTACATAACTGGCGAAATGTAAGTTTGCTATTACGACGCCTTTAGGGATGACAACCGTGGTATTATGAAGCACCATTTAATACTAGTTAGCGGCGAGATTCAGTAAGGCCATTCAGTGACGTATCCTGTTCGCATTTACGTACTTACGACCAATAATAATATATACAAAATTGATGACGTACCACATAAAACTGCAAAACTAAAATGGGACTGCCTTGTCTGTCGGAGAGTCGGCAAAGCTGTGGATATCGCAAAACTAAATCCCTAAGACGGCTAGACGGGGTCGCGGCAAACCGAGGAGAAGATTGATGGCTTTCTCGTTAATTGGCGGCAAGGGGCGCAACATCGAGAAAGCTGGAAGGAATTGGGGGAGGCCTTTGCCCAGGAGAGGGATAATTAACAAAAAAAATAAATGATAATGTTTCAAATATGTTACTAATCAACTTTAATTCATTAATTAAAGTAAACATAAAAATAACACAAAGTTTAGAGGTAACTCGGTAACATGTTTCTGATTTTATTAATGCCTTCATTCTTTCACAGATCAAGTGCAATCATAGCTCAAGTGCTATTCTATCGTTCAAAGAAGAAATTGTTAACTATAAGGAGAATACAGAGTTCCGTGATCAATCAGGAGAAACACCCGAAGAATTATTCAATTTTTTTCCAGTCCTAAAAGGATCGGCGAAACAACAGCATAAAGGAAACTGGAAGGAAGAAGACGATTTGTACAGACCAGATTCACTTAACGATGAAAACGTCTTTTATTCTGGCAACGTCATTAATTGTGATTTGTTTATAAAATACGAATTTGATGAGAGGGCTATAATGCATTTTGAAATGTTTGCTGAGTCGGATGTTTTGAACAAATCTCATATTTGGAAAGAGGGTTGTAAAGACTGGATGAACAAAAATTATTGTTATTATTTCGAAAAATTCCAAGATGAGTTAAGGGAAAATTTAATAAAAATAAAAGGTACGACATACATGTGGACACATGAAATTAAACAGTGGCTCCAGGAAAAAGAAAAAGAGGCCTATTTAGAGATACATCCAATGCCTGCTTACAATTGCTCTGCCTGGATGGATAGCGATTGGTGTAATCAGTTTAAGATTTTCCAAGATAACTTCAGGGATGAATTAATAAAAACAAATGGAACGACAGACATGTGGCACCAGGAAGTTAAACTGTGGCTCCAGCAAAAAGAATACGAGGATTATGTCAAGAGAGAACCTATGCATACTCACAGATGCGCTGCTTGGATGGATGATAATTATTGTAAGCAGTTCAAAACATTCCAAGATGAGTTAAGGAATGATTTAAGAAAACAAAACGGAACGACAGACATGTGGACACACAAAATTCAACAATGGCTCCAGGAAAAAGAAAAAGAGGCCTATTTAAAGAGACATCCAATGCCTGCTTACAATTGCCCTGCCTGGATGGATAACGATTTGTGTGATCAGTTTAAAATTTTCCAAGATAACTCCAGGGATAAATTAATAAAAACAAATGGAACGACAGACATGTGGACACAGAAAATTCAACAGTGGATCCAGGAAAAAGAAAAAGAGGACTATTTAAAGAGACATCCAATGCCTGCTTACAATTGCTCTGCCTGGATGGATAACGATTTGTGTAATCAGTTTAAGATTTTCCAAGACAACTTTAGGGATGAATTAATTAAAATAAATGGAACGACAGACATGTGGCACCAGGAAATTAAACTGTGGCTCCAGCAAAAAGAAAAAGAGGACTATTTAAAGAGACATCCAATGCCTGCTTACAATTGCTCTACCTGGATGGATAACGATTATTGTGATCAGTTTAAGATTTTCCAAGATAACTTCAGGGATGAATTAATTAAAATAAATGGAACGACAGACATGTGGAACCAGGAAATTCAACGGTGGCTCGAGCAAAAAGAAAAAGAGGACTATTTAAAGAGACATCCAATGCCTGCTTACAATTGCTCTGCCTGGATGGATAACGATTTGTGTAATCAGTTTAAAAATTTCCAAGATAACTCCAGGGATGAATTAATAAAAACAAATGGAACGACAGACATGTGGACACAGAAAATTCAACAGTGGCTACAGGAAAAAGAAAAAGAGGACTATTTAAAGAGGCATCCAATGCCTGCTTACAATTGCTCTACCTGGATGGATAGTGATTTGTGTAATCAGTTTAAAATTTTCCAAGATAACACCAGGGATGAATTAATAAAAATAAATGGAACGACAGACATGTGGCACCAGGAAATTCAACGGTGGCTCGAGCAAAAAGAAAAAGAGGCCTATTTAAAGAGACATCCAATGCCTGCTTACAATTGCTCTACCTGGATGGATAACGATTATTGTGATCAGTTTAAGATTTTCCAAGATAACTCCAGGGATGAATTAATAAAAACAAATGGAACGACAGACATGTGGACACAGAAAATTCAACAGTGGCTCCAGGGAAAAGAAAAAGAGGCCTATCTAAAGAGACATCCAATGCCTGCTTACAATTGCACTGCCTGGATGGATAACGATTCGTGTAATCAGTTTAAGATTTTCCAAGATAACTTCAGGGATGAACTAATAAAAATAAATGGAACGACAGACATGTGGCACCAGGAAATTCAACGGTGGCTTGAGCAAAAAGAAAAAGAGGACTATTTAAAGAGACATCCAATGCCTGCTTACAATTGCTCTGCCTGGATGGATAACGATTCGTGTAATCAGTTTAAGATTTTCCAAGATAACTTCAGGGATGAACTAATAAAAATAAATGGAACGACAGACATGTGGCACCAGGAAATTCAACGGTGGCTTGAGCAAAAAGAAAAAGAGGACTATTTAAAGAGACATCCAATGCCTGCTTACAATTGCTCTGCCTGGATGGATAACGATTCGTGTAATCAGTTTAAGATTTTCCAAGATAACTTCAGGGATGAACTAATAAAAATAAATGGAACGACAGACATGTGGCACCAGGAAATTCAACGGTGGCTCGAGCAAAAAGAAAAAGAGGACTATTTAAAGAGACATCCAATGCCTGCTTACAATTGCTCTGCTTGGATGGATAACGATTCGTGTAATCAGTTTAAGATTTTTCAAGATAACTCCAGGGATGAATTAATAAAAACAAATGGAACGACAGACATGTGGACACAGAAAATTCAACAGTGGCTCCAGGACAAAGAAAAAGAGGACTATTTAAAGAGTCATCCAATGCCTGCTTACAATTGCTCTGCCTGGATGGATAACGATTCGTGTAATCAGTTTAAGATTTTCCAAGATAACTCCAGGGATGAATTAATAAAAACAAATGGAACGTCAGACATGTGGACACAGAAAATTCAACAGTGGCTCCAGGACAAAGAAAAAGAGGACTATTTAAAAAGACATCCAATGCCTGCTTACAATTGCTCTGCCTGGATGAATAACGATTATTGTGATCAGTTTAAAATTTTCCAAGATAACTCCAGGGATGAATTAATAAAAAAAAATGGAACGACAGACATGTGGACACAGAAAATTCAACAGTGGCTCCAGGAAAAAGAAAAAGAGGCCTATTTAAAGAGACATCCAATGCCTGCTTACAATTGTTCTGCCTGGATGGATAACGATTATTGTGATCAGTTTAAGATTTTCCAAGATAACTCCAGAGATGAATTAATAAAAACAAATGGAACGACAGACATGTGGACACAGAAAATTCAACAGTGGCTCCAGGAAAAAGAAAAAGAGGCCTATTTAAAGAGACATCCAATGCCTGCTTACAATTGCACTGCCTGGATGGATAACGATTCGTGTAATCAGTTTAAGATTTTCCAAGATAACACCAGGGATAAATTAATAAAAACAAATGGAACGACAGACATGTGGCACCAGGAAATTCAACGGTGGCTCGAGCAAAAAGAAAAAGAGGCCTATTTAAAGATACATCCAATGCCTGCTTACAATTGCTCTGCCTGGATGGATAACGATTCGTGTAATCAGTTTAAGATTTTCCAAGATAACTCCAGGGATGAATTAATAAAAACAAATGGAACGACAGACATGTGGACACAGAAAATTCAACAGTGGCTCCAGGAAAAAGAAAAAGAGGACTATTTAAAGAGACATCCAATGCCTGCATACAATTGCTCTGCCTGGATGGATAACAATTCGTGTAATCAGTTTAAGATTTTCCAAGATAACTCCAGGGATGAATTAATAAAAACAAATGGAACGACAGACATGTGGACACAGAAAATTCAACAGTGGCTCCAGGAAAAAGAAAAAGAGGACTATTTAAAGAGACATCCAATGCCTGCTTACAATTGCTCTGCCTGGATGGATACCGAATTGTGTAATCAGTTTAAGATTTTCCAAGATAACTCCAGGGATGAATTAATTAAAACAAATGGAACGACAGACATGTGGACTCAGAAAATTCAACAGTGGCTCCAGGAAAAAGAAAAAGAGGACTATTTAAAGAGACATCCAATGCCTGCTTACAATTGCTCTGCCTGGATGGATATCGATTTGTGTAATCAGTTCGAGGAATACCAAGATAAATTAAGGAATGAATTAATAAAAAATAATGGAACGACAGATATGTGGCATCAAGAAATTAAACTGTGGCTCCAGCAAAAAGAATACGAGGACTATGTCAAGAGAGAACCAATGCATGCTCACGGATGCGCTGCCTGGATGGATGATAATTATTGTAAGCAGTTCAAAACATTCCAAGATGAGTTAAGGAATGATTTAAGAAAAAAAAACGGAACGACAGACATGTGGACACACAAAATTCAACAGTGGCTCCAGGAAAAAGAAAAAGAGGCCTATTTAAAGATACATCCAATGCCTGCTTACAATTGCTCTGCCTGGATGGATATCGATTTGTGTAATCAGTTCGAGGAATTCCAAGATAAGTTAAGGAATGAATTAATAAAAAATAATGGAACGACAGACATGTGGCACCAGAAAATTAAACTGTGGCTCCAGCAAAAAGAATACGAGGACTACGTCAAGAGAGAACCAATGCATGCTCACGGATGCGCTGCCTGGATGGATGATAATTATTGTAAGCAGTTCAAAACATTCCAAGATGAGTTAAGGAAAGATTTAAGAAAAAAAAACGGAACGACAGACATGTGGACACAGAAAATTCAACAGTGGCTCAAGGAAAAAGAAAAAGAGGCCTATTTAAAGAGACATCCAATGCCTGCTTACAATTGCTCTGCCTGGATGGATAACGATTTGTGTGATCAGTTTAAGATTTTCCAAGATAACTCTAGGGATGAATTAATCAAAACAAATGGAACGACAGACATGTGGACGCAGAAAATTCAACAGTGGCTCCAAGAAAAAGAAAAAGAGGATTATTTAAAAAGACATCCAATGCCTGCTTACAATTGCTCTGCCTGGATGGATAACGATTTGTGTAATCAGTTCAAGATTTTCCAAGATGACTCAACGGATAAATTAATAAAAATAAATGGAACGACAGACATGTGGCACCAGGAAATTAAACTGTGGCTCCAGCAAAAAGAAAAAGAGGACTATTTAAAGAGACATCCAATGCCTGCTTACAATTGCTCTACCTGGATGGATAACGATTATTGTGATCAGTTTAAGATTTTCCAAGATAACTCCAGGGATGAATTAATAAAAACAAATGGAACGACAGACATGTGGACACAGAAAAATCAACAGTGGCTCCAGGAAAAAGAAAAAGAGGCCTATTTAAAGAGACATCCAATGCCTGCTTACAATTGCTCTGCCTGGATGGATAACGGTTTGTGTAGACAGTTCAAGGAATTCCAAGTTGTCAAAAGGGATGAATTAATAAAAAAAAATGGGACGACAGACATGTGGCACCAGGAAATTAAACTGTGGCTCCAGCAAAAAGAATACGAGGACTATGTAAAGCGAGAACCAATGCATGCTCACAGTTGTGTTGCCTGGATGGATAATTATTATTGTAAACGGTTCGAAAATTTCCAAGCCAAGTTAAAGAAAGATTTAAGAAAAATTAAGGGGACGACAGTCAAGTGGAACCAGGAAATTCAACGGTGGCTCGAGGCAAAACAAAAAGAGGAATATTTAAGGAGAAACCCAATGACGACTGTCAATTGCTTTCCCACGATGGATAAAGATTTTTGTGATCAGTTCCAGGAATTCCAAGTTATTAAAAGGGATGAATTAATAAAAATAAATGGAACAACAGAAATGTGGGAAAATGAACTTGCACGGTGGGTCCAGGAAAAAAACGACGAGGCCTATCTAAAGAAAAATCCAATGCATGATTACAAGTGCAAATACTGGTTTACTGAAGAATTGTGTGATAAATTCAAGCTTTTTCAAAAACAGACGAGGAAAAGATTAATAAAAGAAAGAGGCACGACAGCTATGTGGGTAAATGAAATGCATTCGTTTTTGGGGCCGGAGACTAGGCAAAACTTTATGGACTATCAGCTAGCAAACGGTGTTTCAAGTTGTACTTACTGGATGGATTATAATTTGTGTAATGAGTTCGATGAAGAGCAACTTGGGTTCGCCCAGTTATACCCAGCGTCTCTTTCTTCAAGATATGAACACACTTTAGTTTATCTCTGGAACAAATCGATAGACCTTGGCATTACTCACGGCACTAAGAAACCCTATCCCGTTAATGATGACTATGACAATCGCCCGCAGTATACTGGGCCGGAGTCTTTTGTGTAAAATTAGATTATTGATTTCACCGACTGTATCGTTCCTACGTGAGATGATAGCCCATGTACATAGCCAATGAATGTCTCTAGCTAGTAAATATTCAAGGTCAGGATATACTGCATCTATAAGTTACTCTGAACTATACGACCTAGACTCTCATTTATAACGATTTCCGCAACGTTAGCACCCAAGGTTGGAGAAGAACATGACCCCTTTCTAACTTTGAGCAACAGTTGTCGAAATTCGTTATCCATGTTTCCGATGAGGTGGGATCTGAACGGTGAAGGAAAACATCGCGAGGAAACCGGCATGTCCTAGAACCGAAAATTCGACATGTGACATCTACCAACCCGCACTGGGCCCGCGTGGTGGATTTTAGCCCATTCCTTCTTTAACAGCCCGTTCACGACTTCGGTCTTAGCGGCGCGCGGTGCGGTGAGCGTCAGAACGTTCCCAAAATCATGGCGTTATCTAAATTATCCCTTCTCTGTTTTAAAAGCAGTATATTTTTAAAACAAGATATTCTTAATATGAGGGAAGTGCACGAACTGAATAAAGATCGGTATTTAAATAGTGAATTTCGTGATTTCCGCCACAAAATCGTCTAAAATATTTTAAACTTTATTTCGCCGCTGAGGTCGTTACTGCTAAGCCGCTGTCCGCGTCGCTCTGGTCGTGGTGTCGCACTCATTCGCTTGTATTTTTGTTCCCGCCGCGCCCTGCACCACGCGCCGCTGGAGCGATTCGCTCGGAAAACCGCGCGCGTTTTCGCAGTAAGCGGCGTCTCATGGCATGCTTCAAACATTTTTATACTTTTGACTTCACCGCTCGCCGCCCCGTGTTAAGCTGCCGCTCACAGCGGTAAGGTTGTGAACGGGTCGTTTTAGAGAGGAGGCCTGTGTCCCAGCAGTTGGAACATTATAGGCTGATTATTCTATGCTTATAATATGGGCTCTCATTTATTAGTTTAACGTATATACAAAATTGTAAATTTATATTTGTAAATAAAATAAATTTAGACTAAACGTAGGACAGTTTGTTCAAACCGTGTAATTTGTTTCTAACTTAGAGAATATTTATACCCGTCGTAACTTCTAAACGAAAAGTCCAATCCGAATAATTTGAAAAGGAATTCACACGTACATAATCAACCTTAATTATCAAATCATTTAAATGGTTGAGGATTAATATCATAATACCAATATCACCATTATTCGATTTCACCCGTATTTGAACTTAATAATTTAAACAAAAACTGTTACTGTGGCTTAACTATAATACTTAGGCATATACTATCGCGGACTTTTTTGTGAGCAATCATGAGTACGATTATTATAAAGGACACTATTTTATATATCGTCAATAGTTTTCGCAGCGCACGCAAAATTATGACTTTTATAAGCAACATTTTGTTACCTTGAGTTATTTTGTTTCATTTTAGGTAGGGATCTCTAGGGTAAAGGTGTAGCTTTCTAATGGTGGAAGAATTTTTAAAATCGGTTGAGTAGTTTTTGAGTTAAATCGTAACAAACAAACAAAAAATCAAATCTTTCCTCTTTTTAACCGACTTCAAAAAAGGAGGAGGCTATCAAGTTAACTGAATTCTTTTTTCTCCGCCAATTGTTAACTGATTTCGATGATTCTTTTTTGTTTGGAAGAGTATAATTTCGCGGAATTAGTGAAGATCTGATATTGATCTTCGGAGATATACAGTGTAACTCTTCAATAATAGACTCTCTCTGCAATCGCTTGGATATTTATTGCTTACCCAATTTCATAACGTAACATCACGCTGTATGCTCTGAAGGGGTACGCAGATATGTACAGTACACCCACATTTCGCCAGTTATGTATGTTCAGGGAAATCTTCAGCATTTGTTAACAATTTCTGATTATATTTTTTTCTGTTTGGAAGAAGCTTCTTTTGCGGTGGTCTGATATGATTTTGGTGAAAATGTCCGGAGATAGAAAATGGGACTCTTCAATGAACCATTGCAAATCTCCCACTATCGCTTGGTTATGTATTGTTGACACAATTCTATAACGTAATATCGCGCCTGTATCTTTGAAGGGGTACGCAGGAGTATACAGAACACCCAAATTTTTGGTTATGTTATTGGTATGTTTTGTACTTGGTACTTAGTAAGTATCAGATCACGTAGGTACAAAATCAAATCCAAGCTTCATTACGTCGCGAGCGCGATACCGATAGCCTTAACATCACTATTTGTGAACGAAATCATAGCGCGATCTAATTCGACGTCCACGCCATCTAGTTAGAAATGAGGAATCATTTTTTGTCTAAACAATTTTAAATGTAGGTGCCAAGTAAAGCGGTAATGATGTCTACGTTGGAATATCCGTTTACAAAAAAAAAATCCTCGCGTTACATCTTTCGAGGTAATTAGCAAAATCAACAAGAAAATTACCTATGTTAAGAAATTGATGTGAATACGAGTAGGCACTAAATTATTTCTCTAATAGGTATTCTGAACAGATAGAAACGATTTAACCAAGATAACATTCGGTATCAGCATCGTATTTTGATTGTATTGAGATGTATTCACTCCACGCCTCACAAGAACTAACCACGGACATTCGGCACCAATGAACAGGTTGATGAGAACGTATAATGAGCTCCATACTCGTTTCAATGACATTGACATCTTTGCCAACAAGCTATTGCAATTTCACAAACAATTTTTTCTGGCCCACATTGGCCACATTCAGTTTATATTAATATTATTTCTTATTTTTCATAATTGTGTCATTCTTTAGAGCAATAAAATAGATTTAGTTATTTCTTTTCCTTATTTTAATTTTCAATTTTGTTTTCATATGGTTTAGTTTCTTTTTTGTTTTGAGCCTATAAGTATACCTTCTTGATTATGTAATTTTATAAAACAAGAATATAAGTGCTGTGCACACCTGTAAGTGACAAATTCTCCCTAGATTTTAAGTTTAATTGTTATATTACCCCAATTATGAAATTATGAATTAGTGAATAAGTCGTTGGAGTTCTTTAATAAAATAAAATAGATAAATAAAACTAAATTTGTTTTTTTTTTTTATATGTTAATGAAAAACAAAGTAGTTTGATGAAAAAGTCCCATATCTATAAAACAAAACATCAAATCATATTTTCAAACCAATTTTTGTTGAAAGTTCTTTTTACGTTCTACAATCCTACTTTTTTTCAAAACTTTCCGAAATTGGCTGCGACATATGGACGGACAGACAGACATCACAAAATACAAGGGTTCCGTTTTTAACCATTCGGCTACAGAACCCTAAAAAGAAAGTATAAATGATTAATTTCAAAATTAAATACCAAAGAGTTTTTATTGCGGTTTCAACTTTTTTTTCCAAACTGCTGAATGCTATACTTTTTAATCGTAATCCTGATACTTGGGTTTACGGTCAGCACTAAGAACTGATAAGTTGCAACATAGTTTTTAGTAATATATTATGTGCTCTAAGACTTTGATCGTGTTTTTTTTTTAAATATTTATGAATGATGGCAAAAATCAGAACTCAGATAGCAGGTCAAAGTCTTTATTTTGCCCTTTCGAGTTTTTTAGCAAATGAGACACTGATCTATGTGCATTATTTCCAGCGCATCTAAGGTACCTATTTTTTGGAAGCGTGTAGTATATCTATTTTACACATATTTAGCAATAGACTGCCGCCGTTATTGGAGATATTAACCACAAACTTATTGTATAAAATAGCTGCGGTAACATATTTTTCATTATAAAATCAAACTATTCGCATCACCCCGCCGATTCAGCTGATGTGTCATGTGTCAAAATCTTGTCAAGCATTGTGGTTTACAAAAGCCCCCTACAGACCGTTCACCATAAGATGTCCCCTGCCGTGATATTGGCAATTCCCAAGGCAGGGGACATCTTATAAGTGACCTACACAAATGTCCTTACTTTAGTATTGTACGTCGTGTCGTAGAGCTTCATGACTTATGAGTCGAGCTACACGATAACTGACTCCACAGCTCCACTCAAATCTGTGTGGTTCTTTCTCCAAAGACCATCTCAGACACTAATCTGCATAGTCCTCATGGGACTTGACCAAGATTATGTCTGTACCATAAAAGAGACTATGACTTCCGAGTTTGTTTCAGCTGTTTTTTCTCAAAGTAGTCAGGTACAGAAACACCGGCCGGAAAAAAATACGTGTAAAAGTGTTTGTAAAACCTATTTGCAAAATACCACATAACCATACCATATACAACGTGTAACATTAAATGCGCAAAACCTCAGACACCCCAAATGATTTTTAATTTAATTGACCTAATTCTGAAAAAAAAATTAAATAAAAATTAAAGGTTTTATGTGTTATTTTAGTTTTACTGGCAATTCTGATAGTTTCTTGCGTCTGCGACGACGCTCTGTCGAGGGAAGACTCGGTAGGTAGGTATATCACTGGGCCGCTGCGCCCTATTAATAAGTAGACAGGGCAATATTTATAATGATGATTTTTTTTTAAATGTGACCTATATTAAAAAGTGTTTTGAAGTAAAACTTCTTTAGGCGCGACTAGGGAGTAACTCAGATTTTTGAAGTAAAACTTCTTTAGGCGCGACTAGGGAGTAACTCAGATTTTTTTTCTGACGGAAGTAACGCTTACTATATTTAAAAATGGAACGATCTTATACTCAAAAGCATGGCAACCAAGGAGCCAACTTATCAAAGTTTTTATTTAAATATCGAATTGGCTTGCAAATAGAAAGCAGTTTATTGAAAAAAAAACAAATGAACTCATCAACGCGAGAAAAAATATTGTTGTTTGTGTGCATCATTGATTTTGAAAATTTTAATTCATTTCCTCGCATTATTTGCATGCCGTTTTTAGTAGGCGAAAGAACTATGTTTGTGTTATAAAATCTGTAAAACACCATATTTCAGGCAAATAAAGTCAAAGTCAAAGTTTTTGAAGTAAAACTTCTTTAGGCGCGACTAGGGAGTAACTCAGATTTTTTTGAAAATCTCTAAATATACTTGTTTATTTATTACTTTTAAAATAAGTAAATTAAAAGAAAAAGAAGTTTTACTTCAATCGCGCGTAAAGGTTACACGCACACATTTTAATTGATTCTGCTCGTTATTCTGATAAAACTATTTTCAGGTTTTGCGCATTTAACGTTACACGTTGTATATTTGTACATAACTTATGCCATTGCAATTTGTATGTTTATTTTTTATTTGTGTGCAATAAAGAATAAGAATATATAAACATCTTTTATACAAACATTCTCGTTGGTCAAGCACAGAAAAGCAAGCACCCCATCATAAGTACCCCCAGAGTGGCGTCGACTCGTCGTGCTTCACTCACAGTCTCCAACACTGCTCTATCGTCCACCACCAGAGCAGTGCTAACACTCCCATCAACAGTGGTAGACCCCCACCAGGAATGCTGGTTCCTCCTCCGCGGCAACTTCAACTTTTTCTTAAAAACTCTCCTCGGTTGTGGTTCTGGTTTTGTGCGGTTCCAAAGAATATTTGTACTTTCCATATAGTCGTTTGACTCATACAAACCATCTTTGTGTTTGGTCTCATTTATAGCAAACATTTGAAACCTCAAGTGACCGTTACCTTTAAATTTAAATTGTATGTACAAATCGTAATTAGGAAAATTCAACTTAGATGGCCCTTCATATTCAACGGCTACTGGTTTTAAATTGGGATTGAGGGATGGTGGCTCTCCTTTCTTGTATTTCTTGTACCCTCTGTACGGTATGACTTGCACCATGTCGTCAGATATCCGCTGGCTCATCCCCGAACTGTAATCGAAGACTTCTTTAAACGCTAGAACAGCTTTCGACCGGTCATCGCATTCTCCTTCCCTTGGTCCACAGAACGTCTGCGAAGGAAAAATATTCAACACTATCTTTTGCCCACGGTTTTGCTTGTGTTATGGAAATTAGACTATGATACTCGGGGATAATGTAGCTTTCAACTTTTCTTCACTAGGCTCCTCTGTCCCACTCTTGGGCAAAAGCCTCAAAAACCTTTCCATTAGTGAAATAATATTTGGATTCGGATTCTGAAGATTAGGTAAGAGCCTAAGAGGTAAAACCTCTACTACCTACCTACCTACCTACTACTACTGTACCTCTTTATAATATTATAGTATCACTATCACTACATATTATAAAACAAAGTCCTCCGCCGCGTCCGTCTGTCTGTTCGCGATAAACTAAAAAAATTCTGCACCGATTTTCATGCTGTTTTCACCAATGGATAGAGTGGTTCTCGAGGAAAGTTTTAGCATACAATTTGTCAAGTTTTTGTATACATTGGCTAAAATATAATTATATTTCCCGTGAGTTGCCGGAACGGGATCAAAATTTCATGATTACTTTTGGTCGCGATAACCGACATCCTCGCGGTCGAAGCCGCGGGCATCTGCTAGTTAGATTATAAACGTGACATTGCCAGCTTCAAGTTCGGTAATGGTCCCACAGGATCGTATTAGCGGGATAAAAAGTATCAGATTATAAACTATCTGTGTGCCCCAAATCCGGTTAGTAGTTTTGCGTGAATGAAAAACAAACATCCAGACATCCACACATCCTGATAAACTTTCGCATTTATAATATTATTACTACCTGATGCCCGCGGCTTTGCCCACGTGGATGTCGGTTATCGCGACCAAAAGTAATCATGAAATTTTGATCCCGTTCCCGCAACCCATGGGAACCTATTCCAGGGATAAAAAGTAGCCTATGTCTTATTCCAGGCTATAATCTATCCCTGCACCAAATTTCAGCCACATTTTTAGAGATTTTTTTCCGACACCTCTAACAAATATCATTATAATTTAGCCAATGTATACAAACATTTGACATATTATTATTATATACTAAAGCCTTCCTTGAGAACCACTCTATCCATTGGTGCATGAAAATCGGTGCAGTCGTTTTTGAGTTTATCGCGGACAGACAGACAGACGTGGCGGATGACTCAGTTTTATAATATGTATATAGTGATTATAGTAGGAATAATATTAGTAGGATAGATAAGTCACGCCTAAACTCCTCGGGAAGGCATTGTTCTAGGTACAGTACAGCAACATTTTACCAAGAGTGGTTAATTTATCTGACCCAAGGATTGAAAGCTGAACAATACAGGGTGTAAACAGACTCTTCACGAAGCCGTCAACCAAGCATTATGTACATCCAACTAAGTAACTTTACGCAAAAATTAGTGCTGGGAAACTACCTTTTTTTTTGGGCTGAAAAATCACGTTTTACAGTAGGACTCAATGTAACGCACTCAGAACATTGTGCTGATGGATGGATTGAATAGTAAGATTTTTACTTTAAACTTCTCCAGGGGGTCCAGTCAAATCTTACATTAAAAACATGTATTTAATAAAAAAAAAGTGAAAAAGTTGGCATTTTGACCCCCAATATCTCCGTAACTAGAAGGTTCCCAGGTATGGTCTAGAACTAAAAAATGATCGCAATGACTGGGAGAACAAGTGCCTTTCGGCTTCGTTAAGAATCTGTTTACACCCATTATGCTTTTAAAATAACTTAACGTTTGCGTCGGTCAGAAGTGTACCCGATAGTACACCCGCACTTGGCTATTTAAACGATGATGTATGAATAAAAGATTTTCCTTCATTACCGGGTAATACGGGGTGAATAGGACTGCAGGGGTGAATAGACACAAACATTAAAAGGGATTTTTACGTTGAATTGATATGATATGTTACCAACAAAGTCTCTAAATAATTAAGTATAACTAAGTAAATAAAAAAGAGTTCTTTTTGGTAACATATTATATCAATTCAACTTTAAAATCCCTTTCAAATTTTGTCTCGATTCACCCCTGCAGTCCTATTCACCCCGTTTTACCAGGTACGTACTTCAAGCTTGACACAGGAACATCCAAACAAACGAAGGTCGTACAGTGATATCTGGAAAAAGCACAACAATAATTATTTACTAAGCAATGCTTTTGTCTGGTGCTGTTATTACTAGTACTCGAGTAGGACTCACAACTCTTTGTGAAGAATCTTACATTACATCACGCCTCGCCACCTCGGAGGGACTAACCCCGGAGGTGTACCTAAAGGTAGACCACATTGCGCCAGTTATGTTTTAAATCCGGACAAATCCGGACTCCGTGGCTGCTACAGAGAAATACCTGAGAGGGAACCTAATGACACTGCCCGGCCTGGGCATCCAGGTAGTTAAAAATACTGTTATAGTACATTGTTCGGTGCTACGGAACCGATTCGCACTTGGCCGGTTGCAGACAACAAACGGTGGCAGACAACAAACTCCTGCGAGAATCTATACAAAAAAAAGTAGAGATTCTCGCAGGAGTTTGTTGTCTGCTTAACCGGACTATCCTATGGGTGCCTTGAGAGTAAGGTTCCAGTCAGGGGCAAAAACTTTATAACTTAGCGATTGTGGGGCACGAGCCTCGGCATAGGGCGTCGCTTGGGGAGGACGACAACGGACAGTTAACAGTTTAGTATGACGACCTGTACCTTATATGTGACGGTGGCACCAAACGAGCTCGGTCTCCCGGTCAAGTTGAACTCCTCTTGATATAATAGAACTTTTGGGGTATTCGGGCTGCAAGCGTCATCAAAATACTCGAACATTTCGTCGACTGAAAAGTTCTCAAAATTTATACATATACTCCTCATGTCACATAACGTCTCGCCTGTAATCGCCGTAGGGTTAGGCAGAGGTGTACCTAATAGTACATCCATATTTTGCTAGTAAAGTAGAAGTCCAATGTAATAGGGTTCGAGCCTCTTGCCATCAACCGGGCACAAATCCAGCCTCCATGGCTGTTACTGAGAAATTCCTGATGGGAAAACCCAATAACACTTTGCCCGACCTAGGAATCGAACCCAGAACTTCATGTTCAGCAGGCGCACTTGCAACCACTAGGCCAACGAGGCAGTGAATGATTCTTCTTCTCATGACTGATTTGTCTTCTCATGTCAATGATTATTTTATCGTAGAATCAAAGGGGTTTGAGATACTACTAGCTGTGCCCCACCGTTTCTCCTTTTGCTCGTCTCCTAAGGGTTGCAGCGCGATGCTGAAGACCTTTTAACCATCCCCAAGACTTAGGCTATCAACATGCAAATGCAATTTTTCAAATCCAACCGGTCGTTTCAGAGTTTCAAAGCTTATATGAAATGCCGAAAGTCGTTAACGCTCTTACGGGTTTGGTACATCTAAATAAAATGTAGGACTCAACCATTTTAAACCCAGACTGTTGGCACCACACAGATGAAATTTGAAGAGAAGACACCTAGTCTTCTGTGAACCGCTATAGAAAAGTGATGTAAAATTATGAGAACAATTAAAATAGGGGTCGCTGTCCATACAATTAACTGAGGGTTAAAAAAACAATGCATATAACTGTGTGCCTTTGCCCAGCAGTGAGACAGAATAGGCCAAAAAAAGAGAAAAAAAAAACATTAAAACTGAGTGGCGTGTGTTTGGACAGCTCTTCATTGGTAACCCTCCGTGTACACCCTGTTTGTAACTTACACGGGTATATATGTATGACGCCTTCCTCATCCTCAGACGGCTTCACGGTGAAGTGATCCGTGGTGAAGCTTGAGAACGGCCACTTGACATATTCGTATTTGAGAATGGCATCTTTTGGCCACGTCCAACCGGTAGCGTTTGTTCCGCCGATTTTGGTTGCGTTTGTTCCGCCGATGGTTTTGTTGGCCCTGTAATAATTAGAAAAAGATATAACTGTAAAATAACTAGTTAGCAACCCCTTCGTTAGTCTATAGAGGTCGCAAGAACTACTGCTGGCCAGGAGATGTTAGGTTCGATATCAAGGTCGGCAGCGATTTTGGGTTTCTCTATATGAATTTCTCGATAGCATCCTCGGAGCCTGTATTTGTGCCCAGTTAGTAGCAATTGAGCATAACTGGTGAGATATGGGTTTATTATACAGTATGAATCAGAAAGGTCATAAGGGTATAATACCTTAATACCCTGGAACCAACATCGAAATCCCGAAAAAAAATCAGCTCTCCGCACAAAATTTCAATACCTACTGAACCCAAAGTTGATCAGTCTTATAGTGTGTAGTGGATGCGCGGCCTCGTAGTTGCTCAATAGGCACCGAAGTCACCCCAGATCCAGGTGCCGTCTGGGCTATCACCACTTCCTCCTTCTCATAAGACTGCTGTGATCCCATTTTCAGCCGTGGTAGCAATTGACGTAATTGTAAGTTCGGTATATATACCGAACTTATATACCGAATTTCCGCGCGGGCATTTTCTCCGGTATACCGGAGAAAATGCCCGCGCGGAAATTATAGGTAGATGCGAATAAAAATAAAAAAAAGTAATAAATAACAATAAAATAATAAAAATATAATAAAATATAATATAAATATGTGTATGTGTGTTATGTTATATTATAAAATTATCTTAAAACATTGTGCTCTTAAAAGTCTTAAAACAGTGCATCGGGACACAATTGTTTATAGTTCACACTCCTCATCTGGACGCAGGAATTCTATCACTTGCAGTCTCTGTAACCGTATCCGCGTGGCGCCGTCCAACGGACCACCCATCCTGGCACGGTCGCCATGTAAGGTGGTCGGTTGGGAGTTGAGTCAAACACAAGTAACTAGGATGAAACCTCGTGTAATACTGAATACATTAAATGCTTACTACTAAAGGTTCTACACACGACGGTTACGACGACGCACGACGCTTACGGTTCGTAAGGTGGTCTTACCGAACACATTACAGTCTGATGGTCTGTATCACATCCTCAAATATGACCACGACCATACCTTTCTGATACACGCTGTAGGTATACTTCTGCCAAACCCTTCGGGGACTAAAGGCGTGATACGTTATCCAGGTAGTGCTCGATAGTTTTGCAGTGTATCGCACCTAGTGTGTTTTCATAGCACGAAACCCATCGTCTGCCCACATAATACTCGACCCTAACGGAATAAATCCCGACATTCCCGACAGGTAGATCATACTTTAGAGGTGGTCCCATATAAATTTCATCAAAATCGGTTCAGTAATTTGGTTTTTTCCTCAAGTTAATTGCCACATCACGCGACGTAATGCTATGCGTGATGGTGCCTGACAATTATGTGCAAGCCACAACAATGTCAAAATTAATTCATGACAGGAGTTTGTGTGGCATGCTACAACTAAAAAGAGTAAAATGAAGAAAGAAAGTGAAAGACAGCATATTTCGCCATTGCCACAAGTGCACACAAAAACAGGCACGAACTCGGTTTCCGATTCATCAGTCCTTCTAAAGTTGGGGTTGATATAGTCCTGGTCGTACAGCTCCTCACTATCATGGACGCGAGTAACGCCATGGATCCAGGCAACGTAGTGCAGTGTGCTCAGGAAGCGCGCCGGGGCCGAGCAGCCGGGCCCGTGGATGCTGAAGCCCACCTGGCAAACCAAGGAGATGACTGTGTTAATTTCTGAAAAGATGTACGACTGTACTACTGATTAGGTATTATCAGTCTATAGCGTTCACATTGCTACTGCATGCCTATTCTGCGCGATGGAGTGGACGTGCTAGGTCACAGGCCTCTTCTCTGTGTGATTGGTGCATGTCATCTTGTCTTCGATTGTTTGTTCAAGGAGATTATAGGAGAGATGTTCGCTCACGATGTTTTACGCAGCAACTAAAACTGAAAGATATGTTGATAATTATGATCCTCCTGGACGAAGTCAGGCCGTGGCGGTCAATAGTTTCGTCAAGATATTAGTTTGCCAGATGCGTGCAGACACAGATGCACTCTCTCTTCTGCCACTCTTAAAGTCCGACGGGACGGCAATCCGACACGATTGCAGAGAGGTCAGGTGCAGAACCAATGGTTTAACGTGCTTTTTGTTTTATTTAAACTCTATGAAAAACGAAATGAACTATTGTAGTTTTTGATGATGTAAGAACCCATTAGAACTGATGGTGAAGACAGGGAGAGTTCATCCGTGTTTGCACACACACTTGTGCACAATAATATCTTGTGTGTGTCTAGTCTCCGCTATTGCTCAGATTGGCCGCCTTAAACAGATTCTGGAGGAAGATCCAGGAGGAGAAGGTGATCCAGGAGGGAGTGGGTTACTGTATACCTACCAGAGTGAACCACCCTGAGCTGTTCGATATCAACGCCATACCGTTTTCCAACAAACAGGTCTTGTTAGTACTCCAACCTTTGGTGCAAAAGTACGAGACAGGCTGCCGGTTCTTGTCGATTAACTGAAAGTTATAACTTAAATAATACAACAACTCGAAATCTGACTGAGACATCGTATTTTCCATTTACATTTACATTCAAACATTGGATTTAAAAAACCAGGTATAATGAATTGACCGATCTATACAAGTTTTAACATCATTATTTCACTATTTCAGCCCCGAATCACCCACTGCAGGGTGCACGCCTTTCCTTTCTTCTGCCGTAGTTCTTGAATCAGTGCGGCCCCCATCCAACTGTTTCCCGTGACTAGCTGATATTGTCAACAGACCTAGTTTCTTATTTGACCCTATTTTAAGGAGCTCAACAACTTAAAACGCCTTGACACCGTTTGCGTTGCGGATAATTTTCTGAAATATTTGTTAAACGTGTCCGGTGACTGCAGACAGACAGTCCGGTCCGATCAGATAAACCGTAGCTTAACACTAGCAATGATAATCTGAAGGATTTTTAAAGAAATTTCTAATCCATTATTTCAGAGCTTTGTACAATTATTCGTCTACTCAACAAGGTAATTAACGCAATGAAGATTGTCAAAATATCAGCATGAAAGTCATTGCCATTGTAAGGCTTTACTGCGCACTACAGTGACGTAATAAGGTACATAACAATGAAAGTATGCACTTACCCCCTCTTTCTCATAAAACTCATCACACTCTGGTCTCTCCATGTATTGGTTTCGGTAAATCATTTTCTCTAATATGTCATTTTCTGCAACACAGAATGACACAACACTTTGTCATAACCTGAAGAATATTCTGGAGTTTTTTTTTTTTATTATTATAGCTAGCCCATATTGTCCCACTGCTGGGCAAAGGCGTCCCTCCATTCCTTCCAACGGTCACGATTCTGTGCTACTTCTTTCCAATGCTCAAGGAAAACATCCAGTTTGTCCTGCCATCTCCTACGTGGTCTATCGCGACCCCGTGTCACTGTTTCAGGGAACCAATTTTGAGTTTTACGGGCCCACAGTTCGTTCGGTATGCAACACACATATGTCCCATCCAGTCCCATTTAAGTTGGGCAGCATTTTGAGCCACATCAACGATTTGCGTTTTGGAGCACAGTGTAGTTTTTCGAACATGGTCTATTAATTTTATACTTAAGATACTACGCTCCATAGCACGTTGGCAAACCTTTAGTTTCGACTTTTGGATGTTAGTCAAAGACCAAGTTTGTGCACCATAGGTCAAGATGGGGAGAGAATAATAAAATTATATTCTTGAGTACAAAGTATTTCTCAGCTCAATAGGACGAGATGGGCAGACGATATTGTTGCCAACGGGAGAAAATTTTTGATGAGGCTGGCGCAGGAACTCGGTGATTGGCACAAACAAAGAGAGGCCTAATAGTAGCAGTATGTGAAGTCAAATACTGATCATATCAAATACCCATACATAGTACTAATTGTCTATTTACGCCACATCTACTTCTAACCGACTGTGGTGGACTCCAAAAGATGACCTATGTTTTTATTTATAACTAGCTGTAGCTCGCGACCTTCGATTGCATAAAAAAAATGTTACTTGCCTTTTTTAATCGAATTTTGTTACCAATTTCAAGGGTTTATTTTTTTTGCACGGAACCCTAATTCTTATTCTTAAATAAAAGTAATCTAAATTACTCCTTATGACATCAGGTATCTGCAGTAAAAATCTCGACAAAATTGGGCCAGCCCTTTAGCCGTTTGAATTGGATTTTTTAACAATTTCAAGCGTATAATTTTTTTTGCACGGAACTTAATTATTTTTCTTAAATAAAAGGAGCCTATTTTAGACCTTATAACATCAGCTATATGCCAGTAAAAGTCCCGTCAAAATCAGTCGAGCCGTTTCGGAGATTAGCTGGAACAAACAGATAGACAGACAGACAGACAAAAATAGAAAAAATGTGTTTTTGTAACGGTACTTATACCGTTTATACTTTCATATGCATTGAGTAAAAAAGTGTTATGTTGATATTACAAACAGACACTTCAATTTTATTTATTTGTGTAAGTTTGTAATGTAATATATGTAATTGCATGTAATGTATGTATGTACATTGTATGTATAGAAGATAGTCCCAGGCCTGTTGGTGACAGAATGTTTGACGATTTCGACCATTTCCTTGAGCATGGCAAGGAATATTGTCGACGTGCTCACTGCAGTGATATCGAAACGGTTGAACCGATTATAATAAAACATGTCTATAAACCACGGCTAGAAAGCCTGCTTTCAAATAAAAAAAACGAATCCAAATCGGTGCGGTGGTGCCACAGACAGCGGGCGTGTCACACATAGCGGTCAAACTTATATCACCCCTCATTTTGCGTCGGTGGTTAAATAAGGTTAAAATACAGTATTTTGTCTTAGATGTTACGGTAGGTTATGTTTTTTTAAAGATAGGAACTGTCACTTTAATTATCATTAATAATAATTAATCATGCGAGAACCTCGTGAAAGCAGAGAAAGATAAACAGTTCAAGTATCTAGATCTGGCTCGCGAGGTTGTCGATATATGGGACGTGAGTACAGCAGTCATTGTGCCGATAGTCGTGTCGGCCAATGGCTTAATAGCCAAGAGCCTCGACCAAATAAATGAGTATGTGTAAAAATAAATAAAGGAATTAATCATGCATAATTTTAGTTTTTTTTTTTTCAAATTTTAAATTTATGAGTGACGTGGCTTCAACAGTTGCATAACGATCTAATTCGTTAACCATCGAATTTTCAGTATACTTAACATTGTGTTTTAAGGAAAACCCAAGATTTTTTATTTTATTTTTCCTGTGTATGAATGCCTAAGAACACAATAACTCGCTTCGGCCGTCTACGAAACCGTAGTTTCGTAACTGATTTCGATGAAGGAATTATTTTTCCTTGTATTTTTGCAATACTACGAAATTTTACTAGTTACGTGCAGGGAATAAGGGTTAAATAATAGGGAATAATAGGGGATTAAGGGATATAGGGTTATGTTAGTCAAATTAGAATATGACACCTCTTTGATTAACGGCATCTTCCTAAAACCACTTTTTTTGTCTTGCCAAATTAAGGGATATAGATAGCTTACCATCAGTAAAACCGGTGAGGTAGAGATAATCAGTGTCAAATATTACTTCGGATAAGCATACTGGTACCAACGGATCTGAAACAGTAGTGGAAAAAATACGAAAGTTTTCAAAAATGTAGTGTTACCAGTACATTATATTTGTGGTCAAAGGTCCGAATGTCTGACAACCAGGCCTACCACTAGGGTGTAAAGGTCAGATAGGCCGGTTGCTTGTCCTCTTACCTCAAGGGAAGCAAAGTCACCATTGAAATAAAAACGAAATTCAAATCAGTTCATCTCTTTGAGAGCTACGATACCACAAACAGACACACAAATAACAGATACACGACTTCAATTTATAATAGCCTTCTTTGTAGGTAGTCATACTGCAAGCATACCCCACTACGTAATCATCCAAGTCATCAATTGTCTTGTCCTGTTTGTTTACTAAAATTCAAGTACACTCACTATTGTCTCCGATATCTAACAAGACGATGGCGAGGCTGTTGAAGGTGTCCGTCTGGTACTCCCGATGTGTGACGTAGGAGATCACGGAGTAGTTCACGGCGTTTTCTCCCTCCGATATGAACATTGCTTGAGTGTTCTCTCTGCACCAGTAGGATCATGTAAAATTGATATTTAAGAAGTACATAAAGAGTTTAAAAGTACCCTAAACGAAGTCGAAAGGCTAAATAAATATTCAAATTCGATAATTCTTAAGTGTTTATAACAATTAAACCGAAAGTTTCATTGTGTGTTGATAACCAAGTCAAAAGCTATCTCCCATTTTTTTTTATTATTACTTACGCAGAATAACAGCGTCTCCCTGTAAAAAAAATATGCGTGAACCACCTGTCATTGCGATTATTTTTTATTCTAGATCTAGAACATACCTGGGAACCTTCTATTTTCGGAGATACTGGTTGTCAAAGTTCCAGCTTTCCATCAGTTTTTTTTTTAATACATACAGAGCTATATTATATCCTTACTTTCAATGCCTCCACGACCCCCGTACTAATTAATGCATCCATCAGCACAATGTTTTGAGTGCGTTACATTGAGTACTACATAAAGACGTGATTTTTTACCCCAAAAATACCCCATATTTTTTGCGCAGAGTTACTTACTTTGATGTCAAAAATGATGCAATATGTGTGCATATATGTAGGATTTTATAGGTATTTATATGAATATGTATTTGTGTATTTATTTATTTATTTATTTATTTATTTAACACTTCAAGCACAAAGTACAGAGGCGGACTTAATGCCATAGGCATTTTCTACCAGTCAACCTTTGGGTGATGGAGAGACAAACAGTGGTAGGTGTATAAATTAGAAAATATTTTTAAATTTTATACTAAGATAGACTACAAGGATATATAAAATACTACATCTAGGATATATATAATATACTGTATTTTACGTATATTATATTGTATGTATGTAGTGTAGATCTCTCTCTCTTTTGCAAACCTCGAAATCGAAATAAGGTTAGATGTACTACAAAAAACATATAACATACTGAAGAACCCGCCCATCCATTTACCCAGAGACGGTGGGACGAGCCGGTCTGCAGAGTAGTTCAGAGCAATCTGCTGAACACGTCTGCTACTACTGCTGAGCGTGCGCGCCAACTGACTGTGGGTGAGTGGGAGTCGGGTCTTTGGCTTCACGCACTGCCGTCGTCGAGCATAGGTACATTGTTCGACGACACAACCTTCCGCCTCGCTGTTTCTTTACGCCTTGGTGCCGCCTGCTGTTCTCCTCATCGCTGTCACTGCGGTGAAGCTGTCAACAACCTCGGTCACCACGGCTTGTCATGCAGCCGAAGTGCGGGCCGTTTTGCACGGCACGCAAATATAAACGACATCGTCCGACGAGCTCTTGCCACCGTCGGCTTCCCAGCTGTTTCAGAACCCAATGGCTTGGCACGCGACGATGGCAGGCGACCGGACGGCATGTCTTTGTTTCCTTGAAAAATGGGTAGGCCTTTAGTGTGGGACGCAACATGCGTCGATACTCTTGCGCCATCCCATCTTCCAAGTTCATCGTGCTGTGCTGGTGCTGCCGCTGCGGCTGCAGAGAACCTCAAGCGGCGTAAATATAGAAACCTTTGTAGTAACTATATTTTCGAGCCGTTTGGGGTTAAAACTCTGGGGCCGTGGGGTCCGAGTGCTCATAGCCTATTTAAGGAAATTTCGAAACGCCTAGTTGACGCTTCCCGTGACCCAAGGGCTGGCTTTTACCTTGGCCAGCGGCTAAGTATTGTCATACAACGTGGCCACGCCGCCAGTCTCTTGGGCACATTACCAGCTGACAGCGTTGAGGAGGAGTTTTTCGATGCCCTTTTATAGTTTGTTGTTAGTTTATTTATTTTAGTTTAATAGTTTTTAATTATTAATGTATTATAGTTAGTTTATCCTAATAAAGATAATGAACTTAACAAGATAAGTCATGTTTCGAAATAAACAAACATATCTGAGAGGATGCAGATGATTACTTACAGTAAGATCCGGTTTGGTATCCGCACGACGTCATCAGCACTGACAAGGGCGTGGTTCTCTTTCACGAGTACCAGGCCTGTCACCGCCACCTCTATGTCGTCACCATCATCTGGATATACAAAAGGATTATAGCTGAAGTAAATGTACCTTTATAATGGGTATTAAAAGACCTTTAACGAAGTCGAGAAGTGCCTCTCGACTTCGTTAAAGTTCTTCCCGTTGTTCCAATCATATTTTTGTTTTGGACTATACCAGTCAACAAGTTCAAAAACGTGTTAATTCTTGATCAAGATCCTAGAAATTTGAGCGATGGCTCATTCGATTCGATCGTTCATGGAATGACGTTTAGAAAAATGTACCAAAAGTATGTAAAGGTTGTCTGGTGGCAGAGTTAGGATTTAAATTTTGAACTGTGCTTATACCATAGAACGGGGGGCCGCGTTTGATTTGTCACTGTGAGGGTTATGGACCTTATTTTTTTGAAAATTTTCAAAGGCATGTCATTACAATGGACGGCAATTGTTATCGGCGCATGATCAATGACGGTTTTTTTGTTGTTCGGTAAAAATGTATACTTTTTATAATTTTTTCCCATGGGAGTAAGCAGAAACCACAGAACAGAACACAAACCGCAACGATCCTTTTTTTTTACGGATGGGAAATCATCAAATGACTTCTCCCGCTCTGGGCAGAGCGGAAGGGAGTGTCAGACTTGTACTGATTAAAACCCATCCATTTCCTTCCTTGCCCTTTGTGTTCCAGGGCCGCGGTATCTCTTTCGAACAGCCCGCAGCACTGGCAGGCATCAGCCCTTGCGGGCCCCTCCCTGCTTGCTGACATCTCTTTGAGTCGCGCGTGGAACACGATCGCGCCGTCTACACGGCCTGTCGTCAAAAGACGGACGGACGGCTAGCCCATTACTCACCGTCCACAGGTCCGCGTCTACGGTGGCCGGAAGCCACCACGTGACGCCCGACGCCCGAGGCGTCTCCTGCGGCGGCTGGGACGAGAGGTTCTCTCCCTCTCACGCTCCGCCACCTCCTTCGCTAGGATGACTGCTTCGCAGAAGGAGGTGACGGCGTCCCATTCCCTCTCGCTCCGGACCATGGCTTGGAACAGGGCCGGACGCGATAGGTCGCCGCCGCCGATTGCCGCTACGAGGACATGGCGGTGCTCCGCCCAAGCGGGGCAGACCTCCACCGCGTGCCCCACCGTGTCCTCTGGGCGATCCACGCAGTGGTAACACCCGGGCGGTTTCTCACGCTCGATTCGGTGCAGGAAGCTCCCGAAACAACCGTGCCTGGTGAGGACCTGCGTCAGGCGGAAGGTGAGGGTGCCGTGGCACCTCTCCAGCCACTCCTCAAAGAGGGGACTTATCGAAACTATTGTGGCGTGCCCTGCACGGGGTTGCGATAGACGCTCTCTCCATGTCGCCATGAGATCGCGCCGGAAGTCTGTCCGCTGTGCGACAATTTGCCGCGGCAGCGGAGTTTCCCCCCGGCCTAGTGCACGCGCCACTCGTGTAGGCGCGCGAGGACTATCGCCTCCAGATCCCATGGCGGCAATCCGGCAAGGAGGCTCGCCGCCTCGCCGGAGATCGTGCGGTACCCCCGGACTAGCCTTACGGTTACCACCTTCTGGGGCGCGTTCAGGTAGTGGGCGGCTCGCCGCCTCAAAGAACGACCCGCTACGATCCTTGCATACTCCTTTCGCCTCGTCCACCTTTATAAATCTGGATATACACGGCATTATCCTTATGCTTCAAACATTAGAGATCAAAGTGGTCATGCTACGTGTAAGAACACAAACAAATAAAAACTAGATGGACACTAACTTAAGGACACCTTCAGTAATCCGAGCCAGTTGAAGTCGGAGGTGTGCCCCATGTTGCCCTCGTCCAGCAGGATGTCTGTCTCCTTGTCACACTCAGGCCCTGCCGACCTGAGCTCTGAAACATGTGATACAAACGATACATAACTAAAAAAAACTACGGGTTGCACTCCGGGAGTGCCGGCAGAACTGAAAACTTGAAACAACACCATTTTGCTTAAATATCAGAAATTTCAATTGTTTTCTGCAAGAAAGAAAGATGTCGCTGCTGTAGAAAAAAAACTTGAAACAACGCCATCTAGCTTAAACTATAAGCACACACGCGCAAGAGTCCTGTGCCGCCGATTCAATCTGGCGCGAGTTTAACATTTTTTACCCATCCCAAAAAGTGCACAACGTCGCTATAAGGTGAAAACAGTTTATCAAGAACAGACAGGCGATATTATCAAGCTGAAGAAAATGCGAGCCACTCACGTGTGCCGAAGGACCGCTGGTGGATGAAGCAAATGATTCTTGGAATGGAGACCGCGTGAGGGTAAATGCACTACACTACTAGATATTTAGCTGGGGGCGGGAACGGACTGGATGCGAAAAACGGAGGACAAGCTGTTGCTAAGTAAATTGGGAGTGACCTTGGGATAAGAAGGTACGTGACAGGTGTAGTTGTGACTCATCGTCTCATCTCTTCTTTGCACGATTGGCGCAGTGGCTGGGCGATTGACTGCTACGCTGCCTGTCGCGGGTTCGATCCCCGCACGGAACAAATATTTGTATGGCCTACAGATAGTTGTTCCGGGTCTGGCTGTTTCTGTATGTGAGTGTAAATGTTTGTGAACGCACCCACGATACAGGAGGATTTCCTAGAGTAGGGAAAATCTTTAAAAAAAAAAAAACAGCTTTCAGCAGTCGACTAGTGGATAAGTCCAACAGTAGACTGCGAGTCATTTTATCATCAACATCCACAGTATGACTTCAGCTACTGCTGTTCACCCACTGCGCCAATGTCCATGATCAATGATATTTTACAAACACTTTTACACGTCATATTTGTTTTTAAACTAGATAGGGCCGGTGTTACGAACCTGACTAGTGTGAGAAGAAACAGCCGGAAGAAACTCAGAGGTCTCTTTTAAAGTCCAGACATTATCTTGCTCAACTCACATGAAGACTATGCAGATTAGTGTCTGAGATGGTCTTTTGAAGAAAGAACCACACAGATTTGAGTGGACCTGTCCAGTTGCAGTGCAAGCATTTGTCAGTGATCGTGTAGTTCAACTTAAAACTCAAGGAACTCAACGAAACAACGAGCAATACCAAAGAAAGGACATTTGGGTAGGTCGCTTATAGTACGCAAACTGCCCGACAACCGTGGGAAAAAAAAAAAAAAAAAAATTAACCCGACTGTGTAAAATATAACTATAAATCTGAAAATAAAAAAAAAAAACAAGTTCAGTCTAGAAGTATAGAAAGCAATTTAATTTAAACTGCAACAGTCTGGACTCATATTGGATAGAATGATTTTAGTCTAGATTATTTAATGGGTCCCGACTGTTGCAGTTTAAGACGCGTGTGGTCCCAACTGTTGCAGTTTAAGACGCGAAGTGGCAACAGAACATTTAATACATCATCTGTGAAAATTTCAACTGTCTAGCTATCACGGTTCATGAGTTACAGACAGACAGACGGACAGTAGAGTCTTAGTAATAGGGTCCCGGTTTTAGGGTTCCGTACATATTAAAAAATCGTCGCTTCAGCGAGCTTGATGCATTACATAAATCATCAAAAAGGCAAAACCAAAATATAAAAGTAAAATAAACTAAAAAGTAAAAACTCACCAGAAAAAATAATCACAACTATTTGGACGAATAACTCTCCGCGCATACTTTGTTTCAACCTCAAAGTAAGTATAAATATTTTAAATAACAATTTATAACAAACACATAAACCTCCCAATACACGTCTATTGCTTTACTTGACAAACTAATCGGAGATCGTGAGAATTCGCAGGCATTTGAGACGAACAGCAAAACAAGCAAACAAACCCGGAGGACGTTAGTAATGAAGTATTCACTCTGTACGCTCGCGGCCACACAACTATGCCCAACTATAACCGTGATAGCTAGACAGTTGAAATTTTCACAGATGATGTATTTCTAATGCCGCTATAACAATATATACTAAAAACAGAATAAAATAAATATTTAAGGGGGCTCCCATACAACAAACGTGATTTTTTGCTCGCCCACTTGAAATATTCACAGAATATTTAGTATTATATTCAGTAAAAAAAAAATGAAACAAATATTTAAGCGGATCCCCATACAACAAACGTAGTTGTTTCGTTTTTGTCTAATGTTGATAATGGTACGGAAACCTTCGTGCGCGAGTCCGACTCGCACTTGGCCAGTTTTTTACAGTTGCGGCCATATTTGCCAGTCTAAAAATGAACATTGACACTCCATCTACCAATTTCATTACTCCGTACAAACGGGTAAACAAACCTAGTCGTTTGTTGTTGTTTTGTGTTGCATCATTCACTTCAAAATACAACAGCACATCTGTAGCACGAAGAAGGGCAGCTGCTGCATTCTTCTGTGAGACTTGACAGCGCAGGGCAGAGAAGAGACGCGATGTGGATCTCAACCATACTGATTGGCCAGGAGAGAATGCCCTAGAAGTACATACACAGACCTCATTGGTGAGGGGTGTTCAGACAGGCCAGGTGGGTAGTATAAAGACGAAATCGACTATATTCTGTCAAACATAACTGGGAAGGTGCAAAACATTGATGTAGTGAATCTGAATTTTTCATCAGATTATAGACCTAGAGCAACAATAATAATGTCAAAAATAAGAACTGGCCAAGTACAAATCGGACTTGCGAACGAAGGGTACCGTAACATAACCCGAAAATAACACGTTTCTTGTATGGGCGCTCCCATAAAAGTACAAATAATTTATATATTTTTTTATTTGTTGTTATAGCGGCAACAGAAATACATCATTTGTGAAAATTTCAACTGTCTAGCTATCACGGTTCATGAGACAGACAGCCTGACGAACAGCGGATTCTTAGTAATAGGGTCTCATTTTTACCCTTTGGGTATGGAACCCTAAAAAAGGTTTTTTTCAATACTTAATGTTCCCTAAGTTAAACCTATTCGACTTGAAATAAATAGAGAATCCTTGGACAGAATTTGACGCACACAGGTTTACTTACTGAAAATTATTGAAACAAATCTTTTTGTTTTGGTTTCGGGGTGAAGCAATGTACGTCCTCCACCCTGGGGTGGGCGGAGCACCAGCCTGGAGTGGGACCTTCAATATTTTTGAGACCTCAAAACGTAGCGCTATCGGTCTAATAGTACTAAAAGTACTAAAACGACATCTATGATGCAAATGAAGAACTAATATCTTCTAAGAACGTAATAAATAAATAAAATCATTTATTTCAGAGATTATATAAATATTTATTATAAAAATCTGGCTATACCAGTTGCCCACCAGACACATCACCCGTCTATTCCTGGGATCCTCCCTTTTCAATGGACTATTCAGAGACCTTACACCTTGTCCCCCTACCCCTAAAATATCATAATTATGCCAGTCCCCATATATCGCTCACCTTTCGCCCTTCTTAAACTTAAAAGCCAGCCTTTCAACCGAATGATTGAATTCCTTCGTCCAAAGACCTGGCAGACGACATTGTGGTATAATTATTCAAGCAGCATTATTAATCATGTCAGCATGGCAACACGGGACGTGAGAGAGATGTACTCGCAACGGGAAATATGCGCCCCGGGCTAGTGATGCGACCGACGGGAACTGGTAGTTATGTTACTGTTGGAGCATTCGATACTGACGGGATTTTCTAGGCATACGGAGATGTAGCTTTAAACATGCTTAGGTCTTATGAGAGCAGTTGAGCCCAGTGGAAATTTGTAGATCATAGGTTCGAATCCAAGCAGGCACTTTGTATAAAATTTATTTTACGCTTACTCCCGTGAAAAATAGGCAGGCCCTGGAACGATAAAATTCAAAACTGTGACATAAACCAAGACGTACTGGAGATTCTTTTTTGTTTGATTTTATAGCAGATCTGTCTCCCAGCAGTGGCATCGCTATAGGCTGATTATACGGTGCTATATGTACCAAAAAAATACTGACTGTGAGGTGTTGTGCCACAACTATGAGGAGCGGTCTATGACCAGCCACATACTGATTTGACCATGATGTATTAGGTTCACCTGTGACATGGGCCTAAATAACTGGTATTCGTATTCGCTTTCACTCACTTTAGAATTCTCAAGAATATTGGTACATTGTGTTAATCCCACACAGATTATGACTTTACTATAATTCTTCAAACAATTGTTGAATCATAGTCATTTTCCTGCCCTTGTCCCATTCTATTTGGGGTCGGCGCAACACGTCTTCTTCTTCCATTCTCCCTTCTCAGACGTCTCGGCATCATTTACTCAAAAAATATTTGAATATAAATCGAAAAAGGTATCAAATCATAAGTCCCTAATAAGACTACACCCATTTATATGCAAACCGCTATCGACACACCATCGTTTGCGACTTTTTGTTTGATTCGCATTCATTGCAAGTGTTAATTATATTAAAGACAGCGGCAGGTGCGAGCCAGTCTAAGACCTGTGCAGACGAGGGACTTTTTGTCAGCGGAGGAGAAAAGTCACAGTTGTCTGAAAAAAAATGCCGAAGACTTGCAACGCATACCGTGGTGCAATCATTTGTGCGCCGTGTCATCGTGTATAGGTACGGCATACTCGAGCGCTCAACACAGAATAAAAACCACTGTAAGCTGATGTGCGTTTTTCATGTCAGGTGTATTTATTTTTCTGTCAATTTCCTCGAATCCGACCGTGGGCTCTGCGCTCACGGCGACTATTTTGACGCATTTGCAACGCGCAACAGAAGTGATGCAACCACTGTCAGCATCACTACTGTGTCTTGTCTCGACGGAGTCCATATTGTAACTGCAGTATTATCAGGGCTGTATCGATACTGGGCCACGCTTGCACGCAATTGAAGCGCGACAATAAGGTGATACTAATATTACATGGAATCATGGTTATATAGTCGGAGGTACACAGCCAACGACAGTATCGCGGTTTCATCGAGGCGGTTCGGTATCGCGGTTTCAAAAATCCCTTAAAAGAAAAAGTCCCCACAAAAAAGTCCCTCGTGTGTGATATTCGATGCAATAGCCAACTATTTTGATAGACAAAAAGGGACCCCGAAAAAAGTCTTTTGTCTGCGCAGGCCTTTACTGTGAGCCTGAGGGGCTATCGACGCGTTATGCTGATCATTCAATAACTGCAGATTGGATGTCTGATGATACTGAGAAAACACATGCATAGTATTCGTTTTATGGCGCTTTATAAGGTAATGTGTTGTCTTGGAGATATTACTGTTGGTGACAGCAATATCTTTGTAGTGGTTTCTTATTGCCATTAGAAAAACTAGGACTTCAGTATTCATTCTTCTATAGTAATAATAATATTATAAAGAGGTATTTGTTTGTAAGTTTTTATGTAGGAGATAATCTTCGGAACTAATAATCCGATTTCACTTACGGGAAGCTACATTATCCCCAAGAGTCATAAGCTACATTTAAAACGTTCCCGTGAGTTAAGTTCCATATATAATGGAAGCGAAGCCGCAAGCAAAAGCCAGTTAGTTATATCATCTGTTCCAGTTTGGGTTTACTACGAATATGAGCGCCGTCCTTCATCTTCGTATTAAGAATAAGAATAAGAATAAGAATCATTTATTTGCATCTAAAACTACATCATTGTTTGATATTCATTTGTTTTTAAATTATGGGGCGTAGCCAGCAAATCTAACATTCTCTGCCTGCAAAGGGTTCAAAAAGGGTATACTAAGAGCCACAGTAAATGCACCTTGGTTTGCTCGGAATAGCGAAATTCACGACTTCCTCCAGGTGCCGCTCGTAAACTCTGAAATCGAGCGGTACAAATATCAACACAAGGCTCGCCTAACCATGCACCCAAACCCACTAGTGACTGAACTGTTAAACCCGACAGCGGTGGTAAAAAGGCTGAAGAGGAACCACCTTCTCTAAGTGGGAGGCGCAGCTCTGGCTGCTCCATCACGACGCCATGTAATCTGCAACAAATTCGCTTATGGTCAGACGACCGTTTGCAAACGGAAAATTAAGAAGAAAAAAAAATGTTTTTAAATTAACTAAGCGGTTGTAAAGCGAAAATTATGTCGTAAAATGCAGTTACTGTAACTTACTAGTAACTACGATTATAAATTGTAAAAAGCTTCTCACTACGTAGTCCAAGTTACTAAATGCCCAAATATAATTAAAATACCCATAATTAATGTAGTTGGAAGCCAAAAATAACTCACAATGCTTGTATCAGGTTCGTTCTGCAAAAGTCTTCGTGACTTCGAAAACAAATATTTCGTACAAAAACTGAGTGAAAAATTTCACACGCTCAACATATCTGGAAGACTTGTTTAGTGTCAAAAAAACTTCCCGAAACATAATTAGTTTTGTGGAATTGAGTTCGCGTGAGAGAGTAGCTTCTTTGGGGTACGGAATAAGAAATGAATGGAGGTGTCACAAATCTTTTTTTTTACCACAAGCTTAATTAGCTCACCTTCCATGCGGATTTATTTTAAGTGACTTTATAAAAAGAGCCTCTTCCTTTTTAACCGACTTTCTTCAAAAAGGAGGAGGTTCTCAAATCATTTTGCACTTACTGGTGTTTTTATTTTGAAGTCTGTCAAAATCAATGAACGCATTTGCAAAATCATTAGACTGCACTCCAAGGCGTGAGTTTATGTACTCATTTATTGAAAAAGTCGTCTTTTGATACACTTGGGACAACCTCGCCTGCTGCTCGGGTTTGAATTCCGCCTCGACTGCAATAACAAAATTTCTCCACTTATATCAAAATGTATCTAATATTTCCATTTTTCTGACTGTAAACTTTTTCCAAAAATCTATGGATGCAGATCGAAATATCTCAAAAAATAAAGGAAGGTATCCTAGGACCGTTTTCATATAGCTACAATGATTAAGTTTCTTACCCTTACTGCCTCGTTCAAAATTCAACCCTGTACTCTATGACTTTGAAAAGGTAATGACCAGCTGTTCTGGAATATGACGGGTATATTCTATTCCAGGTTATTTAAGTACAAGCTGTCTGCAAACGAGTCAAGTTTCTCCTGCCATCTCCGTCTAGGCCTTCCGCGTTGCCGTTTGCTGCTGTTTCGGACCCACTGTGTGGTTAGTTTAGCCCATAGCTCCTCCGGCATGCGTCTGATGTGGCCAACCGAGTTCCATTTGAGCTTGGTGGCCGTGTTGCCTGCCGAGTTTTGGCATTCAGTACTAAGTTCCTGTGTGATAATATCCTGGATGAGGCTGGCACAAGAGCGTGGAGCTTGGCACAAGCAAAGAGAAGTCTATACCCTAATACGATCAGTAAGTCGAAGTCCTAGGATAATGCGCTCCAATGCTCGCTGACAGACCCCGAGTGTGGTCTTACCTAGGTAGTTTTTTAGGGTTCTGTACCTCAAATGGAAAAACGGAACCCTTATAGGATCACTCGCGTGTCTGTCTGTCCGTTTGTCACAGCCAATTTACTCCGAAACAACTGGACTGATTGAGTTGAAATATGGTACACATATGTAAGTCGGTGACCCTAATACGGAAGTGTATCATAAATTAATTAATTTTAAACATGGAAGTCACTTTTTATGGGTAAGTTAGAAAATGAAAAAAAAAGTTTTGAAAACTATATTGTGTTACATATCAAATGAATGGGCTAATTGTGAGCATGCAGTTTTGAAGTTATTTAAGAAAATAGGCGAAAATTGACCATGCCCGGGGGCATGGTCAATTATTATTATTATTATAAACCTATGTTGTCCCACTGCAGGACAAAGGCATCGCTTCCCTACTTGCAAATTTCGCGATCCAGTGCGATTGCAGGCCAATCTAATCCTGCAGATGTAATTTTTTTTTTTTATTGCTGTGGGCAACTATGGAACCCTACATTGTGCGTGTTTCTCTTACTATGGAACCCTACATTGTGCGTGTTTCTCTTACTTTGGTTTCGCTTCGTTAAAACATAAGGAAATATCATCCCTAGTGTTATACACTGCGTAGTTCTGTACAAGTTACTTATTTAAAAGGTAAACGTATATACACAGAGGATATAATGCATAGAATGCCAGCAGCAAAATTAAAGTTGCCACTTATACAATTGCCAAAAAAAATATTTTGTTTGTCATAACATATTGCTGTTGTAAATCTATTTACCAAGCTACCCGTAATATTCCCCTCACTACTTCATGTTAAAATACTCCGCATTCGTTACGTTATTAAATACATTTTCCTTTACCGAGTTCCGAAAGTAAAGTTATTTCCCAGTTAGTAAAGAAATTTCCCCACTTATATCAAATTGTACTATTTCCATTTCCGAATTTCATTTTTTTTTTAAATATTTTAGAAAGAAAGAAAATATACTATTTATTTTACACAATGGCATAAATAAATAAACATAAAATTTTTATAGTAATTATTAGAACGTAGTATTTTAAGTAATAGAACATAAGCAGGAGTCAAGCCGAAGACACCAACAGTAGTTAACACTATAACTTATTGTATGAGTTGTATGATTTCACTGCGATGATGATGCAAACAACCTAAAAATAAACCAAACTGCACTTGAATAGATTAACAGAATGACTTATCTATCCAATATTAAATAATCTACCAACCAACACCACTTGACCTCTCTCCTGCTATTGTATCCCGAACAATTTTGTTCGAAACATTTGAAAATGAAAGGAGGTGTGAAAGACCATCTTAAACTGGTAATCAGTGTTGGAAAAACAAGATAGTCTTATCAGATTATACATACCGCATTATTGGGATATATTAAAGAAAAATGTATTTAATAACGTAACGAATACGGATTATTTTAAAATGAAGTAGTGAGGGGAATATCACGGGTAGCTTCGTAAATAGATTTACAACAGCAATATGTTATAACAAACAATTTTTTTTTTTGTCAATTGAATAAGTGGCAACTTTAATTTTGCTGCTGGCATTCTATGCATTATATCCTCTGTGTATATACGTTTACCTTTTAAATAAGTAACTTGTACAGAACTACGCAGTGTAAAACACTAGGGATGATATTTCCTTATGTTTTAACGAAGCGAAACCAAAGTAAAAGAAACACGCACAATGTAGGGTTCCGTAGTTGCCCATAATAATAATAAAAACAAACTTACATCTACAGATGAAAAACTCTTGCCCCCCATACATTATGTTTAGGAAAAAAAACTGACTTTAAAAAAAAAACACAAAATAAAAACTTTTTTGAAAAAAAAAATAAACGATTGCCAAAAAAAAACGAAAAAATAAAATTACAAAAAAAAGTAATTAAAAGTGGAAAATAACTTAACTTTCGGAAGTCGGTGGCTTTGTTTGTTTCATTGATTTTTTTGCCACCGACTTCCGAAAGTTAAGTTATTTTTTTTTTTTGCAAAAAAGCTTTTATTTTATCCTTTTTAGTTGTGGTATCCAACACAAATCCTTGTTAACAGCATATCTATAACAAGGAAAAGTAAAGCCCCGGTAAAAAAGAAACAAAATGTATTAAAGAGCACTAATGTAATGTACTAATGTGTAAAATGAGGCAACTTACATGGCAAAACGGGAGCGCCGGCGGCGACACTTCGGTCGCTTCCCGAGTAGTGACGTCACAAACAAACCATTGACGATCGATTATAGTATTAATGCCAATGCATTTCTGCCAATATGAAGCTGATCCTCTAATATTTCGCATAGTGAGATGCATGTTATCCACAAGCCCCTGAGGCGTGTGCTATCCATGACCTTGTCGCATGCTGCATGACACAGACACACTTGATTTCGCACGAAAATATTCTACAATGGATAGAGCTTACAAAATATCTCGATGGGCTTATGTCATTTCATAACGGATTTCCTAAGGCCACCTTCCAGCTCCATCATCAGACCCTGGATACCATCTATAGGCAAAGCACTCATCATGACGGATCATACGAGCCTAATCTCGATGGGCTTATGTCATTTCATAACGGAGTTCCTAAGGCCACCTTCCAGCTCCATCATCAGATCAGCTCCATGTCATCTATATATTGTACTATCACGCGATATACATAAACGTGCAAAATTTCAATTCAATTGGAAATCGGGAAGTATGCCAAATTAAACATACAAAACTTCATGTTGCATGATTTAGCAATTAACGTGAAAAAAGAACCAAATTACTGAACCGATATTAATGAAATTTCTATGGGACCAATCGAGAAGTATATCCTTTCATATAAAGAAAGAATTTTTCAAATCGGTTTAGAAATGACGGAGTTATGAGGTTACAAAAACAAAAAAAATAAAAAAATACATCCGAATTGATTACCTCCTCCTTTTTGAAGAAAGTCGGTTAAAAATATGTTATACAAGTACATTTTATAAGTTGGGCGACTATTACTCGTAAACTTGTAAAGCCTACTAAGCCGTGAAAGTTTACCTAGTAGAACTATTTCTTATACTATTTTTGGCCCTGTTGTTTCCGAGTTAAGGGGGGGAGGGGGATTGGACAATTTTCACCTATTTTCTTAAGTAACTTCAAAATTACTATCTTAAAACTATACAATATATATATATTTGAGATGCTCACAATGAACCCTTTCATTTGATATGTAACACAATAGAGTTTTCAAAACCCTTTTTTTTTCATTTTCTAATTTATCCCCCAAAAGTGGCCCCTACGTTTAAAATTCATTAATTTACGTGACTTACATAAGTGAACCAAATTTCAACTTAATCGGTCCGGACAGACAGACTGACACACGAGTGATCCTATAAGGGTTCCGATTTTCATTCCATTTGAGGTACGGAACCCTAAAAAACTACTTAATATATTTCGATCTGCATTCACAGATTTTTGGAAAAGTTTACAGTCTGCAAGAAGTGACCAATTTTCAATAGCAACACAGTACATTATACACTATTTTCTAACACCGACTAAATTGTTAACCTACAAACATTTAAGACAACCAACACATTGCCATCGATCACTATCACTATCTCTTGGAGAAGATACAAGATCATCGTCAGTTGACAGCGAACGAACGAGAAATAATACACGATCGAATATTATTCGAAATTTAAAAGTGATTGTCGATCTAAAATTTGTGACAGAAAGTGATTTTCGATCTAAATTTTCGTGAGGCATAGTCCAAAATGCTTTTGACTATAAAAGAGATAATTTTTCTATGTTTCGTGGTGACTGTTCTCTTTTTGGTGTACATTTATTTGCAGATTTGTGATGTGATGATTGGGCGATTTGTCTTCAGAGTTTTTAGTAAGTCTTATCTTTATAGGAATTAAGTTCCATTTTCGTTGTACGAATAACAGTTTCCCGTGACCTTGTTTATGTCACTGCAAATTTTTAGGTTAAGTTTGTTGAAATCATCGGTGTGGCTTTATCTCTCCAGATATTGGTTATTTCAAATTCTAGATAAAACAATGTTGTAATAGTTCGCAAAAGTATGTCTCCTGCTGATCTTAGTCCTCCCTACAGAGCACGAAATCGCTGATCGGACAACTATTCGAGACAGCAATGCCTACTAATAAAATCATCAACATCCCAACTCAAGGGTTTAATTAAGAGATTAATAAAACCGTGGTTAGACCTGCTGCCTTGTATGGATCAGAATGTTGGGCCACAAAAGGGATGAATGAAAGGCACACAGGTGACTGAGATGAGAATACTTAGGGTGATGTGTGGTGTAACGCGAATGGATAAAATAAGCAATAAGCACATAAGAAGTAGACTGAAAGTGGCGCCGGCGACTGAAACCGATTACCACATAGCTGGTAATCGGTTATCGTCGTATGGATATGTGATGGAGAGGAATGAGGAAAATGTAGTGAGGAAAATATTGAGTATGAATGTATAAGGCTATAGAGGAGTGTGTAGAGGAAGTGTAGAGGAAGGCCAAATAAACGATGGATGGACTGTGGGAAGGATGATATGGCTAGCAGGAGGTGAATGCTGAGATAACGAGTAATAGGAAGAATTGGGATCAGGGCAGAATAATGATAATGCATCTACCTAGTGTTTTCCCAACTATGTTAGGGTCGGCTTCCAGTCTAACCGGATGCACCTGAATACCAGTACTTTGCATGGAGTGTCTGCCTATCTCACCGCGTACAGCCCAGTTGTTGGGGAATACTAAGTAATAAAACTCTGAAACTGTTCACAATACGTCCTCTATGTTTGACTATACGCCCAAATGACAAGCGTATTGCAACGGTGACTGCGAAGACAACAAATGAAAGAGCATTCCAAAAGTCACCGCGGTGTGAATTGCGATGAGAGGCTACTCACCAAGGGCACGCCACAATAGTGGCGATAAGTCCCCTCTTCGAGGAGTGGCTGGAGAGGCGCCACGGCACCCTCACCTTCCGCCTGACGCAGGTCCTCACCGGACACGGTTGTTTCGGGAGGTTCCTGCACCGAATCGGGCGGGAGGAAACGCCCGGGTGTTACCATTGCGAGGATCGCCCAGAGGACACGGTGGAGCACACGGTGGAGGTCTGCCCCGCTTGGGCGGAGCACCGCCGTGTCTTCGTAGCGGCGATCGGCGGCGGCGACCAATCGCGTCTGGCCCTGGTCCAGTCCATGGTCCGGAGCGACAGGGAATAGGACGCCGTCACCTCCTTCTGCGAAGCAGTCATGCTAGCGAAAGAGGAGCCGGAGCGTGAGAGGGAGAGAACCTCTCGTCCCAGCCGCCGCGGGAGACGCTCCGGGCGTCGGGGGTCACGTGGTGACTTCCAGCCATATTAGACGCGGACCTGTGGACGGTGAGTAATGGGCTAGCTCGCCGTCCGTCTTTTGACGACAGGCCGTGTAGACGGCGCGTTCGTGTTCCACGCGCGCCTCAAAAAGATGTTAGCAAACAGGGAGGGGCCGGCAAGGGCCGATGCCTGCTAGGGCTGCGGGACTGTTCGAAAGAGATACCGCGGCTCTGGAACACAACGGTTGCCCTTTTTGGAAGGAAGATGGATGGGTTTTAGTCAGAACAAGTCTGACACTCCCTTCCGCTCTGCCCGGAGCGGGAGAAGTCATTTGATGATTTCCCATCCGTAAAAAAATAAAAAATAAAAAATAATAAAGGGCTACTCGCCAAGGGCACTCATAGTTACGTATCACTTGGCAAATGCGGCATCACTTGAAGTGGCGAGTAATCACCATGTTCCCTTAGTCTTCCTCAAGACCTCTCTGACAAGGACTTTATCACCAGGACTTTGAAATGTACGTGTTTGTTATTGTTATTTGATCGCTTGGAAGCTTGACTGCCTTGATATTGTATTGATTACAATTCAATATCTTTACTTACTTAATCTTTATGATGCTGATGACTTTGAAGGAAAGGAGTGTCTAGAGACAATGCAAAAGATTAATGTTTCTATAAGAGAAATAGATGCAATAATACAAATAAAAAAAAACACAATAAACATCAGTAACGCTCAGGAGTGGTGGCCTGAAACAGACACGGGGTAGCGGCAGACCACAATGCAGATGGTGGGAGGAACTGGATGTCTTCCTTCAGAATTGGAAAAAAGTAGCACAGAATCGTGACCGTTGGAAGGAATGAAGGGAGGCCTTTGTCCAGCAGTGGGACAATATGAGCTAGCTATAATAATACAGACCGAAGAAGAGATCTAATTCACCACTCAACACTCAGCAATAGATGAAGTGAACGATGGACAGCCGGCACCCATATTTACGAATACGATACTCGCTAGCCGTTGATCGCAGTTTCTCTTAGGTGCATGTAGTAGCTAACGATTGTTTTTACCTTAACAAAGCTTTTTGTATCTTAAACAAGGTTCAGCCATTAAAATGTGATGGAATAACAAATGTCGCAGTGCTTTGAATTATTTGGCCCGATTCATACAAAAAAATCTAACTCTGTAAGTTCTTGTGTGAAAAAATCCTAGTTGTGAAAACAACTAGGATTTTTTCACAAGTTTGATTAATGAGGATTCCATGACACAATGTGTAGGTGTTCCTCAAATCCTTTCCACACTGTCGCTGCGATATCTTACTAATTACATTTAGTTATCAATTGAACTGATACCAAATTATCTGTCGTTGATAATACCCCAAAAAGTTCAGTTACCGCGACGCGGACCGTTGTGTCAACATGGAGTATGCCGTACTGTTTCTGCCGTTCTTAGTGATGATCATATTCTACTCTTTGACGTTTGGGGGTTTATGTTGCTACAGGTTATTTGGTAAGTGATTTTCTTTGTATTATACGGAGCAGGCCATATTTTGTGTGTCGTGTACCGGTGATGGATATGTATCGTCGACCGGTGCTAGAGACGGTATCTAACTGAATAGACAGATCCTGTTGTGAGTACTTGAGTAGAGATGTTACTAGGGACTTGTTTCCGCTACTTGTCCCTAGTCTTGTTTAATTTTGGACGTTCAGAAAATGCTGATTTCAACTTCCATGGCTTGATTATTGGTAATGTGGATATTTTGCGTTGATACTTACCAAGCATGCCTGAATGTACAACATTAACATTATTATCCAGATAATTTTAGTTTACCTGATATAAAATTGACATCATGGAATTTAACCACTATGCACGACACGATTTTGACACATGACACATCAGCTGAATCGTCATGAGAATTGTCATGAAATTCAAGAATTTTCGTGAACTTTCAGCATTCGATTTTATAATGAAAAATATGTCACGGCAGCTATTTTACACAATGTGGGAGACGCCCCGGGCGTCGGACGTCACGTGGTGGCTTCCAGCCACCATAGACGCGGACCTGTGAACGGTGAGTAATGGGCTAGCTCGCCGTCCGTCCGTCTTTTGACGACAGGCCGTGTAGACGGCGCGTTCGTGTTCCACGCGCGCCTCAAAGAGATCAAACAGGGAGGGGCCCGCGAGGGCCGATGCCTGCCAGGGCTGCGGGACTGTTCGAAAGAGATATCGTGGCCCTGAAACACAAAGGGCAAGGAAGGAACATGGATGGGTTTTAATCAGTACAAGTCTGACACTCCCTTCCGCTCTGTCCAGAGCGGGAGAAGTCATTTGATAAATTCCCATCCGCAAAAAAAAAAGCTATTTCACACAATAAGTTTGTGGTTAATATCTCCAATAACGTGTTAAAGTCTGTAAAACGGCGTCAGTTTATTGGCAAATATGTGTAAAATACATATACTCGTAACTACACGCTTCCAAAAAACTGACCAAGTGCGAGTCGAATAAACTGAAAAAAAAACACGTTTCTTGTATCCTTTGAATTGTTGATTGTCCCGTCGGGCCAATGATTATTTGTTGTATTAGCGGTAACAGAAATACATCATCTGTGAAAATTTCAACTGACTAGCTATCACGGTACATGAGAAGCGACAGCCTGGTGACAGACGGACAGCGGAGTCTTAGTAATAGGGTCCCGTTTTACCCTTTGATTAGGGAACCTTAAAAATAGGTACCTTAGATGCGCTGGAATAATGTACATAGATCAGTGTCTCGTTTGCTAAAAAAACTCGAAAGGGCAAAATAAAGACAGTGACCTTCTGAGTTCTGATTTTTTCCATTATTCATACATAATTTCATAAAAAAACACAATCAAAGTCTTAGCACATATTATCAGGATCAAGTATCAGGATTACGATTAAAAAGTTGCATTCAGCTTAATCAATAGTGAAATCGAGTATGGAAAAAAATAGTTGAGACCGGAATAAAAACTCCTTTGTATAATTTCAAATAATATATAATTTTGAAATTAATCATTTATACTGTCTTTTTAGGGTTCCGTAGCCAAATGGCAAAAGCGGAGCCCTTATATTTGTCATGTCTGTTTGTCTGACTGTCCGTCCGTATGTCGCAGCCAATTTATTCCGAATCTATTAGGACTACACAGTTGAAACTTGGTAGGTAGATGTATTCTGTGAACCGCTTTACGTTTTTTTATACAAAAATATAAAAGATAAAAAGGAGCCCCCCTTTTATCTTTTATATTTTTAGTAGTAGGTATATGAAACTAAAACTAAAAAAAATAATCCATTAAACCTATACGTCCGGGTCTCTACAGAAAGGTCTTTAAAAACGACAACGCTCTATAAAGCTGAACTTTTAAAAACTCGATGTGGCTTAGTTTCGGTCAAGTAATAAGTTTTTATCTGTAGTGCCACTATATCACTTCGCTGCGCTGCGCTGACGTCCATTTCGGGGTCACCAATTTGGGGGTGTGAAGAACAGGGTGTAAAGCTCTTCATCCCCCATAGAAAAGGGAGGATCCTCCGACCAGACGGGTGTTATGTCTGGTGGGATACTGCCCGACAGTTGTTGTCTGATTCTTCTGTATAGTCTTAAGTCGAGGATAACTTTACTTGCGTGATCTAGGATTTTGTTGTTTAGTTCGTCCGCTCCGTCATAAATGGCGCTGTAGTACTTTTTGTTCTATGTTGCTAAGTACTTTTTGTAGTGCCGCTACAAATCTTAGTCGGTCATCTAACTATTGTTTTGTTTCAGTGATAAGATTTGTTCAGTACGAAAATGTTTATGTGTAAATATTATCATCAGTAAGTCCTATGTGGTAGTGTTGGGGACCCTTCATTCATTCACCATAGGCACCGTGTACTTTACAATCATCAACATATTCTTTCCTGTTACTTGAGGTCAGCGCAACGTATCCATTCTCTCCTTTCAACCCGACGTAAAGCTTTCTTAGCACAAGCATAGCATGATCAGCCAATAATGTTCCCACTGCTGGGACACAGGCCTCCTCTCTATCAGAGAGAATGGGCTGTAATGCACCACGAGGGCCTAGTGCGGTTTGGTAGATGCGTTGCGTGGTGATGAAATAAATCACATAAAGTAATGTGCCTGCTTGGGTTCGAACCCAAGCCCTGCAACTCGTAAATCGGATGCGTTATCACTGGCCACTATTGTGCTAAGCTTTCATACTAATTTTAAGTAATTCGTTTGTCCTTTACTTGCTGCTCCTTCTTCTCGTGGTAGTAGAATCTCTTTCTCTTTCTTTTTCAGTCTCCCAATGCCTGCTATCCAGACGATTTCATCGTCCATCCAGGTTTCAATAACAGATTAGTTTCATCAAATTGTCTATGGCTTGAAACTGAGTGATATTTTTATTAATTACATTAGTGTTAAGTGGGGGTGTGGGTGAGATACAAAATATTATAACTGTTAAGTTTTCATGTTTTTATTGATCTGATAACATATCTAGTGATATTGTTTACAATTTGACCTACTAGAAAAACTGTGTTAAAAACCTGTGATTATGGGCATTTGATAAAGAAGCGGATCGATTATTTAGACCAATGTCATATGTTTCATTCTTCTTTAGGTATCGACCTATAGACACATTACATCAGACGAGCGAATGCTCATTCTAACCCCGCTATATAAAATTCTTTTATTGTAAACAGGCGTAGAGCATTCTTTCGTTGTTCTTACTTCGTTCGCAAAGATTCTATGGACTATTCTGAGAATGCTCGCACGCTCGATGTAAACGGCGTTAGAGCGCGCGAACAGTTGCTTAGAGCGTTCTTGCGTGTTCGGACGTGCTCGCGCCCCTGAGCGGTCTCTTGAAAGCGTTCTTGTGTTCTAGCGATTGTATAAATATCTTATCGATTAAATTATGGATTGGTCTAAAGAAAAATGTTTATTAATAAGAGAAGCCTACCAAAATTCCAGATGTCTGTGGGATGCGACGTATGAACACTATAAAAATACAACTTACAAACAAGATACTTGGCAGGAAATTGCAAAACTACTGGAATGTAATGTTGAAGAATTAAAAAAAAAGATGGAGTCGCTTCTTGCATTTTACAGCCGAGAAAGGCAAAAAACAATGAGTACGAGCGGTGCCGATTGTTGCCAAAGAACATTCGTTCAGTTGATCTAGCTTTCATTTACACTAAACACTAAAAGATTACGAAAGAATGCTGTTATTCTAGCTCTAGCTCTTTGTTCGTTTGATGTAAACGCTGAATATGAGTTTTCGTTTACACTAAAAGATCACGAAAGAATGCTCTTGTTCTAGCTCTAGCTCTGTGTTCGTTTGATGTAAATCGACCTTATGACAATGATTTGTAATTTGTATGAAAAGAAACAGATTTGAATTTGGAGTATAATGACAGTTTCGGTTGAACATGACAAACTGGAAATCGACATCATCAATCCATTACCTAGATCGCCAATTGGTACGCATAGAGCGCAACGCCCTCAGCTGGTCGGTGTAGGGGCTAGCACAGACATCGAAACAGAGCTGGGTTTTGTGTCGTAACTTGAGAGAGGCCTATAACACCAGGGAGTGATATGAAACTTCGAATGACGTTGTTGCGAACACGCTGTTTCGAAAAACTGTTGGAATGGTACGCTAGTACGAAAGTCTTGGTATAGAAATCCAGTGTTGTGAATAGCGCATTCCAATCTGAATTTGTCAAGGAATTGAACTCGCGACCAAGTGATTACCAAGAACTAGCTACGGTGATAAAACTGACACTGAGCTAGTTGTCTATATCACTAAGTCTAAATGATTAATATTAGTACTTATTATGATTTAAATTTGTATCCCCAGCATGCTTCCCGTTTCAATAAGCTAATCATCACCATGATGATTAGCTTATTAAAACGGGATAGTTCTTGGTAATCACTGGGTCGCGAGTTCGATTCCCACACAAATCCAGATTGGAATACACTATTCACAACACTAGATTTTGATACCAAGACTTTCGAACTAGCAAACCATTCCAACAGTTTTTCGTAACAGCCTGTTCGCAACAACGTCATTCGATATAGCGGTTTTCGACTTAATGAGTTTTCGAAATGGCATACCACTCGTAAACATTTTTGAAATAGCGTGCGTCACAATAACGTCATTCGAAGTTTCATATCACTCCCATAACACCCATAATTATGGTGTTATAGGCCTCTCTCAGCAACAGCCTATCCATCTACTACTGGTACACAAAGGCTTTAAAATGAATTCCTGAGTAAAAGTACACTCCAGGATTTTCGAAGCACCGCTTAGCTTTGAAAGTCGAAATTCCATTCAGTGTGATTTATGAGCATTCATAATAGAATGTTAATAGTGAAATGTATCTAAAAGCATTATGTTGTTCTGTGTTGGAGGGCTGATATAAGCTGAATAGGGAAGAAGGAGCCAACGTGAAAACAGACTTGTCCATAGCCACTCATATCAATCGCCTTCCGTTGTTCTAGGTACACATCTTTAGGGTAATGTTTTCTTAGGAACAAAGAATTCACATTAACTGATATTGATCAGTAGTGACTCATTTTTCAGCGGCTAGCAGCGGCTAGCTAGGCATCGCCCGAGTGCAATGTTATACATAATATAATATAAACCTTCCTCTTGAATCACTATCTATCTTTTGCTGAAAAATGCATTAAAATCCGTTGCGTGGTTTAATAGATCTAAGCGCACAGACAGCGGGAGCGACTTTGTTTTATACTATGTAAAGATTGTGCAAGTTTATTGAACACCTACTAATTTAAATTACAAGGTATGGCCGTTGTCGTTCGTCTAATGCTATATTTAAATTTTTCAAAAAAAATAATTTGGCAGGCTGCCTTGACGGATTTTACCGTTTTTTTTACCACAATGGCAATGGCACACATTTGGCAAAAAAATATACACAATATTCCGATATGTTTTTGTTTATTTTTTATTAATGAATGTCTATCTCAAAGTATATTCCGAAATTTATAAGTAACATCATCAAAATTTAGGACAGCGCCATCTAGTGGCGAGTAGGATACTTAAAATAAATTGCTTTTGTCGTCACCTATTGCCTAGTAGCGGAATCTAAGTAATACCCTTAGTATTTACTAGATGGCGCTGTTTGTAATAAACTGGTTTAAGAATGAGTTTAAATTACAAAAAAAACTTTTTGTATTGTCGATGACTTTTGTTTGTTTGATTCAGTTTTTTCACCGACTTCTGAAATTAAAGTTATTTTTCACTTTGTTCTGTTTTAAAGTAGGTTTTATTTTTTGCAAAAAGTTTTTTATTTTACTTATATCCTATACAAATATTTGCTTTGCAATTATTTTACATTGTTAACAATACATTTCATGGTAATAGGCTTATCCCCAATAAAATGGAACTTACCATACCTAATTGTCGAAATGTGGGTGTACT